>CM062624.1:6032500-6742500 GCA_025617555.3 Puccinia polysora | reverse complement strand
GACCATGCCGACCGAGGATCCAGGTACATGCCACCTCCCCGCCCTCCCACATTACCTACCCATGGAGGCCGTATCCGGCAACTAGACGTGGAGGCGATATCTGAGGGGCAAATCCTCCTTGACTCTGGCTCAATGGCGCACGTAAGTGGAACATCAAAGTTTTTTGAAATCACTGAAGAGCTGAAGGACCCGATAAACCTAACAATGGCTGTGCCGGCCAACTCTGCGACTGTCCGATATATTGGCAGGTTGACAATGCCGACAGCGGCGGGGATCCTCCGAGTGAATAGAGTATACTTCTGTGAAGGAGTACAAGGGACGATTCTATCGACCGGTAGACTTGCTTGTGATGGATGGAAACTAGCCCATGAGGGCACGAAACTGTCTCTGACTAGCCCTGATGGAACAATCTTTCCAACAGTGTTCCATAATTTCTGCTGGACTATCTCCTCCGATTGCAATCTGAACCAACTTTGTCGTGCCATCACCCAAAAGCCGTCGCTAGACCCTTATGCCTGGCATGTACGTTTGGGACATGTGTCCGAGCCTGTTTTCAAAGAATTCCTTGAGTCTCATTTTGAAAAGCAGCTCAGGGGGACATGGAAATCTTACTTCTGCGAACTTTGTGCGTTGTCCAAGTCGGTTGACCGGAAGGCGCTGGGGGCAGATTCTGGGATACCGAGGCAGGAGCCCCTGCAACTGTGTGTGACAGATGTTATTGGACCGTTCAAGAAAGACCTGAACGGTGCAAGATTCTGGCTGACACTGAGAGATCATTCCACGACCTACACCTTTGGAGCCGCCCTGCAGTCTAGGAGCAAGGTACCACTCAAGGTCCTAAGTTGGATTGAACATCTACGGAATACGACTGGAAAGGTACCCACAAACATCCGCTTGGATAACGCAGCAGAATACATAGGCACCCTGCGAACAAAACTGGAGCCGTTAGGGATCCGCTTGGCGACGGTGCCACCTTTTCAACCACAACAAAACGGAGAGGCAGAAAGGGTCAATCGAACAATAGGGGACGTTGCGCGGACAACGCTGAACGAAAGTAAGATGGCGAACCAATACTGGAGCTACGCCTATCACACGGCGACGTACATCCACAATCGTATCCCCAATTCGAGGACAGATGGAGCTTCCCCTCTGAGAGCCCTGTTTGGAGTCGAGTGTGATCCAAACACAATCTTCCCATTTGGAGCTCGTGCAATTGTCCACATTTCAAAGGAGAAGCGGACCAACAAGTTGGATGATAGAGGGCAACACTGCCGACTGCTCGCATACCCCGTAGCAGGGGCAGGTTGGCTGTTTTGGTCACAGGCGGAGCGTCGGGTCATACACTCTTCATCGGCGGTCTTCCCTGACTTTCAAGACCTCCCCGTGAAGTCGGAGCCAACCAAAGCCAGTGTTGACTTCATCCTGAACCATTCAACATTGCACCTGGGCCAGGAGAAGACCGACGAGATTGCGCAGGCGGAACAACACATCATCCGGACTATGCCGGTCCAAACTGATCATTACCTACCGAAGTCGCTACCGGAGGCCTTGCGGGGCGAGTTTGGCAAAGACTGGTTAGCCTCGGCAACCTACAAAGTTGACAAATTTGACATACTCGACGTCTGGGAGCCGGTCAAGCCACATCCCGGCATGCGGATACTGGGGAAGCGATGGGTGCTTGCAAACAAACTGGACGAGGTTGGCAACTTGATCGAGAGGAGAACGCGGCTGGTAGTCAAGGGCTTTAACCAGCGGATGGGGGAGGACGTCCACGAAACTTACGCACCCACCGCTAGCTTGAATGTACTCAGGCTCCTCATCTCCCTCGGACTAAATATGAACCTCCCGACAGCGTCGTTTGATGTGGGCTCAGCCTACCTGTACAGCCCGATCAGTGAGGAGTTGTACGTCCAACCACCAACCGAAGTCAGACCCGAATGGAAGGGCCTAGTCATGCGCCTGAAGAAAGCGGTCTATGGGACAAGGCAGGCGGTGTAACAGTTCGAGATCTTTTCTCTATTGCAGCTAGTCAATAACAACAGTAGTAATAGTAAAAGCTGAAGCAACATTCAAGTATGTGAGAAATGAATAAAGTAATTGATAGATGAGAAAAGAATGAGTAGGGACTGTTCATTTACCGTTTGTTCAGCGCACTATAACTAATCAGCTCTTGTGGGTTACCTCAGATTGAGTACTTCAAGAATTACAGGAAATGGGTCTGTGATAGAGAGAAGTATAAAGAATTGAGAATACAAAATGAAACTTGAGGCAGGAGGAGAATGAGAAAGACCAAAATGAGCGACTAGATAGATTACCTCTGCCCGTCCACACTCTTGCTCCTCCTGAAGTCTGAGCTGATGCGTTGTCAGCAATGTCCACAGTTGGTGACCGTTTGGCGTTCCTAATCTGGTTCCTTGTTTGCTTCCGTCCAGGTGGTTTGTTCCATGTGAGTCCTAAGGAGCAAGGGACTTGGCTTGGCAAGTAGGTTGGTCACCTTGAGGGCCCACTGCGCTATGTAAGCTTGCTGCGGTCGGAGTCGTGTTACTTTGGGCGAAATCTCTCACAACACTCCTCCTGATTTCGTCAGAGGTCAAGTGCAATTGCCTCCGGGATACTTCCACTTTGGTTGGCCCAAGAGGTTTAGTAAGTATGTTGGCTTTCATATCCTGGGTGGGAACTTGTTTGACAGATACTAGGGATTTGGAGACCAGGTTGCAAAGGTACTGGTACCTTACTTCTATGTGCTTGGAATTTGGATTCAGTTGCGCCTCTTTACTGATGAAGTTTGCACCAGAATTGTCGTTCAAGATTGTGGGTGTGGGTACCTCATATCCTAAGTCAGACAGTAGGTGAGTCATCCATCTCAGTTGTTTGGCACAGTGATTCATTGCTATGAATTCCTCTTCCATTGTTGATTGAGCAACTACCAACTGTTTCTTGGACTGCCAGTGAACCGGGTTTCCGTGTAGGGTAATCACAAAACCGGACGTAGACTTTCTCATTATAGTGGCATTTGCGTAGTCAGCGTCTGCCCATCCGCATAGGTTCTCCAGCGGTTCTTCCGTTTTGCAATAATGAATCCCAACAGCTGTTGTCCCCCTTAGATATTGGAGAAGGTGTTTGACCACCAACCAGTGATTTTGGTTGGGCTTGGACGTGTGCTGTGAGAGCACGTTCACTGTGTGAGTTATGTCTGGTCGGGTATGAAGGGCCAGGTGATTCAGCATGCCTACCGCCTTCTCCATCACCTTGATGTTGAATGGTTTGCCTGGCTTGTCCACAAGCTTGAGTAGGTTGGCAGGGGTGGGACTTTTGACTGGTCTTGCTTGATCCATCAAGAATTCTTCTAGGATCTTCTTGCAGTAGTCCCTCTGGTGTATGATCATGCTGCATTCCCCCTTCCAGTCAAATGTATACCCCAAATGCTGGACAGGTTGGTATTGATGCTTGATGGCATAAGTTTGCCTTAGATTGGCAAGGAACTCATTGATTTCCGCTCTGGATTTACCTACCACTAACCCGTTGTCCACATGCAGATGAATCAGTAGAGATCGGGATTTGTTAAGGAATATCGACTCATCTGCCCTAGAAGGAGTGAGTCCTAGCTTTGATAGTGTACCGGTCAGGTGACTCTTCCAACACCTAGGCGCCTGTTTGGTACCATAGAGCAACTTTTTAAGTCTCCAAACCCAGTCTTCTTTCCCAGGAACTTCAAAACCAGAGACCTGAGAAACATGCACCACAGCATCAATATCCCCATGTAGGAACACGGTTTCCACGTCAAACTGCGCAACCTGTAGATTGTGTTGGACAGCCAATACAAGGAGTGCCTTCATGGACTCGTTGCGTCCCACACTTGAGTAAGTGTTGAAGTAGTGCCTTTGCGGCTGTTGATGGTTGCCAAAGCATACCCAGCAAGACTTCCTGCGGATTGTCTGTCCCAGTTTGTCCTTCTTTTTCACAAGCCTCCACATACCACCTAGAACAATATTGTCCTTGGGAGGAGGAACCAACGTACCAGTATTCTTCTTGATGAAGGATTGATTTTCCTCTGACATTGACTCGACCCATTTAGCTTTCTTGTTGGGATTGGAAAACACCTCCTTTACTGTAACTACTTCACTTAGCTGAAGCTTGTCATTGTTGTCCAAGTGAGATTGCATAGGAGCAGATGCAACGGCTCGACGGGAGGATGAGATTATGGCCAAGGTATCAATATCACTGGAGATATTCTTTGGAGCTGTGTTGTATTACAGAACATAAGTACATCCCTTCTTAGGAGGGGGTACAGGAGCACCCGCACTGGCCGGAGTCAAGGAGGGTGTTTCATTGTAGTTGGATGAGAGCTGTGGGGGAGAACTTGCAATTGCAGGGGTAGACTCAGCACCCAACTGATGAGGCAATTTATGTCAATCCGTCAAGGGAGGACTAGATATTGGCACAGAGACCATTTTAGAAGAAGTGTCAGGGTTGATGTTCCCAAAGACCCATAGCGGAAAAGAGGAGGGAGATTTCTTTACGGCATCAGGCAACCGGTATTTGAAGGAGTATGACAATACAGAGAAATCTCTACTGACGGTAACAGACTTTTGGTGACTGTCCAGAAACCTGCATGCGTCGGAGTGAGGTTCATAACCCAGAAAGAGAAGAGTTTGGGTGGGGGGCTGAACCTTTGAGGGGGATTTATGGTGCACATGAACCTTCAAGCCAAAAGGAATGAGTGAGTTCAAGTCACAGACAGGCTCAATACAGCAGTCCTTATTGGAGAGAATACCAAAGGGGGATTTCCAATTCAGGGACTTGCTGGGGAGGATGTTGATCAGAGTTGAGGAGTGCTTTTCTGCTTCGTCCCAGTAACTTATTGGTACATTGGATTGGGCCATCATGCACCTGATCTTAGTGAGAAGGGTGTGATTGAACCGCTCAACCAGTCCGTTGGTTTGGGGTGAGTCGGCGGGCCCCTGCTCAACAGTGATGCCGCAGTGTGACAGTTTGGTTTGGAATTTGATTGATGAGAACTCTCCTCCACAATCAGAGTGAAAGACAGCCGGGGTGATTTGTAGGCAATTGCAGATCTCATTGAAGTAAGAGAGGATCATTTGTTTGGACTTGCTTTTTAGTCTGAGAAAGTATATTCTGTTGAACCGACTGAAATCGTCCACAAGCACCAGTACGTATTGGAATCCGTGTTTTGAGGGGGGATTGATCTGAAGGACATCAGCGTGAATTGTGTGGAATGGGGACGGAGACTTTGGAAGCGGGTTGGAGTGGCTTGACCTGGTTAGTTTACACAACTTGCAAATTTTGCAGTTCTTGGAATTCTGCAGTGGACCTAATGGTACGTTGATTTGTCTCAGGAATACCTTGAGATATTGGTCCAATGGGTGTCCTAAAGTCACGTGCCAGTCAGGGGTTGTAATTTTTTCTTTGACAGTTAGTAAGGAGTTCTCTGGCTTGAGCATTGCAGTGTATAGGTTGCCCATGCGGTTGTATGTGAACATGACAGTGTCCTCCATCTTGACAAGAACTACGCGGTGTTTATGAAAAATTTTTAGACCGTGATCTTCCAATTGTGAAGCCAAGATCAGGTTCCAAGGTCCAGTTGGAGCAAAGTATACTGGGTATACGGATACCGGGCCAAGTTTGAGTGTTCCCACATGGGAGATTTGAACATGACCTCCATAGGTGTTGATTCACTTCTTTTGGGGTTTCACATCACTGAGTAGGCTTATGTTGCTGACCGTCAAACGTGTGGCACCAGAGTCATATATAACTTCTAGAGAATTGGAAGGCTGGGACAAGGTGGAGAACAACGCATGTTCATCTATGAAGAAGTGGGAGTCCTCATCAGAGTTGCTGTCTGGACGATTAGTATTGGGTTGATCGGATCCCTCTGCAACAGCGTTTAAAGAATCTTTGGCCTTCAGTGCTCGTAGCTCCTTTGTCAGATTCTCAATTGTCCTCTCAATTTGAACTAGGTTGGGGTTGTGGAACGGTTTGCATTTTTCATTTGGCTGACGTTTTGTAGGTACAGCTGGTTTGGGAACGCCCTGGCTGATTGGTTTGGTTGATCCCGACTCGCGTTGACCCGCACAACAATTTGAGGAACGTGGATCACGTGGATGTACCTTATGATTTTGCAGAGACGTGGAGTAGACAGATTCCAATAGCTCTCTCTGACGGCGAGTGTCTTCAGCTAGCATTCGGTTGTATACCCTATCAAATCTGAAAGGTTGAATGTCGTGGCATGACTGTATCAATGGATTGAGTGATTGATCCAGGCGGAAGATCTTGAGAAAGAGGATAGCAGCTAGCAAAGAGGAAATACTGATAGACTCGTCCTGATCTTTCGGGCCTTGGGCATTGAGGGTGTCCTTCAGTGATAGATGCTTTTCACAAAATTCAACCAAGTGATTGCGTATGGAGCTCAAAGGTTGATAGGTGAGGTGAACTAATTGAGAAACGTGGTCGCCAATCATTATCAATGAGTTCTCACCACAGGCCTTCCCTAGGTCTTCTAGGGCCTTGGTAAAGTCCTTGCGGTTGGGAGTCACGTATCCCCAAAGTTTGCGATCAACCAATGAGTATAGTAGGCTAATAGCTAGTGCAGTTTTCTGTCTGAACCTTTTTGTGTTGCAATTATCCTTGACCCACTCTTTATCAAGTAATTCTTTTTGGCCTTTGCTGATGATGAGATTTTCAAATTGAGCTTTCCATTTGTACCAGTTGTGTCAAGTAAGGAGTGGGAGTTTTGCCTTAGTAGAAAAATCCTTGCCTTTGGAGCCACTGGAATTTGGAATTACTATTTGAGTACCTGCGTGGTTGATCGAGTGGGCCATATTGGATCTGTGAGGCTTTTCTATTCTACTGTTGTTGACTTCCAAGAATTGACTCTCGCTACCATGTAACAGTTTGGGATCTTTTCTCTATTGCAGCTAGTCAATAACAACAGTAGTAATAGTAAAAGCTGAAGCAACATTTGAGTATGTGAGAAATGAATAAAGTAATTGATAGATGATAAAAGAATGAGTAGGGACTGTTCATTTACCGTTTGTTCAGCGCACTATAACTAATCAGCTCTTGTAGGGTGACCTCAGATTGAGTACTTTGAGAATTACAGGAAACGGGTCTGTGATAGAGAGAAGTATAAAGAATTGAGAATACAAAATGAAACTTGAGGCAGGAGGAGAATGAGAAAGACCAAAATGAGCGACTAGATAGATTACCTCTGCCCGTCCACACTCTTGCTCCTCCTGAAGTCTGATCTGATGCGTTTTCAGCAATGTCCACAGTCGGTGAACGTTTGGAGTTCCTAATCTGGTTCCTCGTTTGCTTCTGTCGAGATGGTTTGTTCCACATGAGTCCTAAGGAGCAAGGGACTTGGCTCGGAAAGTAGGTTGGTCACCTTGAGGGCCCACTGCGCTATGTTAGCTTCCTGCGGTCGGAGTCGTGTTACTTTGGGTGAAATCTCTCACAACAGGCGGCTTGTTGTTGGTGGAAGTTTTTTGATGGTATCATGTTGGGGCTTGGGTTTGAAGCACAGGAATTGGATCCCTCACTATACTTACTAAAGCGGGGGAGTGACTTTGCTGTTGTTTGGATGCATGTTGATGATGGCTTTGTGGTTGCCTTGTTGGCCGAACTTCTTCTTATGCTCTGTGAGGGCATGGAACGCCAAGTGAAGCTCAAATGGCAGTCGTCACCTACAAAGATGGTAGGGATAAGCTTAACCAGGGTCAAGGAAACTATTTTTCTCTCTCAACACATCCTTGCGGGACAGGTCATCAAGGATTACCACCGGGAAGCTCATCCAAGGAGAGGTCCACTACCAGAGACTGCCCTGGTCATGAACAAAGGGGAACCAATTGAAGCGGATAGGTTTAAACACTTCATTGGGTCCCTAATGTACCTTGCGGCCAGGACCAGGCCTGATCTATCTTATCCTGTCAATCTGCTAGCTTGCTACACCAGCTCACCATCAACGTCACACTGGGAAGCTCTCAACTGGCTCATTGGCTACCCCAAATTTATGGAAGGGGTCAAGTTGGTTTTCCGGAAAGGTGCATTGGGTTTAGAGCTTTGGAGCAACGCAAATTGGGGGGGTGAGCATGAGAGGTCCACTTCTGGCCATGTGATCAAGTACTTTGTCAACCCAGTTGCTTGGGGATCTCAAAGACAGAATGTTGTTGCACTGTCCACCTGTGCAGCCAAATACATCACATTGTCGGACGGCACACAAAAGCTGGATTATCTTCAGAATATATTTTCCAAATTACTCCAACCAGGGCTGGCTATATTCTGCAACAACAAGTCCGCAATCCTGATTGCCAGCAACAATGCCTCAAAAAAGCGGAAAAAATACCTATCTTGGGTTTTTTATTTTGTCAATGACTTTGTCCGACAGCATAAGGTGGACCTACAATGAACCTGCAGCCACTCTCAGCAAGCAGATCTCCTAACAAACAGACTCGGTCCCAACAAGGTGAATGCAGCCCTGGCTGCCCTGCAACTTGAGGCAGTACAATTTCCAAAACGCGTGGGGGGGGGGTGTAAACTTATAAGGTAACACATTTTGCAAATTGTATAAAACCTTAACCACGGATAGACACATACACTAGATTATAGGTATAATCTATGTGTTATGCTACTACACCAAAATCATCATGTATATAGTCCAAACTCACCTGCCAACCAACTGGACTTTCCTCATCAGAGTTTGAGTCCAACATTGGCAGTGGGTGGGGCTAATATCCTGGCATTGGTGATCCGGTCAGGTTAGTAATGCATGATCAGAGTTTGAGTCCAACATTGGCAGCGGGTGGGGCTAATATTGTGGCATTGGTGATCCGGTCAGATCATCCAACTTTATAAAACATAACATTTAGGAGCCGTTGTGGAAACTAAAGGGGCAACACACCTGAAGTCCTCCTCAAGTTCCGGAAGTTATTGATCAAAGCGTCTTTAAGGAGATTGGATGCAGCCGGTCAAGAGAGAGAGAGAGAGAGAGAGAGAGAGAGAGAGAGCAAGGGATAGAGTGATAATAAGATGAATTCCTTCCTTTCCAATCCAATCCAATCTGATGCCATAAAAAGTGATAGTCCGATCCTCCCCTCCCTCCAGTGAAGTCCTCCCCCTACAACCCGGAGTTGAGAGTGAATTATTTAAGTCCTCCCTCTCAACCCTAACCTAAGTACAACCACAAGTAATCAAGAATGATTAAATACAACCCCTAAGCACAGAACCCTAGCCCAACCCTACCCCTCCAACCCATGCCCCTCGATATCAATGTACGCCCGGTTTGCCCGCCCACCCTCTTCTGCCCGACAACCCGTTCCAGGTATCCGGGGCGTACCGCGTGATCCAATCCGCGCTTCTTGCGATGCGCAATCCGCTTGATCCGCGCAAGCTGTCCGATCCGCGTGAGCCTTCCAATCCGCAAAATCCTTCCGGTCCGCCATCTGTGCAACCCGTCCGTCTCCCGTCTCCAGATGCTGAGCCCAACCCGACTGCTGCTGGGCCTACCTGACTGCTGCTGAGCCCGCAGCGCGGCTAGCTGCGGCAAGGCCCTGCCCATTGCTGAGCATGTCGCCGCTATTGCTGAGCGTGCCGCCCGCAGCCCTTTCCCAACTTGCGTCCATAAAAGAGCACCACACAGTTTACCCCCCCCCAAACAGCAATTTTGAGCCATGTATCCCCGTACACAGCTTGAATCTGCCATTTTTGGGGGTGCGCAAACCCCCAGAAGTTGTGCCAGAATTAAAAAAAAGGTATGGAGTCAATTTTATTGAGGGGAACTGATATTGAAGCATCTTTAGTTTACCTAAACTAAAACTAAAAAGTTTAAATATATCAAATTTTCAATTTTTTGTAAAAGAAATAAAATCCTAAAAATGAAAAAAAAAACTCAAGAAATAAAAAAAAATCTGGAGGAAAAAAAAATTTTGAAACATCAGTATGTTTCCTTATTTATAAGGCTTGGAGTTAGGATAAAAATAATTAATTATATGAAATAAATATTTAAATTGAGAGTTTCTCCAAACCATTAAAACCAATTGAAATCAATCTTGAGTCATATTTCCTTGGTATGATGGTGATGAAATTTTTTAGAGGTAGGTTGGAAGTTTTTGAAACCACAAATAAATGCATATTCAAGCTCTTTAAGAATCTGATGTTCATATTTTTAAATAATTCTACTTTTTTTAAGATTCAAGGCACTTTGAGCTGATTTTTTCCAATTTGCTCAAGGTTTAATTGTATTTGAACTTATTTTTATGGTTTTAAAATTCATTAAAACAAGTGCAATTATGATATTCTCCAGTTTTTTGAACATCTTGATCCTCTGGAAAAATCAATTTGCAATTATTATTCTTAATATTTCAGAGCTATTAATTAGCATTATTTCTTTCCCTACAAATTTATTGGTAAGACACTGATATAAAAAACCCAATTTTAGTACGCCTTCATTCCTTTTTTTTTGGCTCACCACGGTCCGGTGTCATGTGGGATTCAACACAACTACGTTTGAGCCATGTGGAGTTCTACACGGCTGGAATGTAGTTGTGCGGCATCCCACACAAGCCCCAACCGTGGTGTGTGGGCCACACGGTTCTTTGAGCCATGGGGACATGAACACGGCTTGAATGTGGTCCTGTGGCATGCCACACGGCTCAATGGGCCTTGAATTTAACATTACCCTGATTTAAAACATATGAATTTTGACAAGAACCTTGAAGGCCAGAATGGAGGAATATGAACTTATTTTTTTTTATCACAAAAAAGCTGTAGTGACACAGATTATCCATACAAACAGATAAAACATATTTGGTCAGTGTATTATCAAAGGCTTTGGAAAGGAACTAAATTAATTGCATTTTTTTTCAAATCAAAATAGTGGTTACCATCTAGCTTGGGTTTTTGACTCAAGGGGATAGTGGTTCCATCAACAAAACCAATGCAACCTGGAAATCCTTCAGTCACCATTACTTGATATATCTCCTTTCATTCTTCTTTGTTTGGCCAAAAAAGGACCAAGCAATTGAAAGATAGGATAGCAATCATGACCCTTTTGTGCTTAAGTCAATGGATCCATAACTGACCAAGAATATATTTTCTAATTGATGAATTGATGCTCCATTTCCATTTTATCCCAATCCACAAACAGCAAAAGCCAGTTGGATAGCTGTATTGTTTTGAGGGTTCTCAGATTTTTTCTGGAAGATGTGGTGGTCTTCAACCATCTCCAAAAGTTTCATGAATGAAGGCAATAGAGTTTGGAACAGTTGCTTGAAGCTTAATTTGGGTAGTAGGTGAAGCTTTTGCCTTTCATACATAGGTTTGTGGAAAGTGTGTCTTTGTGGAACCATGTTTTGGTTTTTAAATAGATAATTCAAAGCTAACCAAGTTGATTCCGAATTGGAGTCTGAATCAAAGTCTGAATCAGAGTCAAATAATAAAAAAATTTCAGTCAGCTTTTTTGAATTTTAAACATGCTGGCAGGAAGTTTGATTGGAAATGTTGAGAAAGATGATGTTGGGATTTGTTTGAAGCAATGGAGATGAGATGTGTGTGATGTGATGGAGATGGGATTGTTATGGATTTGCTGAGGTGATGGTGCAGATGCCTGTTTTTCATGCAATGGGAGATGTGTGATGTGCTGGAGATGTGAAGAAATGGAGATGTGAGGCAATGGATATGTGAAGAAAATACATATGCAAAGCAATGGAGATGTGAATAAATGGAGATGTGAAGCAATGGAGATGTGATTTTTGTGATGCAATGGAGATGGGATTTGTATGAATTTGCTGAGGTGGAGGTGTGGATGGGTGTTTTGCATGCAATGGATGGTGGATGGAGGATAATGGCCGGTTTGATGTTTAAAACCCACAATTTTGAAATAAACCAGTTAGGGGGTATGTTTATTTGTTCTAATTGCGGTTTTGCTAACTTTGATAAGCCCTAATAAAAAATCAAAACACAGATAAAATTAAACATAAAATTACAAATTTTCTTTGATTTCCTTTTCTGCCTCTGCCTCCTAACAATTCTTGGTCAACTCCACTACCATCAACCTAAATTCATTCAAGTCTTCATCATTTTTTAATCCCAAAATTTGGGGCAAAAAAACAACTTGTGCAACCAAATTTTTTTTGAAGATCTCCTTGCACTTTGCAGTCCAAGCCCTCTTTGGCCAGGAATTCCATCCACCCTCATACAAGAATTCTTTGTAAGGCGTACCTCCAAAATGTTGGAAATACTATGAATAGCAATAGTTGCATTCTATTGGTTTCATTTCCCATTTAGTCAATCTCTAGCCTTACTTGCCTGGGTTGCGGATTACCAGGAATTCAATCTCTGGCACTGGGGGTATATGGTAATTTAATTTGGGAGAAGACCTTCAAATTTGTACTTTTCTTTTAGTGGTCAATGGGGTATCAACCACCGGCTTGCTTTTTAACAGGAATGTACAGGCAACTTTTCAAAGACGGAGCTGCTTGCAATTGCCTTGGAGACCCTGAGTGGCAGTACTAGGGACACACTTTTAATTTTGAAAAATCCAGTTTTCCCAAAAACAAGATTATAATGAAAACATATTTTAATTACAGATTTTATTAAAGCAATGAAGTATAGTAATTATTAGGCGTATAAAGTAGGTAAAAAACTTTGGAATCAATGGGAAAATTATCTGAATGCTTTCAGGAGCTTGCGGCTTTATACCTGGGAAACTGTCACACTTCAAGGTTAAGGGTTATTGTATTCATCACTGCAACACATCCTTTCTGCAGTACCATCTACCTCAGTCCATAAGTGTGACACAAATAAAGCACAACATCAATGGTTCCTTCTGCTTACTACCTCTTGCTTGTGTAAAGACCTCCAATCTTGGCAACTGACTCAGTATATACTTGCAAACCTTGCAGTGGACTCTATAAGTTTCAACCATCCATTCAAGCTTTGCTCTTATACCCTGGGAATCATCAGCCCTTGGACTTCCATTCTTGGTCAAGCACTCAAACTAGTTTGCAATCATGCCTATATAGCCACATCAACTGTATAGTTCCCAAATAGAATAGTCCCCTACCCTGCATAAACTACATCTTCACATTTGCATTTTCTTCACATGTCATTGCTTCCTGTCCCATCCATTATGCTAATTGTACACTCAGATTCTATTGTCTTGCACCTCTGCTATAAACTCAGAAACCTCTGTGCTGTTATTTTTTTTACCATTCTGTTCATGTCATTCATTGCCTCATGGCCTCTTAACTGTAGCTGGCCGCCTATCAGGTTGTATCTATTCACCTTTGGATTACCTTATAAAGGCTGTGTTGCCTGCCTGAAGATTGTCTCCTCAGTTAGGTAATTTCATATTTTCTTGCATTTGCTAAATCCACTCATCACATTGGGATTGGCTTTAGTTTCCTGCCATTAGAACACCCCCCTTCCCTTGCTGTTTGTTGAGTCACCAAATCATGAGTTTGCACTTTGCAGTTAGCCTTGCTACCTGGCATATTACCTTGCACTCAGCCTCTCCCTTTGGGCTCACAATCATCAAAGATTTCCCTATAGTACATGGGGTGGTCATGTGACATTTCAACTCAAAACACTCAACATACAGATTTTTTAAATGTTATAACCCTTTATTTTATTATAATTACCGTATCAGCATCAGAATTAAATTTTGGACCAAACCCAAATGATTAAATAAAAAACAAATGATGAAAATATGTGATGATTATAAATTAGAATACAAATCTAGTTGATCTTTGAGATGATCAACCAAACCATTTGCTTTCATTGAATTCAAAAAAGAATTTTTTGATACAATGGGAGGGATTGGATTCATATCTCACCCAAGTTTTAAATTTTCCCAGTGGCTATTTTTAACAAAAGCAATGAAGATGGCATCTGAGGGTTCCTTTACACCCATTCTCATAGGATTAAAATTAAAACATGAATCCAGGGAAGTGAAAAAAATTAGCCTTCCATAATTGCCTGCTATGATTTGGCCCATTTCTCACTTTGCAAGCCATTTTGAAGAGGTCATATTTTCATGGATTTCTTTAAGGCCAAGTCTTTTTTCAATATTTTCAAGCTCATTGATACCACCAATTATGTTAGCATAGCATTCTTTATGTTTTTTCTCAATTTTTCAATCATTTCCCTTTGCACTTTGAACCATCCATTCTCATTGTACCCAAGTGATTTAGCAATGACTCTAAATCAGCAATTTCCTTGGCCAACTGGATCCCAAAACTCACCCAAGGAATTATGTAAGTTATCAGGTATTTGATTGAGTATTTCACTTTTTTTCCTATTATAAAAACTTACTTAGCCAACATTCTAATCACATGAATGAAAGCAAGGCTCACCAAAGATGAGCTTCTGATTTATTTCTCCCCTTCTTCTTCTTCCTCAGTAGAGGATTCTGATTCCAAATGAAGGGAGCCTAATTCACTTAAAGTGTCTTCCTCTGAGCTATGGAATTCAGATTCTGAGCCCAAGGACCTGTAATAACTTAATCATTTCTCCATCAGTTCATTGAACCAAAAGAATGGAAACTTCTCAAAATAAAGGAATTACTATTTTTTGTCTCTTTGGCTCTCTTCTAACCTGTTATTTTCTCTTAAGTTACCTTTCAACATGATTAAATCTTGAAATTTCACAAAAGTTGTTTTTAAATTAGGGCTTACTGCAGCTGTACCATAAGAAATTTAGCTGAATCCTTGGATTAGCATGCTTAGCAACCAAAGTGGTCGTGTACTTGACCAAATACTTCAAAATCTGCACTCCAACTTCCTCAGGTTTTCCCATAAGAATCAAACTGAGATTCTCAAAGAATTGAGATTTTTTAAGCACTTGATCAGTATCAATCTTTGAAAAAAGCAAAACAATAATTAATCAGTCATTCAATTCAGGAATTATCAATCAAATAGGAATCATCAAACAAAAATCAATTCAAAAAATCCAACCTACTGAACTGGAATGGTTATAGTCTAACCTCCACTGAGGATGAACATCCTCAGCAAAAATGGATCCTCTAAATGCTGGTATTTCTGCTAAAATGTGGGAACAGGTCAAGCCCATTTGCTTGGAATATGAATTTCAGAACACCTTGCCATCATTGTTTCCCTTTAAATTATTAAATTGTTCCCCAATGAGTTTAGTTGGCTCAATTTAAAGGTTTTAAACCAAAGTTAAAATTTCTTTTGGAAGAAAGGTTCCTAACTTGATTTGAGAGTTGTTAAGTAACAAATTCATTGATTTTATTGGGCTATCAATTTTTTCTTTGAGGTGTTTCCACAAATCCAAGATTTTCCCCCAAGATCCTGAAAGTAATTGTTTGAAAGTAGCATGGACCCCTTCTACCCAAGACATTGTTTTATTTCCAAATTCAGGATTGGCACAATTCCATTTTGTTACATATGTCTTTTTGATTTCAAAAATTTTTTTTTCTGCATACTCAAGCACATCCTCACGGTGTGGAAACAAGAGAAAGGTAATCCCCAAATTATTCTCAAGTTCTGAAGTTAATGGAACTAGCATCTGTAAGGTGTGGGATCTGCCCTTAAGTTGAGAGATAGAGATATCAATTCCTTCCTCCAAAAACATAATCTGTGGTAGCCTGGTATGATTCTCCCCCTCAACCCAGCGCTGAGAGTAGCAGAATTTATATCCTCCCTCTCAACCCTAACCTAGGTACAAGGGCAATGACAGCCCAAAAAAAATTGAGAAGAAAACCCTAGAAACAGAACCCTAGCCTAACCATAACCCATACCCATACTGCCCCAATCCCCCAAGCCCGGCTGCCATTATTCACATCTGGTTTGTCCTACTCATGACACAGCCCTCTGCTGTGACCTACTTGGAGCCCCCCGCGCTGTTGTGATTTCCCTGTCCCTGCGGGTTGGCCCGCTGTGGAATTCAGAAGAGAAAATCTCCTTTAATGGTTCCCAAGTTTGGAAATTATTGATCCCTTTAATCTGAAAACCCTGAGTGCAACTGTGCACCCTTTGACTGAGGGATAGAGAAATGAGAGTAAAGATCCTTCAAAACCTATGATAATCCAACGATATATGATCAGATGCCCTCCTACACATCTGGGTTGAGGGTGTGGTTTAAGTAACCTTCCCCTCAACCCTAACCTGGGTACAACCGCAAGCAAACAAGAATAATGAAATACAACCCCTAAGTACAGAACCCTAGCCCAACTCTATCCTTCCAAACCCATCCCATGATCCACTTCCCATACCCCATATCCATCTGTATTGCCCGCCTGCCATTACCTCCATGCAGTTTGTCCTTCTCATGATGCAGCCCTTGCGCCGCGCCCAACTTGGAGCCCTCCGGGCATGTCCACATCTGCCCACGGCGCCATTCAAGATATCCAAGATACAACCACACAATCTGCCCCGCGTCTCCAGATGCTGAGCCCGCAGCACGGCTTTCTGCGGCAAAGCCACACCCATTTCTGAGCGCGCAGCGCGCAGCCAGTTCCAACTTGCGTCTATAAAAGACCACCACATCCCCCCCAACTTGAGTTCTGTCCCCAGAGATCCACCACTATCTCACCTACCCCCAATTATACCATAGTAACCCACCATACCCCTTTGCACCGCTACATCATACCAAGGAAAAAGAAAAAACCCCACCCACCCTACTTCACCCACAATTTCCTGCACATTCTGCAGCCAGAACGGCCTCTCCTGTCCAATCCTTCCGGGCCAGCGCGCCTGCGTTCTGTGCCAAGCTGACCATTGCCACTGCTCCCTATCCAATGGAATGCCTTGCAACTTTCCTCAAAGTTGCCCACACAAGAGGACCCAGCATGACTCATTTGTGGTCTTGAGCAATGACAAGATTTCTACCAATGAGTGGACCCCGCCGGGCTCACCTTGCAACCGGCTGCAACGCGCTGCTAAAAAACCTCCGTTGCGCAAGAGCCATGACTTGGGCTCATCATTCCGTTGGGCTGGACCACTGCAGCGCCAGGACTTCCTGGACTTTGAGGCTTATTGGAACACCGCCCACAAGTGGGCCGCAAAGGTACAAATGAATGTACCAGAAACAGACACAAGAATCTTTAACCGTCCAGCCATGCCTCCCCCACCACCACTGCATCCTCCTACTCCACCAAGACCTGCTCCTCCTCCGCCGCCACCGTGTCCTCCTACTCCCACTCCTCCACCGCCATCTCCATCACCGGCTGCCAGTCCATCACCAGAACCCGCGCGCGCACTGACTCCCGTGGTTATCAAGTTGTCACCGGAACCCACAGCCCTTGCAATTCCTCCAGCTGCCACTCCCAAGATCCTGGAGATCCCCCTGATTCTGGCACTTCCACTAGCAAGGTTTGTAATGGACAAACTACTTGGGAGTTTCTTAGAAGTCCCCCACGCGCACACCACCAATGTGCAATGCAAAGTTTTGGCTGTGTTCCAAACCCTAGCTGCTGCGGCTTGCGCGGACGCAGAGGAGGTGATGAGGACTTGGCCAACGTAGGCGGATCAACCCCCCTTTCCTTCTTTCTTCCTTGTTTCCATTCCGCGCCTATTTTTTAAAGAAAAAAGGACTTTTGCCGCACCAACCTGAGTAGCCTTTGGGCTTGTGAGAACCATGAGAGAAATAAGAGCCGCGCTTTGAGAGCAATGTGGTAGTCCAAACCTGTCCTATAGCCATCAGACTCACTTTTCCAGTGTAACAAAATGTAAAACCCTCAAATTGACCCCAGGAATTGATTCTAAATTACAAATAACATATAGTCACTCAGCCAAAGTACCCCACTATCTCCCATGGATTAGAGTATAAAATCCAACAAAACCTACCTGTGGCCACCATACTCAATTTTCTAGTATAAATATAATCCCAATCATAAATATAACCTCAGAAATGGATTCTAAACCAAAATAACCTATATTCACCCAGTCAAACTACCCGTCTATCTCTCTTGGTTTAGAAGATACAGCCAGAAAATCAATTATGGACAGCTCATATCACACCCAGTTATCACAAAACAGTGAAAGACCTATGGGTATAATTGGAATCCCCAAACACATACCAGTAATATGTCACTGCAGCACCTCAACCAAACATACAACTAATCACCTCACCTGTAAACTCAGAACTATAAGCAGGGCCTTGGAGTGCCAAACAAACCCAGCTGTGCACAGCAATTTATGCAGGCAGCCAGGATCTGGTGATACCAAACAAACCACCAGTACAAGTACCACAGGGCTACCCAGCAATATATGCAGGCATTCAGAACCATGCAGTACCAAAACAACCTCTGCACCAGACATCAATATATGCAGGCAGTCAGAACCATGCAGTATCAAACAACCTCAGCACCACACAGAAATTTATGCAGCCAGTAGCATGTGATACAAAACAAACTACCAGAACCATGCAGTATCAACCTGCCACAGCACCACACAGCAATTTATGTAGTCAGAAGCATGGGATACCAAACAACCCACCAGTAACAATAACCCCCAGCAATATATGCAGGCAGTCAAGGGCCATGCAGCAACAAACAAATCACCAGTGAATGCACAGCAATACATGTAGGAAGAATCAAGTAGCACCAGACCAGCCATTAGTACTGCACAGGAATACATTTTATCTGCAATTCACAGCAGCTTATGCAGGTCTGTGCATGCATGAAACTCCTGTACCAGCTTTTCCCAACCAGCAGAAACGCCTCATGTAACGGTACAAATCTTTCCCAACCAGCAGAAATGCCTCATGTAACTGTACAAGTCTTTTTCAAACCAGCTAAAATGTCTCATGTGATTGTACCTCACTTTTCCTCACCAGAACAGGGGGAAACCTCAGGGGCAGCTTTGAGCACCCCTGGGGGCAGGAATTTTTGATTTAAGGAGGGCCTCTCTGCCCTATCCAAGTTGTACCCCCCATCATCCCCCACTCACCACTCCTCAGATATCAGGCCCTCTGGCCCATCTACCCATCAGTAGTCATCTGTGGTACCTACCCAGTTAAATATTAGTAGTGAATCAGTTATAAAAAAGGAAACAAGAAATCAGAAACCAAGTTATCACCCATATTTAATCAATTAAACCATCCAACAGGTGCTTGAATAAGGGTTCTTCTGTGACCTAAATATTCAGCACCATATTAAAAAAAAACCCCACCCATTATTAAATAAATAAACCTTACAAAGAAATAAAGTACAACAAAAGAAACTACCAACCTTTCCTCTACCCAGCCCCCTGTGGGTAAACCCATCATTGGGTCCTCTCCTGAACCATCCCTTTGATAAACCCTTGAACCCTTTAATATTGGGATATTGGTTAAGATCAAATATATCTGATCAATAAAAATAACCAATAACCCAATAAATCTGGTCCATTCTTCAACAAATCCTACCAATAAACAGTTAAATAATCAATCTAGGTCTGATCTGAGACCTATATTAAGTTCCAAAGAAACCAGCCATTAATTTAAATAAATTATTGTGCAGAGTTACTATAGTACTAGAAGGGCAGGCAATTAAAAACCACTCTTATTATATACTAATACTCTAAAGAAGTAGAAGTAATACTAAATTCCCCTTCAAGGACTGCCAGCAAACCATTTGCTACTTTATTTATATAATCCCACAGGAGTCTCTAAAGCAATTGGCAAGAGTGAGGAGAATCTGCACGACTAAGTATCCACTGAGAGTGAGAAAAATTGGCCCCACTGCAAGTATGCGCTAAAGGTACCTGGACCACCCCAGACAAACTTCCACACAGTTCCCTGTACCCATCTACAGAACAGAGAGAACACAAACAAAACCAGCCGCGTGCCCACATCCTTGAGAAAGAGGAAGAGAAAAAGTATCCTCCCAAACCTATCCATACCTTCCATCTATAAGGAAACCAAAGAAAACTTAAACAGTTTTGTTTTCAGCATCAACCCATTGCCAAGCCCGCTGTGGTGAACAAATCTGGAAACCCTGGACCAGATGCAGAAAATTCAAAATTTTTTTTACAATCCTTTTATTTAGGTGTCATTTATCTGAAAAAAAAAAAAAATTGGAATTTTTTTTTCAATATCACTCCTCCAATTTCCTCATCCTGCCAAACATTCCTCTGTCCCAGTGGTCTAGGACCGGCCTCTCTTGGTCTCATCACCTAGGCATTGCGTTCAATCCCTTCTCTCTTTGTTCTCCCCTTCCTTTTGGCCAAATGCGCGGGCCAAGACCCACTTGGCCCAAGATATCCCTCACCTACCCTCCCTACGCTCCTCCACTGCCATTAACCACCACCTCATTTTCATTGATGTCATTGTCATTGTCATCACTTCTCATCAATCTCAATAACCACCACTTCCTACGGCTCAAGCCATCCTCATCTAGCCCCTCTCTACTCTCCCCCATCCTAGCCAGGAACCCATTCTCCCCATCAATCCTCTCGCTCTACAATGGCTCAACAGTATATTGGCTCCAATATCTTGCTGATCTCTAAGTCAGACATTTGATATTGCAGTATCCTCCACTAGATTGATCCCGCTGCATCCACCATCAGCTTGGAGAAAGTAAGGTTTATGGGCACCAAGGGCCGTAAATCCAACCCGTCTGAGGAAATTGCTCTGACCAACCAGTTATACAAATTCATTTTCTTTTGAACCGCTGATGTCAAAGACCTGTCTATTGAGGCCCCAGCTGAAACAAAATCTGAAACTCCCTTCCATCAAGTTCCCCCCCAGGATATGACCAACCAAGTTGTTCACTCCGTCATCAATCTCATCTTCTCAAACAACTATCCTCCCGCGCCATCTTCAAATCCATCCCATCCACCCATTGCTTCTCCCAATTGTTGCCAAACCCGTCAAGGATCTCCATATCCCATCCGTCACCTCACGTCCTTGCTCTTGATTGCTTATCAATCCATTGCCCATCATCCCGCCTGGGACTCTCCCACCCCCCTTCCATCTTTGGGTGGGGGTGGGAAAGTGTCTTCTACCACCCGCAGACATCCACGGGCGGTCTGGTTCATTTCTTTTCCCACCCTTTCCGCCTTTGGGTGAGGGGTGGGTGATCCCGGTGTTGTCGCACCCGCCCATCCGCGGACGGACGCAAGAGAGGTGAAGGGATGAGAATAGTTCCCACCCCAGTCAGGGAGGCCAGATTTCCACCGGCTGCATGATCAATTTTTCTGATCATCTGAAAAAAAAAAAAATTCCGCTCTATTTGTAGAATCCTTTGTACATAGTCTAACAGGGCCTCCTGCCCATATAAGGAGGGGCTCTCCCCTGCTTTTTGAGGGGGGAAGGATATGGTACCTTACCAGAGAGAGAACATCATCACTATTATACTGAAATAAATCATCCATGGGGTCTCATTCCCCTTTATCTCAGAACTGAATTCTGGGTATATCCATGATTTCCCCTTGATCCTTGAGCCTCCATAATCAAACCCTGATCTTTGATCTTTATCACCAACCAATAGCTTTGCTGGTTGAAGAAGAATTTGACTGATTGAATTCTTGAGTGTGTTACACCACTCCTGATCCCTTTATCCGACCATACTGGTCCTAATCATCCTTTGATTATCTTTCTGGAACCAGTCACATTTGACTGAAGAGGTTTTATTAAGCTTAAAACATGGAGTGTTAAACCTCCCTTCATTTCTTTGAAGTTGAATTGCGCTACGCTATTCTTGAGTCCCTTGAGAAGTGTTGGGTTATTCTTGTTCAAATCAGTTATTGTTTTGCTTCTAGAGAATCATCAAAACAATTAGCGTTGTCCTGTGCAGCCACCCACTGTTATCTGGTACCCTTCAAGCACTTGATTGCGGACAGTTGGGCAGTTTCATTGAGAACCTGGAGGTTGTTTGGGATTGAGTTTATCTTTCCTAAGCTTCTGCTGACAACCAGAGCTATTAGCTTGTGGGTGTTGTCACTAACAATTGCCTTGTCTTGTTGAACTCTGAACAATTCTTGACTTTTTCTATTCAAGTTTTCCCCGGCATCATCTTGCCTCAGATAGTGTTGTTCCCCCAGCTACCAACTACTATCAACTTTATCCTCTTACATTTGGTCCCTTGTTTACCAGGCTCTGGACTTTGATCTTGGTTACATTTAAATATTTTTGTAACACTCAGGAGGGCAGCCTAAACAGCACCTTTCTCCTCCACAAAACTGCTAAGGCCTAGCACCTTTTGGATTCTTACATTTGGTCCCCCGGGCCAGGATCAAACCAGCAACCTTGGGATTTAAATTCCCAACAATCATCAACTTTGGAATCCAATCTCTTTCTTTTTTCTGTCATCATCTAGATCCGTGGAGGAAACTTGTTCTAGAAGTAAGTCCTCCTAATTTTGCACCATCTGGGCAAGATACTTGTAGTTTTTTGAGAAACTCTACTCTTTCCACATTTGTGAGCCATTTGGTAAATCTGCTCCTTGGATCTTTTAGTAAACTTTGTCAAAATGGAATCCATCAGCAACTCTTCTACTTGTCCTAAGATGGTTAAGATCAAGCCTCAGAACAAGAACTTAGGATTCAATTGGACAAATGTGGAACGCTTCTTGGACTCATACAAGATGGCTGCTTTGGTGGATGGGGCTAGCAAATTAAATATGGCCTACCAGTTACAATTTTTTATCTCCTCTGATGAAGTTATGGAAATCATCAAGTCGTTTGAAGGTTTTGAAAAGCATAACTGGGCCCCCTGCGGGAAGCAATGTTGGCCTATTGGGGAAAAATAGATGTAGCACGATTTACTTTGCAGGATCTAGATAACCTTGTCTCCAAGTGGATTTCCAATGGTGATGTGGCTTCAGCTTCTGATTATCAGTCCTTTAGGAAATCTTGGGATCCCATCCAATCCTACCTTGTCCAAAACAATCACATCAACACAGTGGACAAAATTTGAGTCCGATTTTTCCAATCTTTTTCTCTTGGAGTACAGGAAAGGATCAAGGAAGAACTGGTTGATTCTGGATCCATGATCACTACCAGGGATAATCAATTCAAGATACCTGGTTTCCTTATCCTTGAGGGAGTGGTGGATAAATTTATGAAAGGTCAAACAGCTCTCACTTTTGAAAAATCTAAAACCACTAAACCAGTCCATGCTCCCTCTTTCAAAGAGTCAAACTAGATTATGAATAAAATGGAATCTGATTGCAGGCCCAAGAACCCTCAGCCTAACCAAGAAACTGCTACAATGGACAAGATCACTAAACTGCTCAAAGCCTTTGAGAACAAAATGGATCAAAAGATTTCCTCTCTTGCTGTTCCTAAACCTTCTAGTGCTGTTCCTGAAAATACTCTAGTCTGCTATTATTGCCACAGGGAAGGCCATGGAACCAGTTGATGTCTCAAACTCCAAAAGGACAAAGACAAGAAATTGGTAGAGCAGAAAGGGAGTAACGTTTTCCTTCCTAATGGTGCCCTAATCCCCTTCAATTCATCTTTCCCCATTTGTCATGTGGTGTCCTCTTACCAGTCACCCCCTTTTATGAAGGCATCCTTGGCTTCTGTGGATTTCCAATCTTCTTGTGGTACTCTTCAACCCTGGAATCCCCCAGCTATTTTCTCCTCCTCTCTGGTTGGTGCTTACCAATCCAATCCAGCTAGGGAACAACGTGAGGAGCCCAAACCTCATAAAGCTCCTTCCTTGCCAACCTCAATCCTCCAAAAACCACCCAAATGAAAATCCTCACCTGAGCCCTCTTCTGATGTAGAAGACATGGAGGTGGAAAAAGAACCACTCATGGAAAGGTCTCAAGATCACCCTGATCCTCATCCCTCATCTATCAAACCTCCTCAATCCCCTGATCCTGTTCCTGCTTCACCCAATCTTCCTCCCTCCACCCAGCCCAAAGTTTGGTTTCAGAGGGGAATTTCCAAAGATCACCCCAATGCTGTGGAAGGGGTATTAAAGAAAATTTCTGATCTTAAAATTCCTGATCTATCTGTGGCTGAACCCCTGTTGATCTCTCCATCTGTTGCTGAAGGAATGAAGACATGGGTTTCTTGGCGACGTGTGGAAATTGTTCCTGAAGAACTCAAGGTCTCCTCTGGAACTTTGATGGAGGATTCTGGTGGAACAGATCCCTCTCCTGAGTCTAGTCTTTACTCTTGTCCTCTTGGTTTTCTTCCCTGATATCTTGGTGAATCAGCAAAAACGGTCTCACTCCTTGTTGATTCTGGCTCTCAGCTCAACTTGATCTCAGATGCTATGGCCTGCAGACTTAAACTCAGCCCTAGGGTCAGCTTCACCTCTTCAGTGTATAGGATAGGAAACCAGTCTTGCAAATTGGTTGGAATTGTTGAAGATGTTCCATTCCTGATTGGCCAAAACATTGTTGGAACTTTTCATTTCTGGATCACACGCCTGGATGGACCTATGATCTTGGGTCAACCTTTCTTGATTGATTTTGGAGAAACTCTTATGTTTTCCAATCAAGTTGGGGAGAGAATCCTCCTCCCTGATTCTGATGGTAGAAAAATTGAGGTTCCTCTTTGTTCTTTGGATTCTGGTCGCTGGGAAAGGGATTTCCCTGGTCATTTTCCTAAGTCATCTCTAAGAGGAAAACAGAAGGATAATTCCAGTTCCTCTCATTTTTTATGGGATTAGTTGATCCTACTAATAGTTGTAGTTCTTTTCAGCCTCAAAATTCAACTCAAGGTTCAACTCTCATCCCAGAGGCTTATTTCTCTTTCTTTTCAACGTTTTCTTCTGATCTCAAAAATATCAAAAATCAAAAACAAATCAAAATGGAAAAATCCAAAAATATTTCTTCTTCATCTGTTGTTTCTTCTTTTCTTTGTACTCTTATTCCTAATCAATCTTCTCTCAGTTCCTGTTGGAATGTATGCAATGAGTCTAAACTAGATCCTGATCTCAATCCTATTTTTGGTGGCTTTGGTATGGAAGAATATGGGCTTCAGTGGAGGCAAATTGGGGTAGAAGTAAGTCCTCCCAATTGTGCACCACCAGTGCATCCTACTACTATCATTTTTGAAACCCTACCTTGTGCCACACATGTGAGCAATTTATTATCTCCTGGGACTTCTTTTATGGAAAAGGCACCTTTTAAAAATGTTGCGGAACATCAAACTTGGAAGGCGTTAGAACTTGGTCTCAATCCTTGTAGTCAGATCTCTCTGGTCAACTCTTGGCAAAAACAAGAACTTCTCTCTTTTGCCTCCAAATATAAACCAGCGGCCAGGAAAATCCAACCAGTAAACCAACCAATGCCTCTCAATCTCAACCCTCCTCTTAGGCATCCTCCTCTATCCCGCAATCCTTACTGTGGTTTACCTCAATCTCTCACTGGTCCATTCATCCCCTCTGGTTGTGTCACTGAAGAACATCTGGGAGTATTCAACTTTGGACCTGATGGATGGCTTCTACCTGATTAGTTGTATTTGATCAAAAATGTCTTGGCTCTTAGGGAAAAAGATATTGCTTTCTGTGAAGAAGAGAGAGTTCTCTTGAAAGAATCCTATGGTCTGCCTTATATCATTCCTGTAGTAGAACATGATCCCTGGAAAAAGAAAAAGATCCCAATCCCTGCTGCCAAAGTTGACGAATTCATCAAGTTGGTCCGGGAATGAGTCCAAACCGGTTTATACAAAAAGTCAACTTCTAGCTATTCCAGTCCTGTTTTCTGTGTCCTTAAAAGTAGCAGTAAACTTAGAATAGTTCATGATCTCCAGCCTCTAAATAAATTTACTATTAAAGACTCTGGTATTCCCCCTGCTACTGAATAATTTGTTGAATCCTTCTCTGGAAGAGCTTGCTATGGTCTAGGTGACATTATGGGTGGCTATGACAAACGGTCCTTACATCCAAGTTCTTGCCCTCTCACTACATTTGATACTCCCCTTGGTCGTTTCCAAATTACTCAATTGCCTCAAGGTGCCACCAACTTGGTTGCGGTCTATCAGGCTCAGATGGTTTGGATCCTTCAGGATGAAATCCCTGATCATGCTGGTATATTTATTGACAATGGCAAAATTAAAGGACCAGTTTCTGATTATAACAATGAGCACTTGCCCTGGTATTCAGGAATCCGTTGATTTATCTGGGAATATGCAACCCCTTTGGAAAGGATCTTGTTCCATATTGAAGAATCTGGCCTCACTGTCTCTGGATCCAAATTGGCTGCCTGTGTCCCTGCTCTGGAAATTGTTGGTCATGTGGTCTGCAAGGAAGGAAGAAGGATGGCTCCATCCAAAGTCAACAAAATCCTCTCTTGGCCTACTCCCATCAAGCCAACTCAAGTCAGGGGTTTTCTAGGTGTTGTTACTTATGTTCAAATCTTTATCCCATCTCTATCCAAAATCTGTGCTGATTTATGTTGCCTGACCAGAAAAGATGCTGAGTGGATCTGGACCCAAGATTTTGAACATTCTTTTCAGCTACTTAAAATGATGGTTGGCAAAGACATAGTCTTGAAAAAGATTGCTTATGGACCAGGAGCTGGCAAGATCAAATTGGCTGTTGATTCTAGTTATCAATCTGTTGGGGCTGTCCTCACTCAGGAAGATGAAAATTGTTGGGACCGTCCTGCTCTCTATGAATCCTTGTGATTTTCAGATGTAGAATCCAGGTACTCCCAACCAAAACTGGAACTCTGTGGCGTGGCTCAAATGTTGAAGAAACTACAAACTGTCCTCTGGGTTCAACACTTCAAGTTACAGGTTGATGCACAGTCCATCATCAAAATGATCAATGCTCCCAGCCTCCCAAATGCTCCTATGACTTGCTGGGTGGCCTTTATCCAACTTTTCTCTTTTGATATTGTTCATAGGCCTGGAAAATCCTTCACAATGCCTGATGGTTTATCTTGATGCCCCCTTGGAGATGAAGAATCAGATGTTGGATTGGACTTTGATGAGGAGGAGCCTTTACTTTTTCCAGTCTTCACCTTTTCCTCCCAAGATTATTCTGGCTTCCAACAAGGTTTCTGGCTAAAATTAGAGTAGTACCTTTCCACTCTCCAAAGGCCTCCTGATCTCTCTGCTAAAGATTTTCAGTCACTCAAAAGGAAGTCCTCCAATTTCTTTGTCCAAGGTACTAGGCTTATGAAAAGAGGCAATCCTTGCGCCCTTATTGTTGTCACTATCCCCTCTAAACAAGATTCAATCCTCAAAATTCTCCATGAAGGCCTTGGGCATTGTGGGGAAACCAAAACCTATTGACGTATATCCAAAAAATTCTGGTGGCTATCTTTGAAGAAATCAGTCTCTCAATTGTGCAAGAGTTGTGAAGTATGTCAGAAATGTGATCTTAGGCGCCCAGCTGAAATTTGCTATCCCACTGGAGAGTCCACTGTCTTTGTAAGGATTGCTATGGATGTGGTTCACATTAAGGCTGGTGGAGCTAAGTACCTCATTGTGGCTAGAGATGATTTTTATGGATTGGTTGAAGCAAAATTTCTTAAGAACCTCAGCTCGGAATCAGTAGCAGCCTTCCTTTATGAGACTTGGACAATGCATTATGGCTTTGCTTGATCTTATTCAACTGATGGTGGCTCTGAGTTTGGTGGCAAACTGGCCAAAATGATCCAATTGTTTCCTGGTCCACATAGGGTGACAACTCCTTATTATAAGGACAAGGCATGGTGGAAAGAGGCCATTCCCCTTTGAAGGCTGCTCTTTTCAAGTTGGCTGGTGAAAGTGGAAAGAATTGTTGCAAATTTCTTCCTCTGGTCCTCTTCTCTGATCAAATTTCAACTAAACAAACCACTGGCTACTCACCTTATGAAATCCTCTTTGGTCAAAGGGCTGTCCTTCCCCTTTATCTGGAAATGGAATCTTTCTTAGGTATTTCTTTGGAAAAGGTTTCTTCAACCACTGATCTATTAATTGCCAGATCCAAGCAACTGGAGCAAAGTGAAGATGTTTGTGAAAAAGCTTATTAGAAAATGATGGAGTCCAGGGAAAAATCAGTCCAGTATTGGGAGGATAAGAATTCCAATTGAGTCAGGGATCCCTTGAATCCTGGAGATCTAGTTTTAGCTTATAATTGATCCTTGGAAACTCAGTGGGGAAATCTTTTTTCCAATTGCTGGAATGGTCCTTACCAAGTGGTCCGTCAAGTCAGAGGTGGATCATATGTTTTGGAGGAACTGGATGGTACTCAGATGGCCAGAAGATTCTCTGCTGATCAGGTCAAGGAATTTCATTGTTTTAGAGGCAACTTTGATCAGAAGTAATTCCTCCCAATTGTGCTTCACCAGGCTCATCTGCTGCATTTTGTTGTGAAACTCTACTTTATGCCACATACGTGAGCACCTGGGATGCCTTCTTCATTTTATCGCAGTCAACTCTAGGATTTTCTTTGGATGGATCAAGATGTTCTTTTCAATTTCCCTCAAGATCAAATGGCCATTTCTTGTGTTCAATCATCTTTCCTTTCTTTTTCTTATGACATCAAGCTCAGATGCAGACTAGGGACAGTCTGTAAGTTGGGGAGAGATGTGGTGACCAAATCTGGACACCCTGGACCAGATGCAGAAAATTCAAAATTTTTTTACAATCCTTTTATTTAGATGTCATTTATCTGAAAAAAAAAATTGGAATTTTTTTTCATTATCACTCCTCCAATTTCCTCATCCTGCCAAACATTTGTCTATGCCAGTGGTCTAGGACCGGCCTCTCTTGGTCTCATCACCTAGGCATTGCGTTAAATCCCTTCTCTCTTTTTTCTCCCCTTCCTTTTGGCCGAACGCGCGGGCCAAGACCTGCTCGGCCCAAGATATCCCTCTCCTACCCTACCTAAGCTCCTCCACTGCCATTAACCACTGCCATTAACCACCACCTCATTGTCATTGTTTTCATTGTCATCGTCATCACTTCCCATCAATCTCAATCACCACCACTTCCTACGGCTCAAGCCATCCTCATCCAGCCCTTCTCTACTCTCCCCCATCCTAGCCAGGAACCCATTCTCCCCATCCATCCTCTTGCTCTACAATGGCTCAACAGTATATTGGCTCCAAGATCTTGCTGATCTCTAATTCAGACATTGGATATTGCAGTATCCCCCACTCAATCGTTCCTGCTGCATCCACCATCAGCTTGGAGCAAGTCAGGTCTATGGGCACCAAGGGCCTTAAATCCAACCCGTCTGAGGAAATTGCTCCAACCAACCATTTATACAAATTAATTTTCTTTCAAGCCGCTGATGTCAAAGACCGGTCTATTGATGCCCCAGCTGAACCAAAACCTGAACCTCCCTGCCATCAAGTTCCCCCCCAGGATATGACCAACCAAGTTGCTCGCTTGGTCATCAATCTCATCTTCTCAAACAACTATCCTCCTGCGCCATCTTCAAATCCATCCCATCCACCCATTGCTTCTCCCAATTGTTGCCAAACCCGTCAAGGATCTCCCCATCCCATCCGTCACCTCACGTCCTTGCTCTCAATTGCCTATTGATCCATTCCCCATCATCCCGCCTGGGACTCTCCCACCCCCCTTCCATCTTTGGGTGGGGGTGTGATAGTGTTGTCTACCGCCCGCGGATGTCCGCGGGCGGTCTGGTTCATTTCTTTTCCCACCCTTTCCGCCTTTGGGTGAGGGGTGGGTGATCCCGGTGTTGTCGCACCCGCCCATCCGCGGACAGACGCAAGAGAGGTGAAGGGATGAGAATAGATCCCACCCCAGTCAGGGAGGCTGGATTTCCACTGGCCGCGTGATCAATTTTTCTGATCATATGAAAAAAAAATCCACTCTATTTGTAGAATCCTTTGTACATAGTCTAACAGGGCCTCCTGCCCATATAAGGAGGGGCTCTCCCCTGCCTTTTGAGGGAGGAAGGATATGGTACCTTACCAGAGAGAGAACATCATAACTATTATCCTGAAATAAATCATCCATGGGGTCTCATTCCCCTTTATCTGAGAACTGAATTCTGGGTATATCCATGATTTCCCCTTGATCCTTGAGCCTCCATACTCAAACCCTGATATTTGATCTTTATCACTAACCAATAGCTTTGCTGGTTGAAGAAGAATTTGACTGATTGAATTCTTGAGTGTGTTACACCACTCCTGATCCCTTTATCCGACCATACTGTTCCTGATCATTGTTTGATTATCTTTCTGTAACCAGTCATGTTTGACTGAAGAGGTTTTATTAATCTTCAAACCTGGAGTGTTAAACCTCCCTTCATTTCTTTGAAGTTGAATTCCGCTACGCTATTCTTGAGTCCCTTGAGAAGTGTTGGGTTATTCTTGTTCAAATCAGTTATTGTTTTGCTTCTAGAGCATCATTAAAACAATTAGCTTTGTCCTGTGCAGCCACCCACAGTTATCTGGTACCCTTCAAGCGCTTTATTGCAGAGAGTTGGGCAGGTTCATTGAGAACCTGGAGGTTGTTTGGGATTGAGTTTATCTTTCCTAAGCTTCTGCTGACAACCATAGCTATTATCTTGTGGGTGTTTTCACTAACAATTTCCTTGTCTTGTTGAACTCTGAACAATTCTTGACTTTTTCTATTCAAGTTTTCCCCGGCATCATCTTGCCTCAGATAGTGTTGTTCCCCCATCTACCAGCTACTATCAGCTTTATCCGCTTACATTTGGTCCCTCGTTTACCAGGTTATAGACTTTGATCTTGGTTACATTTAAATATTTTTGTAACACTCAGGAGGGCAGCCTAAACAGCACCTTTCCCCTCCACAGAGCTGCCACAGCCTAGCACCGTTTGGAGTCTTACACCGCGCCTTGCTCTTTGACCCACATCCATTCTGCGCCATGCGCATTCCTAGTTCCCTGAATCATCTGTTGGAAATTGTTCATGCATTTGTTTCCAGAATGTGGTGCTTGTCCTTGCATCTGTGGAACCAGCTTTGGGCCGTGCCGTTACCTAAAAAAAACCATACCCTAGCCAGCAATAATTCCAAAAAAGCCAATCCCAAGAGAAATAAGAAAACAAAAATTCTGGGGTGTCTAGTTGTTCTGGCTGTGAACCAGCTAGAGCACCCCTTACCAAATCCAATCATATCCCCTCCAACTTGGATGCTGTCCCAGCAGTCTGCGGTTGGTTACTGCGCCGGAAGCAAAGCACGTGCACAGGCTTTTCCTTGGAAGAAGGATCCGCATTATTGTCCCCCTTGCTATCCAAACCAGCTGCCTTGTTGAATGAAGTTGAGCCCCGCGCAAAGAATTGTTTTACATGCAAAGCAGAAGCCTTCCGTTTGAGTGGAGTTCCATCCAATTCCTCCAACTGGTAACTACCTCCGGTGAACTTGGACCTCACGCGGAAAGGCCCATTCCATCAATTAGCAAACAGCTTCCCCCATTGAGTTTCCAGGCTCCAGTTGTAAAGCAGAACCAAGTCCCCCTTCCACAATGGATCCCTGAGTTTATGCATGCAGTGCTTGTACCAGTAGCAGACGGAATTTGTGCGGGTTGCCTTCAGTCTTCCAGCTGCTTTCTCTAACATCTTGTCCCATTGCAGGAGTTGCTAGGCGCGGGCCTTGACTACATCTGCGGCTGTCTTAACCTTCCACCAATCAATACCCAGAAAAGTTTCCAGCTCAATGTCAATTGGTAGCACAGGCCACTGCCCAAATAGCAGCTTGTACGGCAAATAACCCCTCAATCTCTTCACCAAAATCCAATCCTCAAAAAGAACTACCAGAAGGGTTTCCTGCCACCACTTTCCATCCTCCCTGCACATTTTCACCATTGCCTCCTTGATTGGCTGGTGACCGCGCTCAATCATCCCCGCGCCTTCCAGATAGTACTCTGTCACTTGCCCAAACTTTGCTCTGCAACTTTGCACCAACTCCGGAAACCATCCCCGGAACTCCGCACCCCCATTGACCATTACCAGGCAAAGTGATCCATAACGCCCAAACCAACCTTTCTCCAGCAACTGCCCAACTTTCTCCGCTGAGAGCTTCCCCAGCCGCCGTGCTTCCACTTATCCCAACAGATTTTCACACGCAACAAGGAGGTACGCAAACTTACCTGCCTTGATGTGCACAACATCCAAAGAAACCCCCCCCAACAAAGCTTCCTCCCCAGTGGGAATACCTACTTTTCAAGGCAGCGTTGCGCTTTGCTTCTGACACGCTTTGCACAACCGTACCCACTCCGGCACCACGAAAGCCACACCCGGTCACCAGAACCTTGCCCTCACCTGTTTCTGTTTTTCAAGCTTGCAGCAATGGCCAAGATTGTCATTCAGACTTCCCAGAATTACCTCCTGATCCGCCCTCAACGTGCTGACCAAAAGCGGTACCAGAATCCTCCGCCGCCACAGCTGTCCTTCCTGCAGGTAGAAATTCCCCACTCTCTGCCAAATCTATCTAACAATCTTGGCTGGCCTATCATCCAGAAACCAAAGATCCCGCAAACACAAACTGAGGACCCCATACCTCCCGGACTGCTGGAGTGAAAGTCAAACACCTACCTCCACCACTCCTACCTTAACCGTTGGAGCATCCACATCCAGTGGTTTGGCGCCTTTTTTCAGATCATTGGGGGGGTACCAAGACAGGGCTTCAGGCATTGTAAATGCCTTTCCTGGAACATGTACCTCTGTGAAAGAAAACAACTGAAGGTAGGCAATCCACCTGGTCATAGGCGTTTTAGGCAGCGTTGGCAAATTGATCATCTGTGCCAGACCTCCGCATCCACCAGAAGCATGAAGTGAATCCCCCATAGCAAATGCTGCAACCTCCGCACAATCTTAGTGACCCCGCAAAACTCCAACTTTGGCTGCAAATACCGGCTCTCCGTTGGCATAAACATAACGGACTTGTAAAGAACCAGACAATCTTTCCCCTCATCCTCCTGGATCAGCACCAACCCCGCACCAAGTTTTCTTGAATCCACGGCCAACCTAATTCCTCCGGCTTCATAATCCAAGTCCTGCAGTATAATATTGCATCCAAAAATCTCCTTGAGTCTGTCAAAGGCGCCATCACATTTCAAACCCCAGGTCCATTTCGTGCCCTTACGCCTCAATGCCCGCAACGGACTAGTAACCTCCGCAAATGGCTTGATGAAAATCTGTACATAGCTACAGAATCCCAAGAACTGGAGAATTTGTGATACAGTCTTTGGTTTTTGCCACTTGAGGACTTTGTTGTGTTTCTTTTCCGCAATCCGCCTTCTGTCAGAAGCCACCACATGCCCTAGAACCTCAAGCGCAGGTACACAGACTGCCAACTCTTTCCCCAACACCGTAAGCCCCGCTTCCTCAATCTGGAACAAGATCTGTTCCAGCATTTGCAGGTACTTCCAGACAAATCGGCTAATTTTGGGAGCATCTATAAGCATTTCCCCTCTGTAATCCATCTTTGGGCCTTTTATGCCCATGTTGTTGATGGAAATCTGCACCCCCTGCATAATATTTTCCTTCCAAATCCAGTTCATCTGCGCTTGGTAAACTGCAACCAAGTTAGTTGCGCCTTGCGGAAGCCCTGTCAGTTGCATCCTGCCCAATCCGGTCTCAAAGGCAGTCATCAGCCATGAACTCCAATTGAGTTCATTCTGATTGTATCTTCCCATCACATCCACCAACCCGTAGCACACCCGCCCTCCCATAGATTCCAGAAACTTTTTCACATGCAGAGTTTGTCCTGTTTCTTGGATTGTAAATGAATTAAGCCGCTCCAAATTGTGAACAATTGGCAATGACTTCCCATCTTGCTTAAACACCGCAAAGATTGGACTTGAGAAACTTGATATCAATTGCTTGTAAAGGCCTGTTCCTACACACTTGCGCACCAGCTCCAAGAAGGGCCCCCAAACCGCCCGCAGAATTGGAATTGGATTGATCTTCCAAGGTTCATGCGGAACTGTCAGAATCACATAAGGGTCTCCTATCTTTCTTTTTAACAGTCCCCGCTCTTCAGGTCCAAATGCAAGCACTCTTTCCCAAAGGACAAGTACCAACGTCAGCAAATCCCGTTCCTCCGCGCTTAATCAACCCGGCGGTCCAGAGTTAAGGGCCGCAACCCGCTCATCTGTAAGCCGCTCCAATTGCATTATCCATCCTGACACCTTCAGAGGAGATTTCCAAGGGTCCCGGGACCAAGGGATTTTTTGGAGTGATCCGTTCAGATCCTGCAGCATTGCTTTGTTCTGGGGATGGACCTTACGTGCAACCAGCTTATACTTCCTGACATTGCATGGCCCCATCCGCACGTATCTGTTACCATAGATCCTAGTCAAAACCAAACCGCAGCTTTTGCCTTTGCTCACAAGCGTGTCACAATGATAGTGTTTTTGCAAAGTACCTCTTGGAAATGCATACTGAGGAAGGGAACTCACTTTCAGCATTTGCGCATCCCGCGCTTCCTCCCTACTTCCCACCTGCTCCTTGCTGGTCAACCACCTGCACAAAGCCGTTGCTTTCTCTGTGTGGTAACCTCGGCCAACTAGTAAAAATCCTCCTCCGGCCCACCCTTGCAAACCAACTCCGCGCCGGGTTCCTCCTCCTCCTCTATTGCCAAATCCACCATCCACTTCCCCAACCTCTGATTGCAGATTGTGGTTTCAAATTGCCGGTTGGATGAATCTTCCAACGTCAAGGCTTCCGTCCCCGTCTCTGGATCAAACATCATTTGCGCTTGGAACCCAAAAATGAATTTCTGTCCTAAAATAGCCTCCCTGAAATCAACCAATAGAAAAGAAAGTGGTTTACGGACCCTTGCAACCTCAACCTCTTCCTCCTCCACAACCCCATCAACGCACTATTCCCTGCCGTTAAGCGATGTGGAATTCAGAAGAGAACTTCTCCTTTAACGGTTCCCAATTTTGGGAGTTATTCTCCCTTAGGTCTGTAAACCCTGAGTACAACTGTTGACTCTTTGACAGAGAGATAGAGAAATGAGAGTAAGATCCTTCCAAAAACCTATAATGATCCAATGATGATGATGCTTCCAAACCCGGGTTGAGGGTGTGGTTTAAGTAACCTTCCCCTCAACCCTCACCTAGGCACAACCGCAAGCAAACAAGAATAATGAAATACAACCCCTAATTACAGAACCCTAGCCCAAATCTATCCTTCCAACCCCATCCCATGATCCATATCCCATACCCCTTAACCCATATCCATCTGTATTGCCTGCCTGCCATTACATCCACCCCATTTTTCCGTCTCATGAGGCGGCCCTTGCGCCGCATCCAAGTTGGAGCCCCCTGCACATGTTTGCATCCACCCAACACACCATTCCAGATATACAAGGTACATCCCTGCAATCCAATATGCGCGTTGCAAATCCATCCAATCCAATCCAATCCACCCCGTGTCTCTGGATGCTGAGCCTGTCATTACGGCTTTTGAGTCCGCAGCAGGGCTTGCTGTGGCAAGGCCGCACCCATTGCTGAGCCAACCTCTACTGCTGAGCGCGCAGCGCGCAGCCCATTCTAACTGGCATCCATAAAACAACACCACATCCCCCCCCAACTTGAGTTCTGTCTGCAAAGATCCACCACTACCTCACCTACCCCCCTTCCCTAGTTATCCCACCTTCCCCTTTGCACTGCTTCATCACACCCAAGAGAACAAAGCACCCCATCCATACCTTCCATCTATAAGATAACCCAAGAAAAATTAAAGAGTTTTTTTTTTAAGCACCAACCTGTTGCCAAGCCTGCGCCTTCCTTTTTGACCCAGATCTGTTCCGCACCATGGGCTTTCCTAGTTCCTTGAATCATCCATTGGAAATTGTTCATGCGTTTTCTTCCAGAATGCAGGGCTTGTCCTTGCGTTTGCAGACCCACCATTGCGCCGTTCCCATACCTAAAAGAAACTCATCCTAGCCAGCAATAATCCCAAAAGCCAATCCAGAGGGAGGAAATAAGTAAACAAACATTCTGGGGTGTCTAGTTGTTCCGGCTGTGAGCCGGCTAGAGCACCGCCTCACCAAATCCAATCATATTCCCTATTCATCCATTGTTCCCCCCCCCAACTTGGCTGCTGTCCCCAGCGGTCTGCAGTTGCTGAATCTGCCGGAGGCAAAGCGCGCGCGCAGGCTTTTCCTTGGAAGAAGGATCTGCATTGTCATCCCCCTTGCTATCCAAACCAGCTGTAAGTCTTCCAGAAACCACCTGTCCCGCGCTTCTTCCCTACTACCCACATGCTCCTTGCTATTCAACCACCCGCACAAAGCCGGAGCTTGCTCTTTGCGGTAACCTCTGCCAACTAGTCAAATTCCACCTCCAGCCCACCCTTGGGAGCCAACTCCGCACCAAGTTCCTCCTCCTCCTCTCTTTCCAAATCCTGCATCCCCTTCTCCAACCCCTGATCACAGATTGTGGTTTTTAATTGCCCGCCGGATAAATCTCCCACCATCAATGCTTCCGTCCCCACCTTGGGATCAAACATCATTTGCGCTTGGAACCCAAAAATGAATGGCCGTCCTAAAATAGCCTCCCCGCAATCAACCAATAGAAAAGAAAGTGGTTTAAGGACCCTTGCAACCTCAACCTCTTCCTCCTCCCCAACCCCATCCACACAACACGCCCTGCCATTAAGCGCACAAAGCCCCATCGCGCATTTCCGCGGAACCAATCCCAATTCATCAACCAATCTAGACGGAAGGAGATTCACCATAGAACCGCTATCCACCAGCACCCACACCTTCTTTCCAGCAATCTTCATTGGAATGTAAGCCACTGGAGTTGAAACCAATTTCATCCCCACTATCTTGCGCCCTGCCTCATCCCAAGCCAAGTTCACCCGCTGCACCGTCAGAGGGATCCTATTGTGTCCACAATCCTTCAGCACTTGAACCATCTCATCTACTACCACCGGTGACACCGCACGCAACTCCTTCAATGTCAAGGGAATAGTTGTTTCATTCCCCATCACTCTGCGCACAATTTCCACAGCCTTCTTCTTCCCGCTGGATTCACCGTCTGTCCATCTGTTTCCAGAATGCGCGCTATTGGCTTAGGAGCTGCCTGCGGTACCCATTCCTTGGAATCCACATCCATCCTTTCCACTGCTGCCGGCTCCTCCATTGCTAATGCCCTCACTTCCGCTTCCACGCGCAGTGGTTGCCATACCCCGGGACCAGTGACAATCCCCAGAGAAGCTTGATCAGTTACCACCAGTTCCTGTTCTTGCGCGCGCACTTGCTCCATGGCAGTTGGATTCCCAGGTTTGATGGAGATCCGCTTTCCCATTGGAAACATGAATCCCATTCCCACCGGTCAAACTAATCCTGCCTTGAGGTCCTTTGTTGTGTTATTGCACCCCAACCACCAATGCCCACTGTCCCCGCAATAATTGCATAACCGCGGCGCGGGCAGGTTCAACAGAAGAAGTTTTCCCCCAATTTGAGGAGGCAGATTGCACAGCCCTGACAACAGTTGACTCAGGAAGATCCATAAATCCTTCATCAAGTCAGTCATCTCTCTAATTGGCTTGTTGTTGGTGGTGTTGCCAGAGTGTGTTGTGTTTTTGAGGAGCCTGCAACAGGAGCTTGCGTGGGAAGTGGACTTCTTTGACTCTTTTTGGAATGACCTTTACATGTCCTCCATCAGTTCCTCCAAGTCCAACTTGCTTTCCACCGCCCAATGGATGATAAGGATGTCTGGAAGCAGCGCAATGCTCCCATCTAACAACCTCTTTACCAAGTTGTTGTTGAACAATTGTTTCTGCACCCGCCTGCAGAGTTGGGGACCAAGTCCTCCAAAAAACTCCCTCTTCATCACGCCTGTCTGCCCCAATATCACCTTTTTCTTTGCCAGGTAGCAATAGATCTGTTCAAGCATTGCTACATACTCCTCCAATTGCGCCCGCGTCCGGACTCCACCATTTGCGCTTGCTTCTGCTGCGGCTTACTTGAAGTTGCTTTCCCAAAACCAATGTTTGCGCCTTCCCCACCTGGAAAAGATTTCCCCCTTCAGTTTTGGTCAATCAAGCTCCTTGTACCCTTCCATCTCTTCCACATCCCAAAGCTTCTCTTTGTCCATAATGAAGAGGACAACCAGAAAAGCCTTATCCAAGCCCATCACGCCTTCTGTGTTGGGGATTCCTTTGTATTGTGCAAGGAATTGCTCAACGTCCTCAGTTTTGAACCAAATGTGTGGATAGTCCCGCAGCCTGTTGCAGACAGTCTTATGATCAGTGCCTTCGTTGGAGAGAGGGAAACTGTATCCCAGCCCTGATGAGGGTTGCTTCTGAGAAGCCAGAGGAGGAGGAGGAAGAGGAGGAAGAGGAGTGGGGGTGAAGTTAGCCGACCCCAAGATGATTGATGGGAGGTACTGGGGCATCACGCTTGTTATTTTAAAGGAAAAGGAACAAAAGGTTACTTCCCCGCCAGACCCCCAGATGTGGAATTCATTAGAGAACTTCTCCTTTGATGGCTCCCAAGTTTGTAATTTATTGATCCCTTACATCTGTAAACCCTGAGCGCAACTGTTCACCTTTTGACTGAGAGATAGAGAAATGAGAGTAAGATCCTTCCAAAAACCTATAATGATCCAATGATGATGATTCCTCCACACCAGGGTTGAGGGTGTGGTTTAAGTAACCTTCCCCTCAACCCTAACCTAGGTACAACCACAAGCAAACAAGAATAATTAAATACAACCCCTAAGTACAGAACCCTAGCCCAAATCTATTTTTCAAACCCCATCCCATGATCCATATCCCATACCCCTTACCCCATATCCATCTGTATTGCCTGCCTGCCATTACATCCACCCCATTTTTCCTTCTCATGACACCGCCCTTGGGCGGCGCCCAACTTGGAGCCCCCTGCACATTTCTGCATCCGCCCAACACACCATTCCAGATATCCAAGGTACATCCCTGCAATCCAATCTGCGCCTCTCAAATCCATCCAATCCAATCCAATCCACCCCATGTCTCTGGATTCTGAGCCCGCAGCGCCGCTTGCTGCAGCAAAGCCGCACCCATTGCTGAGCCCGCAGCGCGCAGCCCATTCCAACTCACGTCCATAAAAGAACACCACAGCGCGCAAAGCCCCATTGCACATTTCTGTTAAAATAAAAGAGCCAAAGGCAAGGAGAGAAATATATAGAGATAAATTTAATCTTATGTTGCTAAGAGCAGCGGATCAGGAGGTTCAGATCAGGGGGCACTCTGATTGGAAGTATTCAAGAACTGATGGTGTTATATTGGCTTGTAATGCAGATGGTTTATATAGCTTAAGTACAAGCCATTTGAATAGTAACAACTTGTGGTTAAGAGTTGATAGGTAAAGTGAATATTGAATTTATAGAAATCTTAGCTTATAATTCAATTATCAAAGGAAAGATTAGCATAGAAGTAAGTAAACTGTAACTACTGGGTCTTTAACTACTGGGTCTGCAAGCCTCTTGAGTTACTGTGTCTCTTGAGCTAAGTAATTAAATACGCACTATACTAATAAATTGATAAAGAGGGTTGTTAATCCCCTTAATCCAATCACAAAAATAAGGAAAGCATAATCAACCTGGAAACATCCTCTTCAACACTCTGAGATTGAGAAATCACTAAAAGGCTAGGCAGGGTGGTTATTTCCCACTAAATATACTCTTGATTAGCAGCTCATCTTCTTGCTATTTCTTAGTATGTTCTCTTGTTGATCAGGAGAAATAGTATGATTTTAATATATTTGTTTGTATGCTTTAAGAGATTGTAAAAGGAATGAAGAAGTTATGAGTCAAACATTCAGAATTCCAACACGCCACCCTGGCTCATACCTGATGAAGAAACAAATAGAATGGAAGAATTCCTATCTGCCACCGTGACTCATGTTTAGGTACTGCTGAGCGCATGATTGATCAAGAGATTGCCAAAAGAAAAAAAAAAAGAGATGGTATGGTTGCAAGCAAGTTGTTGAGCACCAAGAGTGGAAAGATGACCAAGAGCAATCAAAAAGCGGAAAAAGGATTTGTTTGATCAAAACAACCCAGAGCAAGCAATTGATAGATTGACAATTCAACTGAAGTACCACGCCATCTACGCAGGGAGTCAGAAACAACAGAGGTGATTAAAGTTATCCGCATCTTCAAATTTGAGGTCGTCACAGTGAAAACATTGGCCATGGGGAGTACAGACATATGTAAAATCTCCAATTTGCTTGGATTTGGATATCAACTTGTCATTGGAGATTTGAGGGGCAGTTAAGTGAAAAGAGTGGGTGTTGGTGGCACCAGACTCATGAATTTGAGCTTCCAATCCCTCCTTTCTTCTTAACCAGCAATTAGCGGCACAATGGCCAGGCTTCTTGCAGTGACCACAGACAAAGTTGGGGGTTGAAAGGTGGAGGGATGTCTTACCCTGGACTCCTGAAGAGTTGGTATACATGTACTGGATTGGATGCAACATTTTTTCTTTACTTTGACAGGTTACGGTGTAGGATTTGAGTCTCTTGATTATGTAATTGAACAATTCAGTCCAAAACCCCATAGCAACAACGTCTTGAAAGGATTGAAAATCTTCTTTAGGAAGCTTTCTCAACATGAGAAGCATTTGATGTGGTCATTGAGTCAAATACCAGCAAGCACCATCTTCTGATTAGCTAGTCAAATTTCAGGGAAGAATTTCTCAAAAATTGAGAATTCCAGTTCTAAGAAGATGTTGAGAGCCGCTGATCTTTCAGCTAAATTGTTTGCGGTGTACTTGGTTTGAAGCAACTTCCATACTGCTTGTCCGTTAAATCTTTTTTTGGGGGGAGAGTGGTGTTAAAATACATATGCACTTACGCGTGTGCTATGTATAAGTGTAATCCAAATGGGATGCACATATAGGCCTCTTGGGCCCATTGGACACTCACACGGACCATACGGGCCTGTGTGGATGTCACAGATTTGGGGAAACTGGCCTCAAAACGCGTGAAACAGGCCTATTGGTACACGGGCCCTAACGGGCCCAGTGAGGTATATGGGCAAATACAGCCAGATGGTCTTGTATGGGCATAATTGGGCCCAAGGTTTATTTGGGACATACTTGGCCAGACAGGCTGGCCCACCAAAGTATGGTTTACTTAGTTTTTGGGCTTGGGGCCGCTGTTTTTGCTTACGGCCCATTTATGGGGCCCAACGGCCCGCGCGGGGCCGTCGTAGGGGGCAGGGGGACTCAAAATGGAGCCCCCCCACCCCCGTTGCAGCTGTTGAGTCTGTTGCTTCTGCCGCGCTGGGCGGCAGCCGTGGGGCTGGATGCCCCAGATCCTCCCCCTCCCCTTGCTTGCCATTGCAAGGAGGAGGGGGAGGGCTGGCTGGATGGAACCAGCCAGCAACCGGTTGCAAGGAGCAACTGGTCATGATGGGGTGGACTTGATCACCCCCCCACCAAAGGTGGTGGCTAGGCCGGTCGCATTGAGGCAAAGGGGGGTGGGGGGGAATTGACCACCCCCCCACCATTGAAGGGGAACTCTCCCCCCCCCCCTTTACCAAGGGGGAGGAGCAACAGGCTGGAGGGTACCTGACCACCCCCCAGCCCACCTACCATTGCAACATCCTGGGGGTATTGACCCCCAGGGCCCCTGGTAGGGGGATTTGACTGCCCCCTCCAGGGATCTGTGAGAAAGAGGGGGGGGGGAAAGCATGTCTGCTGGTCACCCCCCCCCCCCCCCAAGTGTGTCTGAGACCGGACCCAGGTGTGTCCTGGGTCCCTCCTGGCCATTTGTATGGCCAGGGGATAGTTGCATGAGGAAACCAGCCAGCATGTGAGTTAACAGGCCGGTTGTAATAGACAACCCGCCAGGGTTTTGAACAGTTAAGGGGCTGGTTCAGCCCCATTGAGGTGGAAACACCAGAAATAACCAGAATAGGCTGGTTGTAAGGGTACAGGGACTGATGCCATGCGGGCTGATGTAGCCCAAACCAAGTAACAAGGCCTGTAGAGCCTGTAGAGCTCTTTTGGGGAGGAAAATTTTTCTTTTGGCTTGTTGTATCATGGGATCACAAGAGGCCAATCTTTTTTACTTAAGGAGATCTTCTCCCTGCAATTTTCCATCATTCATTCATCATCAAATCAAAGTCATCACCAATATCATCCAACGTATTGCCCCATTGTGAGAGCCCATCAGCAATTATTGACACAAGGTTTCCAGCATTTCTTTTGCTTTAAATACTGCTCATTTGCCTAAGCTAATTTCTGGCCATAATTATAACAAGTGGTGCTAACAAGTGCAAGATTTTCAGCCTCCAGGTTTTGAACAATTAGGGATTAGGCCTTCCTATTTTCTTTACAAAAAGGACTTTATCTTTTTCTTTCTCAATTTGATGTTTGGTTAATCTGCCATTAACAACTTCAAGGGTGTTGATTTCTTCCAATTTAGCCTCAATTTGTACAATCCATATGATGTAGTTATGGGAGGTAAGAAGGAGTTGATTGGCTTCAATTTTTTGATCCATGATGCAACATTGCTTTGACTGTTAATTGTGTTGAAATAAAAGAGCCAAAGGCAAGGAGAGAAATATATAGAGATCAATTTAATCTGATGTTGCTAAGAGAAGTGGATCAGGAGGTTAAGATCAGGGGGCACTCTGATTGGAAGTATGCAAGAACTGATGGTGTTATATTGGCTTGTAAAACAGATGGTTTATATATTTTAAGTACAAGCTATTTGGAGAGTAAAAATTTGTGGTTAAGAGTTGATAGGTAAAGTAAATATTGAATTTATATAAATCTTAGCTCATAATGCAATTAGCAAAGGAAAGATTAGCATAGCAGTAAGTAAATTGTAACTACTGGATCTTTAACTACTGGGTCTGCAAGCCTCTTAAGTTACTATGTCTCTTGAGCTAAGTAATTAAATAAGCACTATACTAATAAATCCATGAAGAGGGTTTTTAATCCCCTTAATCCAATCACAAAAATAAGGAAAGCATAATAAAACTGGAAACCTCCTCTTGAACACCGTGAGATTGAGAAATCACTAAAAGGCTAGGCACGTTGGTTATTTTCCACTAAATATACTCTTGATTAGCAGCTCATCTTCTTGGCATTTCTTAGTATGTTCTCTTTTTGATCATGAGAAATAGTATTATTTTAATACATTTGTTTGTATGCCTTAAGAGATTGTAGAAGGAATGAAGAAGGTATGAGACAAACACTCAGAATTCCAACAATTTCCACCAAACCAATCCCAATTCATCAACCAGCCTAGACGGAAGAAGGTTCACCATGGAACTGCTATCCACCAGCACCCATACCTTTCTTCCAGAAATCTTCATTGGAATGTAAGCCAGCAGAGTTGAAACAGATTTCATCCCCACCAGGTTGCGCTCTGCGTCATCCCAAGCAAAGTTCACCCGCTGCACCGTTGGAGGGATCCTATTGTGTCCCCAATCCTTCAACGCTTGAACCATTTCATCTACTACCACCGGCAACACCGCAGCCAACTCCTTCAAGGTCAAGAGAATAGTTGTGTCATTCCCCATCACTCTGCCCACAATTTCCACCGCCTTCTTCTTCCCCGCTAGATTCACCGGCCTTCCATTCATTTCTGGAACGCGCCTTATTGGCTTAGAAGCTGCCGGAGGGACCCATTCCTTGGCATCCACATCCATCCTTGCCACCACCGCCATATCCTGTTGGTATTCAAGCTCATGCTCAATTATTTCCTAATTTTTTTTCATCTCTCTTTCTTCTATTTCTTTTATTTCTATTTCTATCTCTCTCTGCCGCATTTGCTATGTCTGTGATCTTGCTTCTTTTCAGTGAACCCTGCCATCTTACTCACAACCATGCGCGCGCTTCCTCAAAGTCTGCCGCTGCCAAAACTTCAATTATGAAGTTACCTCCTGGCTAACTGGTCAAGTTCTTGCAAGATAATGAAGCAATCATGGCCACCTCCTTCATCCACGCTACCATCAACATCAATCATTGATTGACACTACCCACAATATCTACCACCAGCTAACTTCACCATCAAACTACCCGCTACAGTCAACGCTCATGCTTTGAAGCCAACCAACATCAAGATTCTCATATCAAATTATCTCTTTTCTTTTCTTTCTGTGTTTTCCACTGTTTCTGCTAGTATCCACGCTGTCTGTTCCTTTTTAAGGTGTTTAATCAGATTTTTCTTTTATTCTCTATTCACTCCTTGCTGAAATACAACTCCTTTTTAAGTCTGTTAAACTTTCAGATTTACAGTCCCAAGAATCTCAATGGACCAGACAGGCTCAATGTCCGACTCAGAAGAACAACCCAATCTGTCTAAACTCAACATGCCTCTGTTGAACAACACAAATTTCCCTTTTTGGAGTCTTAGAATCAAGAGCTATCTCCGCAGGAAAGGTCTTCTTGAACTCACCGTAGAACCTCCTCCATCACTGCTAACTGGTCCTCAGAAGAAGAAAATCTTCAAAGCTGCGGACATCATCATTCAACACCTTGGTGAATCAGCCTTTGAGTCAATTTTCAACAACAATAATGACAGAGATCCTCAGGCCATATGGAAGGCCATCCTTAAACAATATGCTTCACAGTCCTCAAATAACTGTGGACGCATCTGGCTCAACTTCATCCACTATCTCTTCAAAGGTGATGTGACAACCTACATCAATGATTGCAGAAAACTCATGAACAAACTCACCGTTTTCCAACTCAAATTCCCGCCTGATATTTCAAGCTACACCATTCTTTCCAAACTTCCCAGCTCTTTCTATCACATTGTTGATTCCTTAATTCTGAATGATTCCCTTCTTAAGAACCCAACTGTCATCCTGAACAATCTTTGCAAAGTTCTTCATCTGAAATCATCTTGACTACCTGATACCAATGCTATCCCTGACAACCCTCCCTCTGTTGCTCTCCACAAATCTGCTGTGAGGAAAAGACCTAAAAACCCCTGTTCCAAAGGACATCACAACCCACTATCCAAACATCCAGAAAGTAAATGTTGGTTTTTGCACCCTCATCTCAGACCCAACTGGAACAAATCCCCCTCATCTAATCTTCACTCCGCAAATGAAAGCTCCAACATTGTTCTTGAAGGCAACACTAAGAACGCCAAACTTCACTTCAACTCCCAAATCTACCTGTCTACTGATAGAAACCATTCTTTTTTTCCTGTTCTGGATTCCGGCACCAGTCATCAGATAGTGAAAAATCACCAGTTGCTGTTTGACTGTATGCCCATTCATCTTGAAGTTGGAACAGGTTCTCCCAACAATTCCCTCACTGCTACCCACTCTGGTTTGGCCAAACTTGTTAATCACCTTGGCACCACTATCATCTTACAAGACGTTTTGCTCATCCCATCCATCAATCAATTTCTTATCTCTCTTACTTTACTGAACTCCTCCAAAGCAACTTTCTCTAAGGTTGGATATTTGGGGTTCAAAGTAAAGCTAGATAAGATGAGTTTCATTGGAACAATGAACAACAAATTAACCAAACTATGTGGCACCAGATTCATGCCTTCCAACCAATCCACTCTTCTTCTTAAGGCCCCTGACAGTCTCTGGAATTTACATCTTGGTCACGCAAGCTCTCAATCTCTCAAGACCCTCAACCTGTGCCCTGAAGAACCAACTACCCCTTGTCAGATCTGTAAGACTTGCAAGCAAGTCTCTACTCCTTTCAACCACAAATTTAAGAAAGTCTCCAAACCCCTTGAATCAGTCCATCTTGACGCGGTCTGACCTTTCCCCATAATCTCCAACTATGGTTTCTCCTACTTTCTATCTTTAACTGATAAATTTTCTGGTTATCAATCTGTTTCTCTCCTCAAGCAGAAGAGTGATGCCTTGTTGGCTATTAAAGACTTTGTTGCGCAAGCCAAACATCAAACTGGTCATACTGTGAAGCTCCTGATCTCTGACAATGGGGGAAATTCATTTCCTCCAAACTTCAATCTTTCTGTCTTGAAAAAGGAATTGCTCAGCAATTTTCTCCTCCTCACACTCCACAACAAAATGGTCTGGACAAAAGATCAAATTGGCTCATTTTGGAGAAGGATTGATGTTTGCTGAATCAAAGAAATCTTCCACTAAAGTTCTGGGATGAGGCAATCAACACTGCCACTCACATTTTTAACGTCCTTCCTTTGAGATCTTGTGGCAACCTCATCCCCTACAAATCTTGGTACAAATGCTTGTTTAATCTCAACTGTTTACAACATTTTGGCTGCGCCGCTTTTGCTGTCATTCCCAAGTCCAATCAAACTTTCAAGCTTCTTCCCACCAGCAAAAGAGCTATCCTGCTTGGGTAAGTCAATGACTTCTTGTCATTCAGACTACTTGATCTGGACTCCTCCAGAATCTTCATCTCCCCCAACTTGTCTTTTTACAAACTCATGTTTCCCTCTCCATCTGGGTCCAAGTCTTCTTCTTCCTTTATCAATTCCAATCATCTTGTACCAATTCCTTCCTCCTCTCTCTCTTTTCCAACCAATATTCCATTAAACTCCTCTTCCGCTGTTTCCTCCTCTCCTACATCATTCTCTGTTCCTTCCACTTCCACTTCTACCACTTCTGAATCATCTCCTGGTTCTCATCATCCTTCTGTCAAAATCCCTCCATCCACCCATAAACCTTCCCACAACAGGCTAACCCATGTGAACATCATTCCTCATCCTTGGCGTCCAAATTCTAGAATTGGACTTCCTGCCATCTATCTTATTGTCAACAACTACTATTCCTATCTCACATCTATGAAGGAAGCTCTTGCCTCCAAATATTGAAAAGAATGGATCAAAGCTATGAGAAATGAGGAGCTGAACCTTCTCAACTATCAAGTTTGGGAAGAATCAACTCTACCTGATGGAAAGTTGGGGCTCAAGTGCATCTGGGTCTTCCAAACCAAACAAGACGATCAAAATAGGATCATCAAATTCAAAGCCCAACTCTGCGTCCAGGCCTTCAATCAGCAATACGGTGTTGATTTCACCTCAACCTTTTCCCCCACCGGAGACAAAACCTTGCTTTGAATGCTTATTGCTCTTGCTGCTCATCTAAAGCTGAAGTTTCATCAAGTAGATGTAAAAGCCGCCTTCCTGAATGCTCCGCTACGTGAAGAAATTTACCTCACTCCGCCTCCATACATTGACGTGGCTCACGGAAAACAACTCAAGCTAAAAAAGGCTCTTTACGGTCTCAAGCAGGCCCCTGTGGCCTGGTATTAAACCCTTAGTAACTGGCTGATATGCTGCAGCTTTCATAAAAGCAAAGCTGATCAATGTGTTTTCTGGAAGAATACAACCTACCTTTATGTCCATGTCAATGACAGAGCTGTCTTCAGTGACCAACCAGAATTTTTCATTTGTCAGCTTAGCTCAGAATTCAAAATAAAGGATCTGGGTCCTGCATCTTTATTAATTGGAATGAATGTTGTGCATCTTCCAAATGGCTTCAAGCTCTCTCACAGCTCATACATCAGTCAAGTCTGTGCGCAATACTCACTCCCACCTGATAAATTGTTCTTGACGCCCTTCAAGCCTCACGGCAAGTTGTACCCGTCAAGTGAAGAAGATCACAAGGATTTCATCCAATTGGGTGCCAACTATAGGAAAATTGTTGGGGAACTTAACCATATCAGCACTTGCACAAGGCCTGACATTACCTTTGCCGTCAACTACCTGGCCCAGTTCCTGGTCAAACCAAATTTAAATCACTTTCAAGCTGCGCTGCACGTCCTCCAATACCTTCAACACAGCCCTAACTATGGTGTGCTTTTCAAATCTTCCTCCTCTTCATCTCATCTTGAAGCATATGTCAACGCCAACTGGGAAACTTGTCTGACCACCCAAAGGTCAATCTTGTGTTTGGTTTCTCAATGGTTTGGAAGTGTTATCACTTGGAAGTGCAGAAAGAAACCCACCTTATTGCTATTGACCGCTGAGACCAAGTACAAAGAGCTGGGCAATGCTATCAAGGAGCTGAGCTGGGTGAAATTGCTCATGAGTGATTTTCTGCAGAGTGAAGCTGCTAAGCCAGCTACTATCCACAAGGATAATAAGGGGTTCATTCAGCTGGCCCTCAATCAAGCCAATCATGCTACCTTCCACACAAAAAATATGGAACTTTGTTTTCACTATGTTTGCAGCAAAATCCTCAAGAATTCCATCAAGCTTCAAAAGATATCCTCCAAGAAGAATCTAGCGGACTTTCTCACCAAGCCGGTGCCCCAAATAGCTCTCTGTAATGCTCTTGATGCTCTTAACATTGCGGAATAATTGGAACAAGGGAGGCTGTTGGTATTCAAGCTCATGCTCAATTATTTCCTTAATTTTTTTTCATCTCTCTTTCTTCTATTTCATTTATTTCTATTTCTATCTCTCTCTGCTGCAGTTGCTATGTCTGTGATCTTGCTTCTTGTCAGTGAACCCTTCCATCTTACTCACACCCATGCGCGCGCTTCCTCAAAGTCTGCCGCTGCCAAAACTTCAATTCTGAAGTTACCTCCTGGCTAAATGGTCAATTTCTTTCAAGATCATGAAGCAATCATGGCCACCTCCTTCCTCCACACTACCATCAACATCAATCATCAATCAACGCTACCCACAATATCTACCACCAGCTAACTTCACCATTAAACTACCCGCTACCATCAATGCCCATGCTTTGAACCAAATCAACATCAAGATTCTCATATCTAATTATCTCTTTTCTTTTCTTTCTGTTTTTTCCACTTTTTCTGCTAGTCTTCACGCTTTCTGGTCCTTTTTAAGGTTTTTAATCAGATTTTTTCTTTTATTCTCTATTCACTCCTTGCTGAAATAAAACTCCTTTTTTAAGTCTGTTAAACTTTCAGTTCCTCCATTGCTATTACCCTTACTTCTGCCTCCATGCGAGGCGGTTGCAATACCCTGGGACAGGTGATGATCCCAAGCAAAGCTTAAGAAGTTACCCCCAAATCCTGACCTTGCGCGCACACTTGCTCCATGATGGTTGGATTCCCAGGTTCAGTGGAGATCTGCTTGCCCGTTGGGAACATTAATCCCATTCCCACCGGTCAAACCAATCCCGCCTTGAGGTCCCTTGTCATTTCATTGCATCCAACTGCCAATGCCCCTTGTCCCTGAAGTAATTTCATAACCACAATTCAGGCGGATTTTATGGCAGAATTGATCCCCCAATGTGAGGAGGTGGATAGCGCGTTGCCAACAACATTTGAATCAGGAAGATCCATAAATCCTTCATTAATTCTGTCATCTTGCTAATCTCCGGGCCCATTGTCAGTGATTTTGCCAGAGCATGTTCCGTTTTCAAGAGGCCTGCAACCGGATCCTGATTTGGCGCTGCTGGAGGGTGAGAAGTGGACTTCTTCAAACCCGTTGGGAATGCCTTTCTGTGTCCTCCATCAGTTCCTCCAAGTCCAACTTGCTTTCCACCGCCCGATGGATGTTATGGATGTCCAGAAGAAGTGCAATACTTTAATCCAATGACCTCTTTACCAAGTTGTTGTTGTACAAGTGCCGCTGCACCCGCCTGCAGAGTTGGGGACTGAGTCCACCCAGAAAAACCCTCTTCATCACGCCTTTCTGACCCGCTATTACCTTGTTCTTTTCCAGGTAACAGTAGATCTGGTTGAACATTGCTGCATACTCCCCTAATTGCGCCCGCTTCCGGACTGCACCATTTGTGCTTGCTTCCGCTGCGGCTTGCTCAAAGTTGCTTTCCTGAAACCAAGTTTTGCGCCTTCCCCACTGCACCAAGATTTCCGCCTTCACTTTTGGCCAATCAAGTTCCTCATACCCTTCCATCTCCTCCACATCCCAAAGCTTCTCTTTGTCCCTCATGAAGAGGAAAACAAGACAAGCCTTATCAAAACCCATTGCACCTTCCACATTGGTGATTCCTTTTTATTGAAAAAGGAATTTCTCAACGTCCTCAGTGTTGAACAGGATATGTGGATAGTCCCCCGGCCTGATGCAAACAGGCTGGTGATTGGTGCGGTTGTCAGAGAAAGGGACACTGTATCCTGCCCCTGATGAGGTTTGCTTCCAAGAAGCCAGAGGAGTAGTGGGGGTCATGTTAGCCAACCCCAAGATAGTTGATGGGAGGTACTGGGACATCACGCTTTTCAGTTTTAAGAGACAATGAACAAAAGGTTAGTTCCCTTCCAGAACCCCAGATGTGGAATTCAGAAGAGAACTTCTCCTTTAATGGTTCCCAAGTTTTGAAGTTATTGATCCCTTGCATCTGTAAACCCTGAGTGCAACTTTTCACCCTTTGACTGAGAGATAGAGAAATGAGAGTAAAGATCCTTCCAAAAACTATGATAATCCAATGATATATGATGAGATTTCCTCCTCAACATCTGGGTTGATGGTGCGGTTGAAGTAAACTTCCCCTCAACCCTAACCTAGGTACAACCGCAAGCAAACAAGAATAATCAAATACAACCCCTAAGTACAGAACCCTAGTCCAACACTATCCTTCCAACCCCATCCCATGATCCACTTCCCATACCCCATATCCATCTGTATTGCACGCCTGCCATTACATCCACCCGGTTTGGCCTTCTCATGATGTGGCCCTTGTGCTGCGCCCAACTCAGAGCCCCCCCCGCATGTCGGAATCCTCCCAACGCTCTGTTCCAGATATCCAAGATACATCCGCGCAATCTGATCTGCGCGTCTTGCAACACCCAATCCGCACAATCCATCCAATCCAATCCAATCCGCCCTGCATCTCCAGATGCTGAGCCCAATCCAACTGCTGCTGAGCCCGGACCATGGCTTTCTGCGGCAAAGCCACACCCATTTCCAAGCCCGCTGCTACTTATGAGTGCGCAGCCAGTTCCAACTTGCATCTATAAAAGACCACCACACCATGCTTGCATGTATCTGCCCCACTTATATAACCACCGCAATTGCCCTGCTCTTAACTTCCCAAACTAACCACCCTGCAAAACTGGTTGGGCTGGCTCCATTCCTAGTTCTGTAACATCAAAGTGGGTTTCAAGCCCGCCGCATCTGATTAAGGTCAACCCACACCTGGTGTACTGAGCCCTGCAGCACCTACTGCTAAGCCTGCCGTGGCTGCTGCTGAGCCTGCAGCGGCCACTGCTGAGACTGCATGCACCCCAACTGCTGAGACCAACCTAACTAATGCTGAGCGCACAGGCTGCAACACATTTCCCAATCCAAGCCTCTATAACAGCACCACAACTGTCTTTCAAGAAACACTGTATACAAGTTTCAACATAAGCATTCCCATCAGGGATGAACAAAACCTACTCTGAGTTCCACATCATTGAATTTTGCGTCCTGTTTGTTTTAGAGTCCCCATACCTTTCCAACACAGACTTAAACCTTTTCCATCTTTCATTTTCATTAATGAAGCAAACTATGCAATTTTCTTGAATATTTTCAGAAAAGTACCAAGAGTGCAAATTTCTGGATGAATCAGGGAAACTATGTTCAATTGCACAAATCAGATCTTTTTTGTGTTCTGTCACAAAGGCTTTTGGAAGCCTCTCTGGTTCATAAGCCACTTAATTTAGTGCATTTGATGCCCAATTTCAAAACTCAAATGATTCTTTTTTTTATAAAAAAGAAAAGCCTTTCTAAAGGTATCTTGCTGGCTGTCATTTGTATGACATGCAATAGAGGCATGTTGTACCTATTTTTTAAGTTGAATCCAACAAAGCAATATGATGGAATTTTTTTCAAAGTTTTAGGGACTCAGGATGAGTCAATAACAAGGGCTCCAAGTGACCCTCTCCACTGAACTTTGAACTGGAGACCCACAGAGTTTCTTGGAGAATTTTGAGTAGAACATCTATAACACTTTTCCCCTTGAGTTCAGCGCCCCAAACTTTGCACTTAGTGTTATAGATTGTTCTATCCTCAAAATATTCCCCACCATCAATCTTTCTCAATTTCCTTTTGAGTTGAATTTTATTGAGCCAATCTTGCATGCCTTCATTCAGGTGATCCAAGGCCAAACCAGAGATTCTCCTCAGTTGAGGATGCACTGAGGGGTTTGCAGATGGTTGATGATTGTGTTGGTAATTTCTGATGTAGAAGCCCCAGGTGTGATATGCTACTGTGCAACTTGCAAGGACCATTAATTTAAACTCAACCTTCCTTGTGTGAGTTTTCCTTTTCCTTTTGTTGAGAAAAAGCCCTTTGTATACTACAAATTGGTCACAGTCTAGGTCTACATATTTCTTTTTTTTTTGAATTGAATGTTATCAATGAGTAGCCATGCATGGCTGCCCAAGTTTGAAAATATTTCTTGGCTTCTTTCCTACTAGGAAACTCTCTCACAGGAGGAGGTTCAAGGGGTTCTGGAACCTCTTAGTTACACAGTTACATTTTTACAGCCACTGGGGTTATGTTAGTATTTATCAAGCCAAATCAGTCACAGTCAAATGGCATATGAAATGTGGCCCACCACCTTGAGTTAATTCCATTTGTGAAATATATTTTTCCTTTTCAATTCAATGCAGCCATGTTGAAACCAGGGGGGCTTGGGCTTGCCACTGCTCCCATAAAACAAAAAAAATCCCAATTCAATTTATCATTCAATCCAACTGTTTCATAAATTCCAAAGTCTTCTCACTTTTGGGTTGAGAAAAATAAAGTTATCTTACAAGCAAGTGATGTGTAGGATTTTTGTATCTACCAAGCAATTGATCTGTACATTTTGTGAAAAGTCTTTGTTTTGCCAATAGGCAGAATGTGATCCCAAGTTCTTTTTGTGTTGTAATAATAGTCCACAATGTATGCCCAATCCCCAAATTTGGGTTCAGGGCACTCAAATGTGGTCCAGGGGCGCCTAAGTACCCCTAATTCCCCCCTTAAAGTGCCCATTTTGGGCTATTTTGCCCCAAATGAGCCCGGAAGACATGGACAACCTTGTTCACGGCTTGTGCATCCCCCAGGTGGTTTTGAACTACCCTTTCCCACCCCCCCCCCCCTCAAGGGCCCCACAAGTTGTAAATCACTTTTCTTGGGGCATGTTGAGTTGTGAACCTGCATTCACAACTCATATGGCTTGCAAAGAGTGTTTCACACCCATTTGCAGCCTGGGGCCATGAATTGAAAGCACCCCTGTTTTCTTTTTAAAAAATAAGATTAATATGTTCTACTGGGACAAAATTTATTCTTCAAGGTGAAAAAAAACAAAGTTAGTCAGTAAATAAAAATTGAATTTTGTCCTTTTTAGTAATATTAGTAAAATTTGATTTGAAGCTTGATACCAATCCAAAAAAAAGTCAAGCAACCCAGCTCTGAACCAAATTTCTCAACAGTGGCAAAATAAACATGGAAGTAAGAATAAACACATAAATTCCCAATCCTTCCTGATATGTAAAAATTTTCAATTCAATTCATGTGTTACATAAATATGGTGCAGCAATATTCTGAAACCATCCAGGAATCAATTTGATGTTCAACTCCAAATCCTCAACAAAGTCAAAACAGGTTTTACTCACCATCCCAGTTGCTACAACTGCCCGCAGTTGCAGCAATTTGTTTCATGTTGATTTTATTCTTAAACCTCTTGCCCTCCATACTTGAAATGAAATTATTTTCACCAAAAATCTCACCTCCATGTACACCACTAAAACCAATGAAATTCACTAGAGGATTTTAAATCACCCTCTAAAATACCTGCAAGGCACAATCACCTTAGGACCCATGTTATCAAATTTAAATAACCCCAAAAATTACCTGGGCGGTTAAGATAAAACCCATTTTGCTTTATCAGCAGCCAAAAAAAGGAAGCACATCTCTAGTTACATTTTAAATTTTGATGGAAAACAAATTGATTGGGTGACAAAGATGCAAAATTTAGTGGAAAATTTGACAAAAAATTCAGAGTTAATCTCAATGAGCCACTGCACTAAGAACCCCCAATGGATCTTTTTTTCAAATTTATTTAAATGCATGACTTTTTCCTTTTCACACGTACTCTATCCTTATTGTCTCTAAAATCCCTTTTTACATAGTTTTAGGAAAACATTTTCTTATCTTTTCATTTGAATTTGTTTTCTCTAGTTTGTTTTCCTGTTGTTTTTTGTTTAATAAAGGAGGCTTTTTGACTCAAAGTTACATCAAATTGTTCCACAAAGACATGTGATTCCAATTTCCTTTTTCCAAAATTTCAATTTTGGTTGTGCGCACTGAGTGTGTTTCAAGTCAATCAAAGCAAGTTCTGGTGCAAGTCATCAACAGGAAGCCTATCTAGATCTGTCATATTTGAAATCATCTCATTTTGATAATGGAGTTCTGCAATAATCCAAGTGAATTTAAAATTTCCTTGAAAAACTCTAACATGATCCTTTCTTCTTCTTCTTTTTTTTGAAGCTTTTTGGCAATTTATCACAACAAAAGGGACAGGTATAGGACTTGATGTTTTTGAGAAAGAATTAAAACTATTTGCATTTATGACCCCCTGGAGTACCTCTACAAAATGTATTGCAGAGTTGACAAAACACACCTTGATTCGTCAAAAATTAGATGCAGTATTTATGGTGCACATGGTCTGGTAAATGAAGTGATGGGACTCAATAGTATCTTTTGAACAAATCAATTACTATTTGGTTTTGTTCTGGTGTATTATGTCTCATTTGAAAATTTGAAATCCTCAAGGTCTGGGGCACCTTTAATTCTGGGTTCTACTTGTTTTTCTCAAATTCATCAAGCAATTTACACGAGTGTGCTGATAAGGAAAACAACATACTCTGGCTAGAGCAACTGAGATCACGTCGTTTACTGGTGTTTTCTGACTACATTTCAATGAGGTTATTTTTCTAGCAAAACAAAAAAAATCAGTTTTGAGAGGAGAATCAGGGCCAAAGGAAGCACTTTGAGCGGGGGAAGAAAATCTTTCCGAAAAGCACACAACAAAGAGAGGGTTCCTCTCACCACCAACAACATATAAATCGGTTAGCACTAGGTTGTGCTCAGTGACCACGCAAATGTAACTATGGGCTGTAAGTGATAAATGGGTGCAACAAATTGCATAGACAGTTACTCCGGGGTAAAGGATCATGAGATCCAGAAGAGCCGCTGTGCAGGTCGCAGGTCTTGTAGTCATTCAGAGCGATAAGAAATGCGATTCAACCAAATTCGGGACAGGGGAGTCAACAAAGTATTTGATAGTAGATAGTACAATTCAATGATCTCGTGCTAGGGCTCTGCCAGTTTGCGGGACTCGGCTTTTGCGGCATCACCAAAATGAGGGCATGAGTCAGCAGAGATAAAGTGAAAGCCTATGTGTTGGTGCTTAAAAACCAGCTCGGGGTCATCGTGTGATTCAGGTGGACCGCCCGAAGAATTCGATTCATTCTCGTCGTCGGCCATGCTGCCGTGGTCTTCCGGCCAATCTTCAACCCGGAAATTACTCATGAGCCAAAACTGAGCTGCCATACGGTTAGAACAGGGTAAAATCCGGACAACAATACGCACCAAAGGGATCTAAAGTCATCGAATTCTGGACCCGCGGGTTCAAGTACAGATGAGGAAATTTGGCCGATTGATCATCAGCTTTCGAGAATGGATCTTCGCCGAATGATGTACCGACCGGCTGACGATGGCAGCTAGAAGATATGTTGGAATAAATCGATGAAACGGGAGAGGTAGCTCGAGTGGGAGAAGATACAGAAGTATCCCATAAACTGGTTTGGATACCGCACGAGCTTGCACTTGAGATCGATTGCTCAGGATCAGACGCTAAGCCATACAGACCGGCCCAGGGGGCAGCATGAGCCGCACTCGCGGGTGCACTGTCAGTACCGTCGGCAAAGATATGGAAGCTATCGCGATCAAAATAAAATTCTGAATCTTGTTCCGACGCGAGAGGCATGGTGGTCAACCCATCTTTGGCAAAAGTATGACCAATAGGTTTTTGAATATGCAATGCTTTCAGATCAATCTTCAAGTCGCTATTCTGAATCTTGGATAGTTTCTCTTGGTTTGAGCGAGGAAGATTTGCCAATGATGACTTGACCGCGTCAGATTGATCCGAGGACTGATGGGCGTACTCCAATTCGTTGATTGAGACTTCATCATCAAAACGTATTCTTCGATAATGATTTTCACTGTAAGATAACACATTTTGGCTCTTCATCTCGGAGCTGACAAATACATCTGCTCTCTTGTAGAACAGAGCACATGGCGCAACTTCCTTTGCTTTGACTTTTCTGGGACCGAGAAATTGGATAGAATCCTCTTCGACAGATGCAGCCGAATCCTCGGCGAGAGGTGTAAAACCGATGAGACGACAATGTCTCACGCAGCGGCGAGGTGTGCCTGGGAGCTGCGAGGGGCAAATGGTGGCGAAGCGTTTTGGCTTCAAGGGCCCAGGATTCTCTGCCGGCGAGTTAACCGGTGTGAAACGAAGCTCCGGAGGAAGGCGGCGAGCTCCATGATCACAGCTCGCATGGCTGTCGACCGAAAATCTGCGGAAGGATGGAAATTCAACGCTCGCCCTATGAAAGTTCTTGATCTCCTTGGGTTGGGGCAGCAGCTGATTGGTATCCAAGTGAGGAAGAATGATAGCTGCGGATGCTTTGTCGTCCATATGGGCTCCGAGGCCCTCTCTGTCTTGCAAAACACTAGATGCTTCCATAGAGGACGTCATCCCTCTATTGAAGCCGAGATAAAACCAAGCCTAGGAATCAGTTGTTGATTTCCGTTCTATCTTTCACCATTTGGTGAGGTAAATTCTGACTTACATGAATCGATGGTTAGCTTCAACGATGTTTTGGAAGATACAGGTGTGATTAAGGAGCTTCGCTGATGCAGTCGGCGCTGGGCAAAAGGCAACGAGCACCTCTTGAGACCTCAAACACAGGTTTCTCAAAGCCGCTGAAGTCCGTCCACATAATGAAAGAAAGGAAGGGGGCTCACGAGCGCGCAGAGACACAATTATGATTGCTTACTTATCCTCGGAAAACAAAACTGAAACTCTCTAGGAGAAGGCGACCGCGGATACCGAGATGGAGGAAGACGTTCTTTCCAATACTAAGGCGAATTCAGAATGGATGGTAAGTGCTACACATCAAAATTTGTACTATACGATTGCAGGAAGGATGGATGGAGGTCTTCCATACAGGATGCAGACAAAAGAAAAGTGCACAGTGGCTAGATGACTTGATGTGTGGCGTTCAAGGCTCATCAACTATCGTAAATAATTATGATCAATTAATTATGATCCAAATAAATCCACCAGGGTTAAGGGCTGATGGAGATGTGATCGAAATTCATCAGTGGGTCACTGTGCGATGGAAGGACAAGTTTCTGAGCGTTGTATCTGTTGTCTCTATGACTCGAGCGGCTTGCTACATCCCGGCCAAAGTGGCGGCTCCTAGAAAGAACTAAGGGTATATATATAGGAAGCAGCTCCAGATGAGGAGTCGATCCTGTCACTCGAAAGCTTGAAGAGTTGGACATTATATTGATGTGTACAGTACATGACAACTCACTGCTTTCAATAGGTGCATCCAAACTATGCATTTTTTTTTACATTTACATACTGATACTGAATTCTATTTTCTATTCCTAAACAATGGTCTTTCATATCGTGAGCGGAGATTGCCCGCATCCCTAACTTTGCCAATATATGACATGTACATACAAAGGGCGGTTATAACGTGTTGCAGGCAGGCCGAGAGTCCCACATTATTGTCCAGTCTCCGTAGCCAGACCCACCATGAACATTGACACGCCGAGATGAGACATGGAAGGACAATAATTATAATTGATTTATAAAACAAGTGTTGGGTATCCGACATTCTGCCGGTTTCATCCGACCAAGTCGTGATCGGGATGCCGTAATTGAGTTGGGAACGTCAGCGCTAGGGAGAGCGCTGAGCGAACCCCCTTCAAAGAAAAAAAGGCGAAAAAATTACTCTAAAATTACTGTGTTTGCCATCGACATTGAACTTGTGGATGGATGATGTCTATCGGAATAAGTTGCCAAATTTGTAGGTAGATGATTTTCCACTCGAAAGTTGGTGTTTCCAACTTGCGATTCTCATTTGAATCATCATTGGAATCATCAGACACGCTCGGTGTACACTTGTAATGACCTGAGCTGGCGCCGGCCCAAACGACCAAACCTTCAAGCGTTAGCATGATCATCATTGTTTAGTTGGGATTGAGCTTCGACTCAAATGAGCCCAAACGATGCTGATCATAGGCATGAATAAATGCTCCGCAGGCGAGAAGGCCGGGCAACTCCGGAGGTACTTGGATTGAGACTGGAGGTCGTTTCAAACTCTGGGCGCGGCCAAATAACGCCCTTGAACCCTTACTGAAACCCTTGCCAGAATCAGACTCACATCCTCCAGGGAAACATCGCTACTCGCCATAAGTGGCATCTCATTTTACTATTTCACTAAGGTGAAAAGCGGTGGCACCAGGTACGCCACCGCTGTGCTGCCTTATGCACCAATCTACTTCTGTTGATAATTCACTTCTTCAGCCTCTGATCAGTAATTTGGTATCAGCAGACGCTTGTTGCGACAACTCCAAGTCATGTAAGTATCCTACGCACCAGCCAGCTCCACAATCACGCGTTCTATAATATATGCACCTAAACATACTTGCACTGACCCATGTTAACACGAACACATCGCTGGGGAAGATGTCCGTCAGTTCTCAGATGTAGGTTTGTACATTTGCAATGCACACATGACCCTGCTCTATCCTAGCGGGTCGCTCATGCTGAAAATGGGGACGGAGCTTGAGCGCTTGTTGCTCTCAGATTTATGCAGAATATCAGAACGTGTTGACGATTCGCGGACGTTGGTTTATTCAACTTGATAGAAGTATACTTCTGTATCTCAATCCAAAGGCGGTCCAACTAAGAATTCATGATCTTCGGAGATGAGCGGCTCCATCCTAGGCTTTGTATAATCTTGGACATACAGCCATGTGAATCCTGTTTTGAGGTGCAAAATCTAGTGTCAATATACGAAATGCGGAGGTCGCTCGTACCAAATTCTTAAAATGGCATGCATGTAAAATATGGTAAAATTGCTCTCGTGAATTACATCGATCGATCCTCAGCCTAATTTTCCGGTTATTGTGAAAGAGACTAGACTACCCAAGCAATGATGACGGTTGAAATTTGAAATGGCAATTTCGTCCAGCCCAAACCTGATGACCAATTACGTCAAGTCTTGGACGGGGCAGTTAATGAAGTAATGTGGGGCTTGCGTTTTCCCGACATGTTTTGTGGACAGCCCTGACTGTACGAACTCTAACATCGCTGGATTTTATTTTAATGAGAGGATTGTTGCGGATGCTGCGAATATCAAGAATCTGGATTTCAGCTTCATTCTCCCGCAGACTGTCGTGGGGTGCTATCGCAAAGGTGAAAGGAAAGGATAAAGATCTGGTTTCAAATTTTTCTACCTTCAAGTATGTTTTATTCTGATACAAGAAGGTGAAAGGTCAATATCTTAAGAGTACAACAATTTGTCATATGTCAAGAAATATGTTATTTCTGGCATTTGTTGCATGATATTGGCAGGGGAAATGAGCCTGCAATCCATTTATACATCCTGTTGGTGACCTAATTGATATTTGTGTAAGTTTTAGTGACATTCTAGTTAATTAAGTATAATTTTCTGAAGATTTCTATGTTATGTAGTCAGGCCAGGTGCCAATTGTTCAGGCTTGAGAAGTCGGTGAAAGTTGTTTTTGACCATTTTTGTGATTTTGGTCAAAAGTGTCAACCCATCTTTTGAAGCGTTTTCACATGTCTTTTCTGTCATGTTTTGACTTATCAGTAGGTTATGTGACATGGTTGATGGAATGGCATGCATATTACATATGCACACCTTTCCCATGTATTTTCTAGCCTTCTTGTCAGTGGTTTTTGTGGTCATTTTGGCTCTGACAGCTGGGGGTGGAGCTGTCAGCTTGTGTACTGGCTGTGGCCTGGCTTTGACATGGCTGTGTGCAGGAATTTGGAAGGACCGGACTATGTGCATGTCTCAGGCCTGTTAGAGGTGCATATGGCTGTTTGCAGGAATTTGGGCAAAACACAAATATGTCCATAACTCCAAAACTATATGCAACACTCAATTTCTGACTGAATTTAAGTCCGGTAGCAATCATGTGATGTGTTTAGCACAGGATTAGAATTGCCAAAAAGTGCCAACTTGGTCCAAACCTATGAGATTGAATAAATGAGGAAAAAATCTGTAGGTAAAGGTCTTTTCCTTTTAAGTTAATCTACATTGTGATGGGGATGACTACATACAACCTGATAGATGTCTTTCCAGCTAGGTATAGTGAGGCTGCAATTGATAGGGTGTATCAGAGTTAGCCAATCCACCATTTTTTTGATGGCTGGTTTTAAGCAAAATTTACCATTAAAAAAATCAAAAAAACCCACTTATTTTACATCAGGTGTGTCAGAGCTACCTGGAAATAAGTGAGGTTTTTCCAACATACTATATGGCTGTTTATCCTCTCTCTTTCTCCTTGATCATTCCCACTCATCCCCCTGTCACACCCCAAGCTCAAGGGTTATAGTCTACATCATCTTTTCAACAAATCCTATTCCTCAGTATCATCTACCTCAGTCTATAAGTGTGACACAAACAAGCAACTTATTCTTTGTGGACTCTGCTTCCTAACCCTGGCTTATGCACAAGTGACCTTCCAATCTTGGTGACTAAGTCTATACCTGCAATCCTTGCAGTTCCATGCAATGACCAGTTGGCCATCCAATCAACCTTGCTTCTTCCACCTTTGGCTGTTTCAAGCCTTGGACTAAGCTATTCCATTTTCAGTCAGGCAAGCTATATTGGCTTGCATGTTGTATAGAAAGCCTATATCAGTTGACATATTGGCTTAAGGACTAGCCCCGTCCCCTCCATGGTTATATTCATTCATTTGCACCATTTGCATTACCCTTTGCAACTCCTCACACACCATTCATTCCTCCAGATATGTTCCTGTGCTTGCATTGGCTATTGTCTTTCACTTATGCTACAACCTTGGACATGCTACACTATGAATTTCATTTACCCTTTCTGTTCCTGTCATTCAACACATCATTTCTCCCTAGCTGTAGAAAACTTGCCATCATGTTGTATCTATTCACATCTGGTTACCTTATAAGGACCATGCAGCCCACCTGAAGATTGTTTCCTCAGTTGGTTCATTTCATACATTGTGGAAAGTAAGAGAGAGAAGCTCTCCTAGTTTTGCTCAAGTTCTGGAATCAATGGTCCTAGCATCTGTAAGGATAAGGATGCTCCAGTAAAGAGAGAGAGAGAGAGAGAGAGAGAGAGATGAATTTCCTTTCCTTTCCGTATCCTTTGCCGTATCCTTCCATCCGTTCATCCATCAATCCATCTATATGTATATGAGTATGTATCAGATAATATATCTCCCCCTACAAGCTGGGGTTGAGAGCACGGACTTTATACCCACCCTCTCAACCTTATCCTAAATACAAGTGTAACAAAAAATAGAAAAGAAACCCTAGAAACCAGAACCCTAGCCTAACCCTAACCCTTTCCCATACCGCAACCACCCTCAGTCCCGCCTACCATTACTCACAACCGGTTTTTCCTTCTCATGAAGTGGCCCTCTGCTGCACCCTACTTGAAGCCCCCCATGTTGTCCGTATCTGCCTGGTTTGCCATGTGATTTCCTGCCCTGTGGGTTGGCCCATGCTTGCGCGCGTCCGGCCTGCTCCTATAGCCCAAATTTTCACGCTCTACCTTCCCAAACTAGCTGCACGCAAACCTGGTTGGGCCGGCTCCATTCTTGGGTCTTGGATGTCCAAGCAGGCCACAATGAGCCCGCCGACTCCAATGTCTAAGCAGGCCACAATGAGCACGCCAATTCCAATGTCCAAGCAGGCCGCAATGAGCGCACCAACCATGGCACAGTTCCCAATCCAAGACTATATAAAAACACCACAATGTTCTACATGTTGAGGTCCACTGGGCGCAGCAGTGAATGAATGCGGAAGGATTATAATTTCAGTGAAGGAAGAATTGAGAGACAAGGTAGAAGAATAATGAAAGGAAACATAACTGGGGGCAGAAGTGAATGGATGTGGAAGGATGAGGAAAAAGAGTCCTTCCCCATCCTGGTGGCTGCCCTGAGTATATTAAAAAGAAGGTGACATGTGAATGAAAGGTGAGAAGCATACAGTAAGGGGAGTGAAACCTCTGAAGTCCAACACCCCCCCTTTCTGAGCACCAAAGAAAGAAAAAAAAATAAGAAAGGACTAGCACAGAAGAATGACAACAGAAAAAAATCAAGGAACTACCCCAAATGTTTGGCAATGCCTCTTGAGAAGAACTCTGCCAAGGGGTTTGGTCAATATGTCCACTAGCATGTCCCTTGTAGGCATGTGGATAAGATCAATGGTTTTCTATTAAAAACAATCATGGATGAAGTGGTACCTAGCATGGATATGTTTGATGTGGGCATGGTGCTCTGGGTTTTTTTCCAGGGCCTTGGTGCCTTCATTGTTGACATGGATTGGGATAGGCGCATTTGAACAAAGGAAAAGTTCTTCTAGGATGTGAATTAGCCAGGCCCCCTCCTTGCAGGAGTCTGATAAAGCCTTTTACTCTGTCTCAGTGCTCAACAGAGTTACCAAAGCTTGTTTGTTCAACTTAGCCAGAAGACATACCCTGAGGCTGACCACCAATTGTCCTTACATTTGGCCCAATTGGAGTTGGAGTATCCAGCTATGGTAAGTTTCCCTCCAAGTCTAAGCTTGAACTCCTTTGTGCTTGCAATTTAGCTGAGGATACTAACAGCCACCTTCCAGTGTGACTCCAATGGATCTTGGAGGTGTTTCAAGAGCCAGTTGGCCAGAAATGCTGCATCCAGTCTTGTGCATTAAGAAACCCAAAGGAGTGATCCAATGAGCTGGCTGTATGGTCAAAACAAGGGCCATTCTTTGGGATGATGCCAGAATATATTCTTGAAGAGAGCATTGGTTGGGGTTGAAACATTGATGTGTTCATTTTGAAGAAAACTTGACCAAATTTTGTCTATGTGAGGAGCTTGGTTTAAGTACAGCACAAAGCTTGGACAATCATGGGCAATTTTTAAAGAGAGAAAATGGTGGAGTTCTTCATATGCACCAATTTCAAAATCCTGGCCAAGGGAATTGATGATGCTGGAGAAAAAGGATTTTTCACCTACCATGACCAGATTGTCCATGTGCGTTGTAAGGGCACCAATAAGCCACCCACCAGCAACCTGAAGTAAAGGGTGGGATCATTTTTTGAGTTAGAGAGACAAAAATTGACCAGGACCTTATGCAGTTTGATGTTCAATTGAAATGGGGACTTTTTATGTCTGTATAATGACCAGTCAAGTTTGCATACCCAGTATGGATGATCTTTATCCTCAAACCCTGGAGGTTGCTCCATGAATACCTTGTGATTGAGTTTGCCTTTGAAGAACACAGTTTTGAATTAAATTGCCATTTTGGTGGTTATTTATAGACACGGAGGCAAGTAGGCTCACCACTGGAAATTTGACTTGGAGCGGCTCAGCTGTGTTTGGAAGTCCGCAGCACAATAGGCTCAGAGAAGCGCATTGGCAGACTGTCTATTCCGGAGTACATTAGCTGAGGGCTTGGCATTGGTGCGGTGAGCGCTTTTTGCAGGCACAATGAAAAGAATGGGCCAGAGTTTTTCCTTTTGCGGATATTGCATGGTCAAACATAACTTTCAATCCGCAGCAGTGGGTTTAATAATGCGGAAGAAAGTGATCAAATCTAAGTAGTACGGATTGGGCCAATTATGGAATATGCACTGAGATTGCAGAGCGCTGTGGGGCAATGAATGCTAAAGTTGAGGAGGCGGCGTGCGGGTTGTTGGGTATCTGTAGTTATGCTGCATGCGGCATTGGGAGTGATCTGCTAGGGAAGATCAACAAGGATCTGTTGTTAGTTATGCATTGGCACCACTCAACTGTTAGGGGAAATTGGCAACATAATCATCAAATCTACTGCAGATCATTGGATTGGTTAAGGATTGGACTATTAGTGAGGAGGATCAGTGTGGATCTCACGGAGGTGGTGGAAAAAGGAGTCTTTCTTTAGCAGTTTATGTTCATTTGTTATTTGTTGTATATATAAGGAAGCTTTTCTTTTTTTTTACCGGATAGTTTACAGGGGAGTTATGATATTTCACAATCAGAGTTTACGGGGGAGTTATGATATTTCACAATCAGAGTTTACGGGGGAGGAGTTTATGATCATTGGACATTATAATTGTTGGCAGAGTTTTACCATTATTGGAGTTTTACCATTATCAGAGTTTATCATCATTATTGGATATTTTTGCGGCAAATTATAGCTTGATTCTTTTCTTCAGTTACTTTGGAGTGTAGAGTTTTTTGGAGGTCATATTTAGGGAAATATTTAAAGTGCGGAGCTTTTTGGGGAGTCCAACTTGTTTATTTACCATTATTTCATCACAAGTTAGCTTTAGTGGTTTCAAGCTTGGGTGAAGAAGCAGATTTTGGTTAGGAATTGCAGATGTACAGGAGTGTGACTCAAGGGCTAGTTGGATTTCCAGAACTTGGAGCACAATTTTTGTGGAGAATTTTATATTGTTGCATCAAATTTACCAAAAACACAATCTCTTTTGACAAATCGGGAGTCTGGCTGGGAAAGTCCTTTCTCTGTTGTAATACCTGGTACCGTCTGCAGAGATATAAATTTTTGGTTTTTTTATTTTTCCTTTTACCTCCAAGATGATGAGAGATTTCAAGGACAGTCTGGTTGACTCATTTCTGACTCACCAACAGGCAACCAGTACCACGCCACTATATCAAAGAGCTCCTTGCCAGACCACCAGTCTGGTGGGGCCTCCACCAAGAGTGGCCACAGGGGGAAATCAATGTATGCGGTACCAGAGATGACGGAGGAGGAATGAGGGAGTGGAGCAAAAATTAGGCCAAGGGACTAACCTGCAGTTAGGTTTTTTCCAGAGGATGTTCACCAATTTCTGGAACAGTTTGATAGCGTGGCCAACAGAAAAAGTGCAAATGACGTTGATCGGGTCTGCCAAATAGTCAACTTCATTCTGGATAAGGAGGATATGGAGGGTTACAGAGAACAGAATTGAGAAAAGTTGCGGGGGAAAATAGTGGAAAAATGGGGGTCATGGGAGCAGAGGTTCCGCAAAGTGGATCTTGAGCATCTTGCAACCAAAATGGAAAAGGAAGGAGGTTTTTTCTTGAGGATGTTTTTTGGTGTGTATTGTTCCTCATTTGATTGAATTTTGAAGTACCTTGTCCCCCCCCCAAAAAAAATTTTGGATGAGCATAATGGCTCTGTCAAGAGGACCTTTATGCAGGGGCTTAGCTCTGAGTTGTGGGGAAGGGTCCACAGAGATCTCTACAACAGTGGATTAATTTGTAGTTTGCGGGACGGAGGGGTAACCCTACTTCTGGACATGAAGGACATCCGTGAGGCCATTTTAGGCAAGTTTGAATTAGAGAAAATTATGGAGGAAGACCCAAAGGGTTTGGAGAAGAAGGATTTGCAGGTGAAAAGGGTAAAAGGGCCAGTAAAACCAAAGGAAACTTCCAAAATGATGGAGATGTTTAACAAAATTTGTCTTTTCTGGCAGAAAGCTATAGCAAAGCCAGCCTCTACAGTCCCAGAACCACCAAAAAAAATGTCTAATGCGCCAACTCAGGGGAAATCAAGGGCGCTTCCAAGGAACAAAGGCAAGCCTTGCTTCTTTCAATGCTATTACTGCTGGGAAGATGGCCATCTTAAAAGGTTGTGTAAAGATATGAGTGGGGAAATACAGAGCAAGATAGTTAAGACGGATGGAAGGGAATGATTTTACCCTTCAGGAGAAACTATTCCAGATATGCCAGATCAAAATTTGCCATGAGATCTGGCTCAAGCGGTGTCAGTGGAGAAGAAGGAAGCTAAAGCTTCAGCAGGGTACACTTTTCCTTTAACTTGGGAACCCCCGGAAGTTTTGGCAGAGGTTAGAGCTGTTTGATCCAATGAAAGGAGAATGGTCCTTGATGGTCCAATTCCTGCAAAAGCACTGGAACAGGCAGTCATAGTCAAAGCGGGGGGATCCTGCAGTAGGTCAGGAGAAGTAGCAAGGAGAATTTGTGGAACAGACCACCCGGTTTCCCTAACTTTGAAGGAACTAGCAGAAATCTCACCAGTAATGGCAGAGGAAATGGTTGTGGTATTCAAGCAGTTTGCGGGGAATAAGGAGGACAACCCAAAACCCACGGAAGAGGCAAAGGTTGGTTCTCTCAATGTGGGGGAAGAAATTTTAGGAGTTAGCGGTGCTATGATGTGCCCTTTGGGATATGTGGAAATGGGGATTGGAGGAAAACGGTGTTGGGCAATGGTCAATAGCGGTTCAATGGTAAAAATCCTTCCATTCAAGTTTGCAACCAATGCAGGATTGGTCCAACCCAAGGCAAAAATTGGGTTGTGGACTTTAGGAGGTTTTGAATGCGTGTTCAAAGGGGTGGTGGAGAAAGAAATGATGGAAGTGGCAAAGGTATCAGTTCCACTATTGTATTTGGTAGTAAGTGGGTCAGAGGTCATACTTGGTAGGCCTTTCCTTTTTAACTTCTCGGAATGTCTTGGCTTCTGTCCAGATACTAGGGAGGAACTCCTTACTGTCGCGGACACCTTGGGGAAACACTACAAAACAACCATCTGTTGGCCTGAGAGTGGTGTATGGGAACATTGGAAAGGCTGCCCTCTTGCAGAAGGCAGCCACAATGATTTGCCAGAGGATTTTTAAATGTTGGCCGTGTGGCCTGCGCAGGGAAGGCTCTGTCCTTGCCCAGATGGTCAACAGGTAAGGAGCAGGTAGGAGGAACCTTATAGGGCGGTCCAACATGCTTTGGGAAGTATGGAGAAGAGTGGGAATTGGCGCCACAATGATGGGAGCGGGGATAGAATCAAAAGTGAGTCCTTGCTTGTATGCGCCTCCAATGGGTGTCAGCAAAAGCAGCTACCCTTGTGCCACAATTGTGAGAAACCTGGATTTTGTTGCAGGTTGACAATTACAAATAGAGGAGACAACTAAGGGATCAAAGTTGGTTGAGGTGCGGGTCTTTGGTAGCAAATACAAACCAGTTGCTAAGAAGTTCCAACCGCAGAAGAAGCCAATGCCGCTGGACCTCAATAAAACAATGAGGCCTATCCATTGGTTGCAGGACCCTTATGAGTTTCCTTTGACATTTTCCATCCTGGAGAAGGATCCGATGGGCTTGGTGGAGGAGGAGATGGGAAAACTCAACTTTGGGCCCAAGGGGTGGTTGCAAGAGGAGGAAGTACAATTACTCAAGGAAGTGATTGTCATGCAGAGGAGGGCTCTTTCCTTTAGTACGGAAGAGAGGGGGTTACTCAGGCATGAGATTGAAGACCCCTAACGGATAACTATGGTGCCCCACAACCCTTGGAAGATCAAACCCATTCCTATTGCGGTAGCGGTTAGGGATCAGTTTACAGAGTTGGTGCGGGAGCGTTTGCGGATGGGTCTCTACAAGCCTTCTTGTTCTAGTTATTCTAGTCCCATTTTTGGGGTACTAAAGCAGGATGGGAAGAGTTTTCAGATCATCCACAACCTGCAGAGGTTAAACTTGGTCACAATCAGAGATGCGGGGTTGCCTCTGCAGGTGGAGGAGTTTGTGGAGAATATGACTGGAAGAGTCTGCTATGGGTTAGTAGATGTCATGGGGGGGGGTAAAATCAGCGGGAGCTACATCTGGAGTCCCGTCCAATGATTGTGTTTGAAATGCTGTTGGGACAACTTCAGTTAACATGGCTTCCGCTGGGGGCAACTAATTTGGTAGTGGTTTACCAGGTGCAGATGACATTGATTCTGCAGGATTATTTTCTGGAAACAGTGTGGATATTTTTTGATGAAACAGGTATCAAGGGGCCACAGAGGGATTACGGCACAGAAACTTTTGCAGGGAATTCAGGAATCAGACAGTTTGTCTGGGAGTACATGCAGACTTTGGAGAGAATTCTGTTCCAGATCAAGGAAGCAGGTTTGACTGTTTCTGGTAAAAAGTTTGTGGTGTGCGTTCCGGAATTAAAAGTCCTTGGCCACAAGGTTTCCACAAAAGGGAGGAAAATCACTAAGGCCAAAGTTAACAAAGTTTTGGAATGGCCTACTCCACCAAATGCTACTCACATTTCACAGTTTTTAGGTCTTTTTGGATGGGTTTGGATCTTCATTGAGCATTTTTCAGAGATAGCTAGCCCTTTGCAGAAACTGATTAGGAAGGGGGAGGAGTGGGTGTGGACAGAGGAATGTGATTGTGCCTTTGGGGAGCTGAAGGAGATTGTTGGGCGGCGGATACTGTTGAAGGACCTTGACTATGGAAAAGGAGGGATACGGCTAGTGGAGGACTCAAGCAAGTTTGGTGAGGGCGGTGTGCTGACCCAAGAAGAGAAAGGGAAAGAAAGGCCAGCACTCTATGAGTTGGTAAAATTTTTGGAGGTAGAATCATGGTACTCGCAGCCCAAGTTGGAGTTGTGTGGAGTGACAAGGATTGTGCAGAAATTACAGCATGTGCTGTGGGGGGTGTCTTTTGAACACCTGGTGGATGTGGAAGCGCTGGCTAGGATGATTAATTCCCCAAACTTGCCTAATGCTCCTATGACACGGTGGATTTCATAGCTAAAATTTTTCAATTTCACAGTCAGGCACGTTCCGGGGAAGGCGTTTACAATGCAGGATGCTTTGTCTTGGTATCCAGAGGTCCGGAGCACAGCAGAAGGGGATTTGGACATGGAGAAGAAGCTTCTGATGGTGGAAGCAACAGCTGCAGAGGTTGGGAAACTTCCTCTGAAACAGTTTGGAAGGTTTCAGGCATTGGACAAGTATCTTCAGACACTCCTTTTTCCTGAAGGTTTGTTGGCAATGGAGGTTAGATGGGTTTGGCGGAAGGTTTTGCTTTTCTTTTTCCAGGACAGTCAGTTGTGGAAGCGGGAACTTCCAGTAACTTTGGTTGTGGTCACAAGGCAAGAGGCTCAGCAGGATTTGATGCGGAGTCTTCACAATGAATTTGGCCATTGAGGAGAGGCGGAGACACGGAGAAGAGTTAAGACCAGGTTCTGGTGGCTGGGTCTGAGGCAAACGGTGCAAGATTGGGTGCAGAGTTGCAAAGATTGTCAGCGGTGGAGTACCAGATTACCTAGGTAGGTGGGTATTCAAATGGGTGAGGATGCCCTTTTTGGGAGGGTATCTCTGGAAGTGGTCCAAATCAAGGCAGGAAAGTTCCCGTATCTTCTTGGGGCTTGGGACAACTTTTTGGGGTGGGTGGAGGAAAGTTTGTTGGTTAAGCTGTCTGTGGAGAAGGTGGGGCAGTTTTTGGAGGAGGATTGGTTTGCTTGTTTTGGGTGCTTGCAAATCATCAAAGTTGACAGCAAAGCAGAGTTTTGGGGTGATCTTCGGAGCTTGCGGCACAAAGTTTGGGCAAGTTATGGAATATTATCCAGAGGGAGCAGGGGCAATCAAAAGGGGTCATCAGCCAATCAAAGACGCAATGGTCAAGAGGCGGAAGTAAAGGGAAGGAGTGGCAGGAAACCTTGCCAGTTGTGTGTTTGCAGATCTGATGTTGGTAAAGCGGGGAATGGGTTATTTGCCTTACAAGCTTTTGTATGGGCGGAAGCCGGTGCTTCCGGTGGATATTGAAAGCTTGAATTACCTTGCTACCAACTTGTGGAAGTTTAAGACCATGGAGGATCTAGTTGTGGAATGGGCGGAGCAACTTTTGTGGCAGACGGAGATGGTGGCAAAGGCAGCAAAGAGGCTTTAGGAAAGTTGGGCTTAGTTGGTTTGGTACTGGGAAAAGCGTTGTGCCAATTGCTGTGGAAAGGAAAAGAGATCTACTCCCCTATTTTTCCTTGAGTTTGGAAGGAAATGGTCTCAGTGTCTGTAAGGTTAAGAATGCTCCTTTGTTGTTAAGAGAGAGAGAGAGGGAAAGAGAGTAAAAAAAATATGTTGAATCACTTCCCTTCCCTTCCTTTCCTTATCCCCAGATCCAATGATAAGATAATATAATCCCTGCCAAGCTGGGATTGAGAGTGCAGAATTTATTCCCACCCTCTCAACCCTAACCTAAGTACAAGCGCAATAACAGCCCAAAAAAAATGTGAAAGAAACCCTAAGCCCAGAACCCTAGCCTAACCATAACCCATTCCCTGCCTGCTTACTGTTACTTACATCCAGTTGGTCCTTCTCATGAGACAGCCCTCCACCGTGCCCTACTTGAAGCCCCCAACTTGTCCGTATCCGCTTTGCGCGCCAAGTGATTCCCTGCCCCACGGTTTGGCCCGGGCCCATAGCCCCAATCCCCCTGCCCTACTTCCCCAAACTAGCTGCATGCAAACCTGGTCAGGCCGACTCCATGATTGGGTCTGTAATGTCCAAGTGGGCCACGGCCCCCCACATCCAATCAAGCCCAACCCATGCCCAGTATGCCAAGCCCAGCAGTGCCTACTGATGAGCCTGCTGCTGAGCCCACAGAAGCCACTGCTGAAACCAGGCACATCCAAGTTCTGAGCCTGACCTACTAAATGCTGAGTGCTCTGACAGCAGCGGGGTTCCCAATCCAAGACTATATAATGACACCACATCCCCCCCAACTTGAGTTCTGTCCCCAGAGGTCTTCCAATTGCTACCTTGACTGTTACCTCACCCACTATCAAGGTAACTCTCCTCCCCTACTACACCTGCTCCTATCATGGTTGCGCTGTGCACTTTCTGTGCCAGGAACAGGTTGCCCTGCACCCTCCTCTGCAGCCATTACACGTGCTCCTCCTTCCGCGCCGGTCATCAACATTGCTCACTTGGCAAAACCATGCCACAAGCTTGTCTTGGACCTAATCTGGCTTGCAACAACTTGTTTTTGGTCTCTAGCAACAAGTCAATCTTGGAGAATTCATGGACCCTGCCTGGATCTCCTTCATCCTGTTGTCCCGGCGCTCTGCCTCTTCCAACCTCAGCCAAAAGATGCAACTTGGCATCTCCATTTTACCACGTAAGGAGGACTTTGCAAACCCCACAGACTGGGAAGCAGCTCTCTGCTTCTGGGCCAACCAAGTCCTTATCAATCAAGGCCCAAAAGACCCACAAGTCAAGGAAATCTTTGGATAGCAGCCGGCTTGGCCTCAGGCCCCTAGCCTGACTCCTGGTCCTCCGCCCCCTCCTCCCCCAGCTTCCAGAAACCCTCCTCCAGCACCCCCAGCGGTTTCAATTTCACCGGCCCTGCGGTTGTCATCAGAGCCCGCGGGACGCGCATTGACTCCCGCGTCCCTGGAACAGGTTGTCATCTCTTCTTCCCCAGCTCCACTATTCAAGACCACTCCGGAGATCCCAGACATCCCTACCGTTCTGGCCCTAAGGGAGGCGCGCTTCAAGAACTTTGAGGCCAAGTGGGACAATCTCCTCTGGTGGTTCCTTTAAGCTCCAGGCGCTCATGGAGCCAAATCCCAATGCAAACTCTTGGCAGCCTTCCAAGGACTTGTGGATGCGGCACAGGCAGAGATGGGGGAGGTTATGGACCTAATTTAGGTAGATTTCCCCCTCTTTCTTTTTCTTTTCCCATGCCTTTCTGTACTTCCCAAAGTTTGTCGGCGTGACGGAGTACTATCCAGAAGGTGCAGGGATGATTGAGCGCGGACACCAACCTATCAAGGATGCCCTGGTGAAAATGTGCGGGGAGGAAGGGAAGAAGTGGCAGGAGGTGCTTCCAGTGGTTCTCATTGCGGATTGGATCTCTGTGAAGCAATCAATGGATTATTCACCCTAAAAGCTGCTCTTTGGGCAGCAGCCTGTCCTTCCTGTGGACATTGAGCTTGAGAAATTTTTGGGCGTTGACTGGTGGAAGGTCAAGACCTCTGTAGAACTCATTGAGGCCCGCTCCAAGAAGCTTCTTTGGAGCAAGGAAACATTGGAAAAGGCCACAGAAGGGCTTTGGGAAACCTGGACAGCATCAGTGGGGTATTGGGACAAGTGCTGTTCCCACCCCCTCTGCAACTTTTTGCAAAAGGGGGATCTGGTGCTGCTGTAAAATTGGAGTCTGTAGTCTTAATGGGGGCCGCTTTTTGCTAACTGATGGAACGGCCCATACCGCATGGCCCCTAAGTTCATGGGAGGAAGTTATCAGCTTGAGGAGTTGGATGGAGTGACCCTGAAGGGGAAGGTCACGACTTTGCATGTGAAGCTCTTTTTTGCATGCAGGTCCACCTCTTTCAATGAGACAGCGGGGGAAAACGCGGACTCAGGGGATGGTAGTGCCGCTTTGGAAGCAATGAGGACCCGGTTGGCTCAGACTGTTTGGCATGTAAGGCGCCTGCACCTGACAACCTGCTTCTGAGGAGTAGACCGCTGCAAACCACTGGGGACAGCTTCCAAGTTGGGGGGGGGGGGGCTCTAGGAAAGAAGGGGAAGCCTGATTTGGTGAGGTTGTGCTCTAGCCGGTTCACAGCCAGAAAAACTAGACACCCCAGAATGTTTGTTTTCTTATTTCTTTGATTTGATTGGGTTCTTCAATTGGTACTGGCTTTGGGTTGTGAATTGCAGGTATGCAGGCGCGGTGCAATGCCAGGTCCTTATACGCAAGGACAAGCCCTGCGGAGGAAAAAAAAGGAGGAGTGGAAAGCGGGACAAGGAAGCAGAACAAGGAGCGCTTCAAAAAAAAAGAAAAATATATCCGTTTCTCTTTCTACAGATGGGCCTAATGGGGGGGTAGTATGGTGGGAAAACTTGATTTGGTGGGGGGGGGGGTGTCCTAGCCGGTTCACAGCCAGAATAACTAGGCACCCCAGAATGTTTGTTTCCTTTTATCTCTCTCTCTTGGATAGTTGTGCACGTGCTGGCGGCTTTTTTGTTTATCTTTTGTAGTAAGGGCATGGGGAACTGTGTGGCAGTTTGTCTGGGGCGGTCCAGGTGCTCCTTCCCTGAAAAGTTGACAATATGGGATGCGGATCACGGGGCTTTTCCTCTCAGACTTGCGCGCAGATGCAGAGCTATTTTTTCTCACTCTTACTCAGACTCAAGGTTGCTTGCAGGGCTCACACGCGGACAGGCACAGATTTCTGACTCAATTTCACTCTAACTTCAGCCCCAAGGCCGCTTACTCAACCAATGATAGCGCGCCAATAGTCTATTTGTTTGGGAAGTACAGAAAGGCACAGGAAAAAGACAAAGAAAGAGAAGAGGGAAAAGGGAAAGGGGGAAATCTGCCTAAATTAGGTCCATAACCTCCACCATCTCTGCCCGTGCCCCGTCCACAAGTCCTTGGAAGGCAGCCAAGAGTTTGCGTTGGGATTTGGCTCCATGGGCACCCAGAGCTTAAAGGAACCACCAGAGGAGATTGTCCAACTTTGCCTCAAAGTCCTTGAAGGGCGCCTCCCTTAGGGCCAGACCGGTAGGGATGTTTGGGATCTCCAGAGTGGCTGCGCAAGGTGGAGCCGGGCTTGGAGCTGGGGAAGAAGATATGAAAACCCGTTCCAGGGACGCCAGAGTCAATGCATCTTCTGTGTGCCTTGATGACGGTGATGCCGCTGGAGGTGACAGAGAAGGATTTCTGGCAGCTGGGGGAGGAGGGGCTGGAGGACCGGGAGTCAGGCTAGGGGCCAGAGGTAGAGCCAGGAACCTTCTGAAGAGTTCCTTGACTTGTGAGTTGGTTGGACCTTGATGGAGGCCAACTTGGTTGGCCCAGAAGCGGAGAGCCGCTCACCAATCCGCAGGGTTTGCAAAGTCCTCCTTAAGCGGCAGAACAGAGAAGCCAAGTTGCGGCTTTTGGCCCAGGTTGGAGGAGGCAGAGCGCAGGGATGATGGAATCAGGGAGATCCAGCTGGGGTCCATGACTGCTCCAAGATTGAATTGTTGCTAGCGACCACAAACAAGTTGTGGCAAGCCAGATTAGGTCTGGGACAAGCTTTTGGCATGGTTTTGCCAAGCAAGCAACATCAATTACTGGCGCGGAAGGACCAGCACGTGCAATGGCCGGAGAGGAGGGTGCAGGGCAACCCGTTCCTGGCACAGAAAGTGCACAGCCAAACCATGATAGGAGAAGGCATAGTAGGGGAGGAGAGTGACCTTGGTAGTGGGTGGGGTAATGGTCAAGGTAGCAATTGGAAGACCTCTGGGGACAGAACTCAAGTTGGGGGGGATGTGGTGTCATTATATAGTCTTGGATTGGTAACCCCGCCATTGTTGGCGCACTCAGCATTTGGTAGGTCAGGCTCAGCACTCGGATGTGCGCGGTCTCAGAAGTGGCCGCTGTGGGCTCAGCAGAAGCCCCAGAAGGCTCGGAAGTATGCACTGCAGGGCTTGGAATACTGGGCATGGGTTGGGGCTTGATTGGATGTGGCAGGCCGCGGCCCACTCGGACATTACAGACCAAAGAATGGAGCCAGCCCAACCAGCTTTGAAGGCAGCTAGTTTGGGGAAGTAGGGCGGGGAAGTCAGGGCTATGGGCATGGGCTGGGCATGCCCAAGTGCGGGCCAACCCGCAGGGCAGGGAATCACACGGCGGACAAAGCAGATACAGACAAGTGGGGGGCTCCAAGGAGGGCGCCGTGGAGGGCTGCGTCATGAGAAGGACAAACTGAATGTAAGTAAAGGTAAGTGGGCAGGAAATGGGTTAGGGTTAGGCTAGGGTTCTGGGCTTAGGGTTTCTTTCAAATTTGTTGTTGGGCTGCTATTGCGCTTGTACTTAGGTTAGGGTTGAGAGGGTGGGTGTCAGCTTGCTACTATTGCAGAGAAAGCTGCAAAAGTAACAGAAATAACATAAAAATAATAATAATAAAACTAACCTAAGAAGGAGAAAAAAAACCATAAATATTATTGCAAAAATGGATTATCCACCCAAAATAGGTAGGGTCACTAACTGACCCCACCCTTGAAATCCAACTCCTTATATTTTTAAATAATTAAGGAAAGAAAGACCAAAATACTACAGCTCCACTATTGAGCTTTTTGGCCAGGTAAATATTTCACATTTATCGTCACGTATAGGTTTCACACCTAAAATTCAGTCAGAGTTAATGTGTTTTGTATATTTTAGGACTTACAGACGGAAATGTGTTCTGTCACAATTCCTGCACGCAGCTGCGGCAGCCAATGCACCTGTGCGCGTCTGAGCTAAATCTCTTTCACTCTGTCAAAGCAATGTATGCAGCCCTGGGTTTCTGACAAGTACGCAGCCGCGGGACTACGGGTTGATAAAGTGACAGGCGGCCTGAGAAACCTAGGTACCGCATAAACATGCTAAAACCTACATGGGAACATTCTACATATGTAATAAATAATCCTGTGGATAGTAGATAGTCTAAAAATACATAAAATTATATAAAAATACTTAAATAAACTTTATACATATTTTTTATCAATTATAATTCAAAGTACAAAAAATGTCGAAAATAAGATAATGACTACTTCTAAAAATATATTAAAATACTTTAATATACTATTATGAAAATTTCAAGACATCAACATTTTTTTGACATACTAAGAAACCTTATGATGTAAAAATATTACATGAATACCCATGAATTACATTTTTAAGTAATTATTTTAGTAAATCAACTTAATTTTGGAAATAAGCAGTAAAATAAATATCATGACTTTACTCCAATTATTCAATACATAATAGGGCGTATCAAAGTTAGCAAACCTGCCATTAGAAACCCGCCATTTTTTTTGACGAAACCCGCCATTTTTAATGGCGGGTTTCTGAAATACACATACCCCCTAACTGGTGTATTTCAAAATGGCGTGTTTCATGAAAATGGCAGATTTCAATCATCAAACACGCCATTAAACCCGCCATTTATGCATCATCATCCATCCACCATCCATCACATCAAAAACACCCATCCACATCAGCAAATCCATACCGGTCCCATCTCCATCGCATCACACACATCTCTATTGTTTTTCACATACCTTCACATACCCATCTTCACACAAATCCCATCATCATCCAATCACCCCACATCACTCACCACCTTTCTCAACATGTCCAATCAAACATCCCGCCAGCAAGTTAAAAATGCAAAAAAGCTGACTGAAATTTTGCTACTGTTTGACTCCCATTCAGACTCTGATTCAGACTCCGATTTGGAATCAACTTGGTTAGCTTTGAATTCTCTGTTGGCAAAGCAATACATGGTTCCAAGAATACACACTCTCCATAAACCTATGTATGAAAGGCAAAAGCTTCATCTCATCCCTGACTTAAGCTTCCAGCAACTGTTCCAAACTTTGTTGCCTTCTTTCATGAAACTTTTGGCAATGATTGAAGACCACCACATCTTCCAGAACAATTCTCGCAATCCTCAACGCGATCCAGCCATCCAACTTGCCGTTGCTCTTTGTAGATTGGGGTAAAATGGAAATGGAGCAGCAATCCATCAATTGGAAAATCTATTCTCAGTCAGTTATGGAAGCATTGACTTATACACCAAAAGAGTCATGATTGCTATCCTATCTTTCTGTCGCTCCGTCCCTTCATGGCCAACCAAAGAAGAACGCAAGGAGATATCTCAAGTAATGGAGGCAGAAGGCTTTCCTGGTTGCATTGGTTTTGTTGATGGAACCACCATCCCCTTGAGTCAAAAACCCAACCTAGATGGCAACCACTATTTTGATTGTAAAAAAAGGCAATTGCTTCATTTCTTTTCCAATCTCTGTGATAAAACTTTGGATCACACACTGACCAAATATGTTCCATCTCTTTTTTAGATACTCCGTGGCACTACAACTTGTTTGCAATAACAACAAGAAGTTCATCTCCCTCCATGCTGGCCTTCCAGGTTCTTGTCATGATTCATATTTTTTCAATTGGATGCGGATTGCCCAACAACCAGAGATCTACTTTGACCAAGATCAATACCTTCTGGCCGATTTGGCTTATGCTAGTGGGAAATATGTAGTTCCAGCATACCGGAATGTTTTGTCCAATGATCAAGGAAAAACCGATTTTAACTATCATCTTGCCCAATCACGAGTTCGGATTGAGCATGCCATAGGAATTCTGAAAGGAAGATGGGCCAGATTACGGGAGATGCAAAACCAGCTCCAATGTTCCAAAGATATGAGGTTCCTCATCAACTGGATTATCACTTGTGTAATCCTTCACAACCTCTTGGCCGACACCAAAGATGAATGGGACAAAATATTCCAAGATGATATTCCTGATCCACCTCAATTCATCCCTGTCTCATCTGGTCCCTCATCTTCTTCTATGAGAGAGCGGATTCTTCCTCTCACCCTTGCTTGCTTTGATGAGTAATTTTTGATTTTGAAATTGGTAAAAATTCCCTTCACCGTATTTTTTTGGTTTTGGTTGTTCACCCAAGATTCATAGGCTGAGTTTTTTTTTATTTTTTTTTTTAGTGGACTTGAATCCAAAAACACCTCAAACTCAGACCCTGCCACTCACCAAATGCCATCCCCCTCCCCCTCACCACTCAACCCCTTCAACCTCACCCCACTCACTCACCGGTCAAACCCTTCCTCCTCCTCACCAAACCACCTCACTCATCACCACCACCTTACTCACCACCACCACCTCATCTCACCTCACTCACTGAATCCCCTCCTCCTAATCCTGGTAAGCCCCCTCCACCCTCTTCCTCTTCCTTCCCCTCACCAGTTGCTGATCCTTTGATCATTCAACCTTTAGTCCCCCCCTGAATCCATTTCTCAATCCATCAAGGTGAGCCCCTCCCCTCCTCCAATTCCTCCTCTCATCAATCAAGCAATTGATTGCGAATCGATTGCTTGATTGATTGCCCCCTCCACCCTCTTCCTCTTCCTTCCCCTCACCAGTTGCTGATCCTTTGATCATTCAACCTTTAGTCCCCCCCTGAATCCATTTCTCAATCCATCAAGGTGAGCCCCTCCCCTCCTCCAATTCCTCCTCTCATTGATCAAGCAATTGATTGCGAATCGATTGCTTGATTGATTGCCCCCTCCACCCTCTTCCTCTTCCTTCCCCTCACCAGTTGCTGATCCTTTGATCATTCAACCTTTAGTCCCCCCCTGAATCCATTTCTCAATCCATCAAGGTGAGCCCCTCCCCTCCTCCAATTCCTCCTCTCATTGATCGCTTGATTGATTGCGAATCAATTGAGCGATTGATTGCGAATCAATCTAGTGATCAATTGCCAATTGATTGCCCAATTGATTGCGAATCAATCGAGCAATTGATTGCGAATCAATCTAGCAATCGATTGCCAATTGATTTCCCAATTGATTCGCAATCAATCAAGCAATTGATTGCCAATTGATTGAGCGATCGATTACCCAATTGATTCGCAATCAATCAAGCAATTTATTGCCAATCGATTGAGCGATCAATTGCCCGATCAATTGCCAATCAATTGCCCGATTGATTTGCAATTGATCAAGCGATTGATTTGCAATTGATTGGCCAATTGTTTGGGCCAATCAATGCAGAGTTTTTGTAGGGTACAGGAACTGACTTTCCCATTGTTTTTTCTTTGTTTTTGTTTCTTTTTTTTTAGGTTTTCTAGCTCTGCCAGAACACATTCTCTCAAGTCTTACGCCAACCGAGCTACATCCTGGGACAGTCTGGTTTGCCTAGTATGATGCCGGCTGCGGCTCCTCATCATTACCACTCCTCCCCAGCTAATTCTATTCTTTTGATATTGATTCCTTCACTGCCTACCAAACTCAAAATGTTATACATCCATTCAAATTTCACCTTGATCCTCACCTTGGGTGCAGCAAGTGCCTGGGAGGGAGAAAGATGGAAGGAGATGGTATGAAAAACATAAAGAGAGGTGGCAAGCAGAGGAATTGTTGATTTTCATCTCTTTTTTATTTTTTTAATCCCACCGTTTGTTGCCGATAATGAGAACGTTGCTGACATTTTTTTTTATTTGTTTGACCGGTCTTTTTGTTTGTCCAACCCCTTTTTTGATATCAATTCCTTCACTGCCTACCAAACTCAAAATGTTATACATCCATTCAAATTTAACCTTGATCCTCACCTTGGGTGCAGCAAGTGCCTGGGAGGGAGAAAGATGGAAGGAGATGGTATGAAAAACATAAAGAGAGGTGGCAAGCAGAGGAATCATAGAAAAAGGAGGGCTCAAATGAGGGATTCGGAAATTTCTTTGGAAGTGACTGACGACTTGATCAAGGAAAAGTTTGCCTGGTCTAGACGAAAGCTATCCCCTTTGGATCTGTACCCTGCTATCATGGCTGAAAAGAACAACAACCCTTGAAAGCCCACCCAGGAAGAATTTAAGCAAGCAAAACAGACAATTGGGGCTTTCCATTTCTTCCACCATGGAAAAGTTATTGTTCTCGACCAATCTGATCACCATGCTCTGGTTGCCGTCATTAAATTTGTGCCTTTGGATTGACTATCTGAGCAAGATAAGAAAGATATCAACTTTGTGACAAAATTCCTTCACTGTTCAAAAAAATTTGTCAACCCGGTTGGTCCCTCAAGATCTTGGGGTGGAAAAATGTGGGCGATTGGTTGGCAAAAATTGATGAACCCTTTGGAGTTATTCGGACGTTATGTGAAGAAATCATCCATTAGATCTTCTCCTCAAGAGTACGCTGTCCTCAACTTGAAGGCCAACAAAGTATCCCAAATTTTAGGACAAATGTTTTGTAATTTGGCCAAACTTGCCTTTGAATCAAACCGTGATACCATGAAGGACAGCAACATCCCCTCTTTCTCTTCGTTGGAATTTGGTTCCAAGCCTACACCTTTTGATTGCTCCCAACACCTCACTTTCACCTCGGATTATTTTTACAATTCTCCTCATATTGACAAAGGCAACATCTCTGGCTATTCCTTTTTACTTGTGGTACCAACCAAAAAATTGAATGGTCGTCTTATTGAAGATACGCATGAATATCAAGTTTTGGATGGTCAATTTGTTTTTCCTGACCTTGGCTTTGGAATTGATTTGAAGCAAAAAGGTATAGTCAAAATGGTTTGGGCTGCTAACAAGTACAAGCACTGTACCTTTCCAGCTGTGGACACAGCAACCCATAACAGAATGGCCATGTCACTCCAAATTAATAAAAAAACTCAGAGTACTTGTAGGGACATGAAAAACGGCCAAATTTACTCTAGAGAAAAAAATATCAATAAAAAAAAAAAGATTTGTATATTGGTGGGGTTAAGAATGCTCTCAAACATTGTTGTAGTAAAAAATAATTTGTTTTTCTTTCATCCATGCAAATATATTTACAAGCCCAGCATTTGAGTAATCTTCTGTATTTCTTCTACCAATCTACCACTGCCAATGCAAGCCAAAGCTACTGATACCTTATCCTTTTTTTTGTTTGCCCGTTGTTCCCTCTCCTTTTCCAGTTGCACTTGCTTCCAATCCTTCTCCTTTTCCTCTTTTTGAAACTTTAGCTCAGCTTGTTTCAACCTCCACTCAGCATCCAATTTTTTTTGATTAGCCAAAGTCTCGGCTTGCTACTTTTGACCATCCATGACCAGTTGACAATCCCACTTTTGCTTTTCAAACTGAAGTTTATCTGATTCAATTTGTGATTTCACTGTTTTTTGGAGGGGAATGGCAATGAGCATGATTTTGAAAGCAAGGATATTGAATCAATCAACTTACATGAATCTCGCTTCTCCATGATTTCTTCAAAGCCCAAAAAACTGGAAGTGTTTCTCCTTTTTTGATGACTTTTGGGGTTGACATTGATGGAATTGGAGGCCTTTTGCTTACCCTTGGCAGAGGAGGTTTGAGTCTGAAAGTCCTCACTAGTATTTGAAGGCGATGTGGGAGGCCCCATTGGCTTGAGTTTTTGGCCAATCAAAAATGGATGAGCCTGTTTTTTTACAATTTAAATCAGTCAGGAGCAACCAGACAGAATTGAAAACAATTTAGTTCCTTACTTGAGCAGATGTTGATGGCAACGGTGATCCAGGAATAACATCCTCCTCATTGGGCAAGTTCTCCAGTTGTTCTGCCCCAGGAAGAGAGCAATCAAAAGAAGGAAGTGAGGGGTCCAAGGTTGGGATTGACTGATCAATCAATACCAAAGTAGAAGTGATTGGAGCCGATTGTTTTTGAATATCCTCCTTGTCATCAGATGGGGGCCACTCCAAGGCCAAGGTTTCATCAAGGTCCCCGTTGGTAGGCTGAGCATCCCCAGCCAAGTCCTTGGCATCAAGGGAATCGGATTGTTGGGCATCAAAAGCAGCTAGGGGGGTGATGTTGGCCTTCTTTCCGAAGATTTCATCCATTTGAATATAAAAAGGACAAATGGAGTCCAACTTATCAACCACCGAGTTGATTCCTTTGGCTTTGTCCAAGTCGGTGATACCAAAGCCAGTGGAGATAGACATGGAGTGGGCCTTTTTGTACTTGGCTCAATAGTTTTTGAACCGCTCCCTCATCTATTTGGATGACAGATCCAGCCTACCTTTTGTTTTGTTCTTGAGTTCATTGGCCATTAGGAGATAACCATTGACCTTAGAGGATTGAGGTCGGCCAACACGTGTTTCATTGTTGGATCCAAAGCAGGCATTGTAGTTGGAGGGAATTTTCAGCCAGTTTACCAGGATGATGTGATCAGCTCTCTTGCGCTGACTTGAGCCCTTGGAAGCTGATGGGGGAGGATTGTTTGTTGTGGAGTTCCTTGGCGATGTTCTCTTGGGTGTGTTGGACTTGTGGGGGGAGGTTTGCTGAGGGGCCATTTGAAAGAGTTTGGGCTACGCAAGTGATGAGAGCGATAAAGTGATGAGAGTGGTGAAGTTTTGAGAGCGATAAAGTGGATGAGAGTGATCAAGTGATGAGAGCGGTTAAGTGATGAGAGTGATGAAGTTTTGAGAGCAATGAAGTGGATGAGAGTGATCAAGTGATGAGAGTGATAAAGTGATGAGAGTGATCAAGTGATGAGAGTGATAAAGTGATGAGAGCAATAAAGTGATGAGAGTGGTCAATAAATTTTATGATGAGGGTGGGGGTAAAAAATTTTCCAATGAGGTCGGAGGTAGAAGGAGGTGGGAAGACAGGGGTGTATGACGCGGACAGGTGGTGGAAGCATTTAAATACTTTATTTGAAAAAACCCACTTATTTCAGGTTAACTTTGATACGTCTGATCTGAAATAAGTGGGTTTTTTTGATTTTTAATGGCGGGTTTGAAATGGCGGATTTGGGTTGAAGCCCGCCATTAAAAAATGGCGGGTTTGGTTAACTTTGATACCCCCTAATGAGAAATCACCTGACATCAGAATATCTGTAGAAATGTCTATTAAAATAATTATTAACTTACTGGGAACATTTACTAAGGATAATTAATTAAATAATAAATAAAAAGGACAGATTAGTGTTATTCACACGTCCAAACATCAATTATAAAGTAGAATAATTCCCATACCCTGTGGAATTAGATGCTATCCGTGTTACAGCACCAAGAACACGTGACAGGCTACCACTGGTTACCCTGCTAGCCTCAGTGTCTGTCTCTTTGAGACCCTGTGCCCCTCAGAAGGACAATATTGGGACTCCAAAAGATATAAATAAAGAGCTCTTTTGAGGATATTGATACCCAGAGACACAGTTATATTTACATCCAGAAACCTTGCAAAGGTAATCAAATACTTATAAGAGATAAGTAATTGATTTATGGCTTCAGTCTGATTAATAATATCCGTCCTCAACCCTTTTTTTATCAATTTAAACTGCTGAAAAACCTTATAACCCAAGTATACAGGTTTAAACCATCAGTCCATGTCCCAAACAGGTACCCAAAGGATTTAATAATATACCAGTGAGTCTTATTATCCTTTTGCTTTTGTGTCAGCTTGGTTACAAAGCCCTGCCATTCAACCCTGTATTTTATATACATATTATCTTTGGGCAAAATATCCTTTAAACTAAAGGGTCCAAAGTAACCAGGTCTACGTGTTTTCATACTGAATTCCCTGAAGAGAGGTGTTAAAGATCCCCAATATAATTGTGGCCCATCTATAAAAATATTTAATAATCAATTTATCTATATTGATTTATAACAATAAACCATATCCAAACCAATTAACCTTGCAATAAGCTTTATCCAAATATTTTACAGATTTTTCTGCATTTATTGAATAATATATTTATTATTTATTCTAACACCTCTGGTAGCTAAAGGATAGCAAGGGTCTTGGAATCCAGGAGGCTGAAAGTGGGCATAAAATCTGCACTCTCAATCCCAGCTTGGGGGGATGATATTATCTTATCATTGGATCTGCAGAAAAGGAAAGGAAGAGGAAGGGAAGGAATTCAAAATCTTTTTTTACTCTCTTGCCCTCTCTCTCTCTCTTAAAAACAAAGGAGAATTCTTAACCTTAAAGACACTGAGTCCATTGCCTTCCAAACTCAAGGAAAAATAGGGGAGTTGCTCTTTTTGACTTTCCACATCACTTGCAGGACCCTTTGCGGAAAGGCAACCTGGTTCTGCTTTATAATTGGAGCTTGGAGCGCAGTGGGGTAAGCTTTTTGCAGATTTCTGTAACGGTCTTTATTGGGTTTTTAGTCAGTTTCAAGGTGGGGGTTACCAGTTGGAGGAATTGGATGGCACTCTGCCCAAGCAGAAGGTGGCTGCGGCTCACATGAATAAGTTCCACGTGCTGGGAACTCCATATTTTGATGAAACCACAGGTTTTGGGGATGACAATCAAGAGATAGACAATGTAAGTGAGATGGCTGCGGAGGAGAGGGAGTCTTTGGAGGAATGAACCTTGGGGTCAACATTCAAGTTGTGGGGGGAAGGGAAAGCGCAGATCACAGGAGAAGCGTGGAAGGTCTAGTCTTAAAGGCCTTTGTCTGGGGTGGTTCAGGTCCCTTAGGTGAGATTTATTTGCGGAGTTTGGAGTCTTTTCTTTGTCTCATTCTCAGATTTGGAGGGGTTCTCACTAGGGGTTGCGGAGTTTCTTTTTGTGTCTCATTTTATAGGATGGTGCAGGGAATCAAGAGGATTCATTTCTGGGGCGGGCCAGGCATCATACTTATTTATATACATAATTTAGGAGGGGAATAATCTAAGGAAGGAAGATGGCTCAGCAGAGCCTGCGGCCAAGCCTACCACTGGCACAATGATGCTTGCGGAGGAGCTTGAAACACTCTGCAGCTGGGATCCCAAACAAATGTCACAGGATGGACAATATTTGCTCATCCAATTCTCAGAGGTACCAGTCAATTTTGGTCTCCTCAATTCCTTTGCTTCCTTCTTTGTTGTCGCTTTGGATGGCTGTGTGGTACAGAGAGACCAGGCCTAATGGGGTTTACCTAGAAGGGCGGGAGCAATTTATGTGAGAAGAGCCAAGGTGACGGGGTCCAGATTGGAGAAGAGAAACGTGGAGAGCTTTGGACCGGCAATGGAGGTTACAGTGACTCAACAAGAGGCGTGGGAGCTGTGTGAAAATATTGAGGGGTCAGTAAAAAAAAATCACGGGGTACAGGCGGCAAATTGGAGCTAATTGCAATGACCGAGCGTAGGGACTCAACCTCCGCAGGAGGTGTTGTGGTCAGAGTGGTGGAAACCAGAGGAGTGGGTGATGGTGGAAAAAATAGTGGGATGTTTGGCACTGTTATAGGGGGTATTGGAGGCATGGCTACTTGGACAAAGACGGGAGCCATGTCAGGCCTGCCTGGTACTTGGCCAAGTCCAACATTCAGGTTATGGCGTTGGCCCCAGGCTTGGGTGGCATCTTCCTAGGCGGCGGCGGTAGGGTAGTCCGCACGTTTAGGAGGGGGGGATAGGTTTTCTGTGGCCTCTGTGACAGGAAACAAGGAGGCGGCGCAGTCTGGCTCCGGAGTCCAGTCTTTAGTCTTGATTGATTTGTCATCATCCACCACAAAGTTGGCCATTGGTCCGCAGAAGAAGCATTTGCAACTGGGACTGGAGGTAGAGCAAGGATGGGGAGGAGGGCAAGTATGCAAGTATCCAGGGGTCGGAGCGACAAACAAAAACATGTGGTGGCCTAGATGGCAGGCGTTTCAGGCTGGGTGACTGGTGGTTTGGGTGCACGTCCTCTGCATTTTTGCGCAGTACTTGCACATTTCCATGGAGGAGGATTTTCTTTCTTTTGGAGTTTGGAGGATTTTTAGGAGTTAGGGGTTGAAGGGTTTTGCAGAAGTTCTGTCATTGTGGAGTGCGGGAATCCTGGGGGCAGAATTCAAGTTGTGTGAGGATGTGGTGGTTATTTATAGACACAGTGGCAAGTAGGCTCACCACTGAAAATTTGACTTGGAGTGGCTCAGCTGTGGTTGGAAGTCCTCACCACAATAGGCTCAGAAAAGCGCATTGGAGGACTGTCTATTCCAGAGTATATTAGCTGAGGGCTTGGCATTGGTGCAGCACGCACTTTTTGCGGGCACAATGACAAGAATGGGCCGGAGTTTTGCCTTTTGCGGACATTTCCTGGTTGAACATAAATTTCCCTCCACAGCAGTGGGTTTACTAATGCAGAAGCAAGTGATAGAAGCTAAGTAGTATAGATTAGGCCAATTATAGGATATGCACTGCAATTGGGGAGCACTAAAATTGAGGAGGCAGCATGCAGGTTCTTGGGGATCTGTAGTTATGCCGCATGTGGGAGTGGGAGTGATCCGCTAGGGAAGATTGACAAGGATCTGTTGTTAGTTATGCATCAGAGCAACTCAACTGTTAGGGGGAATTGGCAACAGGATCATCAAATCTACTGCAGATCATTGGATTGGGTAAGGATTGGACTATTAGTGAGGAGGATCAGTGCGGATTGCAAGGAGGGGGTGGAAAAAGGAGTCTTTCTTTAGCAGTTTATGTTCCTTTGTTATTTTTTGTATATATAAGGAAGCTTTTCTTTTGTTTTACCAGATAGTTTATGGCGGAGTTATGATAGTTCACAATCAGAGTTTACAGGGGAGGAGTTTATGATCATTGGAAATTATAATCATCAGCAGAGTTTGACCATTATCAGATTTTATCATCATTATTGGAGATTTTTGCGGCAAATTATAGCTTGATTCTTTTCTGCAGTTACTTTGGAGTGTAATAACCAGAAAGAGTTTTTTTGAGGTCATATTTAGGGAAATAGTTCAAGTTTGGAGCTTGTTGGGGAGTGCGACTTGTTTATTTACCATTATTTCATTGCAAGTTTGCTTTAGTGGTTTCGAGCTTGGGTGCAGAAGCAGAGTTTGGTTATTAATTGCGGAGGTACAGGAGTTTGACTCAAGAGCTAGTGGGCTTCCTGGAACTTGGAGCAGGATTTTTGTGGAGAATTTTGTATTTTTGTGGGGAATTTACCAAACACACAATCTCTTTCCACACTGTCCTTTCCAGTTTTTAGAGGCAAGAAAACTGAAGATGAGTTGTAGAGTAAGGGAGAAAACTTCATGATAATCCATGCCATGGGTCTGCATATATTCCATGGCCACTAAACAAGCTTTAACTTTGTGTATGGTGTGGTCCAATCTTCTTTTGAACTTGAACACCCATTTTTTCTTTATGATTTTCTACTTCTGCAGTCTGGGCATGAGTGACCAGTTGTACATCCCCAACAGGGAAGAAAATTTGTCCTCAGCTGCTTTGAGCCATCACAACTTATGTGGTGAAGAAAGTAGCTGTTTCCAAATTTTTGGAGTGTCCACGTTGTCAGCCACTTGAGTGGACTTGGACCACTTTCCAAATTGATTGGGTGGTTTTCAATTCCTGAATGAACGGCAAGGGACAGGAGAGGGATAACAAGAAGAGTTGAACGGGGGGATCAGGTAGTAGTAAACGGGTTACTCAATTGCAAGAAAAGGTGTGTCATCAAAGTCCAGTTTTGGGCCAAGTGCAATCTGGTGCTGGGTTTGGAAACAATTTTTCCAAGAGGGTGGATTGGTATTTTTTCTAAAGATGCATGAATTGATGCGCTAAGACCTCAATCCACACCTTGTTTCAGAGGAATGTCAAGGGGTGTTCCAAGTGAGTTGTCCAAAGGGTTGGAGGGTTTTTGAGGGGTTGCAACTCACATAATGGGTGTAGGAAGAGTTGTCAAAGCTCAAAGAGGAAGCACTGGTGTGATGTTGGTGGGTAGGGGATAGAAGTGGGGGAATAGGGGAACTTACTATCATTGAAGACAAAATCTTGAAATTTCACTAAAATTTTCTTCTCAAGATCCCAAACACAGTACCATTTCTGCTCAAAAGATAAGATAAAAAATTCCTTTAGTAGCCTTATTATTGAGTTTGCGCCAATTGGCTTTGGGTAACTTGTACCATGCAAGACTACCAAAAGGATGAATTAAAGAAACAGGCAACGTAGGTCAGTTGAGTATGTTTAGAGGGCTATGAAACCCAGCTGAAGTGTGGCATGGAAATGAGTTGAGTATGGTGGATGCATGTCTGAGGGCATCTGCCCAGAATGACATGGGAAACCTTGCTTGAAGAAGTGCACACCAAAAAATATTTCAAATGTTGCAATTGGTACATTCTGCTACACTGTTTGTTTCAGGCAAGTGAGGTGGACCCATCTCATGGATAATTACCAGGTTGGATAGATAAAACTCAAACTCTCTCAAAATATATTTGCCACCATTATCTTAGCAAAGACACTTGATTTTGTTTTTGGAGTAAAGTTCAAAAGTGTTTTGAAAGAGCTTGAAGCAGTTATGAACTTTGTGTTTAAATTTCATGGGAAAAAATGCAATATATTTAGAAAAATTGTCTAAAAATGTGACCAAATATTGGTACTCCTCTCTGGAGGGGATCTCAAAGGATCCCATATCTGATTTTATGAGTTGACCTGGCAAAGAGGAACAATATGGTTTCCTCGACTTGAATGGGGTGTGATTAAATTTATACTGCATACAGATGGGACATTTTTGAATTTCTAACTTTTTAAGGATTTTTGGGACAATGCCATTGCGTCAAAGATACTGTTTGAGAGTTTTAAGACCTATATGTGACAGTTGAACATGGTAGTCAAGCAGGTATTTATTGATGAGAAATCCAAAATCATTTGAACAGGAATTGAAGCTCACAGCCTCCAATTATATTAGGGCCTATAAATGTTAGCAAACCCGCCATTTGTTTTGACCAAACCCTCCATTTTTAATGGCGGGTTTCTGAAATACACATGTCCCCTAACTGGTGTATTTTTAAATGGAGGTTTTCATGAAAATGGCGAATTTCAAAAATCAAACCCGCCATAAAACACGCCATTAAACCTTCCATTTATGCATTATAATTCATCCACCATCCATCAAATCTAAAACACCCATCCACATCAGAAAATCAATACTGGTTGCATCTCCATTGCATCACACACATCTCATCTCCATTGCTTCACATCTCTATTGATTTCACATCTCCATCTTCACACAAATCCCATCATCATCTCATCAACCCACATCACATCACAATCTTTCTCAACATGTCCAATCAAACTTCCTGTCAGCAAGTTGAAAACGCAAAAAAGCTTACTGAACTTTTGCTACTTTTTGAATCCCATTCAGACTCTGATTCAGACTCTGATTTGGAATTGACTTGGTTAGCTTTGAATTCTCTGCTGGAAAAGCAATACATGGTTCCAAGAATAAACACCCTCCAAAAAACTATTTATGAAAGGCAAAAGCTTCATCTCATCCCCAACTTAAGCTTCCAGCAACTATTCCAAGCTTTGTTGCCTTCATTCATGAAACTTTTGGAGATGATTGAATACCAACACATCTTCCAGAACGATTCTTGGAATCCTCAACAAAATCCAGCCATCCAACTTGCCTTTTCTCTTTTTAGATTGGGATCAAATAGAAATGGAGCAGCAATCCATCAATTGGAAAATCTATTCTCAGTCAGTTATGGAAGCATTGACTTATACACCAAAAGAGTCATTATTGCTATCCTATCTTTCCGTTGCTCAGTACTTTCTTTGCCAACCAAAGAAGAACGCAAGGAGATATCTCAAGTAATGGAGACTGAAGGCTTTCCTTGTTGCATTGGGTTTTTTGATGGAACCACCATCACCTTGAGTCAAAAACCCAAGCTAGATGGAAACCACTATATTGATTGCAAAAAAAGGCAAATGATTCATTTCTTTTCAAATGACTTTGATAACACCTTTGATCGAACCACTGAAAAAATATTTTTCATCTTTTTTTTCAGATACTCCATGGCCCTACAACTTGTTTGTGATAACAATAAGAAGTTCATATCCTTTCATTCTGGCCTTCCAGGTTCTTTTCATGATTCATACATGTTCAATTGGATGAAAATTTCCCAACAACCAGGGAACTACTTTGACCAAGATCAATAACTTCTTTCCAATTCAGCTTATGCTAGTGGAAAATATTTAGTTCCAGCATACCAGAACGTTTCATCTAATGATCAAGGAAAAATTGATTTAAACTATCATCTTTCCCAATCACAAGTTTGGATTAAGCATGCCATAGGAGTCCTGAAAGGAAGATGGGCCAGCTTAAGGGAAATGAAAAACCAGCGTCAAAAACCCAAAGACATGAAGTTCCTCATCCACTGGATTATCACATTTTTAATCCTTCACAATCTTTTGGCCAACATCAGAGATGAATGGGACAAAATATTTGAAGATGATATTCCTGATTGGCCTCAATTCATCCCTGTTTCATCTTGTCCCCCATCTTCTTCTATGAGAGATTGGATTATTCCTCTCATCCTTGCTAGATTTGATGATTAATGTTTGATTTCAATTTAGGTAAAAAATCCCTTCACCAAATTTTTTTGGTTTTGGTTTTTCACCCAAGATTCCTAGCCTGAGTCCGTTTTTTTATTCCTCATTTGGTGGGGTGGACTTAGACAAAACAGACTCAAAATTTCCAAACCCCCCACCTCACCCCACCAAACCACCAGTCAAACCACCTACCTCACCCTAATAAACCACTGTTTGGTCCACTCCTTCCTTCTCCTCACTAACCACCTCCTCCTCACCCATCACCTCCACCTCACCCACCACCTCCCCTCCTCATTTGTTTGGAACCCCTGGTAAGCTTTACCCCCCTCCTCCTCATCCTCCTCCTCATCCTCCCCATCATCCAATGCTCATCCTTTGATTCATCCACCTCCATCCCCCTTCAGGCCCCTTACCCCCTTGGTTGATTCCCCAGGTAAGCTCCCCCCTTTCTCCTCCTCATTACCCTTTTCACTCCCTCTCACTCCCTCTCACTAACTCATCAACACCCCCCTCTCCCCCCTCCTTTGGTCTCCCTCCCATCTCACTTGGCTCTCTGGCCCCACCCCCCCTTGCTCTTGCTCCAGTCCCATTTATTGCTTGGCTGACCCCGCCGCCCCCCTCCTTTGCTTGCTTGGCAAACCCAGCCAGCCACCTCCCCTCCTTTGGCTGTCCAACGCCTGCCCTCCCCCCTCCTGCTCTTGCTTGGCTGACCCCGCCAGCCCCCTCCCCTCCTTCTGCCGTCCAAGGCCTTGCCCCCCCTCCTGCTCTTGCTCAACCAACCCTGCCGGCCCCCTCACCTCCTTTGGCCAACCAATACCCAGCCCCCCCCTCCTTTGCTTGCTTGGCCAACCCCGCCAGCCCCCTACTCCTGCTCTTGCTTGGCCCACCCTGCTGGCCCCCTCCCCTCCTTCAGCTGTCCAACGCCCGGCCCCCCCCTCCTGCTCTTTCTTGGCCAACCCCGCGGGCCCCTTGCTTGGCCAACCCTGCTGGCCCCTTCCTCTCCTCCAACCAACACCTGCCCCCCTTCTTTGCCCGCTCAGCCAACCCTGCCAGCCCCTTGCTTGGCTGACCCTGCCAGCCACTTGCTTGGCCAACCCTTCCGGCCCCTTGCTTGGCCAACCCCTCCAGCCCCTTGCTTGGCTGACCCCACCGGCCCCTTGGTTGGCCGACCCCGCTGGCCCCTTGGTTGGCCAACCCCGCTGGCCCCTTGGTTGGCCGACCCCACCAGCCCCTTGGTCGGCCAACCCCGCTGGCCCCACTGGCCCCTTGCTTGGTCAACCCCGCCGGCCCCTTGCTTGGCCGACCCCGCTGGCCCCCTCCCCTCCTTTGGCCAACCAATGCCCGCCCCCCCCTCCTTCTCTTGCTTGGCCCAACCCAAAAACTGACCCAAACCCAAACCAAAGGCCCAGCCCAATTCCCTCACACCCCGGTGAGTTTTTTGTTTTTCTTTTTTTTTTTGGGTGCTGATGTGACGTTTTTTTTTTCTTTTTTTTTGGGTGCTGATGTGATGTTTTTTTTTTCTTTTTGGTACATTTTTTTTTTTTTTTTTTTTTTTTTTTTTTTTTTTTTTTTTTTGGTGATCATGTTTCTGGTGAACTTGGGATCAAGTCCAGGTTTGGTTTCATTTTTTTTATCCAATCTTGTTTCACTGATGATGTCCATTTGACTGAATGTTTTTTTTTTGGTTTTTTTTCAATCCCTCAACCGCTATTGGTGAATGTCAAATCTTCTCCAACCCGCCTCAAAATGTTATAAAAACCATTGAATCCAATCTTGTTTGTCACTCCAATCAGAGTATATGGATTGGAGGGATTGAGATGGAAGGAGATGGATTGACCAACATAATGAAAGGTGCAAAGAATAGGGACCGTCCCCAAAAGAGGATTCAAATGAGAGATTCCAAAATATCTTTGGAGGTTGCTGAGGAAGGTATTAATGAAAAGGTGGTCTGGTCTGGCTGGAAACCGCATCCTTTGGATCTTTACCCTTCAATTTTTTCCAAAAAGAAAGAAGAGTTTGAGAAAGCAAAACAAACAATCAAACTTTTCCATTTCTTCCACAGTGGAAAATTAATTGTCCTCAATTGATCTGACCACCAAGCCCTGGTTGCAATAATTGAATTTGTGCCCTTGGATAAACTCTCAGATCGAGATAAGAAGGACATCAATTTTTTCACCACTTTCCTTCATGGTTCAAAATGATTTGTCAACCCAGTTGGTCCTTCAAGATCTTTGGGTGGAAAAATGTGGGCAGTTGGATGGCAAAAATTGATGCACCCTTTGGAGTTATTTGGATGTTATGTGAAGAAATCATCTATTAAATCTTCTCCTCAAGAGTATGCTTTCCTCAACCTTAAGGCCAACAAAGTATCCCAAATTCTAGGACAAATGTTTTGCAATTAGGCCAAACTTTCCTTTGAATCAAACCAAAATACCATGAAGGAAAACAACATCCCCTCTTTCTCTTTTTTGGAATTTGGTTCCATGCCTACATCTTTTGATTGCTCCCCACACATCACTTTCACCTTGGATTCTTTTTAAAACTCTCCTCATATCAACAAAGGCAAAGTCTCTGTCTACTCCTTTTTACTCATGGTTCCAACCAAGAAATCAAATGGTTGACTTATTGAAAATACGGAAAAATATCAAGTATTGGATGGCCAATTTTTTTTCCTGACCTTGTCTTTGGAATTGATTTCAAGCAAAAAGGTATAGTCAAAATGGTTTGGGCAGCTAATAAGTACAAGCACTGTACCTTTCCTGATATGGAAACAGCAACCCATACCAGAATGGCCATGTAACTTCAAATTAATAAAACAACTAGAAAAAATTGTAGGGACTTGAATAATGGCCAAATTTACTCTAAAAAAATATAAATAAAAACAAAAAAGATCTGTATGTTGGTGGGGTTAAGAATACTCTCAAACCTTGTAATCAAAAATAATTTTTTTGTTTTTCTTTCACCCATGCAAATATATTTAAAATCCCAGCATTCAAGTTATCTTCTGTATTTCATCTAATTTTCTACTGCTACCAATGCAAGCCAAGGCTACTGATACCTTATCCTTTTTTTTTGGTTGCAAGTTGTTCCCTCTCCTTTTCCAGTTGTGCTTGCTGTTTATCCTTCTTCTTTTCCCCTTTTTGAAACTCTAGCTCAGCCTGTTTCAACTTTCACTCTGCATCCCATTTTTTTTGATGAGCCAAACTCTTGGCTTTCTGCTTTTGAAAATTCATGGCCAGTTGACAATCCCAATTTTGGTTTTCAAACTGAAGTTTTTGGATTCAATTTGTTATTTGACATTTTTTTGAAGGGGAAAAGCCATGAGCATGATTTTGAAAGCAAGGATATTCAACCAATGGACTTACATGAATCTTGCTTCTCCATGATTTCTCCAAAGCCTGAAAACCGGAAGTGTTTCTCCTCTTTTGATGAATTTTGGGGTTGATACTGATGGAATTGGAGGCCTTTTGCTTACCCTTGGCAGAGGAGTTTTGAGTCTTAAAGTCGTCACTAGTGTTCAAAGGCAATGTGGGAGGCCCCATTGGCTTGAGTTTTTGGACATTCTGGAATGGATGAGCCTGTTTTTTTACAATATAAATCAGTCAGAATTAACCAGAAAGAAAAGAAAAGAGCTTTGTTCCTTACTTGAACTGATGTTGAGGGTAATGAAGACTGAGGAGTATCTTGTTCCGCATCAGCAAGTTCAATAAGATCTGCTAAACCAGGAAGAGAGCAATCCAAAGAAGGAGGGGAGAGGTCCAAGGTGTGGTTTGACACATCAATCAATGCAGAAGTAGACAAGATTGGAGCTGATTGTGTTTGAATATCCTCCTTGGAATTGAATGGGGGCCACTCAAAGGCAAAGGTTTCTTCAGGATCACCATTGTTAGGCTGAGCATCCCCAGCCAAGTCCTCAGCATGGATTGAATCAGATTTTTGGGCATCAAAAGCTGCTAAAGGGGTGATGTTGGCCTTCTTTCCAAAGATTTCATCCATTTGAATATAAAAAGGACAAATGGAGTCCAACTTATCAACCACCAAGTTGATTCCCTAGGCTTTTTCAGAGTTGGTGATACCAAAGCCAGTGGAGATTGACATGGAGTGGGCCTATTTGTACTTGGCTTGATAATTCTTGAACTTCTAGCTCATCTGTTTGGATGACATATCCAGCCTATCTTTTTTTTTGTTCTTGAGTTCATTGGCCATCAGGAGATAACCCTTGAACTTAGAGGATGGAGGTTGGCCAAAACATGTTTCATTGTCCAATCCAAAGAAGGCATCATAGTTGGAGGGAATTTCAAGCCAGTTGACCAGGATGATATGATCAGCTCTCTTGAGCTGACTTGAGCCCTTGGCAGCTGATGGGGGAGGATCATTTGAGCCCTTGGAAGCTGATGGGGGAGGATTGTTTTTTGTGGATTTCCTTGGCAATTTTTGCTTTGGTGTGTTGGACTTTTGTGTGGACTTGCGGGGGGAGGTTTGCTGAGGGGCCATTTGGAAAGAGTAAGGGCAATAAGGTGATGAGAGGAATAAAGTGACAATCAAGATAAAGTAATGAGAGATATGAAGTGATGAGAGCAATAAAGTGACAAGAGCAATAAAACAGTGATTATATTCTTTGGATGAGGTTGGAGGCACAAGTTCTTGTTGGAGGTAGAGTGATGAGAGCAATGAAGCAATGAGAGCAATGAAGCAATGGGAGCAATGAAGCAATGAGAGCAATGAAGCAATGAGAGCAATGAAGCAATGAGAGCAATGGAGAAATGAGAGCAATGAAGAAATGAGAGCAATGAAGCAATGAGAGCGATAAAGTGGTGAGTGATCAAGTGATGAGGGTGATAAATTGATTAGAGTGACAATGAGAGTGATAAAGTGATGAGAGTGGTGAATCTTTTTATGATGAGCCTGGAGGTAAAAAAATTTGCAACAAGGTCGGAGGTAGAAGGAGGTGGGAAGCCAGGGGTGGATGATGTGGACAGGTGGCAGAAGCCTTTAAATACTTTTTTTGAAAAACCCCACTTATTTCATGTTAAATTTGACAAGTCTGATGTGAAATAAGTGGTTTTTTTTTGATTTTTAATGGCGGGTTTGAAATGGCAGATTTGTTTTGAAACCCGCCATTAAAAAATGGTGGGTTTGGTTAACTTTGATACGCCCTATTTAGTACATATTTCTTTTTCTATAACCCAAACTGGCTGGATTTGGTTTGATTTTGATTTCATTGGCAGGGTAAATGCTAAATCTGACCAAGTTGAACACTACTGTAAGTTTGACTTCACATATTCCAGAAACAAAAATAAGGGGTTCATGGAGGGATGGGACAACCAAGGTTTTAATGGCTATGGATCTGTCAAAGGGGAGACATTGTATTCCCAAATTTTAAGCCTTAACTAGCAAATGGTCCGCCAGCCTGACCAGAGTGTTTCAAAGTTTTGTGGAGATGACTGAAGTGTGATGAGGTTTCATCAAAATTGAGCACCCAGAGTCCAGGTTGGCATTGTTTCTGAATGATTGAGAAGAGATTGCGGCCTGTGTGAACTTTGCATGGCTGGCCTTCACCTCCAGTTCTGGACCCAAGAAGTCAGACTCCTTGTATTAATCTTTCTTGTCAGGGAAAGGATGGATGGAGGCAGCGTTTGTTCTACCTTCCTGGGAAGAATTCCTTTTTGGTTTGGCTGGGGCTCTCTTTGGCCCTTGCTGTTGGTTGGATGGTGGCCCTTGATTGGTCTTCACATCATCCAAAATTTGCTTTGTGGTAAATCAGTGGTTCAGATTGTGTCCATTGCGGTTACAGAAGTAACAGTGCTTTGGAGACTTGTCATTTGGACTAGATTTTTTCTTATCAAGGTTTGGCTTTGCCCGAGAAGCCAACATTCAACTTCCAAGTGAGATTGGTGTAAGATTATTTTTTTTTAGAGAGGTAAAAACTGTTTCAGATTTAAAACAGTCCTTATTCATTGGCAAAGAGAATCAATGTAACCAGTATTGAGGAATAGAGCTGAGAAGATCTGCTAAATAGACATCATTGGCGGTATGAGGGTTTTCAGGTTAAATTAGCAAGTTAAGCCTTTCATGGTATTTTGCCATAGCATCAATCTTGTGAAAATTATAGCCAGCAATTAGCTTAGTGGCAGGAGGAGCATTAATTAAAGTAAAAGAAATGCAGGACACCTTGTTTCTATAATAAATAATGGGCTCTAACAAGGGGGAAATAGGTAACATAATTGATTGGATGAATTGATATGAATTGGGTGGAAAACAGCAGTGAGAAGAGCTCCTTAAGTAAAAAAGATTGGCCTCTTGTGGGAACATGATAAAAGAGGTGAATAGGTTTCCGCCCCAAAAGGGCTCTCAAGGCTTTAAAGGCCTTCTTAATTGGTTTGGGCTGTATCAGCCCACATGGAAATGCACCCCGAAACCTTTTGACTGGACTGTTGTGGTGTTTTTATGTAGTCTCTGATTGGGAACCGCGCCGCGGTTGGCATGCTCAGCATTTGGTGGGTCAGGCTCAGCACCTGGATGTGCACGGTCTCAGCAGCAGCCAAAACGGGCTCAGCAATAGGCAGCGTGGGGCTTGGCATACTGGGCATGGGTTGGGCTTGATTGGATTTGGGGGACTGCAGCCCACTTGGACATTACAGACCCAGGAATGGAGCTGGCCTGACCAGGTTTGCGGGTAGCTAGTTCAGGGAGGTAGGGCGGGGCAATTGATGCTATGGGGGCAGTCCGGGTGCCCGCAAGCGCGGGCCAACCCGCGAGGCAGGAAATCACGTGGTGCGCAAAGCGGATATGGACAAGCGGCGGGCTCTGAGTAGGGCACAGCGGAGGGCCACATCATGAGAAGGAAAAACTGGATGTAAGTAATGGTAAGCGGGCAGGGAATGGGTTAGGGTTAGGCTAGGGTTCTGGGCTTAGGGTTTCTTTTACATTTGTTTTTGGGCTGTTATGGCGCTTGTACTTAGGTTAGGGTTGAAAGGGTGGGCATGAAGTCTGCGCTCTCAACCCCAGCTCTTGGGGGGAGCTTATCACATCTTATCATTGGATTGGATCTTGGGACAAGGAAAGGAAAAGGAAAGGGAAAGAGAAAGAGAAAGAGGAAAGAGGATGGAATGAGGGATGAATGAATGAAAGGATATGGAAAGGAGGTCAAATTCATCTTTTTATCTCTCTCTCTCTTTACTGGAGCATCTTTATCCTAACAGAGGCTATGACCATTGATACCAGAACTCAAGGATAACTGGGGGCAGAAAACCCTCCTTCTTTCCACACCGTTCCGGTCAATTGTGGTGTTTCCACCCTTACAGGGCTGAACCAGCCCCTCTACTGTTCAATTGCTGGGCTGGTTGTCCCGCACAACCAGACCTGTTACCTCTGTGGCCTCACTTACCGGGCCATTTGCCTCATGCAACCAGCCCCTGGACCCTAAAATGGACCAGGTGGGACCCAGAACTCATTTGGGTCCAGTCTCAAGCTCACAGGGGGGGGGTGTAACCAGCAGACATGCCTCCCCCCCTCTTTCCTGCCTAGGTAACCATCAGGGGTGGTCAAATCCCCTGCTGGTTGCCTGGGACACAATTTCCCCAGGCAGAACATCAAAAAAGGTGAGCTGGAGGGTGATCAGGTCCCCCCAGCCCTTGGCTCCTACCCCTCAGTAAAGGGGGGGGGGAGAGCTCCCCGCTCACTGGTGGGAGGGTGGTCAGATCCCCCCTCACAGCTTTTTTCCTTCCACCACCAACAGGTGGGAGGGTGATGATGTTCCCCCTTGTGACCAGTTGCTGGCTGGTTTGAACCAGCCAGCTATTTGCCCTTCCCCTCATGATGAAAAGCAAGGGGAGGGGAGGGAGCCAGGGCCATTGGGCCAAGCTCCTGCAGCTCCAACCACCAACCATGGCCAAGTGCCATTGCCTCAGTCAACAGCCCAGCGCGGGGTCCCTTGGCCACCAGGACATCCCCAAGAAGTTTTTCAGGAAACACGTGGGCCCCACAAGGAAAAACAAGCGGCCCCAAGCGGGCTGCAACACAGGCAGCAGCCCCAACCAGGCTGTAACACCTGTGGTGGCCCCAGTGGGCTCCCAAAGCACAATAACTTCAATTAAACATAATTTGGAAGGCCAGCCCGTCTGGCCAAGTATGTCAAAAATACACCTTGATCCCAATAATGCCCATAAAAGCCAATCTGGCTGTAATTTTGCATTCAGCCCGCTGGGCCTGTTGAGGCCCACGTACCAATAGGCTTATTTCACATGTTTTGGAGCCAGTTTCTCCAAATCCATGACATCCATGCTGGTCCTTATGGTCCATGTGTTTATCAAATGAGCCTTAGAGGCCCATATGTGCATCCCATTTGGATTACACTTATACGTAGCACACACGTGAGTGCATACATATTCTAACACACCACCTTCATCCAAAAGGGGTGAAATATGCATATTAGAGACAAAGCCTTGATGATTGTCTCTATCTAATGCCTTAGTCATGATATCTGAAATCATTGATCCAGTAGGCATGTACCTCAAAACTATCTCTTTGCAGTTAACTGCATCTTGTATATAGTTATAGTTAACATCAATATGTTTTTTTCCTTAATTGAAAACTTGATTCTGGGCCAATGCAATGGCACTCTGGTTGTCAGAATACAATAATGCCAACCCTTGTGGCTTATGTGTATCCTCTAAGACCTTTGTCAACCAGTTTGCCTCATAAAATGCCAACAAGTACGTTCTGTACTCTGCTTCAGACAAAAAAAGACTTATTTATGACACCTTCTTGGAAATCAATGACACTAGATTCTTAACTAATAAGAATACTAAACCACTTGTTAATTCCCTAGTGTTTGCATCTGCCCAGCTTGCATCACAATAACAAACCAAATCAAAGTTTGCTGAATTTTTCAACTTTAGTCCCAGACTATTTGTTCCTTTAAGATACCTCATAACCCTCTTAAATGCTACCCAATGCCTCATGCATGGTTTCTCTAAGTTTAGTGATAAAACTCCAATTTCAAATGCAATATCTGGTCTTGTAAAATGTCCCAAATATTTCAGGAACCCAATAGCTGACCTATAATAATTCCCTGACTGAACAAACTCCAGATACTCTTCATCTGTGGACTTCTCCAAAAGATGTTTGACTGCATTGGAGTACCAAAATCCTTTGCATCTTCTAAGCCGTACTGCTTAAGAAGGGCTGCTACATAATGACTCTGATCCAATTGTATTCCATGATTAAACTTTGTAACCTTCATCCCTAGAACTTGTTTTGGAAGACCAAGATATTTGATCTTGAAATCTTTCTTGGGTGTCTCCATGAATTTATCCTTACCATTCCAAATGATCATAATGTCATCTACACAAGCAAATAGTATAGAATCCTTTCTAACAAATAGAAATGGATCAGCCTCACTAATTTTGAAACCTATCCATACAAGTTTCTGGCTCATGGTATTATACCATGACCTAGCTGACTGCTTCAATCCATACAGGGATCTTTTCATCTTGAGGACATATTCCCCTTTATCTGCAGATAAGAAACTTCTTATGCAGATTTTATTCATGGTTTATGGTTTGGTTTCAACCAACCATTCTCTGAAACCATCAGGAATGGACATATGCACAGTCTCCTCCTTATCAAGTTTTGCATTCAGGTATGCTGTTAAAAAATCAGTTTGTCTAATTTCTTCACCCAACTCCACTGCATGAGAGATGATAAACTTGAATTTGGAAAACCTTCCAGTTGGAGAGAAATTTTATTGGGAATCCATAACCTCTCTTTTTTTGAAGCCTTGTGAAAAAAATCTTGGCTTGAATCTCTTAAAAAAGCTATTAGTCTCAAAATTCTTATTCAACAATAATCTAAACCCCAGAATTGTCTTTCCTTTTGCAAACAAATACTGCTTAACCACTTCAAAAACACCGTTATTCTCCAACGAATAAAACTCTTCATAAATAGCTTGCTTCCAGTTAGCTCTCTCATCAGAATTCATAGCTTGGCCATAGCTATTTGGGTTAACCCTGTTACCCATATCTGAACTCAACTACATAATTTCATTAAGAATACATTGTTCCCTGAATCCATCTTCCCCATATTCTTAAGAAGCATAATGGGACTTCCATTCCCCATACCTATCAACTGTTACTCTCATCCTACCACTCTTTCTAGCAGGAGGTGGAGGATAATCAGGTTTTTAATGAATGGACTCCCCTGAAGCAGGTAATGAACCCTCTGGTGCCACTTCTGCCATCTCCTCATCATCTGTAACTACATGTTACTCAGACTTTGCTGGTGAAATGGGCTCTAATTCTATTTCTTGCTGTTATTTATCAACAGCAAAATCTTCACTCCTCTTTAGTGGAAATGTACTTTCCTTAAATTTTACATCCCTACTACAGATACCCTTTCTAGATTCTGGACAATATATCCTATATGAATTGCTTATTAAATCATAACCAACAAGCAACCATCTTCTTGCTCTAGGATCTAATTTGCCAATCACCTCATAATGGTGAACACTACAATACCCCCAACAACCAATTGTTCTAAGGTGTGAAGTTTTGGGCTCTTGCTTCCAAAACCAATAATGGGGACTCTGCCCATTAACACTCACAATATTATGCAACAGACCAACTGTAAATAAGAACTTGGCCCATAAGAAATTTGGTAGACCAGATTGAGCCATAATAGTTCTGAATTTTTCCAACAAAGTGCTATTCATTCTCTAGAATATTCCATTATTTTGTGGACTACTTGCAGTTTTAACCATATGAGTCATACCATATGTTGAGGTTAAACCTGCTAACATGATGTAACATCACATTACAGAGGCTGTGAAGTTGAACCTAGACCAGTAATACACAACATCCCCGGAAGCCACAAGTGTCTGTAGCCTAGGTGGTAAAGGCAGAACTTTAGTCTGTGTCTCAGTCTATCTGAAGTTTTGGGTTCAACTCCCACCAGAAACATCTTCATTTTCACATTCTCAGCAGGTTATGAGCCCAGAGCCTACCTGAGCGTATACTTGCTTACTTAAGAGACTTGAATAAGATGTGAATGCTTCCTTTAAGACCATCATCCCCTGTAAGCCTACCCTACAAACACGGGTACAATCCCCACACCAATTACACTTTCACCTGGGTATTGCCATACCTATTTCTACATCACGTAGCAAGGGGGGTGTTGGGGTCAAACCTTCTAACATGATGTATCACCACAGTACAGAGGCTGTGAAGTTGAACCTAGACCAGTAATACCAAACATCCCTGGCAGCCACAAGCTTCTGTAGCCTAGTTGGTAAAGGTAGCACTCTAGTACGTGTCTCAGTCTATCTGAGGTTGTGGGCTCAACTCCCACCAGAAACATCTTCCTTTTCACAATCTCAACACCATAATCACTCAACAACTTCTCAAACTCACCCCCTCCATCAGTGATTACCCTTTTGATCTTCCTCATCAAACCATTCTGCTTCCATACCTTGAAGATTACGGAAATCTCTTTGGTGGCTTGTTCCTTTGTTCTTGCTGTTTTCACCCATACAAAATTAGCTGCTACATCAACTAAATTGATGAAGTAATTTGCCCCTCCAAGAGACATTGGGTTGAATGTACCTTCCAAATCAATGGAAAATTCCTCTCTAGGAATAATATTTCTTTCTCCACTCTTTGAGAAAATATTTCTAGTCTTGGCCCCTAAGGTACAACTCTCACAGTTGTTGTACTTTGGCTTATGATCAGTTCTACAGTGAGCCACTGTTCTCAGAGCTAAAATCTTGAATAAATCCGCCCAAAGAAATTTATTCCAAACTTGTCCACAAAGAACAGTTATCCTTGTTAAATATTCACCAAAAAACCTATCATCTTGCATGTATCTAATCTGGTAACCTTTCTTCTATAAAAAACCCAAACATAAGAGATTATAGGGAAATTCTGGCACATAGAACACTTTTTTAAAAGTTAATAAGAAACCATGTTCTCTTTCAAGAATAACCTTTCCAATCCCTTTGATTTGAATTTTCCTTCCTTTCTGAGAAATATTTACAAGTCCATCAAAATCTATAAGATCATGAAATAAATTTGAATCAAAAAAACATATGATCTGTGTATCCAGATTCAACTAACACCAGAAATTCCTCCTTCAATCCCCCTAAAGATAAAGAAAATTTATCAGTCACTGATAAGCTTCAAGTTTTAAATTCTAGATTAACCACCTGGTAATCAATTAATTTCATTTCAAGGTCTTCATCTACCCTTTCCCTCTTGTAGGGGACTTCTTCCATGACCATAGGTTCTTTTAACACAGTGAGCTGCTCCCAGCAGTTCCTTCAATTGATTCCACAGCTACAAAGGCCACATTCTTCATTGAAAGATTTTTCAGCCTTCTGGATGCCAAGATCCTTGCTATCTTTTAGCTTCCAGAGGTGATAGAATAAATAATAAATATATTATTAGAAAAATGCAGCAATAATCTGTAAGAATATTTGGATAAAGAAAATGCAAGGCAATGTGGTTTGGATATTAATGATTATTATTAATTAATATTAATAAATTGGTTATTAAATTAATAAAAAGAGGGGTCAAAATAATATTGGGGATCTTTAAAACCTCTTCTTCAGGAAATTCATTTTGAAATAAGTAGACCTGGTTACTTTGGAACCTTTAGTTTATATTCTTAAAGGAGTTATTGCCCAAAGATAAGATATATATATATAAAATATATGGTGGAGTGGCAGGGATTCTTAACCAGGCTGCCAAAACATAAAAAGGATAATAAACTAAATGGTATGTTATTTGATCCTTTGGGTACCTGTTTGGGTTGTGTACTGATGGGATAAACCTGTATCTGGGGTTAAAAGGTTGTTCATCAGTTTAAATTGATAAAAAGGGTTTGGAATGGATAATATTAATCAGACTAAATGCATAAATCACTTACTTATCTCTTATAAGTATTTGATTACCTTGTCATGGTTTCTGGATGTAAATATAACTGTGTCTGGGGTCTCAATAACCTCAAAAAGGGGCCTTTATTCATATCTTTTGGGTCCCACTACTGTCCTTCTAAGGGCTATAAATAGGTGCTCAAACAGAGGGGTGCTAAGGCTAGAAGGGTAACCAGTGGTAGCCCATCACATTTTCTTGGTTCTATAACAGGGTTAGCTTCTAGTTCCACAGGATAATAGAGTTATTTTATTATTGAATTGAGTTTATTGGCATGTGAATAACACCTTATTTATCCACCTGATCCTTATTTCATTGATTATCCTTAGTAAATATTCCCAAGTTGTTGATATTTCTTCTTAGTAGACATTTTTACGGATAAACTGATGTAAGATAAGTTCTCATTAAGTATTCACTTATGGGAACAAAATTACAATAATGATTTTGGTCCTCATTTTCAAAATTTTGTTCATTCATTTAAAATAACTAATTACAAATATATTCTATGTGAATATATGTAATATTTTTACATATTAAATTTTCTCAGTGTATCAAGGTAGTTTTGATATTTTGAAGCTCTCTTATTTGTAACTTTAAGATATTTTAAGAGATTTCTCTAGCTTTTGTTGTCTATTTTCAACATTTATCATGTTTTTTTTATTATATTTAGTAAAAATATATAAAAGGTATTTTTATGTATCTTTTTAGTCATTAGGTAGGTTTCTAATCATAATTCACCCACGGAGACATTTATTACATATTTGGTATGTCTTAATCTGGGTAGTAGCATGTTTAGGTGGTACTTCCAGTCTCCCTCTGTCAGACTGTCAGGCTATCCCGTAGTCCCATGGCTGCATACTTGTCAGATGCCCAGGACTGCAGAACCTGCCTGTAATTTCATGTAGACAGGGTGGTGATGCTGCTTCTCAGCCACGCCCAGGGGTCTTTGTTGCCACAGCTGCATGCGGGAATTGTGAAAAATCACTTTTCTGCACATAACTCCTCAAATATACAGAAATCACAGATTCTGACTGAATTTTCTCTGTGAAACCTATACATTGGGTTTCATGTGAAATGTGAAAATGGCCTAAATCTCAAGGCTATGCCTTGTGGAAATTTTTCATTAATCATTTAAAGATATAAGGGATGGGAATTTGAGGTAGGTGTCAGTGAGTGACCCTACCTTAATTTTGATTGAGAATCAGGATTTGAAATGGTATTTTTAAGTTTATTTCCTCTTCCATACTTATTTATTTTTGTATTTTTATGTTATTTTATGGTAACTTTTCAGCTTGCGCTGTAATAGTAGCAAGCTGACAAGATTAACCTCCTTTTCATCTTCCACTGACTTCCTCTTCTTTGCTTGGTGGCACCACCTTGCATAATGGCCCTTCTTCTGACAGTTGTAGCATAAAAACTTGGAAAATTCTTTCTTGGCATCCTTGCAAGAAGACTTTCCAACTTTTCCACTAAAAGCTGTCCCAGTATTGCCCTTCATCGTGAACTGAAGGTCATCCTTTTCAATTTTATTAGGCACATCCTCTTCTCCAGGAAGAGGATCCAATTGAGAAATGATTCTCACTAAGGGGTCATACTCTTTTTGTAGCTTCAAGAGAATTAAGAGTGAAAAACACTCATGATCCATGTTAAGCCCTGATGACTTGGACTTAGCAATAATTTCCCTAGCTTCTCAAACAAACTGCTTAAAATTTGAGCATTTTTGCTTGAAAGGTTTATTGAAAGATATACCCTTCTGATTAACAGAATCACCAGCATACTTGGATTTGATCAATTTCCAAAGAACACTCCCCTTCCTCTTCTCATCTTCCCTCAGAGTATCAGAAACCCATGTTACATGATTCTCATGAAGATGCCTAATGATGAGATGATAGGACTTCTTCTCCACCTCTGAACTGATCAGAGTATCATCTGCATCAATTATTGCCCCACAAAAGATTTTATCCAGCTCACTATCCATAAGGATAGCCCAGGCATTATCATTCTGACTATTCAGAACTGTCTTGATGAATCTAACATCAGGGATATAGGACATCTTCTTGGAAAACTTGAGATCCTTGAGGTTTTCCAAAGTGAGGTATAAAGGTCTAAATGGCGTGGAAATAATTTTTATTCTGGTACTGATAATGTGTGAAAATTGTAGAAGTTTGATTTTAAGCTCTGGTTGATACACTTAAAGAGGAAGAGAATCAGAATCTCATAACCCTAAGAGGAGCAGATCCAAGGAGTCAGTGGAGGCCACTCTGGTTCACTGTGAGTCAGAATGGATGATGAAAATTCACTTGGTCAAGCAATCCTTTAAATAGAATAAATACAGGAAGGCTAAAAATTGGTTAGACAGAGAGAATAACAATTGATAAGGAATATTCAATAATGAAAAATAGAGTCTGTACTAACTTGAGTGACAACATGGAACTGGGGGGCAACTGGGATCAAAGACAAAGTTGTAAATGGAACTATAACTAAACCATCAAAGTATAGAGTACAGACTAGGCAGTGATACTCAAGAGCTTAACAACAAAAATAACATTAAGATTCAAAGATGGAACCGCACTAAAGATTCAGGCAGAACTAGGAAATGACAATAATTCCAAGAAAAATTATGGCCAGCAATTAGCTTATTGGCAGAAGGAGCAGTAATAAAAGCAGAAGAAATTCTGTACACCTTGTTTCTATACTTAATAATGGGCTCTAACAATGGGGAAATACATTGGATAAATTATTGGATGCATTCAAATGGATGGGGTGGAAAACAGCAGGGAGAAGAGCTGCTTAAGTAAAAAAAAAATGGCCTTTTGTGGGCCCATGATAAAAGAGGAGAAAAGGCAAATATTTCCGCCCCAAAAGGGATCCACAGGCTCTACAGGCCTTTTTAATTTTTTTTGGCTGTATCAGACCACATGGCAATGCACCCCAAAAACTTTTGACTGGACTGTTCTGGTCAATTTTGGTGTTTCCACCCTTACAGGGCTGAACCAGCCCCTCTACTGTTCAATCCTTGGGCTGGTTGTCCCTCAAAAACAGCCCTGTTATCTCTGTGACCTCATTTACCGGGCTGTTTTCCTCATGAAAGCAGCCCTGGGCCCCTAACATGAACCAGGTGGGACCCAGAACTCATTTGGGTCTTGTATCAAGCTCACAGAGGGGGGGGGGGTGTAACCTGCGGACATGCCCCCCCCCTCTTTCCTACCTAAGTGAACAGCAACAGTGTTCAAATCTCCCACTGGTTTGTTGAAATAAATTTAATTCATTCTTCTATTCATTTTCCCTTCCTCTTGACCTCTTCTCAATCCGTCCCTGTCAGCTGACAGTCACAAACCTATCACGGATAGTTGGAGCGACCAACCCTTACTTCTCTCTCTCAAAGTCAACTCCATTCTTCTTTTACTTCTATCTTCCCCTCATCACCCTTCCTAACTTGATCCCGACTCTCAAATTCCCACAACTTCATCTTCCAACTCTTCCTCCTTCCGTTCCTTTTTCCTCCACTACTCTTCTCTCTCCTTTCTTTTTCTTTTTTATTTTCTTTCTTCTCTTTTTCCATTCTTCTCTGTTATCCTTTGTTTTTGGCCTTCCACCAATCTCATCCTCAAATTGCTATAACTCAACTTTGACCAACCAACTACAACCTACTAAGAACAACCTCTATTGCTAAGTCTATGAAAGACTCTTAGGTTCTTCTTCTCATATTTGGTGAGAAAAGAATTGTCTTGTTGATTTTTTTTTTATTTCTTTTCTTCATTATTTCTAACTCTTCGGCTTGTAGTCTACTGTCCTGTCCTTCTGAATAGCTCTACTAGTCCTGCTTGATCATACTTCTATATCTTGATCTACGGTATGTTTTCTCTTTGTTAATTCCTCCTTTCTGATTTAGATCTACTCCTAATTAACTTTTGTTGATACAGTCTGGTTCTACTTTTACACTTCTTCTGTAATCCAAATCATCTAGTTTCTTCACGATTAACAGTCGAACCGGAACTTCCTCAAACTATCATCTCCGAACCAAACCAGACGCAAGTATGGACTCCATAAATCCCACCATTCTCAAATCAACTATTGAAGCTATTCCTTTACTCACAGAGGACAATTTTACCATATGGCGGACACAAATGCTTGCATTACTCAACCTGGCAAAACTTAAAGACGCCATGGCTTCCACGGACAACCTTCCGTCGGATGATAACGCGATTCTCACTTCAATCATCATCTCAAAGCTGTCGCACGCCGTACACTCAAATATCATAACTACCAATAATGAAGAAGACGCCAAGGCCATATGGCAGTCATTGCATAAGCATTTTGTATCAGCTAAACCTGCAAATCGTGCTTGCGTTTACAAAAGCTTCACTTCTATAACCTTCAACAAGGCTAATATTCAGTTATTCTTTACAGAGATCAAGACCGGTCTGACTCGACTTCAGGAAATTGGAATCCATCTGCCAACCGATATTCTAGCCTATATGGTTCTTGACAAGCTTCCATCCACCCCCGAAATGAAGAGTATACATCAATCAATTACTCATTCACCTGTCGAAAATGAGATTACTCCTGATGCCGTTTTGGATCACCTTTGTATCCATCTCAACGACCAAAAGATGTCTAAGGCCAATGCCTCTGATAGTTCCTCATTATCTCTGTTCACTGACTCGTCCATGAAGTGCAAGCCCAACAAGCATAATACTCTTGCTAATCATCCCAAGCATCGATGCTGGATGTTGTATCCTCATCTCCGACCCAAGACGCCTGCACCATCTGGAGGAGATCATGTCAGCTTTATGTCTAACTCTTGAGAACCTCACTCCTTGCTATTTGTTCTTGACTCCGGCTCTTCCAACCACATGATCTCTAAACCGGAATTCTTTGACTTCATAGACTACAAACACCAAGGGACAATAAACACAAGTAGCGGTTCCGGTGCCCTGGCGATCAAAGGTATAGGCAGAGTAACCTTATGGACCGGTTCTGAAACCATCTCCCTTAAAGATGTTCTCTATGTGCCTGATATTACAGCCAATCTTTTATCACTACACAACCTTATTTTAGACAACTTCCATGTTCATTTCCTGCCTAATTGAGTTCTTATTCAGAGGAATTCCAGCGATCTATGCAATGGATTTTACATCAACCACATTCCTTACCTCAAACTGGAAACAGTGTTGCAATCATCCTCATTCCTGTCATCCTCCGAGATTCTCCACAAGTCGCTGGGTCATGTTAGCTACCATCAAATTTGTCACAAGCTTAATATCCCAGTTAAAAAAGAATCCCCGTGCGAATCTTGCTCCATTGCCAAAATCACTAGGGCTTCCTTCAAGGACAGAAGTTCTAGAGCCAGCAAGATTTTTGAAGAGCTCCATCTTGATACAGTCGGGCCTCTTCCTACATCATCCGCTGGTCATAAGTATTTTTTGACAGTTGTTGACTCTCATTCTTGATTCTGCTCTGCTCTTCCGATGAAAGGAAAGGATGAAATAGCCAAATGCTTGATTTGCTGCATTTAGGTTGAGGCAAAAAGAATCGGCTACTATCCCCCTGTTCTCCATTCTGATTGGGGATCTGAATTTGTTAATGGAAAAATAGCCAATTTCTGTCAAATCAATCACATTAAACACTGCCTTGCTGATCCTTACACTCCCCACAAAACGGCCTAGCAGAACGATTCAACCGTACTATTCTTGATTCTCCCCTCCAGGTTTGAAAGGCAAAATCCTGGGCTACAATCCAGAGCTCCAATCTTATCGTGTTCTGGCTGACAATGGAAAAATCGTCAACACCAAGAGTATCACAATCCTATAATTTTCTAAACAGGATTCATCTGTGACTCTGTCATCCAATGATTTCTTTGTAGTCACAAAGCGCTATCCCTCTACCACTCTCAGTCCTGACTCTGAACCTGAATCCAAATACAAATCTCTGGAAGTCTCCTCGTCTCAAGCCCCTGAGTCTGAAGAGATGGAAGATAGTCCTGAACCTGCTGCAATAGACGCTCCTGACATTCCTGCTGATCCTGTTATTTCGGATAGAGTATTACGCACCAGAACTCTAAACGTAAAACCGGTTAAATATAGTTATCTTGCTTCTTCAGAATTGTCCAATAAAATCAAACAGGCAAAACTCACCGAACTGCAAAACATCAAAGATCATGAAGTGTTGGAAGACTTCTTTGGCACCCCCAATCATTACCTTAATACCACCTGGGCCATCCAAGACAAACCAGCTACTCGATCTACTCCTGAAAAGACTAAAGCTAGATTGTGTATTCAAGGATTTCTGCAAACTCCCGGAGTCGATTTCAGTGATACATTCGCTCCTACAAGAAAATTTTCATCTCTACTTCTTCTGCTCATCTTTTCTCTAGAAAAAAAATTAACTGTTAGACAATTTGATGTAAAAAGTGCATTTCTTTATGCTCCTCTCTCAGAAGATTTATATATAAAAACTCCAAAAGAATCGCATCAAACAGCTCCCTTCCTACGATTAACTTGGTCTCTTTACGGTCTGCGTCAAGCTCCGCTCAACTGGCATGAAACTCTCGTTGATTGGCTGGTTTCCATAGGCTATCACCAGTTGGAATCTGATGCCTGTGTTTTCATTAATCTCTCTACCTGTTCTTATCTTTTCTTCCACGTTGACAAACTTGTTGTAGCAGGTGATGTTGAAAACTTTCAATCACTTTTCTTATCTTGCTTTCCGGACTCCTCAGCTCATCCTCCGGACTCCCTGTTGGGAATGGATATTCAAATGTACAACTCTAAATGCACTCTCATTCAAACCGGCTTGATAAAAAAGGGCCTTGAATTGCTAGGACTGGAAAACTGCAGACCGGTTCTTACTCCCCTTACTCCTAATGTCCAATTGACCCCTGCAAACAATCAAGAGGTAGACGCCTTTGCCAATCTCAACATCAATTATCAAACTTTCCCGGGGCTTCTCAACTACATTGCCTGCAGGAATCGTCCGGATCTGGCCGCCGCAGTCTCCATACTCTCTTGCTTCAATCATTGTCCCGACCTTTCTCACTGGAAGGAGGTTATACACTTCTGGAAATATCTTAAGGGAACCATTCACTTATCTCTGACTCTAGCCCCCAAGATGGACGACCCCTGTCAACTACAATTCTATTCGGATGCCTCTTGGGGAAGTGATCTTCACGATAGGACATTGCAGAGCGGATGCATCTGTTTCTGGAAGACGTGTCCCTTGCTATGGTATAGTAAAAAACAAAAACTTATTTCCATGTCCTCAACTGAGTCCGAAATGAATGCAATGACCGACTGCATACAAGAGAATCAGTGGCTTTGCCACCTCATTAAAGAACTCTGGGGTTTTGCACCTGATCCCTCAATATTTCATATTGACAATAAAGGCCTTCTCGACAAAGTGCTACACTTTGGGTTGAATGCAAAGACTAAGCACCTTGATATCAAACTAAAATTCACCCGCAAACAAGTAAAACAAAAATCAATACTAGTCAAACTCATTAACTCCTCCGCCATGATAGCCGATTCACTCACCAAGCCAAGCAACTACCAATCCCTGCTCAACCTGCTGAAACCGTGTTTTAAGCTATAATTCTTTTGCTCACCAAATATCCGGGCGTGTTGAAATAAATTTAATTCATTCTTCTATTCATTTTCCCTTCCTCTCGACCTCTTCTCAATCCGTCCCTGTCAGCTGACAGTCACAAACCTATCACGGATAGTTGGAGCGACCAACCCTTACTTCTCTCTCTCAAAGTCAACTCCATTCTTCTTTTACTTCTATCTTCCCCTCATCACCCTTCCTAACTTGATCCCGACTCTCAAATTCCCACAACTTCATCTTCCAACTCTTCCTCCTTCTGTTCCTTTTTCCTCCACTACTCTTCTCTCTCCTTTCTTTTTCTTTTTTATTTTCTTTCTTCTCTTTTTCCATTCTGCTCTGTTATCCTTTGTTTTTCGCCTTCCACCAATCTCATCCTCAAATCGCTATAACTCAACTTTGACCGACCAACTACAACCTACTAAGAACAACCTCTATCTCTAAGTCTATGAAAGACTCTTAGGTTCTTCTTCTCATATTTGGTGAGAAAAGAATTGTCTTGTTGATTTTTTTTTTATTTCTTTTCTTCATTATTTCTAACTCTTCAGCTTGTAGTCTACTGTCCTGTCCTTCTGAATAGCTCTACTATTCCTGCTTGATCATACTTCTATATCTTGATCTACGGTATGTTTTCTCTTTGTTAATTCCTCCTTTCTGATTTAGGTCTACTCCTAATTAACTTTTTTCGATACAGTCTGGTTCTACTTTTACACTTCTTCTGTAATCCAAATCATCTAGTTTCTTCATGGTTTCCTGGGATGCAATTGCCCCAGGAAGACCTTTGAAAAAGGTGGGCTGGAGGGTGATCAGGTCCTGCCAGCCCTTGCAGGCTCCCCATTGGTAATGGGGGGGGGGGGGGGGGAGCACCCCGCTTGCTGGTGGGAGGGTGGTCAGATCCCCCCCCACCGCTTTGTTACTTTCACAACCAACAGGTGGGATGGTGATGAGGTCCCCCCCACCCTGACCGGTTTCTGGCTGGTTTGAAACAGCCAGCCATGCCCCCTTCCCCTTGTGATGATGAGGAAGGGGAGGCAGGGGATCCAGGGCCATTGGCCCAAGATCCCGCAACTCCAACATCCAACCACAGCTCAGGACAGAAGCCTTGGTCAACAGCACAGCGCGGGGTCCCTTGGTCACCCAGAAAGCCCCAAGCAGGTTGTTGGGCAGCATTTGGGCCCCACAGGTAAAAAACAAACGGCCCTGAGCAGCAGCACCAGTGGGAGGCCAAAGCCCAATAACTTCAATTAAACATACTTTGGCATGTTAAAATACGGATGCACTCAGTTAATGTGCATATTAGTTTGTAATTCATATGGGATGCACAAATGGGCCTCCACTGCCCATTGGACATCATATGGGCCACGTGGGCCTATGTGGATGTTATTGGTTTTGGGCATTTGTGCACCAAAACATGTTATCTAGGTCTATTGGGACACAGGCCTTAACAGGCCTGCCAGGGTGGATGGGCCACCTTAGCCAGACAGGCTTATCTGGGCATAACTTGGCCCAAGGTTTATTTTGGACATACTTGGCTAGACGGGCTGGCCCGCCAAAGTATGCATTATATGGTCTTTGGGCCTTGGTGTCCCATTGTGGCCGCCACCCGTGTTGCGGCCTGCTCAGGGATGCTTGTTTCTCTCTGGGGCCCATTGAAGGGCCATCGTATGGGGCTGGGGGCTCCATTTGGAGTCCCCCCACCTGCTTGTGTGCAGGGCTGCGGCCCTGGTTGCATTGCTCAGTTGGTTGCGGCCGCGGGGGGTTGGTGGCCCCTGCCTCCCCCCCTCCTCTTGCTTGGTTGCAAAGGGGAGAGGAGGCTGGCTGGTCCTCAACCAGCCAGGCTGGCCACAACAAGGCAACTGGCAAGGTGGGAGGGGATTTGATCACCCCCCCCCCACCATATGACCAACCAGGCCGGCCGCAAGAAGGCAACTGGCAAGGTGGGAGGGGAATTAATCACCCCCCCACCTCATGTGTGTAGCAACCAACGGTCCCAGGGCCCATCTCTCCCCCCTGTTGCCAAGGGGGAGGTGACCTGGGGCTGGGTGGGCTTGACCACCACCCAGCCCACCAAACTACTTGTGTTGCCCTGGGGGTATTGACCTTCAGGGCTCCCTGGGGGGGGGGGGGGGGGGGGGGATTTGACCGCTCCCTCCATGGATTGAGGAAGAGAGGGGGGGGACACTCATGTCCCCTGGTCACCCCCCCCCTGTAAGTTTGACCAGACCCAGGTTTTTTCTGGGTCCACCCTGGCCAATCTGAGGGCCAGGGGCTAGTTTCAGGAGGCAACCAGCTATGTAAGTTGGTAAACAGGGACCAATGAGGTCACAGAGGTAAAACAGGCTGCTTGTAAGGGACAACCAACCAGATTATGAACAGCAACAAGGGCTGGTTCAGCCCAGTAAGGGTGAAAACATCAAATTCAACCAGTACAGACTGGTCATAAGGGTTCAGTGACTAATGCCAAGTGGGCTGAGTAAGCCCAAACCAATTATCAAGGCTTGTAGAGACTGTAGAGCCCATTTGGGGCGGAATTTTTGCCTTTTGCTTGTCATTACATGAGCTCCACATGAGCACCATCTTTTTTATTTAAGGAGCTCTTCTCCCCGCTTTTTTCCATCCATTCATTCACCCATTCATTCACATTCACAAGTGTGCCATTGCCTCTGCCTCATATTAAGGATCAATCATAAGACATTATTGTCTCAGCATTTCTTTTGCTTTAAGTAATGCTCTTTGACTAAGCCTGTGGGCCAATAACTCTCACACATTATCAGTACCATAATCATCATTACTTCCAATCAGAATAGACCCTTATACGTTACTCTGGACAACCTCAAAGACCTCAAGTTTTCCAAAAGATGTCTTATATCCCAGAGTCCAGCTCCACCAAGATTGTTTTGAATGGTCAAAACTATAGTGCTTGGTCTGTCTTAATGGACAGTGAGTTGGAAAACATTTCTTTTGGGGAGATTATGGATGCACAAAACACTTTGATAAGTTCAGAGGTGGAGAAGAAGTCCTATCATCTTATTCTTAGACATCTGGATGAGAGTCATATTGCATGGGTTGCTGATACTCTCAAAGAGGAAAATAAGAGGATGGGGAGTGTTTTATGGAAAATGCTCAAGGACAAGTATGCTGTTGATTCTGTTCATCAATAGGGTATTGCTTTCAATAAATTGTTCAAGTTGAAATTTTTCAACTGTAAAGAATTTGTGGGGAAGGCAACATCAAGTATTGCTAAGTTCAAGTCATCTGGGCTGAACATGGATTGTGAGTGTTTGTCACTCTTAATTCTTCAAAAGCTACCAAAAGAATATGAGTATTTGGTTAGAATTATATCTCAATTGGATCCCCTTCCTGGTGAAGAGGATGTGCTAAGAGGGATTGAAAAGGATGATCTTCAATTCAAAATGAAGGAGGGCACAGGAACTGCTCTGGTGGGCAAGACAGAAAAATCCAGGAAGAAGGCAAAGGCAAAAAGGGATTTATCAAAGGTCTTGTGCTACAATTGTCAGAAGAAGGGGCACTATGCAAAGGATTGCAAGGAGGCCAAGAAGAGGAAGAAATCCAAGGAAAGTGAAAAGGAAGACAAAGAGGTCAACCTTGCCACGTAAAATGTTCCTATGGTGGCAGTGGATGTTTCAATGGAACAAGCTGTTGAGGAACAAGTCCCCAACAAGAAGGCAAAAATTGATGAGGATCAAGAAATGGACTTGATTGATTATGAAGTATGTAATCTTAACCTTGATGATAAGAACTTATCAGTGGCTGATAATTCTTCTTTCCTTGTAGGAGGGTTGAAGGAGGATGTTCTTGTTGAAATAAATTTAATTCATTCTTCTATTCATTTTCCCTCCCTCTTGACCTCTTCTCAATCCGTCCCTGTCAGCTGACAGTCACAAACCTATCACGGATAGTTGGAGCGACCAAACCTTACTTCTCTCTCTCAAAGTCGACTCCATTCTTCTTTTACTTCTATCTTCCCCTCATCACCCTTCCTAACTTGATCCCGACTCTCAAATTCCCACAACTTCATCTTCCAACTCTTCCTCCTTCCGTTCCTTTTTCCTCCACTACTCTTCTCTCTCCTTTCTTTTTCTTTTTTATTTTCTTTCTTCTCTTTTTCCATTCTGCTCTGTTATCCTTTGTTTTTTACCTTCCACCAATGTCATCCTCAAATCACTATAACTCAACTTTGACCAACCAACTACGACCTACTAAGAACAACCTCTATCGCTAAGTCTATGAAAGACTCTTAGGTTCTTCTTCTCATATTTGGTGAGAAAAGAATCATCTTGTTGATCTTTTTTTATTTCTTTTCTTCTTTATTTCTAACTCTTTGGCTTGTAGTCTACTGTCCTGTCCTTCTGAATAGCTCTACTAGTCCTGTTTGATCATACTTCTATATCTTGATCTACGGTATGTTTTCTCTTTGTTAATTCCTCCTTTCTGATTTAGATTTACCCCTAATTAACTTTTGTCAATACATTCTGGTTCTACTTTTACACTTCTTCTGTAATCCAAATCATCTAGTTCCTTCAGTTCTTGTTTTGATTGATTCTGGTTGTACAGACCACATGTTTTTTGAGCCAAATTTGTTTTCAAATCTTAGAGATTTTGATGGTGTTTTAGATATTGGCCAAAAAGGAAGAACAATTCAGATTAAAGGAATTGGAAAAGTTATTCTTGAAAATCACTTGGGTTTCAAAATATCTTTTGATAAAGTGTTCTATGTAACAGATTTGCCTTATAACCTTGTGTCTCTTGGAGTTCTCTGGAAAAAAGGTTTCCAGATTTGTTATCTTAAAGAAGATAAGTTTTTTATTTATTTGAATGGGAGAACTATCCTGAGTGCAAAACTTCAGAATAAGTTGCTCTGTGAAAACTTGTTCAATTTTCATCTCTGAGCACTGTTGCTCACAATAGAAGTGGCCATAAGGTAAAAGAAAGCAACTTTGAAAGTTGTATTTCAGGGGAAAAGACCAGGAATGTGTTCTGAAAGAGTAGATACCGCACAGAAGTTCCTAGAGAGGAATTTTCCATTGATTTGGCAGGGCCATTTTCACCAGTGTCCTTTGGGGGGGGGCAAAGTACTTCATCAATTTTGTTGATACAGCAACTAATTATGTTTGGGTGAAACCAATAAGATCAAAGGATCAGACCACAGAGGAGGTTTTAGTAATATTCAAAGTCTGGAAACAGAATGGTTTGATGAGAAAGATCAAGAGGGTTATTACTGATGGAGGGGGTGATTTTTTGAGTAAAGAGTTTACAAAATTGTTGAATGATTATGGTATCACTCATATAGTTACTACTGCAAGTACTCCACAAAAAAATTTAATAGTTGAGAGGATGAAAAGGACTCTATTGGAAAAATTCAGAACTATCATGGCTGAATCTGGTTTTCCAAAGTTTTTTTATGGGCTGAGTTGGTGTGCACAGTGTGTCTGTTGCACAATATTGTAAGTGTTAATGGGAAAAGTCCGCATTATCTTTTTTGGAAGTTTTACCCCAAAACATCACACCTAAGAACAATTGGTTACTTAGTGTATTATAGTTTCCACCATAATGAAATGGTTGGAAAGTTGGATCCTAGAGCCAGAACAGGGGCTTTTGTAGGCTATAATTTAATAATTAAGTCATACAGGATTTATTGTCCGGGGACAAGAAAGGTTATCCTTAGTAGGGATGTAAAATTTGAATAAATTACCTTTCCACTCAAAAGGAGTGAAGATAGTTCTGTTCAGGAATCACAGCAGGAAATAGCATTGGACCCTATTTCACCGGCAGATTCTGTAGAGAATATCATTATTGATGATGTTGAGATGGCAGACAAGCCACAGTAGGGTTCAGTACCCACTTCAGGGGAGTCTGTGGAATCAGAACCTGATGAGCCTCTACCTCCAGTTAGAAGGAGTGGAAGGAGTAGGATACCTGTTGATAGGTATGGGGAATGGAAGTCACATTATGCTTCTGCAGAATATGAAGAAGATAAGTTTCAGGAACAATGTATGCTTAATGAGATTCTACAGCTAAGTTCAGAAATGGGCGATAGGTTTAACCCAAATAGCTTTGGCCAAGCTAGGAATTCTGATGATAGAGCCAATTTGAAGACCGCTATTTTTGAGGAATTTGATTCTCTGGAAAATAATAGTGTGTTTGAAGTGGTTAAGTGGGATTTAGTTACAAAAGGAAAGACCATTGTTGGGTCTAGGTTAGTGTTGAATGAGAAGTTTGATACGAATGAAGTTTTTAAGAGGTTCAAAGCTAGATGCGTTGCACAGGGCTTCAAGCAGAAAGAGGGTATTGATTATCAACTAACTTTTTTGCCAACTGGAAGGCTTTCCACCTTCAGGTACATCATTGCTTTAGCAGTTGAGTTGGGTGAAGAAATCAGACGGGCTGATTTTGTGACTGCATACTTGAATTCAAAACTTGGAGAAGAGGAGAATGTTTATATGTTAATTCCTGACGGTTTCAAGTAATGGCTGCTAGAGGCCAAGCCAGAAACTATCAAGAAATCATGTGTGAGAAGTTCCCTCTCAGCGGATAAAGGGGAATATGTCCTCAAGCTGTGTAGATCCCTGTATGGATTGAAGCAAGCAGCTAGGTCATGGTATAACACCATGAGTAAGAGACTGATAGAGATTGGTTTCAGGAAAAGTGAGGCCAACCCTTGTCTCTTTGTGAGAAAGGATGCAATTTTGTTTTTATGGTTTGATGACATTATCATTATTGGGAACATTAAAGAGAGAGTCATGGAGGCACTCAAAAAGTAGTTCAAGATAAAAGATCTTGGCCTGGCACAACAGGTGCTTGGAATGAAAGTTAGTAAGGGCAATGATGGGATCAAGTTGGATAAAAAGCATTATTTGTTAGCTCTACTTAAGCAGTATGGCTTAGAGGATGCAAAGGAGTTTGGTACTCCAATGCAGTCTAAAATTTGGTTAGAAAAGTCTGCAGATGAAGGGCATCTGGAGTTTTTCCAATCTGGGAACAATTATAGGTCAGCTATTGGCTTGTTAAATTATTTGAAGCAGTGTACAAGGCCAGATATTGCTTATGCAATTGGCATCTTGTCACAACACTTAGAGAAACCAAGCATGAAGCATTGGTCTGCGTTTAAGAGAGTTATGAGGTATCTTAAAGGAACAAGCAGTCTGGGACTGCAGTTTTCAAAGCCAGAAAATTTTGATTTGGTTGGTTATTCTGATGCAATTTGGGAAGATGGTAACACTAGGGAATCAAAAAGTGGTTTTCTATTCTTTTTAGGAAAGAATCTAGTGTCATGGATGTCTAAGAAGGTTTCAGCAATAAGTCTTTCATCAACAGAAGCAGAGTACAGAGTGTACCTGTCAGTCTCACAGGAGGCAAAGTGGTTGAGAAAGGTCTTAAAGGATACTCATAAACCAAAAGGGTTTGCGTTTTTTTATTCTGATAATCAGAGTGCCATTGCATTGGCAGGAAACTAAGTGTTCCATTCAAGAACAAAACATATTGATGTTCATTATAAATATATACATGATGCAATGAAATGCAGAGAGATAGTGTTATGGTATATGCCTACTGGAGCAATGATTGCAGATATCTTAACTAAGGAATTAGATAGAAACAAACATCAAGGTTTTGTGTCTAGTATGCATATGGCATCCCTTTTGGATTAAGGGGGTGTGTTGAAATACGGATGCACTCAGGTAATGTGCATACTAGTGTGTAATCAATATGGGATGCACAAATGGGCCTCCACTGCCCATTGGACATCATGTGGGCCAGTGGGCCTATGTGGATGTTATTGGTTTTGGGCATTTGTGCACCAAAACACGTTCTCTAGGTCTATTGGGACACAGGCCTTAACGGGCCTGCCAGGGTGGATGGGCCACCTAAGGCAGACAGGCTTATCTGGGCATAACTTGGCCCAAGGTTTATTTTGGACATACTTGGCCAGACGGACTGGCCCGCAAAAGTATGCATTTTATGGTCTTTGGGCCGCAGCGGCCCATTTTGGCCGCCAACTGTGTTGCGGCCCCCTCTGGTATGCTTGTTTCTCTCTGGGGCCTGTTTCAGGTCCCAACGGCTGGCGCAGGGGGCTCTGTTTGGAGTCCCCCCACCCGCTTGTGTGTGGGGCTGCAGCCCTGGTTGTGTTGCTCAGTTGGTTGCGGCCGCGGGGGGTTGGTGGCCCCTGCCTCCCTTCCTCCCCTCGCTTGGTTGCAAAGGGGAGAGGAGGCTGGCTGGTCCTCAACCAGCCAGGACGGCAGCAACAAGGTTACCAGCAAGGTGGGGGGGGATTTGATCACCCCCCCACCATATGATGAACCAGGCCAGCTGCAACAAGGCAACCTGCAAGGTGGGAGGGGAATTGATCACCCCCCCTGAGAAAAATAGGATTTGTCACCAAGACCAGACTGATTTGATTTAAAACAAGAAAAGACTGATTGTGAGAATTAAAGGCAGAATTAAAGACAATGAAATTGAGATAATGAAGTACAAGAAAGACAACCAACGGAGGACCAGTCTGGCTGAGATCTGAGAGCTGGAAATTGAACAGAGTTTTCAGAGATAAGCCAGAGTGGTTGGGAATCAGCTACATTGGAATGATTGAGAGCTTTGAGGTTCCTTGAGAGATCTGATCTTAACAGTAAATCAATGAGTTTGAATTGATTGATGAGTTGAATGATTCAATCTTACAGAGATCAACCTGGCTGCTTGAGTTCAACAATAAATTTATGGCTTGCTGATTGAATGGATTGTTGATTGTTGTGGTACGTTTGATTGGAGTGGGATTTATGAAGATAGTTGTGTTGAATTTGTCTTGACTTGTTGGTATGAGTGAATTCGGATGGTTGATATCTGGAGTGTTATTGTGCAAAGTGATGGTTGACCTGTTTTCATGTGACACTGCAAGATTGGTGACATATTTGAAGAAGCCCACAGAGAGAGTACATCCAAGAGCGCTCACAGCTTCTAAAAGCCCAGCTCAACTCATGAATCAATGAAACATAGAACTGAATGCGTTTACAAGTCTATTGTTTGAAGTTTTATTGGCAGATTTAGTCAACACATTGGCTGTCATTTATAGAGAAGGAACAAGTTTTAGTTTGATAAAGCCATCTTCATAATTGTTTCAAAGACTCTTGGTCTTGAGATCAATGTGTTTTGCTTTAGAGATGGATCTGAACTTCTTTATTTTGTTGTATAGACCTTTGTTATCAATGAGATGAAGAGGACATTTGAACTTGGCTCAATACACTTCTTCAATGAGTTGTTGCAACCACTGAGCTTCCAAATGGCAACTTCATAAGGCTACGCACTCAGACTTGGTGGATGAGTGAGTAATATTCTGCTGTCTTCTAATAGTCCAGTACAAGGGACTCCCCTTAAAGGAGCAGATAAATCCGCTTTGGGAGGTTCTTGAAATGGGGTCATCCCCCCAGGTAGCGTTGCTAAAGCAGATGAGTCGGTTGGAGATTGATCAATGTCCCAAAGAAATGCTGAGATCCTTGGTGTGAGACAGATACTTCCACACATGGCATACTCCATTCCAGTGACTTAGACCAGGCTTTTTGCCATGTTTGGCTAGACTGGATACAGCAAAGCTGATTTTGGTTCAAGCCAAACCAGCAATGAAATTCAACTGGCCGATTGGCAAATGATAACTTACATTCAAGTCTAAGAATTTTTGATGATCTTCATCTGAGGCAGGCAATAGATGTAGGCCTGGAGTGAGAGGTGTGGATACAGCCCTACAGTTTGTCATCTTGATCTTGCTCAGTCCTTTTTTGATTTGAAGATGCAGTGACAGTTGAATGAGTCTGTCCTTGAAAACAACCTTCATCCCCAGTAACGTGTTGGGTTTGTGAGCTGAGGAATTCTTGAATTTGGTAAGAAATGCCTCCTTGAAAAAATCAATGTCACCAGCCACCAATAAGTTTTCCATGTGAAAGAAGATGGAGGATCTCCCATCATTCCCAATGTACAAGCACGGATCACAATTGGATTCAGTGAATCCTTGAGATTTGATCCAGTTGCTCAACATCCGGTACCAGTTTTGTGGGGCCTGTTTGAGTCCGTACAGTGACCTCTTCAGTTGCAGGTATTTGGATTTGTGATTGCATCTGTATGGTGTCTTGATGAAAACTTGTTTGTCAAGCTCTAAATGCAGGAAAGCGCCCTTGACATTGAGTTGTAGAAGTTTCAGATCCTTGTTGGCAGCTTAGGTTAAAACCGCCCGTAGTGAGGCTACCTTACCAGTGGGTGCATACGTTTCAAGATAATCAAGTCCGTACCTCTGGCTGAATCCTTGAAGGCATATTTTGGTTTTGTATGTTTCAGGTTTGCCATGTGATTTTAGTTTGATCTTGAATACAGGAACTGTATTTAAAGGATTGGTAACCATATCATCATCCACTTCCTCCCAGACCTCTTCATCTTCAATTGTTGCAAATTCTTTAGCAGCAGATTCTCCCCATTGAGGGATCTGTAAGGCTTCTTCCAGACTGCGGGGTATCTTGTGTGAAAAGAATCCGTATCAATCTGGCTTAGAGAGTTTCTCTCAATTTCTTAACGTGGGTTGCAAGTTCTGTTCAACCAAAAAATCACAGATCAGGCTGCTGTCACTTTTGATCTTGGAGATCACACTCTCAGATTCATCTTTGATTTCACTGTTTTCAGGAATCTCTTGATCAGCAGAAGTGTGGGTAGGAGTCATCTGGAGAGTTTTTGGAAGTGCCATAGGATTGTTGTCATTGGAAATCTTGATTGGTTGTTGATCATTGAAGATGACATGCTTGGTGTCAATGATCTTACTGGCAGAGTTGATTATTTTTTAAGAAAGAAGATGTGGATTGAAACCTACAAGAATCCCAGACGCTCCTCTTTTGTCTATCTTGGACCGTATGTTGGATTTGTTGAGTTTGTAAATGAGCAAAGAACCTATGGGCTTGATATAATCTTTAGGCAGATCCTTCCCATGCATCTTTTCCCATGGAGATTCTTCATCCTTGTGTTTAGAAATTTGGTTCAGGATGAGACAACATCCCTTGAACGCCTCATGCCAGCAGGATTTTTGGCAGACCCAAGTTGGAAATGGTGGCTCTAGCAGCCTCAATTACTGTTCTATTGGCTTGCTCAACCCTACCATTATGTTGAGAGTGATATGGTTCACTGATAATTTGGTTGATTTGGTGAGTTTGATAGTAGGTTTGAAGTTTGGAGTTCACAAACTCTCCGCCCCCGTCTGAACAAACTTCCTTTGGATATCAATTGTTCTTTTGGTGTTGATTTTTGATGATGAAAATAATTACATTGGCGGAGTTGCTTTTAGCTTTGAGTGTAAAGCTTGCCAAATAACCAGAGTGAGAGTCAATCAGATTCAGGATGTATTTGAAACCACCCTTCAAAGTCGGATTGATTGGTCCAATCAGATCCAAACAGATCTTGTCAAAGCATTTAGAGGCGACGGTTTATTGATGGGAGAACAAATTTTGGGTGATTTTGGCCTTGTCTCAACTCAGACATTTGAAGGAGTCTTTGTCAGGAGAGGGAATGGAATATTTGACAAATTTTTCCATCCTTCCAAAACTGGCATGTCCCAATGAACGATGGATGTTCATGAGTTCAGTTGGAGAGTAATGACAGGATCTGGCGTTGGTCATCATGTCTATGACAAATAGATTTTTGGCAATTGTTCCTGACAGCAAGGTTTGTCTGTCTTTCTGCAGTTTGAAGGTGCTGGGTTGGGTCGCGGAATTGACGTTGAGCATGCCGCCTTTGATCATAAGAGCGCCCAGAGAGATGAGATTTACTGTTGATTTGGGAACCCATACGGCTTTGGATAAGATTATGAACAAATCTTTGGACGCCAGCACCGCCTCCCCAGTCCCTTGAACGTTAATCGCAGCATCCTTCTTGCCTTTAAAAATCTTGTCAAGGCCATCGGCAATTTGGATCTTATTGAAATTTTCTTTATTGGTGATCATATGCACCAAACAACCAGAGTCAAGGATGTACCTGTTTGGAAGAAGTTCTGTGTTAACACTCATTCTGCAAAAGAATGAGTAGAAATGAGCTTCATCCAATTGCTTCTGTTTGGATTTCTTTCCGCAGCTGTGATGATTTGATGGCTTGAGCTTGGGAAATTCAAACCAACAGGAGCTTGCCATGTGAAAAGTCACGGCTGGATTGTGCTTGCCGTTTTCGCACCTAGGGCCTCAGTACAAGCCTAAATTAACAGGTTTGGCACAATCATCTTGAGCAATCACTTTGTTCTTGTGTTGAATGAGATGGTCAAGCACAAAATGTATTTTCATTTCCATTGTTGCGTGCATGATCTGCAACTTCATGTTTTGCATTAAGGAGGGTAATTTGAAAAGAACCAGATAGGCAATTATGTTGCTAGGGAGTTCAATACCTACTTTGGTCATCTTTTTGAGATAAACTTTCATGGAGGTGACAAAAGCATTTATATTTGATTCCATGGTCAGATGTAAGAATCCGTTGAAAAATCTAGCTCTATTTTCTGACTGAGAAGAAGCAAAGTGTTTTTGAGTAGATATCCAGATAAGGTTAGCATCATCTTTTTTGATGTTGTCAATTACATTGTTTTAGGTTTTGGAAGCAAGCTTGGCCATTATATGAGCCAAAAAATCCTGATTGATCTCTTCATCTAGCCGTGTTGACTTGTCAGGATTGTTCATGATGGTGAAAATGCCTCAAAGATTGAATAATTTCTTGAACTTCTTGCTCAACATGCTCTAGTTTTCCCCTGTGAGTAATGGAGTGGATTCAATTAACAATTTAATAGCTAAAAACTTTTAATTCATCAATTCCCCCCTGGTCCTGGCGTTGTCAAAGGCCCTGGTTGATCCATATTGAGCAAAAAGGCTTTTAACCGTGAGAAAAATACAATTGGTCACCAAGACCAGACTGATTTGATTTCAAACAAGACAAGACTGATAGTGAGAATTAAAGGCAGAATTAAAGACAATGGAACTGAGATAATGAAATACAAGAAAGACAACCAATGGAGGATCAGTCTGGCTGAGATCTGAGAGCTGGAAATTGAACAGAGTTGTCAGAGATAAGCAAGAGTGGTTGGGAATCAGCTAGATTGGAATGATCAAGAGCTTTGAGGTGCCTTGAGAGATCTGGTATGAACAGTAGATCAATGAGTTTGAATTGATTGATGAGTTGAATGATTTGATCTTACAGAGATCAACCTGGCTGCCTGAGTTCAAAAATTGAGTTATGGCTTTCTGATCAAATGGATTGTTGATTATTGTTGTACGTTTGATTGGAGTGGGATTTATGAAGATATTTGTGTTGAGTTTGTCTTGACTTGTTGGTATGAGTGAATTTGGATGGTCGAGATCCAGAGTGTGATTGTGCAAAGTAATGGTTGAGGTGTTTGCACATGACACTGCAAGATTGGTGACATATGTGAAGAAGCCTGCAGAGAGAGTACATCAGAGAGCGCTCACAGCTTCTAAAACCCCCCCACCTCACGGGTGTAGGGACCAACAGTTGCAGGGGCCATCTGCCCCCCGCTTACCAAGGGGGAGGTGACCAGGGGCTAGGTGGGCTTGACCACTGCCCAGTCCACCAAACTATTTGTGTTTCCCTGGGGGTATCAACCTCCAGGGCTCCCTGGGGGGGGATTTGACCGCTCCCTCCAGGGATTGAGGAATAGATGGGGGGGACACACATGTCCGCTGGTCACCCCCCCCCCTGTAAGTTTGACTGGACCCAGGTTGTTTCTGGGTCCACCCTGGCCAATCTGAGGGCCAGGGGCTGGTTGCAGGAGGAAAGCAGCTTAGTAAGTTGGTAAACAGGGACCAATGAGGTCACAGAGGTAAAACAGGCTGGTTGTAAGGGACAACCAGCCAGGGTATGAACAGCAACAAGGGCTGGTTCAGCCAAGTAAGGGTGGAAACACCAAATTCAACTGGTACAGACTGGTCAAAAGAGTTCATGTACTAATGCAAAGTGGGCTGAGTAAGCCAAAACCAATTAGAAAGGCTTTTAGAGACTGTAGAGCCCATTTGGGGAGGAATTTTTGCCTTTTTCTTGTCATTACATGAGCTCCACATGAGCACCATCTTTTGTATTTAAGGAGCTCTTCTCCAGGCTGTTTTCCATCCATTTATTCACCAATTCATTCACATTCACAAGTGTGCCATTGCCTCTGCCTCATATTAAGGATCTATCATAAGAAATTATTGTCTCAGCATTTATTTTGCTTTAAGTAATGCTCTTTGACCAAGCTTGTGGGCCAATAATTCTCACATGGCTGGCCAGCCCATCTGGCCAAGTATTTCCAAAATACACCTTGGGCCCAATATTTCCCATAAAAGCCAATCTGGCTGTAATTTCCCATTCACCCCAACGTGCCTGTTGAGGCCTGTGTACCAATAGGCTTATTTCACATGTTCTGGAGCCAGTTTCTTCAAATCTATGACATCCATGCAGGCCTGTATGTTTCATGTGTTTGTCCAATGGGCCCTAGAGGCCCATATGCTCATCTCATTTGGATTACACTTATATGTAGCACACACCTTGTGGTGACCAATTCCAGACACCTCAGAAAAAGGGCAAATTTTTAAATTTTTTTATAAAAATTCCATCTGACCATCATCAAAAAAAAAAATATTTTCTGTATCTCCATTGTAGCTCTTCCAGTATTTTTGGTTTCCCAAATCCTCCCTTCCCTAGAGGTCCATGAAAGGCTCTCCAGGGCTTGCAAATCTTCAGATCCTCTGTTCAATTCCTCCCTGTTGGGCTTGCGGCCCAACTTTAAGGCCAAACGCGTGCGTGGACAATCATCCCCCTCCTTTTATCCTCATCCTTGACAATTGACATCATCCAATTGGCCGTTTCCTTTTGAACAGCCATCAACCACCAATATCTTCCCACCAACATCACCAGCCTATTTTTGTCCTTTAAACCTCATCAGTGACTGATTTTCACACCCAACAGACTAGCAACCTATTATTTGTGGCTTTTGGTGTCATTGGCCATCATCTCTTGATCTTGTACCATCAACCACCAATCCCATCTGCTTTCAACCTTCACTTCCAACGCTTGCATCCATGGTTTCTTGGTAATTCTTTTCACCTCAATCTGGCCTCCACTGTCATTGCTGTTGCAAGCTGTTGTCTTGCCAACTCACCAAAACCAATCCGCAAATGCTGCCATTGGCCTTCCCATCTCCATCAATCATCCCCCCATCATCATTTTTGTTGCAGCTTCTCGTCAAATTGCTTGCGCCCATCAGCAACGGCTTGTACCTTGCTCATCTCATGTCCAATCACCCTCTGCTTGACTTTTGCCTTTTGCGGCCTTGCATCTGTGAAGCTGTGGATGTTCATCCACCTGCCGCTCATCTCTGTTGCTGGGCTGGTTTCCTTTTTTTTCAAAATTTTTTTCCCATGTAACTATCTTCCTGTCTATCTTTGTTGTTTCTTTCATTAATATTTTCCCTCATGATGTCATTTTACTCCAAAAAAAAAAATTCTGGTCTCAGTTGTGTCATCTCTTGTAAGTATTTTAAAGGGCCTCTTTCCCATAAAAGGAGATTCTCCCACCTGCCTGTTTCCCATCATCAATGTATGCAATCAATAAATACATGGGGCCCTTCCCCTTTATCATAGCATTTTACCATCTTTATCCTGGGTATATCCACAATTGCCCCTTGAACCTTGAGCCTCCATACTCAAAAATTTGGTCCATCCTCTGTGACCTCATCCAGTATTGCCAACCAATAGCCTTTCTTGTGGAAAAAGAATTTATTTTATTGAATTCTTGAGTTTGTCATACCACTCTTTGATCCCTCTTTCAACCATACTGGTCTGATCAGTCTTTGATTGCCCTTTGAGAACCAGTCATGTTTGACTGAGAGGTTTCTTTAAGCTTGAAACCTTGAGTGTTAAAGCTCCCTTCATTTCTTTGAAGTTCAATTTGGTCCCACTACTCTTGATTCCCTTGAGAAGTTTTGGGTTATTCTTGTTTTAATTTTTTATTTCTTTGATTCTAGAGATTCATAAAAAAATTGCTTTGTCTTGTACAGCCACCCATAGTAATCTGGTACAATTCAAGCGCTTGATTGCGGAGAGTTGAGAAGTTTCATTGAGAACTTGGAGGTTGGTTGGGATTGAGTTTAACTTTCCTAATCTTCTGCTGATGACCAGAGTTGTTAACTTTTGGGCATTGTTAATTAAAAATGCCTTGTTCTATTGAACTCTGAACAAACTCTAAATCATTTTTCTCAAGTATTTTCCTGCACCATCTTGCCCCAGATAATGTTGTTCCATTGCTACAAACTACTATCAAACTCTTCCCTTGCATTGATTCCTCATTCATAAGGTTCTGGACCTTGATTGTGGTTACATTTAAATATTTTTTTAATGCTTAGAAGGGCAGCCTGAAAAGCACCTTTCCCCTCCACAGAACTTCCTGCAGCTCAGCACCATTTGGATTCTTAAAACGTGAGTGCATACGTATTTTAACAAATATGAGTTAGGATGTTTTCCCCTTCCATTTTTGTCAGAAGAAGCTTCCTCAACCAGTATACCCTGTGTCACGCCTTGCACTTAGGAATTATTGTCTTCATCACTTTGACATGTCCTCTCCTCAGTACCATCTACCTCAGTCTATAAGCGTGACACAAATAAAGCACAACATCAATGGTGCAATCCGCTACTTCCTCTGGCTCGCGTTGACCTTCCAATCTTGGCGACCAACTCAGTATATACTTGCAAACTTTGCGGTTAACTCCATACCGGTCAACCATCCATTATGAGATCCAATCTCCTTCCCTGGCCCATCAGCAGCCTTGGACTTCCATCTTTGGTCACGCACTGTTTGTTAGTTCGCATCTACGTCTAACTAAGCCATCATTACTGTACAGTTTGCAATTGGACTAGTCCCTACCCTGCATACACTATTACTTCTCATTTGCATTACCTTCAACGTCATTTGCTCCTGTCCCAATTCATCATACATTTGTACTCTCAGATTCTATTGTCTTGCACTTACGCCATGGCCTTGGATATTATTATACTATTGCTCTATTTCCTATCCTGTTCCTGTCACTCATTGCCTCACCGCCTTCAACTGTAGTTAGCTCACCACCAGGTTTTATCTAGTCATTTTGGATTACCTTATAAGGGCTACCCCCTTGCCTGATGATTTTCTCCTCAGTTAGTTAATTTCATACGTTCTCGCATCTTGCTACAACCTAGTTATCACATTGGACTAAGGTTTAGTTTCCCTCATCGGAACACATTCCATTCCTCTCGCAGTTTTTCAAGTGGCATAACTAAGTTTGCACTTTGCAACTGAACCTTGCTATTTGCACTTGCCCTTGAACTCAGCATTCCTCCGTGCTCACGATAATCTAAGAATTGCCCTATAGTACGTGGGGTGGTCATTTGACAGTAAATTAACTAACTCAACTCATCTATTGTAGATTGCCAACCTATAGTAGACTTCTTTTTTAAAATTTCACGTACTTGCTCAACCGGGAACGCTTCCCTTGCCCCTTACAATGATGATATCCATTGGGTAGGGAGAACCAGCGCTCCTCGGACCCAACAACCCTTAGATCCCGTTCCTCCTTCTAAATCGCCATCTTTTGAACCCCTTGATGATCCTTGGACTCCTCCACGGGATGTTCCGGCGGACCCTCTTGCGGAATTCGCCAATTCCAACCATTCTTCCAATGAAACCTTGACTCGTGGTAGACCAGGTGTTCGCACTACTGCTCCCAAGCCCAATGCTTTGACCCTGCTTTCAACATTGATCCAGGCCCTCACTCATGGTGCCCAGCGATTCAGTCCAAGTACTCCTAGCTTTGCGCTCCAGGCATGAAGCAACCCAATCACTTTACGGGAGAACACCCTCATAAGCTTAGATCCTACCTACAGTCTTGTAAAATTATCTTTTCAAACGACTCCAACAATTTCCCTTCTGATGGGCATAAAGTTATGTATGCTTTGTCCTTCTTAGGAGGTAGAGCCTTGCAGTGGTTTGAACCGTACCTCAAACTTTTGTCCAGCAAAATTCAAACGTGTATTCTCAACAACTGGGACAGGTTTGAACAACAACTGTTCACCCTGTTTGGCGACCCCAATGAAGTTTGAAACCCTGAATACAAACTTAATAGTCTAGTTATGAAGGAAAATAGTAGAGCTTCCGTTTATATTTCTCACTTTCAAACCTTGCAGTCTTGCATCCAGCGGAACAAGGCCGCTCTTCTATTCCATTTCCGAAAGGGTCTACCGGCACGCTTAATTGAGCAGCTTGCAGTTGGGGGTCATAAGACAACCTCGCTCCAGCAGCTAATCAATTGAGTGATTTAGCTTGATAATGGCTATCACAAAAAGAATTGCTCTTGACAAAACAACCATGGACCGTCCACCTTGGCTCCGAGGGTGGACAACTCCTCGAAGCAAAACGCAAGGAACCCAAAACCATCCAAACCAACCCCGACTTTGAACTCCAACTCAAAAGGGAAAACCGTCACCAAAACTACAAAGTTCTTGGACAAAGAAACCGGGATGCTACGGAACGAGGAAGGGCTACAGAGGGAGAAGAATGGACTGTGTATTTATTGTGGAGGAAAACATGATTTCAACAGTTGTGCAAAGCGGTTAGCGCGTGAAGCCGCTAAGCAGTCAAAAAATTAGCTTGTAGTTTTTCTGATACTTGCAAGGAAAGCTACACATTTTCTAAATCACCGCCAGTAAATCTTCACACTTGCAAGTCACTAGGTGCTCCTAGTTTGAGATTTATCCTATTCCATTCCGACAACACTCCTTATCAAGTGTTACTTGACTCCGGCGCTAATGTTTCCTTCATCAGTGAATCTTTTTCCACTTCCAAAAATCTTACGCGTTCCAAGATAGATAAATTTCCTATCTATTTAGTAAGTAGTGCAACTGAACCGTCTTATTGGATCTCCTAAAAGGCAAAATGGACCTTTGAATTCTCTAATTTCCCCAGCTTTGAATGGGATTTATTTGTCTTGGCTATACCTGGAATGGATGATACCATTCTAGGCCATGATTTCCTGGTTTACTGGAATCCGGATGAGAATTGGCAAGAAGGAGTAATTAACCTTCAAAACTTGCACCCCCAGAACGCTAATCTTTCCGTCAAACAGGAATTAAAAAGCCTACCTGACACTGTCATTGAGTTGGATGACACTTTTCCGCCAGGAGATTTGCAATATCCTGACCTCCATTCCCAAATTCCCTCTTCAGATTTAGGAGTTATTGCTTACCTATCCAGCTTACCTCTTTCCTTTTCCTTCAAAGAGAAACAGACACCAACCAAACGCTGTATTTTGAGCTCCCTAATCCTCTTGCACCATGCAAGCACCTCAAATCCGGTGCTCAAAGATGACAAGATTGAAGATTTAGAAATAATTCAAGAGTCTTTACCTTCAGTTTATCATGACTTTGCTGACGTCTTCTCAGCTGCAAGAGCAGATAAACTGCCTCCATCCCATTCTTACAATCACAAGATCAAACTTACTGGCCCACCTCCGGCACCAGGACCAGTTTACTCTCTCTTGATGCAAGAATCAATTGCGCTTCAAGACTAAATTGCGGAAAATGTAGCAAAAGGATTTCTTTGACCAAGCAATTCACATACTGGTTCACCTTTCCTATTTGTTCCAAAAAAGGATGGCGGACTTTGCCTTTGTGTTGACTACAGGAAACTGAACCAGGTAACCCGGAAGAATGCCTTTCCAGTACTGCCTATGTCACATCTCCTCACCCTCTTCCATGGAGCTGCTTATTTCTCAAAGTTAGACCTTTGAGGTGCCTATAACCTAATTTGCATTATGAAAGGTCATGAGTATTTGACCGCAATGAGAACCTGGTTTGGCAGTTATGAGTATACCGTCATGCCTTTTGGCCTCTGTAACGCTCCTTCCACTTTTCAACATTTTGTCAATGACATTTTCTCCAATCTTGTAGGTAAATACCTTGTGGTATATCTAGATGATATACTATTCTACTCGAGGAACCTCGAAGATCACATTGCACATGTGCAAGAGGTGCTGCAGCAACTTTGCAAGAATGACCTGTTTGCAAAAGCCTCTAAGTGCAAATTCCATTCCTCTTCTCTTTGGTTTCTAGGTGTTGTAGTCTTGCAGCAAGGACTATTGATGGACCCAGCCAAAAGCAAACACATATTGGACTGGCCCCCACCTTCTTCCGTTAAATCCCTGCAAGTTTTCCTTGGTTTCAGTAATTTTTATAGGAGGTTCATTGAGCGTTACGCCAAAAAAACCGTGAATCTTACTAACCTTCTTCAAAAAGACACTCCTTTTGTTTTTACAAAACAAGCTGCTTTGGATTTCAAAGCTCTGAAGAAAGCATTCACCACTGCTCCAATACTTGCTCACTTCAACGAACTGGCTCGCACTATTGTTGAAACAGACGCAAGCGACTATGGGATTGCAGGAGTAATCTTGCAGTTCTCTTCCTCCACTTCTCTTTTTCACCCCATAGCTTTTGAGTCTCGCAAGTTTCTTGCTGCAGAGCTTAACTATGAGATTCATGACAAGGAACTTCTTGCAATTGTTTATTGCTTAAAGAAATGGCGTTCATACCTTTTGAGCCTTAGAGAATCCTTTGAGGTTTTAACTGATCATAATTCTTTGAAGTATTTCATGAGCTCAAAATTCCTCACACGTAGACAGGCACAATGGGCCAAATACCTCTCCGAGTTCCACTTTACGATCACGTACCGCCCTGGGAAACAAGCAATAGTCCCTGATGCTTTATCACGTTGGGACAACGTTTACCCAGGGGGGGGAGCACCTTCGCCAAAAACAACCCTGAAAACGTTAGGACACTCTTCTCAACCCAATCTACCCCACTCAGTTCAATCATTGCTCACTTACAAGACTTGGCTTCCAAACTCCAACAAGCTCAACGCGTCAATCCCAAGTTCATTGAACTTTGCAAGAGTGCAAACTTATTAGATAGTAGTTACAGTATTGATGATAATGACTTCTTAGTCTATGATAATTGTATAGTAGTACCAGATAATTCTTGCATTAAGTTAGATATCTTTGATTCACGGCACAATTCTCCGCTTGCTGGTCATCATGGACAGGATAAAACCTACCAATTGATTGCACAAGAATTCTACTGGCCTGGTATGACCAAAGAAGTAAAAGACTATGTTAGCGCGTGCTATGATTACAATCGTAACAAGTCCTCAAAACACCGGAAGTATGGGCTGCTCCAGCCACTTCCAATTCCGCCTCATCCTTGGCACTTGCTTTTTATGGATTTCATCTCTCAACTAACTTCTTCTAGTGGACATGATGCTATTCTAGTAGTAGTAGATTGCTTCTCATAGATGGCTTTATTTCTTCGCAGTAATGTGACAGCCTCTTCAGAAGACTTAGCTAACTTGATCATAGAATATGTATTTTCAAAACATGGTCTCCCTGATAATATAGTTAGTGATCGTGGATCTCTGTTTGTCTCAAGCTTCTGGACCTTGCTTTGCCAACATTTGAAGATCACTCGCAATTTATCAACGGCGTACCACCCAGAAATGGATGGGCAAACCAAGCAAGTTAATCAGATTCTTGAACAATATCTTCAAATGTATGTCGCCTATCAACAGGACGACTGGAAGCAATGGCTCCCACTAGCCAAGTTTGCCTAAAACAACTCCACTCATTCCTCCACCAAACAGTTGCCCTTCCAAACTCTTTATGGTAGAAAACCAACTTTCTCTTCCCTCTACTTAGCACCTTCTCAACCAGCTACCAATTACCTTGAACAAATTCAATCCCTTCAATTGCAACTTCAAACCAACCTCAAAGGAGCAAACCAGCGCTATAAGGAGCAAGCAGACTTATTTTGCACTACGGCTCCAACCTTCGCAGTAGGAGATCAAGTGTGGCTCAATGCTTGCAACATTTGCAGCACTCGCCCAACTTGCAAACTCTCCAAAAGAAAGCTTGGCCCCTTTAAAGTAGAATCAGTCATCTCCCCTAACGCCTTTAAACTTACTTTACCTGCAAAATGGAAAGGTATCCACCCGGCCTTTCATGTGTCTCTCCTAGAGCCAGCTCGAGTCCTATACCCAGGCAAGACTCATCCCCCTCCCAAACCGGTCACTGTCCTTGATCATCAACAGTGGGAAGTAAGCCGTATTCTGGATTCCAGGTTACGCAAAGGAAAACTTCAATACCTTGTTGAGTGGTCTGGCTTCCAGTCCAACAAAGATTGCACCTTGTGGGAACCAGCCCATCACCTTTGCAACTCTCCCAATCTGATTTGAGATTTCCATGCAAGCTAACCTTGCAAACCTCAAAAATCATGATTCCATCCCATCCAATCCCATTCCATTCCACATTTAATCTCATCCAATCCCATTCCATTCCACATTTCATCCCATCCAATCCCATTCCATTCCACATTCCATCCCATCCAATACCATTCCATTCCACATTCCATCTCTTCCAACCCCATTCCATTCCACATCATTATTCCATCAATCAACCCCTTCATCTCATTGTGTTATTAATTCTTCTCATTCCCCTCTCATTCCTACAAAATAAAATTCCATTCCTTATACAAAAAAAAGAAGAGAAAAATTTATTTATAATTAAATATATATATATATATATATATATATATATATTTATAATAATAAGTTACAAAGTTTCCTTCACTTCTTTCTTTGCATCCTCCCAATTTGCAGTCAACTCCGCAACCATGGATCAAAAGGTATCCATGTCTTCATCATTGATCAGTGCGGACATCCTTTGGAGAACCAGCACCTCTGTTACAATTTGCCTCTCCAATATCTCCTAGCACCTTGCAATTTGAGCTTGCTTTGGCCAAGCATTCCATCCACCTTCCTCCAAGAGTTCTTTGTAAGCTCTCTTCCTTTGGCCTCCCAACAAAACTTCTCCAATGTTGCCTGTCAGTTGCCTTGCATCAGTTTTGATTGGCCCTACAACTTGCAGCGGATTTGCTTTGCCTCGGCCCTCCATTCCTTCCGTTCCATCCATTCCATCCCTTCTATCTCCTCCATTCCCTTCTCCCAATTCTTCCGTTACAACATCCTCTTCTCGCTCCGTTCCCTCTCTTCCTCCATTTCCGTCCCCATCTTCTCCATCTCCCAATTCTCTTTCCGCTTCATTCCTTGCTTCCTCCCTCGCTTCCTTGGCTATGAACCCAACCGGTTCCGCACTGGGCACTTCATCTTGCACCTTGGCATTCATCTGGGCCCCCGGAAGTTCAGTCAACGGACCCCAGTAAGGTGGTGGTGGCGGTGGTGTGTTTGTGGTGCATCTCCGGAAACGGGGAAACACTAGCGAGACAAGTAAAATTTAGTTACTACCTTTATTATCACTAGTCAGTCCCAATTAGTACTCACCAGGAACTTGAGTACCCAAGTATTTGATCTCCGGCAACGGTGGTATTTTGTAATTAACCCTTGGCGCAGACCTAAAACTCTGCATCTCTCTTGATGAATCCGCGGGACCATCAACAGTCAACTCAATATTTATAGGGAAATTACAGGCAACCTTGCAAAGACAACAATACTTGCACTTGCCTCAAAGGCCTTGGACGGCAGTACTGGGGATACATCGCTTGTTTTGACAAATACAGTTTTTGCAACGGCAGGATGACAATGACGACATTTTATATAATTTATAAGTCTAACGAGTAATGAATTAAATAATAAGTAAAGGGTATACAGTATTTATTAAAGACTTGAAATCAATGGGAAAATTTATCTGAATGCTTGCAGGAGCTCGCGTCTTTATACCCGGGCAACTGTCACACCTCGCACTTAGGAATTATTGTCTTCATCACTTCAACATGTCCTCTCCTCAGTACCATCTACCTCAGTCTATAAGTGTGACACAAATAAAGCACAACATCAAAGGTGTGATCCGCTACTTCCTCTGGCTCGCGTTGACCTTCCAATCTTGGTGACCAACTCAGTATATACTTGCAAACTTTGCGGTTAACTCCATACCGGTCGACCAGGGCTACCCCCTTGCCTGATGATTGTCTCCTCAGTTAGTTAATTTCATACGTTCTCGCATCTTGCTACATCCTAGTTATCACATCGGACTCAGGTTGAGTTTCCCTCCTTGGAACACATTCCATTCCTCTTGCCATTTGTTGAGTGGCATAACTAAGTTTGCACTTTGCAACTGAACCTTGCTATTCACACTTGCCCTAGCACTCAGCATTCCTCTGCGCTCACAATCATCTAAGAATTGCCCTATAGTACGTGGGGTGGTTGTGTGACACCCTGCCACATTTTAAATGTTATTGATGGGCTCTATTAAGAGCTTTCCACATACTAAAATCATGTCTTCTATGTTCTATGATGTATTTTAGATTACTTGAGTAAATTGCTTGAGTGATCACGGCACAGATAATATTTTTATTGGTATTCCAGGTGGGTGTCAAGGGGTACATTTTTGGGCTTTCTATAACAAATTTGAGTCCTGCGGCTTTGAAATAGAATGTGAAAAAAAATTGCAGTCCAGATAATTTGAGTTGGGTCCTAGTGTTTTCAAAACTGGAATTTTTCTGCTTGACAGCTTCTGTGACTTGGGGGTGACATTGAACATCTTGAAGAGAATTAGTTAGTCAGAAGAGATTTTGTCTCATATAGAAGGTTTGCTTTATTGAGAAGCGTATGGATCCTATTGTAGGTAGATATACACTGCTGAGCTGTGGGCTCATAACCTTTTGAGTTCCACTAAGGGCAGTAGTGAATGAATTTGGAAGGATTATAATTTCAGTGGAGGAAGAATTTAGAGACAAGATAAAAGAATAATGAAAGGAGAAATACCTGGGGCTGCAGTGAATGGATGCAGAAGGATGAATAGAAAGAGTTCTTCCTCATCCTGGCTGCTGCCCCAATTATTTTAAAAAGAAGGTGAAAGGTGAATTAAAGGTGAGAAGCATACAGTAAGGGGAGTTAAATCTCTGAATTCCAACACTACACATCCCTTTCCAAGACAAAATTTACCACATTGGGATTTCCCTTGGTTCCCGTCCCATGGGAACAATTCATCCTCCTTGCAGTTTTTTGAGACTTAAAACCAACCATTTTCAATTTGCATTTAGCCTTTCTATACTTGGACTTCCCTTGAAATAAGCCTTCTCCAATTTGCACTCACATCTGTTTAACAAAAAGGGCTTTTTTTCCCTGAAATTTAAATCTTATTACTCTCAATCTTGAAACCAGCAATCTAAGAGCCCAGGATATGACAATTACAGGAGAGATGATGAAAATCCAAATTGATGAGTGATCAGTAGTGATATCTGTGGTCTTCAGGTTAAGGAAAAAATTGAGATGATAGGGAGTTTTACTCTAACAGTTTTAGTTTTGGGGAAGCAGTTGGGTTCTGGTTCCAACTGCCCTGTTGCCTTGATGGTGACTCGGGGCCTTATTTTGTTTATGTTCTAGTCTGTAGTGTGTTCAACTCCAGGATTTGAGTAGTTTATGGCTGGTCTACCCTTTTGTTTTCTTGATCTGGTCTCTTGGGTTTTTTTGGTTGATGTAGATTGTTTTTTGATAATGTATTGATAGTTGGCAGGTCACTAAATCCGGGATGGTATGGGAAGTTTGGAGGTGGATTCATTTTTTTTGAGGAAATGGTTCATTAATGATTAAACTGGCCATTATTAAACTGGCTGGTTTGTCTTTGTTGGGTTGAGCCGGGTCAATTTGTCTACAAATGATCAATTTGTCTACAAATGATCAATTTGTCTACAAATGATCAATTTGTCTTGTTTTTCTTCTTGGTTTGTTAATGAGTGTTTAGATGGTTGGAGGGAGGAAGGATGTTGAAAGGAGTGTAGGAGCAAAGATCAAGGGTTTTCTGAGTGGTATTTGCACAGGAATTTGGTCTTGCGCAACTACAAGAGTTATCCCAATTAGGATAACTCATAACTCCATCTTAACCTGCTTGGTTACTGCCGCAAGTTATCCCAATTGGGATAACTCATGGTTTAGTCAATGTTTTATTTAGAAGGCAACTACTTAACTCCAACAATTTTTTTTGAAATCTTAACAAAATCCACCCAATATTTCCCTATAGTGCATGGGGTTTTTTGTGTGAAAGTAAATTAAATAACTCCAAATATTAATGGTTGGCAACCTATAATGGTTCTTTTCAAATTCCATATACTTGATTGACCGGGAATGCTTCCCTCACTGTTTATAATGAAAATATCAATAGGGTAGGGAGCCCAGGGGCTTGCAGGCCCAACAACCATTAGATCTGTTGAAATCCTGTTTTCTTTTTAAAGAAAAAAGTAGTTGGTGTGATGTTGTTGCCTTCCAGCAACTAAATTGACTTCAAAATGAGCTATCACAATTTGGATAACTTTTTTCAGTCACCAGAACCGGCGCTTTTCAGCCTGGAGTATTCACAATTGGGATAAATTCTGTATTTGCAGAATATCAGAGCTCCTGCACAACTACAACCAAGTTAATCCTTTGCTCCTCCCTCCACCCTTTCCCACCATCATCCTCCCATAACCAACCATTGATAATGCAAAAGAAAAATGAAGAAAAAAAACTTACCTTTCCTCAAGACTAACCAACCCAAAAAACATGGAACAAGCCACCTCAGAAAAGAAATTGATCATTCTGTCAATCACAGCCATCCAACCTTCAAAACCAACAATTGAAGGGGAAAAATTTATTTCCAGGTGCAGAAACCACAGATTAAGAACCCTTGGCTTCAAACAAGAAACAAGAAAGCTATAAAACTAAAAAATCAAGAAATGTAGTTAGGTAGATCAACATTCAACATCCCAGGACAGGGAGTTGAACAAACAGCTGGGCAGAATATAAAAAAAAAGAGCAACCTCTTTCACCTATTCTATAGGACTTATACCAACTAGAACCTGAACACCTTTAAGGCAATCCAGAACCAAGTCAGAAACAGTTTCACTTTTATGTGCATTGACCTGAAGACATAAATCAATTTATTTATTTTTATTTTTTTTCAATTCAACCTTCAAACCTGTGTCTCTACACTTATTGATACTACTCTGTTGAATTAGACCAGTTCCTTGTTTTGTAAAAAGAGTAATAAAAGTTGAAATCCAGGATTGAGACACCAGGAGTTCCAAAAAATCAAAATTCAAAGCATGCTCCACTTCAAAAGGGCCATTGACAGCTAAAGCGCTGCTATAAAGAAGAATACACAATAAATCAAACTAGACCCAGACTCACTCTTAGAAACCAGCAACAATCATTTTGGAGGCTCTCACCCAAGCCATTATCAAAACCTCCATTGAGAGCATCCCTAGCCTGAACATGGACAAATTTTCTCTCTGGAAAGACAGAATAGACAAATTTCTGGAGTTACAAGGACTTAAGGAAATACTCAAATTTCTAGGCCAAAACCTCAACATTGTCAAGAATCTTAGCATCAAGACCATTCTCATCTCCAAGCTGGATCCAGCCATCCATGCAAACGTCATCAACCACAAGGAAAAGGAAGATTCAAAGGCTGTGTGGAGATCCATATTAAAATTCTTTGCCTTTTTCAAAGTGTCAAACCAAGCACAAGTGTACAAGGATTCCCTCAAATCACCTTCAACCAAAATGAAGTCCAGAAATTCATAACCCAAAACAAGAGGTGCATAAACCAGCTCCAAAGGTTAGGCATAGCCATCCCCAAAGATATTCTGGGTTATTACATCCTCAACAAGCTACCACCCAGCTTAGACAACATTAGAAAACAGATAATCTGCTGTGGAGACTTCAGTGAGTAACCCTCACGTAGTTGTCCCTAGGTTACGGAGCTGATGGTTCTAGCCTCTGTAAGGTCTGAGTATGCCCCTTTTAAGAGAGAGAAAAGAGAGAGATGATGATGATGATAGATTTCCCCCCCCCCCCCCAACCGTGGTGCCCCCTTCTCCAACTTGTGCTGAGGTATCTGGCGTTTTATGCCCTCCCCCTTAGCCCTAACCTTGGTACAAACACAAGAAAAATCTGACAACAATTGAAGAAGAAACTCTAGACCCAGAACCCTAACCCCACCTTAATATGTACCTCTCTATCCCTTCAGCCCTCCTGCCATTACACACATTGGTTTGTCCTTCCTGTGGCGCAGCCCTCCACCGTGCTTTTATGTATCCGCCCAAAGCGCTGTTGTGAATATCCCAGTACCATGGGCAGGCGTTTGCTTGCGCGCGGCTTCCCGCATACATAGCCCTGCAGTTGCCGCGCTCCTACTACTCAAACTAACTGCCCACAAATGCGGTCAGGACGGCTCCATTCCTGAGCCCATAATAACCAAGCAAGTCGCGGCCCGCAAACGGCATGCCGGTCCTGCTGCGCGTACTGCTGAGCCCTGCAGTAGCCTCTGCTGAGCCCGCAGCAGCAACTGCTGAGAACGCGCGCACCCCAATTGCTTAGCCTGGCCTACCAAACGCTGAGCGCGCAGGCCGCAACGCAGTTCCCAACCCAAGTCTATATAATGACACCACATCCCCCCCCCAACTTGAGTTCTGTCCCCAGAGGTCTTCCCATCACTACCCCAACAGTTCTTGCTCTTCCCCATACCAGCCACTACCCCTTTGCGCCCTACCCCCCACCCCACCAACTACCTCCCTTGCTCATTGCCATGATCTGTGTAACTTCTGTTCCCAAAACGGGTATGCGCGCTTGCTAATCCCTGGCCATCTTGCTTGCACTGCTTGTTGTTGTGGCCACCATTGCTGCTTGCTTAGCGCAGGAATGCCTCCACCCCAATCTGGCTCCCATCCTAGGCTGCACAAGAGGGCTTGTCCAGACCCATTTGTGGTTTTGGACAACAACACAATTTCAGAGGATTTGTGGACTCTTCTGGGTTCACCACTTTGCCGCCCTCCTCCAAGTGAGGGTTGCAACTTGGCTTTGCCTTTTCTTGGCGCTGGGCCTCCCTGGAAGGAGGACTACCCAGACTTTGAGGCCTACCAAGTTGCTCTTTTTTACTGGACCAACTGCGTCCAAGTAAATCAAGGGGCAAGGGACCCGCGCATTGAGAAGATACTCAGACAACGCGCAACTCCCCCTCAGGCTCCTCCTTCAGTCCCTCAAGCGGCTCCTGACCTGGAACCAGACCCCAACCCAAAGCGTTCACTGGACCCAGCGGAGAGGGCTACAACTCCACAGGCCGCTCCCCTGCCGTCCCCAATCCTGATCCCATTGTTGCCTTTGGCCGGACCAAGCCCCCCAAATGATCCCCCAGGAACCCCCTTGTTGCCTCTGTTCTCCTTTGGATCAATCCCTTCTCCAACTCTGGCTCCACCTTGCGCGGTTACTCCCAAAATCCCGGAAATCCCCACCAGTCTAGCTCTAAGGGAGGCGCGCTTTGACAACTTTGCGGCCAATTTGGATAACCTTCTCTGGCGGTTTCTCTCAGCTCCAGGCGCCCATGGAACCAAATCACGGCGCAAACTCTTAGTGGCCTTCCAAGGACTTGCGGACATGGCCCGGTTGGAAATGGTGGAGGTTATGGACCTGATTTGGGCGGATTTCCCCCTCTCCCTTTTCCTCTTCTTCTTTCCTTACTTTCTTGTCCCGCGCTTACTTTATTCATTCCCAAAGAAATACACGTCTTTGCGCGCGCGTCCTCTTATTAATTCTTGTGAGAACAAACCTGAGCCCTGAGCAAGTGAGAAAAGAGAGGACTGAGATTTGATCTGCCTTGCGCGCAATTGCGCAAATGTGAGTTCTGCCTGCGCGCTTTGCCTTTTTAAGTAACCAGAAGTTCCAAAAGGTACCTGGACCGCCCCAGATGAACTGCCACACAATTCCCCCTACCCATACTGCAAAACAAACAAACACCAAGCTGCCAGCGCACAGGCACAACTGGAGAGAGAGAGAAGAAATGAGAAACAAACATTCTGGGGTACCTAGTCGTCCCGGCAGTGAACCGGCTAGAGTACCCCCTTACCAAATCAAGCTTTTCCCGCGCCCAACTTGACCGCATTTCCATCCATGACCTATCACACCCATCCATAGAGAAATAAACAGATAAAAAGAAAGCAGCCCAGACCAAAAAGCAAAGAAAGAAACTTTTTTTGCAGTGCTCTTTGTCCCTCCTCTAGTTTGGGGGGATTGTCCTTGCTTAGGCGGACCCGGCATTGCACCGCACCTGCGTCCCTGCAATTTACAATCCAAAGACAGTACCAATCTGAGAACCCAATCAAACCAAGAAAATAGGGAAAAAAAAATTCTGGGGTGTCTAGTTATTCCGGCTGTGCGCCGGCTAGAGCACCCCCTCACCAGATCAGGCTTTCCCTTCCTTCCTAGCGCCCCCCCTGCTTGGCAGCTGTCCCCAGAGGTTTGCAGTTGTCTACTCCACCAGAGAAGCGTGTCAGGCACGGACTCCTCAGGGGCTGAGCTGTCCAAATTGGCCAGGTCCCCCACTGCTTCCAAGGCTGCACTGTTGCTACCCAAATTTGTGTTGTCCCCTGCAGTCTTGTCAAAAGAGGTGGATCCCTGCGCAAAGAAGTGCTTGATGTGCAAAGCTGAAAACTTCCGCTTAAGAGGCATTCCATCCAATTCTTCAAGCTGATAGCTTCTGCCCATAAACTTAGAGGCCATTCCACCAATTATTGAAAAGCCGTCCCCGCTGAGACTCCAGACTCTGATTGTACAGTAGCACCAGGTCCCCTTTTTGCAATGGTTTTCAGAGGCGGTGGGAACAGCACTTGTCCCAATATTGCACTGACGCCTTCCAGGTTCTCCAAAAAGTTGTTCTTCTGCCTTTTCCAACATTCCCTTGCGCCGGAGAAGCTGCTTGGCCCAGGCCTTTATAAGATCTGCAGAGGTCTTCACCTTCCACCAGTCAATGCCCAAGAATGTCTCCAGCTTGATGTCCACCAGAAGGACAGGCAGCTTCCCAAAGAGCAACTAATAGGGTGAGTAACCCATTGATTGCTTCACAGAGATCCAATCCGCAAAGAGAACCACTGGAAGAGCCTCTTGCCATCTCTTTCTGTCTTCCCCAAACATCTTTACCAAGGCCTCCTTGATGGGTTGGTGCCCCCACTCAATCATCCCCACGCATTCCAGATAGTACTCTGTTACGCGGCCAAACTTTGCCCCGCAACTCTGAAAAAACCTCTTCAAGCAACCCCAAAACTCTGTGCGTCCATCCACTGTAACTAGAAAAAGGGAACTATAGCGCGCAAACAAATCTTCCTCTAGGAACTGGGCCACCTTTGCCGCCAACAACTTCACCAATAGCCACGCCTCCACCCATCTGGACAGGTTGTCCTGCACAACTAAAAAGTATGCAAACTTCCCTGCCTTAATTTGCACCACATCAAGAGAAACCCTTCCAAACAATGCATCATCCCCCGTGGGGTAACCAACCTCTTTGGGAAACCTCAAACTCCGCCGTTGACAGGCCTTGCATGACTTCACCCATTTTCGGACTGAGCGCACAACCCCCGGCCACCAGAACCGCGCCTTCACCCTTCTCCCCGTCTCAATTTCGCCCTGATGGCCCAAGTTGTCATGCAGACACCTTAGGATCAACTCCTGATCTTTCCTAGACATTGCAACCACAAGGGGGACAGGGGCACTACACCTCCACAACTGCCCATCCTGGAGGTAGAAGTTCACCGCGCGCCACTTTGCCCACTGAAGAATTGTATCTTTCATGCCTTTGGGGAACCAGACGTCCTGCAAATAAGAGCACAAAACCGTGTAGCATCCGGACTGGGACAGCAGAAACCTAACTCCTGCCTCTACCACCCCCACCCAAATAACCGGGGATTCCACATCCAATGGCTCCTCTCCTTTGTACAGATCCTCCCAAGGGTACTACAACAGCGCGTGCGTCTGGCATTGTAAATGCCTTCCCCCAAATGTGCGCCACACTAAAGGAGAACAGCCAAAGGTACACCACCCATCTGGTCATTGGCGTGTTTGGCAGCGTTTGTGAATTGATCATCTGCGCCAGGGCCTCCGTGTCAACCAAGAGTTCAAAATGAACACCCCACAGGAGGTGTTGAAGCCTTTGCACAATTTTTGTAACACTGCATAGCTCCAACTTTGGCTGAGAATAGCAACTCTCTGTTGCGGTAAAGGTGACCAACTTGTGAAGCACCGGCCAATCCTTCCTGTCCTCTTCCTGTTTCAGGACACCTCCCACGCCAAACTTGCTAGAGTCCACCGCCAGTCGTATCCCCCGGCGTTTTAGTCAAGGTCCTGGAGGACAATGTCACTCCCCACTATCTCCTTGAGATTTGAAAACGCACCATTGCACCCAGTAGTCCATTCCCACCTCCCACCTTTTTGTTTCAAAGCTCAAGGGGGCTTGCCACCTCCACAAATGGCTTGAGGAACATGCAGAAATAACTACACAATCCCAATAACTGGAGAATATGTCACACTGTCTGCAGAGTTGGCCATTCAAGGACCTTATTCTGCTTTTTCTCCGCAATACGCCGCCTGTCCAAAGCCCCCACATGCCCCAAGACCTCAAGTGCTGGAACGGAAATCGCTAGTTTCTTCCCCAATACCATAAGGCCTGCCTCCTCAATTCTGAAAAGCACCCGTTCCAGTGTCACCGCATATTCCCAAATGAACCGGCAGACCAAAGGGGCCTCCGCAAGAACTTCTCCTCCATAGCCTGTCTTTGGGCCCTTGATACCAGCGTTGTTGATGAAGATCTGAATGCCTTCCAGAAGGTTGTTGCGCAGTATTCAGGTCATCTGGGCATGGTACACCACTACCAAGTTAGTTGCGCTTTGCGGCAGCCGCGTCAGTTGCATCCTCCCCAAACCGGTCTTGAAAGGGGTCAGCGGACGCGAATTGGGATGGATTTCACGCTTATCCTATCCCCCCATCACATCCACAAATCCGTAACATGCGCGTCCAGCCATCAAATCCAAGAATTCCTCCACCCGCAGGGGCAAACCAGCGTCACAGATAGTGAACAAGTTGAGACATTGTAAATCATGAACAATCCATAGCAACTTCCCATCTTGCTTGAAAAGCGCAAAGATAGGGCTGGAGAAAATCAACATTGATTTCTTGTAGAGGCCCGTCCTTATGCGCTTGGGAACCAACTCCAAGAAAGGTTCCCAAACGGTCTGTGGGAATCAGAATTGGCTTGATCTTCCACAGTTTTGAAAAACCGTGGGAATGATGTACGGATCACCAATGTTGCCTTTCAGCAGCCCTTTTTTGCCTGGGCCAAAGGCAAGGGCCTTCTCCCGCAGTACCAACAGGGAAAATAGAAAATCTCTCTTGTCTGGGCTTAGCCAGCCCGCAGGACCAAATTTAAGTGCGTCAATCTTTTTGTTGGTGATCCGTGCTGACCATGTTACCCAACCAGAATTTGTCAAGGGTGTTGTCCACAGGTTTTGGGAACATGCAATTGGACGCAAGGGCCCTTTCAATCCCTGCGGCATTGGCTTGTTACGCGGCTGGACCTTCCAGGCCACTGGCTTGTATTTGCTAGCGTTGCACCTTGTCATCCATACCCAACCGTCATCATTGTAAGTCCTAGCAATAACCAGAACGGGGCTTTTGCCTTTGCTCACAAATGTGGTACAATGATAGGGTTTTTGAAGTGTAGAACCTTCCTGCAATGCACACTGAGGAATGGAACTTACTTCTGACGCCTGCGCCCCACGCGCGCCCTCCTCCACTTGCTCCTTACCCTTCAACCGCCCGCGCAAATCCAGTGCTTGCTCTGCATGGTAACCATGGCCAACTAGGAAAAATCCTCCATGGGGTGACCCTTACAGTCAGCCCCCACATTGGACTCCTGGTTGTTGCCAGCTGCTGGTTGCCGCACCCATTTCCCTCTCCCGTGATTGTAGATAGTTTTCTTGAACTGCGCCCCAAATAAATCCTTGACTGTCAGAGCCTCCATTCCTTCCTCGGAGTTGAAGGCCATTTGAGCCCAGAACCTAAACATGAACGGTCAACCCAATATCATGTCACCACATTCTACTAAGAGAAACAATAGGGGCTTATGAATATTTGCAACTTTTCCCTCCTCCGCCTCCACCACTCCGTCCACACGGCATTTTCTGCGGTTCAATGCCCAGGAACCCATTGCACACTTCCTTGGAACCAAAAAAAGCTTGTCCACCAACCTTGACAGAAGAAAGTTGACCATTGACCCGCTATCCACCATTGCCCATACCTTTGGCCCTGCAATAGTCATTGCAACATAAGCGAGTGGTACTGATACCAACTTTGACTGGCACAGCTTGCAATCCACCTCCTCCTCCGCCACATTTACCCATTTAACCGTTGTTGGCACTTGTTTCTGACCGCACTCTTTCAATGCTTGGACCATTTCATTGACAACTGCCGGGGACACGGCCGCTAACCCTTGTAGGGTCAGAGGTATTGGTGAGTTGTTTCCCATCACCCTTTGGACAATATTCAAGGCCTTCTTCTTCCGCACAGAATCAGTTGACAATCCGTCCATTGCTGGTATGCACGCGGTTGGCTTTGGGGCTGTTGGCGGCTCCTTGGAATTGATGTCCATCACAATCAGTTTGTTTGCTGCCAATGCTCTGACTTTGGCCTCTACCCTTGGCGCTTCTGCGGTCCCGGGCATGGTGACAATTCCAAGCAAAACCCAAGCACTCTTGGCCTGCTCCCGTACTTGCACCATTGGCAGCGGCTGGTCTCTGGTCAAATCCACCAATTCACCCAACGGGAATATGTACGTCATCCCGGATGTTGAAACCAGTCCTTCCTTCATGTCCTGGGTGATTTTTTTGCATATTGACTTCCATTGCCCTTTTTCCCCTCAGTACGTACAGGTGCAAACCCCAAATGGCCCTGGAGGGTCTGCTGGGAGGCTGGAACCCTTCTTCCATATGAGGCGGTGTTGCACGCAGCTGAGTAGGAGCCACCGTATCCATAGTGGCCATTGGAGCCGTTGGGGTGGTTGGAGCTGTGGGGGCACTGTCTGGTTGAGGAAGATCCTTATGTCTTGTAGAATCTCCATCATCTTGCCAACCAATGGTCCCAGAGCTTGTTGGGACGGTCTGGCATGAGAGGGCGTTGGAGGTCGCGTGGTTGAGGTTTGGTTTGGGGCCAGCGCCAAGATTTTGACCAATTTCTTGGAGACCGTTGGGTATGTTTTTGCTGTGTTTGCAATGAGCTTGTCTAAGTCAATTTTGCTCTCCACAATCTGACAAATAAACAAGAGATTGGGAAGGATTGTGATTCTCCCATTCAGCAATCTCTTAACCAGGCCATGATCATACAGGTACTGCTGTACCCTGGAACGGAGGTGAGGTGCTAGAACTCCCAAAAACTCCTGCTTCATGGCCACTGTCTGGCCCGCAACAACCTTGTTTTTTTTGCCAAGTAACCGTAGATGCGCTCAAACTTTTACATATACTCCACCAATCCTTTGGGCAATTGCACCCTCCCACATTTGCTTGCTTCCTCCGCGGCTCAGTCAAAATTGCTTTCCCGGAACTGGGGTTTGCGCTTTCCCTACCTTGCCAGCATCTCACTTTTCAACTTCCCCCAATCCTGCCTCTTGTAACCAACCATTTCCTCCACGTCTCACAGCTTCTCTTCCTTGTTACTGAAGAGCAGAATAGTTGGAACCTTTTCCGCGCCCGTTTCACCCTCCAAATCTGCAATGACATTGAACCTAGAAAGAAACCATTCCACCTCCAAGGTAATAAACCAAAGATGAGGGAATTCCCTCAGTCTCAGCCACACGCAACAAGTGTTCTCCACCACCATATCCAACAACCCCTCTGAAGGAGGAGCAAAAACGGTGGCTCTAGGGACCTGGGTGGATGGCGGTGGAGGAGGCTGAGTTGCGGAAATGGGAGTCAAGCACAGAGGATAGGGAGGGGGAACATTGGATCCCGGAGAGGTTTTTGGTAGCATCCCAAGCTATCTTCAAGAGACTGAGAATGGATTGGTTTCCCGGCCAGACCCCCAGATGTGGAGACTTAAGTGAGCAACCCTCACTTAGTTTTCCCTAGGTTACAGAGCAAATGTTTCTAGTGTCTGTAAGGTCTGAGGATGCCAGTTTTAAGAGAGAGAAAAGAGAGAGATGATCATGATGATAGATTTCCCCCCCCCCCAACCGTGGTGCCCCCTTCTCCAACTCATGCTGAGGGAGCTGGCGTTTTATGCCCTCCCCCTTAGCCCTAACCTAGGTACAAACACAAGAACAATCTGAAAAAAATTGAAGAATAAACCCTAGACCCAGAACCCTAACCCCACCTTAATCCGTACCGCCCTATCCCTTCAGCCTTCCTGCCATTACACACATCTGGTTTGTCCTTCCTGTGGCGCGGCCCTCTGCTGCATGCTACTTGAAGTTCACCGTGCTTGTCCGTATCCGCCCAACGCGCCGTTGTGAATATCCCAGTCCCGTGGGCCGGCCCGCGCTTGCGCGCGGCTGCCCGTCTACATAGCCCTGCAGTTGCCCCGCTCCTACTACTCAAACTAACTGCCTGCAAATGCGGTTGTGACGGCTCCATTCCTGAGCCCATAATAACCAAGCGGGTTGCAGCCTGCCTCCCCTAGTCAAGCCTGGCCCGGAACTGGCGTGCAGGTCCTGCTGCGCCTACTTCTGAGCCCAGCAGCAGCCATTTCTGAGAATGCGTGCACCCCAATTGCTGAGCCTGACCTTAAAACTGCTGAGAGGCAGGCTGCGACACGGTTCCCAAGCCAAGGCTATATAATGACACCACACCGCTCCAACAGGCTCATTACCACTGATCATTTCCTTGAACATCTGAGGAGATTCATGAACAACAAAACATCAATGATTCCAGTAAAAATGAAATCTACCTCACTCAATGCCGCCACCTCAAGTGTAATCTGGTGCAAAAAAGGCAAACATAACCCTTTGGCTCAGCACTCTATTTTTGAATGCTGGAATCTTCATCCCAAGCTTAGAAAAAACAGAACAGCCACCAGAGAAAACCACATCCCTGTCAGCTGCCTTCATAACTCTCACTCAGCACTAGAAAACTGCCTGATTTTTGATTGTGGCTCTACTTTCCACATGATCTCAGAATCCATCCTATTTGAACATCTCTCCTCAGAATAACTAGGATCCATAAGGACTGTCTCTAAAAACCACTTTTTAGACATCAAAGGATCTGCAAAATTGTTCCTGAAGAATGAAGATGGGTCTGATTTATGGCTAAATAATGTTGCTGGTATAAATTCTTTCAGCTTATCATCAGCCCACTGCAGTCTTCCCTCTTTCTTCTATAGTATTGGCCTGGAAATGTCCACTTTATTTCTCTTCTTTCTCTTCTCCAGTATCAGGGTACCAGATTACCACTCAAGGCCAGGCGCCCCAAAATACTCCCATGCCCCCCAGGAAAGTATGGCGCCACACTCAGCTTTCTTTGACTTAAGTGAAAGCACCAGAACTTCACCTAGGATGTCTTCCCTTGTGCAATTTCCAATCAGCAAGGCTGCATCCTAGTTGTCTGAGGCTGGTGAGTAGGCTCTTTGATTCAATCTTGTTCTTCATTTTTGTTTAATTTTCCTTCCGCCTAATCCTTTCTTTTTTCAAATCCGTTGTACTGTCTCCTGTCAACCTATGTTTTCAGATTTTCTTCTAGCTATACTTGTGGTGTCTCTCCAAACTCCTGTTGAAGAGTCTTTTCTTTTAGGTGTGATTTATTTTCTTCCTCATTTTTTAGGTGCTAATGTAGCTCTATCTGAGTGTCTACTTGGAATAATACATTTCTTTTATTCTGAAATCAACAGATTTACAGTCCCAAGCATCTCACAACAAGCCAGAAGTAAAGGCTTTGACATGGCTGACCAGGAAGACAACCCTAAACTGAAAATTAATCTAATCAACAAGACCAAATTCCCCAACTGGTTCCTGAGGATGAAAATATACCTCAGATGCAAAGGAATCTTGGATTTCATAGCCAAATACAACCCTCTTCAATCTGCCACAAGTGCGCTAAATAAAAAGATTCAAAACACCTCCAACATAATTATTCAGAACCTGGGAGACAGCACATTTGGCACCAGCATCAAAAGCAAAAAGAAATAACCCTAGAGCCATTTTAGAAGCCATCCACAAACAATATGCCTCTCAGTCCTCCAATAATTTTGGGCTCTGTGGTTGAACTTCATCCAATACCAGTTCAAAGGAAATCTAACTCAGTACTTTGATGAATGCCAGAAGCTGATGAAAAAGCTTTCAATAGTCAAGCTTGAAGTTCCTCAAGACATCCCCAGCTAAACCATCCTTTCCAAGCTTCCAAGCTTCCTGTACCACACTTTCAACACCATACTGCTCAATGAAAAAATCCTCAAAAGTCCAATGGGTTTTCTCAGCAAACTGAGAGACCATCTGGAAGCCTCCAGGAGAGAATACCAGTCAGAAGGCCCCACCAACAAAACCAAAACTCCATGGAGCTCCTGAAAACCACCAGTACTTGAAAAAGACCTAATACAAAGAATCCTTGCTCATAAGGAAAGCACAACCCACTTTCCAAAACTCCAAACAAAAATGCTTGTTCCTGCGCCCCAAATTGAGCCCATGCAGCTCCAGAAATAAGGTCCAATCTCACCAGCACTCAGCCACTAAAGACTCAGAGTCCAGATCCCAACCAGAGACAGAACCACCCCAGGATTTTCTCAATGCTCAACTGTACCTGACCCCAGGAATCCCCCAAAATTCTCTGCTTCCCATACTGGACTTGGAAGCCACAGACCACATAGTCAACAAACCCAAATTCCTTTCTGACTCTAAACACATCTCCATGAAAATTGGGACACGGAATGAAAGGTCCTATCTCTTAGCCACAGCTGTAGGTACAGCCATCCTAACCAATCATTTTGGGGACTCAGTCAGACTCTAAGATGTACTCCTAGTACCCAGTCTCAACCACTGCCTTATATCACTCCCCAGACTCAACAAAACATCAGCCACCATCAACCTCATTGGACACTTGCACTACAACCTTTCACTAGGTGAATTCTCATTTTTAGGCACTTCTGTCAATCACCTAGTCAAACTCTGTAGGAAAAGGTAATTTAAACATCTGAAAAATTACATCCACCCCCTTCCAGAGTCACTTCAAACCAGCCACTTGACGTCTTTAAATATTGCATGCCAATCTGGTGGGCCTGTTTCCAACACAATCAAATGGTGTATGCAAGTACTTCCTCACCATATTGAACCAATTTTTCAGCTTCAAATCTGTCTCCTTTCTTTGAACCAAAGATTAAGTTGTCAAAGCCCTGCAAGACTTCATCCAATACTCAGAAAGGAAACTGGATGCCAAATTGAATACTGTTTTATCTGACAACAGCTGTGATTTTTTCAGCAAATCTCTCAAGACCTTTTCTGCTGAGGATGGCATTGAGCACCATCAAGAACCACCCTACACACCACAACAAAATGGACTTGTGGAAAGAACCAACAGCTCCATCCTAGAAAAGGCTTTCTGCTTGCTTTTTCAAAGAAAAATTCATATCTCTTTCTGGTCTGAAGCTGTCAACACAGCTACAGATCTCCTGAATCTAATCTGGGTATACTAAAAAGGCAACTCAATACCCTAAAAGACATGATTTGGCAAACCCTTCAACCTCAGCTTCCTCAAGAAATTTGGCTGCACTTCCCAGTTGCTCATCCCAAAGGTCAAAAGACTCAACAAAATGATTGATAATTAAAATAAAGGAATCCTTCTTGGGTATGTGAAGAACTTGTCCTCATAAAAAATCCTGGATTTCCATTACATGCAAGTCTAAACTATTGCCAATGTCACTTTTCTGGAAAAATCCTTTGAATATCCCTCAAGCATCCCTCTGGATCCTCTCCCACTTCTTCCCACTCTCTCTGATCCCTTTTTTCCTCATGAGTCTCATAGTTCCCCTCAAAAGCTTTGAGATCATCCTCTATCCCAGGAAAGTTTCCAAGAAAGGCCCATCAATCCCACTGTGATTCATGAGGACAAAAACAGTTGCGTCAAGCTTTAAAACAACATGGTGAATCACTCCACCTTAAAAACAAAACACATGGAGCTGTGATACCACTTCCTGCAAGAGGAGGTGCAAAAGGGGACCATCTCTGTCAAGTGTTTTTACTTGAAGAGCAACCCAGCTGGCTTCCTCACCAAGCCTGTCTCTTGCCTTTTGCTCCATCAAAAACTCAAAATTTTCAAAATGGGCCCTGAAGCTAACTGAGCTGAACCCTGGGAAGATTTTGGTATAAATGCCTTCAGATCATCATCATCCCACTTTCTTTTATAGTATTGGCATGGCAATTTCTATTTTATTTCTGTTCTTTCTTTTCTCCAGTATCAGGGTAAGAGAGCCAGATTCCAGATCAAGACCAGGTGCACCCCAGGCAGGTATTCCTGCATGCTTGGCTTTCTTTGGCTTAAGTACCAGAACCAGCCCTCCACTGAGGATGTCTTCCCTTGTGCAGTTTCCAATCAGCAAGGCTGCATCCTAGGTGTATGAGGCTGGTGGGTAGGCTCTTTGATTCAATCTTTTTCTTCATTTTCATTCAACTTTCCTTCCACCTAATACTTTCTTTGCTCCCATCCATTGTACTGTCTCCTGTCAACCTATGTTTTCAGATTGTCTGATAGCTATAATTTTGGTGTCTCTCAAAACTCCTGTTGCAGAGCCTTTTATTTTAGGCGTGATTTCTTTTCTTCCTCATTTTTTAATTCCTTACATAACTCTATCTGAGTGCCCACTTGAAATATTAATTTTTTTTTAGTCTTAACTCAATAAATTTTCTCTTTTTCCCTGAGCTTTCTGCCTATCTTTTTTCTGTCCACTGTCTATTAATAGACCACTTTGAATTCAAATTTTAAATCAACAAATTCTCTGTTTCCAAAGAAGGAAAAGTGGTTCTCAAAGTCCATTAAAAAAACAACTTGCCTGCCATACCACTAAGCAAACCCAAAGAAAACTGTTTTCTCTCCAACAAGTCCCCAGGACATTTCAGCTATCACAGAATCAGAAACAATCTAAACATACCTATCAAACCAGATACCACATGTGAATCCTGTGCAGTGGGTAAAATAACCAAAGAATCATTCAGAAGCAGACACAAGCCAGCATCCAGACACTTCAATGAAATTCATTTGGAAATTTTTGGACCCATTAAAACTGCCTCAGTCAAAAATCACAGATACTTTTTGACTGTGGTTGATAGCTACTCTAGATAATGCTTGGTTATTCCCCTCAAATCCAAAGAAAAAAAATTTGATACACTTTCTCACATCCTATATATCAAAGCTAAAAGATTTTTCTACTATACCAGCATTTTAAATTATGACAGAGGCGTGGAATTCAAAAACAAAAATTAACCATATACTTCAACCCCTGAACTCCTCAACAAAATGGACTGGCCAAGAGACACAAAAAAAACATACTTGATTCACTCAGAACCATCTTCCATGACTCCTTTCTGGACAAGAACCTGTGGAACTTTGTTCTTAAGGCCAGCACCCTCACACTGAACCAGATACCCTGCCCTAAATTCAAACAATCTCCATACTCCCTCTTCAAAAACAAAACCCTTCCCTTGTAATAATTCAATCCCATTGGAAATCCTGTCTCCTTCCAAAAACTTCTTAGAAAAACCTTCTCCAAGTTAGAAAACAAAGACAAAACAGGTATTCCAAAAGTCTTCAACAACAATCTCAGATCCTATCATATCCTAGCATCTTCAGGCAGAATCATTGAGACAAAGAACGTTAGATTACTCACCTTTGTTCCCAGAATCAATAGTGAACCCTAAATAAACCTTGAATTTGAGAACATGCACCAGAAAAATCCCAACAGACAATTCAGAGAACCAAAAAACCTCTCAAACTCAGACAGTGAAAGCAAAACATCCTCAGACCACAGCAAAGACAAAGGGTCAGTCAAAAACAACAATGAAGATGTGCCATCAAGTCCCAAACAAGAACAGGACAGCCCTGCAGACTCTCCATCTCCAGAAAGAACACCTAATCCTCCCAGATATAATCTGAGGAAAAGATCTTCAAGGGTGAATCCAGCCAAATACACATACCTCAGCACCCTGGACAAATTTTCAGAAGCCATAAAAACCAAATTTGATTCCATTGAAAGAATGGAATTATGGAAAGATGAAACCATAACCCTAGACTCCTATCTAAAGACCATCATGGTGCTCAAAACTAATCCTGCCACTGCCTCCTCTCTGGAAAAGAAAAATGCTGGAATCTGCCTCCAGGGATTCAAACAGATTCCTGGCATTGACTATGAAAATACCTTCTCTCCAACTGAAAAGTTCACCACTCTTTTGTGACACTCCTTATCCTAGCCATCTCCATGAATCTCTCCCTCAGACAGTTCAATTTGAAGCCAGCATTTCTGTGTGCACCTCTGAAGGAAAGCATCTACATTAAAACTCCCTCTGGATGCTGAAGAATTGCCCCCTTCCTCAGATTGAAGAAATCCCTCTATGGTCTGAAACAAGCCCCAGCCAACTGGTACAGTACACTCATCAACTGGCTCAAGCAAATCATATGTTCCCAGTAAAAATCTGACCCCTGTCTTTACATCAACCAAGACTCCAATTCTGTACTCTTCTTTCATGTAGACAACCTCATTTTAGCTGGAAGAACCCAAGAATTTGAATTCCTCTTGTTATAATTATGGCCAGCAATTTGCTTAGGCAAATGAGCAGTATTTAAAGCAAAATAAATTCTGGACACCTTGTGTCAATAATTGCTTGATGGTCTCTCACAATGGGGCAACACGTTGGATGATATCATTGATGAAATCAATTGGATGATGAATGGATGATGGAAAACAGCAGGGAGAAGAGCTCCTTAAGTACAAAAGATTGGCCTCTTGTGAGCCCATGATACAACAAGCCAAAAGGCAAATTTTCCGCCCCAAAATAGCACTACAGGCTCTACAGACCTTGTTACTTAGTTTGGACTAAATCAGCCCGCATGGCATCAGTCCCTGAACCCTTACTACCAGCATATTCTGGTCCACTCTGGTGTTTCAACCGTTAGGGGGCTGAACCAGCCCCTTTGCTGTTCAATCCCCTGGATAGTTGTTGGTTACAACCAGCCCAGTTACTCTTATTTCCTTACTTACAGGCTGGTTGCCTCATCCAGCCAGCCCCTGGCCCCACATATGGGCCAGGTGGGACCCAAGACTCACCTGGGTCCGGTCTCAACCTCACTTGGGGGGGTGTAACCGGCGGACATGCTGCCCCCCCCCTCTTTCTTTCAAATCCCTGGTGGGGACGGTCAAATCCCCTCACCAGGGGCCCTGGGGGTTGATACCCCCAGGGTCTTGTCAAGAATAGTGGGCTGGGGGTGGTCAGATCCCCTCAGCCCGTTGCTCCTCCCCCTTGGTAAAGGGGGGGGGAGAGCGCCCCTCTCGCTTTGCTTGTGGGAGGGTGATCAGATCCCCCCCACCGCCGGTTGCTCTCTCTGCGGGGGGCATCGTCATCCCCTGGGCAAGGGGGTGATGAAATCCCCCCTGCCCTGACCAACCGCCTTGTTGCGGTTGGTCACTGGCTGGTTCAACCCAGCCAGCCACCCCCTCCCCCTTGCAATGGCAAGCAAGGGGAGGGGGAGGGAGCCAGGGCTGCTGGCCCTTGCTCCTGTGGCGGTGGCTGCCGTTTGCAACCAGCCAGGCCCGCGCGGCGTTGCACCGCACGGGATCCCTCAGCCGACGCAACAGCCCTGCGTGGGCCAAACCAAGGAATACAAGCGGCCTCAAGTGGGCTGCAACATGGGTGGCGGCCCCAATGGGCCGCCCCAAGCCCAAAACCTGAGACAAACACAATTTGGCGGGCCAGCCCGTCTGGCCAAGTATGTCCAAAGTAAACCTTGGGCCCAATTATGCCCATAAAAGCCCATCTGGATGTATTTGCCCATAAGACTCACCGGGCCCGTTAGGGCCCATGTACCAATAGGCCAGTTTCACGTGTTTTGAGGCCAGTTTCCCCAAATGCGTGACATCCACACAGGCCCATATGGTCCGTGTGAGTGTCCAATGGGCCGGAGAGGCCCATATGTGCATCCTATTTGGATTATACTTATACGTAGCACACGCGTAAGTGCATACGTATTTTAACACCTCTTCCTCAAATGCTTTCCAAACTCATCAGCTCACAGTCCAGACACCCTATTAGGAATGGAATTGACTATCTCCAATCTCAACATCACTCTCTCTCAAAGCAAACTCATCAAAAAGGGACTCAAACTTCTTGGGCTATCCAACTGCAAACCTGTCCTCACTCCTCTTACACCATGCATCCAACTCCTGAAGGCAAGCAAGGAAGAAATAGAGCAGTTCCAAAGCTGAACATAAATTATAGAACCTACACTGGAATTTTAAACTAACTCTCCTGCCAAAAAACAACCAGATATAGCCCCTGCAGTATCCATCCTCTCCCAATTTAACAACACCCCAGGAATAAATCACTGGAATGAAGTACTTCACTGCTGGAAATACCTGGCTGGAACCACCTCAGACTCTCTCCTTCTCTCTCCTTCTTCTTTTTCACCTTCCTATAGACTTAAATATTTCAGCAACACTACCTGGGCCAATGATCTTGGCTCCAGAAAATCAAGAAGCAGGTACATCTGCTTCTGGCTCAACTGCCCCATCTCCTGGAATAGCTGCAAACAGAAAAATATCACAATGTAATCCACTCCCAAAAGGCACCAAGACCCCCTCTCATTGAATAGTCTTTGAATTATCATTATTAAGGGTAATAAGATGTTATTTGAGCCCTGTAAAAAAACTCACAGAAAAGCCATTTCTGGGTTTTTCAAAGTGTGAATAAACAAAATGTTTTTGTATGCAAAGTTCATAAATTAAGCTTATGGCACAAGCTTGATGCCATGGTTTTCACAACAGTTCTTCTAGCACTCCCCAACACCCTTTTTGAGCTTCCAATCTTTGGATTCTACCAAAACTAGCGATCTCTAGCGATTGCTAACAATGAAACAGTGATGTTATCCAGCACAGCACATGCCTTTCAGGTTCTATTCAAGTTTATTGACAGGCAGGCTCCCCAGCCCCGCAACTCCGAGAAAAGTACGTAAGGCTTCATATTCAACTAATTGCAGTATTCTGGATCATAGATCAAGTGGTCCACGTTTTTAATTTACTGGTTTCGACTAGTGGCGAGTCTCTGACGCCGCAGCTAAAACTTGGCTTGCATGAACTACTGTATCTATGATCTGGGTTTTCTTCCTTATTTTTCGTCATGTATGACGTTGTTTTCGTTCTCGATTGGAGGTCAATGATCGGGACCTTGAAATGATCATCTGACCCGTCCCGTCTTGTTAGGTAGCATTGTACATGGATTATGGCAAACAACGATTTTTTTCACAAGTCGATCATCCAATTCTTGATCAAGACGGTTTCATCTTCATCCCCTTGACCAGCAATGGTCCAATGAATCTGATGACCGATCAGTTTTTCGTATCGATCGAGCGGATTGAGTAATTTTTCATCATTGGACAGCTTTTCTTCTTCTTCTTCCTCAAGTAGTTTGGTCAATTCGAGTTGCTCTTCTGGCAAGGATTGTTGAATGAGATCTCGATCTTGATTGGGTAGATGGATGGATTTCTTGAAGCGGAATAGTCTTTTAATGACATCAAGGAATGTATTAAATTCGGATGAAGGAATTGCTTCCAATGATTCTAATCTTGTCTGTCGAAATGCACGTCCGCTTGAACCAGAATGATTGCTTGATGTGATCTTGCGTCGATTGAGCTCTTTGATCAGAGTCACTCTGGTCTTCTGAATGAGAATATCCTTTTCACTCGTTGGTTTGGAGGAAGATATATTCCTTGCCGAATTCGAAAGGTGTATCGAAAGCTCTGGAAGGCGCGAATCGGGATTTCGGTGATAGAGAATCTGGAGCAGGGATAAAACTAATTCTAAGGCACTAAAGCGGATACACCAGCGTGGATGAAATTAGTGTAAGAATCCCAGTAAGACCACTTAAACTCAAGGCAGGTGAGTTCGGAAAGACCAACCCTGAAGTGTCCCTGAGACCCTTCCCCGTGAGACCAATCTGACTATCGATCACAAATATTATTCCTTGAGCACTTGGGAGATTTCGAGCTAATGACCGGCAACTGAGACGGGGATGACCAGGTGTGTCCACTAAACAGACGGTCGAACTCGGGTGGTCTTGACTCGTTTTCTCATCTAGGGTCAGGTCTCTCTGCCAGTTAAGTGTGATCTTATTTTCAACCATGCTAGTAACGGTTTCGATTTGATCAGTTCCATACACGAGACGAGACCACAGTTGGGTTTTCCCATTCCCCATCGGACCGCTGATGACGACTTTCTTGATATCTCCAGTCGATATACCCTTCTGCTTTGGCCGATGAGGAAAAAAAAGAAGCCTGAGGCATAGTATTAAAAATAAAACGAAGCCTGCGATGGTACAAGGAATCGCCAATGTCCGGCTCGAGGGCGTCATTAATCGATCCATCTCTGTAGAGAGAGAGATAATCTCCCAAGAACGCTGGCAGGAGAGTGAGCAGTGCTGCTGCCCACGAGCAAGAGCATGCAATGCCGGGGTGTGGCTAGACGGGGATACGATTGGCAGACTGGAAGGCTACCACGCACTCCCCCGATCGGGCACAAGGCTGGGCTGTAGCAATCCCCCGCAAGCCAACATGACTAGCAACTGACGATTACGTTGGACTGGACTACAAGCAGGCCAGTGCAAGACTCAAGAGTCCGTTTGAATTTCTCTTTTTTCTTTTTTAATGTCCTATTGATTTCACATACTGCACTATAATTTAAACTGAATGCTGTATAAAATAAGTACACGAAAGAATTTACAAAAATGTTATCTGTAAAGTGAGTAAGGTCTGAATTTGGTAAAAGAGAACTATTTTGTATGATTGAAATGAAAGAAAATAAAAACCAAAACCAAAAATCCACATAAGCTTACTATAATTGATATGAGGAAATACCATCTTCCCACCATATATGAAGTCAATACTGGAACATTATAGCACAGATCAAAATTAGTGCAGATGTGTATTTTGGAAAAAAAGTAAAAATGGAAGCCCCCCCCCAAGGAACTATGGAAATTTTTTCCCAAAAATAATTTTTCCCAAGTGAAGATTGAGAATCTTTGGTGCAAAAAGGCCTTCAGATGGCAATCCTTCTATATTTCTAGAAAACTAGAGTAGAAACAATTTATTAGAAGAATCAAACAAAATGAGAGCAGAAATCAACCTTTATTAGGGTGTATCAAAGTTAGAAAACCCGCCATTAGAAACCTGCCATTTTTAATGGCGGGTTTCTGAAATACACATACCTTAACTGGTGAATTTTGGTATTGCCTGTTTCATGGAAATGGCATGTTTCAAACATCAAACCTGCCATTATCATCCATCCACCATCCATTGCATGCAAAACACCCATCCACACCTCCACATCAGCAAATCCATACATCTTTCACTTGGAATCTCTCCAACTTCAAAAAATTCATCCTTGCTCATCATCATCATCTCTCACCTTCATCCTAACCCTTCAACCACCACTTCTCACCCTCAAGCCTTGGAGATCTCCTACCAAGCCAGAAAATTGATCTTTTCAGTCACCCACACATGGACCCCAGTCACCCCCTACACCATGCTCCTCCTCCTCCTCTCCCAGTCATTGGACTCCACCACTCACCCTCCTCCTCCTCACCCACTCATTGGACTCAACCACTCACCACCAACAACAAGCTTGCCAAACCCACCAAACCACCATCACTGTCTCCATCTCCAGGTCAGTATCCTTATCTCAACTCCCTTTTTGATTTCCTTGCTAACACCCCCCCTGTCCTCTCCCATCTTTGTTTCTAGCCCACCCCAGTATGCCCACCCCCCTCCCTCTCAATCCACCCCCCCCTTGTTGCACTTGTGCTAACCACTCTGCCCTTGCTTCCTCCCTCCTTGTTGGCCCACCAGACCCCCCCCCCCCCGCCGCACCCCCTCCATCCACAGCCACTGCCAAAGCAACCCCTACCCCCATCCTCAACAACCGCCCCCCCTTTGACCAATGGACCCCTGCCCCCACCCCTTTGACCAATTGACCACCCCCCCCCTCCTTCAACTGCAACCGGCCTCCCCCCTTCAACCAATTGATGGGCAGATTGACAGCACCCCCCCTTTGATCAATCTGGGGGCCAATTGACTGCCCCCCCCCCTTCAACCAACCAATGGGCCAATTGAATAGTCCCCCCCCCTTCAACCAATCAACAGGCTGATTGACCAGCCCCCTCCCTTTGATCAATCAGGGGGCCAATCAACTGCCCCCCCCTTTGACCAACCAATGGGCCAATCAACCACTCCCCCCCCCTTTGACCAATCAATGGGCCAATTGACCGCCCCCCCTTTGATCAATGAGGGGGCCAATTGACCCCCCCCCCCCCCTTTGACCAACCAACAGGCAAATCAACCAGCCCCCCCCTTCAACCAATCAATGGGGCAATTGACTGCCCCCCCCCATTTGACCAATCAATGGGCCAATTGACCAGTCCCCTCCCTTTGAAAGTTGGTATCAATTCAAGTGTGTGATCAGCAGAATTTCAGCTGGGATGATCATTGTAGGTGAGGGGTTATTGTCTGATGAGACTGAGTGTTTGGAAAGGCAAATTGGCCCATCCGGCAATGGCACACTTAGCTTAGTGGTTAAAGAATCACTCATCAATGTTGAGGTCATGGATTCAAATCCCATAGTGTGCAAAAGTTTGGATTGTAGAACTGCAACTGCCCTCAAAATTTTATACAAAAAATTGAATTCCTTATTGATCCTCACCCCAATCAAATTATACAGTTGGGAGGGAAAAATATGGGAGGAGATGGTTTGAAAAAAATACAGAGATGTGGAATTTCCAATCCATTTCAAATTGATCTCTCAATCAATCTCCAATCAATCTCTCAATCAATCATGAATCAATTGATCAATTGATTGTCAATTGATTTCTGGATTGATTTGCAATCAATCAAGCAATCAATTCCCATGGGGTATCAATCAAAGTGAATGTCATACGATGAATTGAATCCCTTCTTGATCCTCACCCCAATTGTATTATGTGTATGGAAGGGGATAATTTGACAAACATACAGAGACAGGGCTAGAATGGGGCTTGTCAGCATTTACTAAATGGTAAATTTTTGGATTGATAGTTCTTGAATTGCTCCCACATCTGTTTGGATAAAAGATCCATCCCACCTTTGGTTTTATTTTTTAGTTCATTGGTCCTCAGGAGATAACCATTAAAATTAGAGGATGGAGGTGGGCCAACTTGTGTTTCACTTTCAGATCCAAAGAAAGTGTCATAGTTGGAGTGAATTTTGAGCCAGTTCACCAGGATGATGTGATCAGCTCTCTTGAGCTGACTTGAGCCTTTCAAAGCTGATGGGGGAGGATTCTTTGATGTTGAGTTCATGGGGGATGTTTTCTTTGGTACATTGGATTGTTTAGTGGACTTGCAGGGGGAGTTTTGCTGAGGGGCCATTTGAAAAGAGTAAGAGGAATGCAGCAATGAAGCAATGAAGCAATGAAGTTATGAAGGGATTTGTTGAAAGTGGGGATGAAGTGATGAAGCAATGAAGAAATGAGAGTTAGGATGTGATGAAAGCAGGGATGAAGCAATGAGGTTCTGAGAGGATGGATGTGATGAAAGCAATAACGTGTGAGAAAGTGATGAGAGTGATGAAGTGATGAGGTGAGAAAGTTATGAGAGTGATGAAGCAATGAGAGTGATGAAGTGATGAGGATAAAAATGAAGAGATGAAGAGCGATGAATCAAATTTTTGGATGAGGTTGGAGGTAAAAATTTTACAATGAGGTTGGAGGTGTAAACCAGGGGTGATGATATGGAATGATGGTCTGGGGCGGTGAAAGCCTTCAAATACTTTATTTGAAAAAACACATTTATTTTCAGGTAACTTTGACATGTCTGATTTGAAATAAGTGGGTTTCTTTGATTTTTAATGGCGGTTTTGAAATGGAAGGTTTTCTTAACTTTGATACGCACTATTTTTTTTCATCATTATAAGATTTGAAAAAAAAATTAATATGCTTGAATCTACTAATATTGACTTACAATTCAGCTATAAAGTAAAAAAAAAAAACATGACTATCAAAAATGGAAAAGAGGCTAAATGGATTCAATCTTATTTTAGATCTTTGTAACTTAAGTCAGAATTTTAGATTTTAAAGATAAATTTTTATTCTTAAATCTACTAATATTAACTAAAGATTCAGCTATAAAGTGCAAAAAATTATGAATATCTGAAATTTAAAATGAGCTAGATGGATTCAACCTTATTTTAGCTGTTTGTAACTTAGGTCAGAAAAGTATCCTATGTTTTGAATATTGACAGAAAGAGATAGGGAAATGATTAGAAGCTTCTAATTTTTGGAAGAATAAAGGCAAATTACTGGAAAAGTACTTGATATGATGAAGATAGCTATTAATAGAAACATGCACAAAATGGTGTTGATTTATGAGACATGCAGGAAATTTTTCACAGATCCTAGATTTTGAAATATAAGTTTTTTTTATTTTTATCTTTGTATTGGATGAGTTCTGGTCATATGAAGTATCTTGAGTTATTAATTCTTCTTTTGAGAATTGCAAAATTTTGGAGGTCCATTTTTATAGACAGAAGCATTTTAGTTTCCTGAATTTTATTGCATAAATTTGATTTTTCATTATGTTTATTGCAGGTTTTGGGGACTCCAACAGTCAGTGTTTGCCATAAACAATACAAAAAGAGTCAGTTGTGATGCTGTAATCATGTTTCACTCTATCAACCACTGTTATGATGATTTTTCCCTCAAAAAAAAAATCTAATCATAAAGTAGGTTGTTACACTCTCCTCACTCCACCATTTTGAATTTTCTCACTCATTATTTGCTCTTTCATCCATGCTATTGTTTTCTTTTCCTGCCACTATATCTCAAGGACCAATCTAAAAATGTTCATTATTCCCAGTATAGCCATGGGTTTCTATCAATGCTTAATATTCTTTTCTGCAAAATTCCACAAGATAAAATTGAAGGCTGAGACTGAAACAGATCAAAAATATTTCAAAAGATATGAGCAATCAAAATGAAAGAAATGTGGAGGCTGCAGTCTTGAGAATTGGTAAAGAGGGATGGAACAAAAAGGAATTATTTTATTTGGATGACAGGAACATGAAAATTTGGTTTGTTTTTTGATTTAATGAAAAGTTATCATGCCAATTGAATGTTTAAATTTTTTGAGGAAGTGTCATATTTGGTGTCTGTTGAAATTCAGATATGAAAATATGTATGATTCACAATATTTTGCTAAATGAAAATTTTGTAACTGCAAAGAGTTTCCAAGTTTTCATGGTGACCACTCCCTCAAAGACTTCTTTAATAATGTTTATTTTTTATGATAATAGACTTTGTTTGAGGCAATGATGATTTTCTGCAAAAAAATTGTAGCATTTTTAAGATAAGGAGCTAGGTAGGAAGATGCAACAGTACTTGAAATTAATTACAGAGTTGTAATACATGGGCCACAAAATGCTGATAAAATGGATAGAGGTACCTACTAAGAAGACAATATGATGTTGTAAATCAATCTGGGAACCTGTCCAAGTATTAATTTTTTACATAAAATGGGGCCTGAATTGTTTCCAAGACTTCTTGATTTGGTTGGGTTGTGGGGGTGAAATCTGGGAAACCAACCAAGATATTCTTTTCACAGATAAAATATGGTTTGAACCAGCCAGATCCACTCCTCCCAACCCAAAAACCATCATCTCACTTTTTATTTTTAGAAATTTCAATATTTTTCCCTATTCAACTGTTTCTTCTTCTTTTGTATTTTTTTAGATCAATCAAGTCCCAATATTTATATATATATATATTTCATATATTTATTTTCATCTTTTCTTTTTTAAAACAAGAATTATAAATTTTTAAATGAAGCCAGCCTTTATTGGTGCAAAGATCAAATTTAGAAGGCCACAGGGTTATCTGGCCCTTGGAAAAGTAAAAATTGTTTAGTAAAAATGTTTTCTTTTGTGGGAACCAAGCATACTTTCCAAAATAAAATAAAAAAAATATAATATTTTACCACCAAAAAGTATTTACACATCTTAATCACACAAGAAGCATTTTTTGCAAGAGATTTTCAAGGGACTACAGAGATATGGAATCAAAAATTATTTTTTTAGAAAGAATTTTTAAAACAGTATTAAAAAAATGATTTTGTCAAATAATACTCACTGTCCCTGCTACTGTAATTTTTGATTAGCCTTTTATTTATTTAAGATTATCTTTCAGAAGGAATTATTTTTATTTGAAGCTGAGAAGAAATTTGAACCCCTCTGAAACAATAATTTGAAAACTCCTCCAAACATGCTATTAATCCAAGATTCTCTCCAAAACACCCTAATAACCCCAATGATAATTTGAATAAAAATGGGGATGGCCAACACATGATGAGAGACTTTTTTCTTGACAAAAAATAAAAACAATTCAAAGCAAAATTAATTTTAAATAAATATTATTTAAAAGAAACAATCTGAACTATTTTTAGAGGTCCAATAAGGATAGTATCAAGGGAAAACTCACAGGTTTTGGTAAAATAGCTCAAATTTTGGATCTTTCACCTGCTGTTTATTCTGAAAAAAGATAATGGTAAAAATCCCAATCCCAACAAGCTCAACTAAGCAACAAAAAAAAGAAATCAAGCACTTCAATTTTTTCAGCTCTGAAACAGTTTGTATATTGGATGAATCTAATCACCACTCTGTGGTGCCCCTTATCCAATCCATCCCTTTAGATTAAGGCACACATGAAAAGAAGAAATCAATCAAATTTTTGAAAATCTACCTCCACCAATGCATTATGTTTTTGAACAGTGTGGGGACTTGAAGAACATGGGTTCAAAATGCGTGGGCTGATGTATTGCAAAAGTCAATGCATACTGCCAAATATTTAGTTCAATATTTACAAAAATCTGTGGTCCAATATTCTCCTCAAGTGTTTAATTTTTTGAATATGTAATCTGAATGTTTGTAATATTTATTAGGTGGAATCTTGCAAAAAATGGCCTAGATTACCTTTGAATCCAATCAGGAAACTATGAAGTAAAATCACATTTCCTCCTTATCCTCCTTAGAGGTGGGCACCAAACCAACTCCATTTGATTTTTGACCTCATAATAAATTCAGATCCAATGGTTTCTTCAATTCACCGCATAAGAACAAATCTGATATATCTTTTCATTTTTTTCTCCTTGTGGCTGGAACAAAAAAATCTAATGGATAACTTATTTACAGCCTGTAAAAATTAAAAGCTTCTGAAGTTTGATGTTTTTTCCCTGAATTGAGATTTGGAATTGATTTCAAGAAAAATATAATTTAAAACTTTTTTGGGCTGTTAAAAAGTAGAAGAATTTTACTTTTCCTAATTTTGAGTCAGCCACTCATACTAGAATGGCTATTTCCATGCAAATAAATCAAAGTAATGGCAACACCAGCATATAATTAGCTAGTAGGCAGATATAATGTAGGAGAAAATATATCAATAAAAATTCAAAATATTTGTGTATTACAGGTGTCAAAAGTAGTCTTGAATCTTTTTGTAAAAAAAATCTTTCTTTTTCAATTGGACTAAGAAATTTATTTACAATTAAATTATTTTAGCAATTCTCTCCATTTTTTCTGCTTTTCCAGTATTCCACTTCCAACCAGTTCAAAATGTCATAATTTGCTCAAGAGTCTCTTTATTTCAATTCAACTACAACGCTTGTAATAGTATAATCTTGATAACATGTTGTAGATTGAGATAAGGGAGCAGAGATGATCACAAGTTAGAAGGGAACAAAAAGTGATAAGGAAGGACAGAAAGTAGGCCAGGAAAGAAAAAAATGTGAGCGGAGAGTAGGACTTAAGAATATACCTTGGTCAAAAGCACTGCTAGCGGCCTTGGTGCCACGGTCACAGGAGGGAGTGGATTGAGTACTTTCTCCTCCTGAATTTGAGTGGGTTCCAAGGATGGGTTGCATGCGGTACGTTTATCTGGCTGAAAGGAGAAGTGGGTGGACGAGTTCGGGGTAGCATACTGGATTGAGAGAGGGGATGGACGGAGTTCAAGACAATGGAGCCGTAGGAAGGTGGAGTCCTAAATCCTCAGGTCAAGATAGACTTAGTGCGGGTTTGAGACACTGGTGAAGGGGACGGCGCGGGTCTGCGCAATGGAGGCTGTGGGAGAAACTGGATTGCCGCTGGATCTTTAGTCAACACTCCTCCTAGATTCAGCGGAGGTGAGGTCAAGTTGGAGTCTGGCCTGTACCACCTTCACGTACCCAAGGGGCTTGGTGAGGATGTCTGTGATCATTTTGTCCGTTGAAGTGTGCTTGACGGACAGCAGTGATTTGGACAAGAGGTCACGTATGTACTGAAATCTGATCTCAATGTGCCGGGAGTTGGGGTTTAGTTGAGCTTCCTTACTTATGAAGTTTGCCCCCTGATTGTCATTCTTTATCTTTGGCTTTGAGATTGAGATTCCAAGTCCAAGGATGAGCGTTGACAACCACCTGACTTGTTTTGCACACAGATTTATTGCCACAAACTCCGCCTCCGTCATAGACTGGGCCACAATGGTCTGCTTCTTAGTAGTCCAACTGATGGGGTTACCATATAGTGTAACTATGTAGCCGGAGGTTGATTTCTGAGTGGTGATAGATTGGCTGTAATCAGCGTCTGCCCACCCGCACAGTTGATCCTTAGGGTTGGATGACTTTGTGAACAGGAGCCCCACAGATTTTGTTCCCTGCAGGTATCAAAATAGGTGTTTGACCATTTTCCATTGGGCTTGAGTCGGTTTGTTCGCAAATTGGGATAACAGATTTACCGTGAACTGGATGTCAGGTCTTGTATGGATGGCTAAGTGTATGAGGGTCCCCAGTGCCTTTTGCATGGTCTTCATATCAAATTCCGGTGACTCCTGTCCTACCACCTTGTGTATGTTCATAGGGGCAGGTGCCTTTACCGCATTGAGGTGTTCAAACCCAAAGTCCTTCAAGGCCTTCTCCGTGAAGTCGCGTTGATGAAGCTTGAGGGAACCATCCTGGCGCCACTCCAGAGTGTAGCCCAGATGCTGAGTGGGACGTTCTTGGAGCTTTATTTTATATTTCCCCCCCAGAAGTTCCAGAAACCGCTCAATCTTGTTTTGGTCTGCACCAACAATCAGTCCGTTGTCCACGTGCAAGTGTAACCGCATTGATTTCAAGTCATTTACAAAGATGGACTCATTGCCCGTTGACGGGGTCATGCCAAGCGACTGGAGTGTTTTTGTCAGGTGAGTGCGCCAGCACCTGGGTGCTTGCTTGGTTCCGTAGAGCGACTTATTAAGCCTCCAAACCCAGTCTTCCTTTCCCGGTACCTTGAAGCCTGCCACCTGCGCCACATGAATGACCGCGTCAATGTCGCCATAGAGAAAGGCTGTTTCAACGTCAAACTGGAACACATGCCAGTCATGCTGAACCGCGGCTGACAGGAGGGCTCTGAAAGATTCGCTACGGCCAACCAAAGAGTAGTTATTGAGATATTGCCTAGGGTATTCCTGGTGATTCCCAAAACAGACCCACCTGGACTTGCGTCGAGTGATTTTGCCAAACTCGTTCTTTTTCCGGACCAGCTGCCACATTCCGCCTATGACTTTGTCGTTGGTCAGCCGAGGAACAAGGGTGCCTGTCTCATGCATCAGGAGTGATTGGTTTTTGCTTGTCATTGACTCAATCCATTTAGGCCGCTTGTCTGGATCCGCAAAGGCTTTTTCGAGCAAAATCACCTCACTAACTAGGGCTTCCTCTGCATTGTCATTGTTGGGTGGGGCATTAGGCTGGCGTCTGGAAGTTTGCAGGATGGCTGTGGGATTGATGTTGGAGCACACATCCCGGGGAGCCTTGTCGTAGTATGGCACGTACGCGTAGCCCTTGGGGATTGACGCGGGAACGGGTGGGAGTTGAGAAGAAGCCGCCTTGGAGGCAACCGGTCCAGGTGGTGAAGTGCACTCTGCGCCGCAAGGGGGGGAGGGGACGGGGTTGACACAAGGTGTGGATTCAATCACCTGGTTGCACTTATGCTTACGGGGCTGAGAGATGGGGAGAAGTACTGAGGAGGTGTTCTGCTCCGTCGCAGGGGTAGTTGCAACCTGTGGGAGTGAGGACGGGGATTTTTTTAGGGATTAAGCGGAATCATATGGAAAGACAAGTCAGGTTGGTGTGAAGTCCCGGCTTACCACCACTCTCCGTTTGTTCGGGTCCAGGAACCGCCCTGCATCTGAGTACTGTTCATACCCCAGGAATAGAAGGGGTTTGGAACAAATGTCCAGCTTTGACGGGGGGAGATGTGGACGTGTACCTTTAGGCCAAATGGGATCAGGGTCAGTGTGTCTCACACAGGCTCTATGGTGGCATTCGCGGCAAGTAGAGTGCCAACTGGGGACTTCCAGCCAAGCGACGCGGAGGGAAGGATGTTTACCAGCATTCAAGAGTACTTTGCCGCCTTGTCCCAGTAGTTGATGGGTATGTCCAACTGTGCCAGGATGCACCTCATCTTTGTCAGAATGGTTTGATTGAAGCGTTTGGCAAGTCCATTTGACTGAGGGGAGTTTGCAGGAGCCTTTTCAAGAACAATTCTGCGGTTTGATAGGAACTCTTGGAGCTTTGTTGAGCCAAATTCCCCACCCCAATCGCAGTGTAGAAAAGCCGGGGTAACATCAAGCTGGTTTTTGATTTTGTGAACGTAGCTGACAATCCTATCTTCCGCATTGTACTTGTTCTTAAGAATGTAGATCCTGTTGAATCTGGAGAAATCGTCTATGATCACAAGAATGTACAAGGCTGACTGCTTGCAAGGTGGAGTAATTTGGAGAACCTTGAGATGGAGGCATTGAAATGGCTTGAGAGAGACCGGCAGGGGGTTGGAGTGGGATTTGCGTTTGATCTTGCACTCAGAGCAGATGTTGCAACGGTCGGCTGACAGGAAAGGGGTTGGTATGGGCAACTTGTGGGAGGTGAGAAATTTCCGCAGGTAGGCATCTGATGGGTGGCCCAGTGTTATGTGCCAATCCATGTTGGTGTTTGTTACTCTAGCCAGGTTTATATTGGGTGAGGGGGAATGGTATGATATGTAGAGGTTACCAATCCTAGGAAACCAATACACAATCCAATCTGCAAGCTTGACCAGTACGGTACGGTGTTTGTGCACCACCTGCAGCCTGTGGTCTTCTAGTTGCGTGGCGGATATAAGATTGCAAGGTCCTTCCGGAGCATAGAACACGGGGTAGATGGTTTTTCTGCCTATGTTGAGTTTGCCGATGTGTGTGATGTTGATACGGCCCCCGTAAGTACTGAGCTGCTTTTCAACGGGTGTTGGATTGTGCAGTAGCAACAGGTTACACACAGTGGACCTTGACGCACCTGAGTCGTAAATTAGCTCGTACGTGGGTTCACTCAGAGTTGCAGTGTTGTATAGTACATTGTTGCAGAGAAGAAACCCGCAGTCATCTGGATCTGTGGATTGATTGTCTACCAAGAGTGTATTGTCGACAGTCTCTTCAGCCGTGGATTCCTTGGTGCAGTCTACTGCGACGTTCAAGAAATGTTGCGACTTGAGTTTTTAAGTTCCCAATCTAACTGTTTGATTTGCGCAGCTAGGGATGTGGGTCGTGAACTGAGTTGGGGGCTGTTCCTGGTCGGGGAAACAGAGCGCGGTTGGTTGGAAAGAGATGGTGTTCCTTTGTCCACCGGTTTACCACGAGTGGTGTGTTTGTTGCGACAAGGTCGAGGTTGAGTGTTAAGAGCATAGTAGCTCGTATCTGCGGCGTTTGACTCTTGTCTTGAATCTTCCAACAAGATTCTAGTGGACACCGCCTCCAAATTAAAGGGCTTTATGTTGCAGAGGGTTGAGGTGATGCTTGAAATCAGGTTGTCTTGTCTCAGGCGCTTGATGAGGAAGATTGCGGCCAATTCTGAGGAGACGTTCATGATTTGGTTCTCGGTTGGCCGTCTTTCAATCATGTTGGAGAGGTTGACATAGGCATCCTTGAATGTAGAGGTATGTTGGCGTAGGCTTCTCCCCGGCTTGTATGTCAGGTTAACCAGTGAATCAGTGCATCCCCTATGACAATTAAAGAGTTCTCGCCGCACTCACTTTCAAGGAGCTTTTACGCCTTGCTGAATTCTGATTTGCTGGATTTAACACAGGATAACAGGTCCTTTTCAACCAAGTTTCTTAGGAGGCTGAGTGCGAGAGCGTTCTTGTGTCGGTAAGTTTTGGTGAATGAGTTGTTTTTGATCCATTTGTCACTTATTATCTCCTTGTGGCCTTTCCCAATGATTATATCTTTGAATGCGCTTTTCCAATTGTGCCAGTTATGTTGGTTTAGCTTTACAATTTTTTACTTTGTTGAGTAATCATCGTCCAAATTGTCTGATTGAGGGATGAGTATGGGGTGTCCCATGCGTTTGGCCATTGGTTAGGGTACCTGGATTTTTTGACCTATGTATCTATTCAAGCATTGTTTGAATTAAGAGTTTACTCTTGCTACCATATCATAATTTGCTCAAGAGTCTCTTTATTTCAATTCAACTACAAAACTTGTAATAGTATAATCTTGATAACATGTTGTAGATTGAGATAAGGGAGCAGAGATGATCACAAGTTAGAAGGGAACAAAAAGTGATAAGGAAGGACAGAAAGTAGGCCAGGAAAGAAAAAAATGTGAGCAGAGAGTAGGACTTAAGAATATACCTTGGTCAAAAGCACTGCTAGCGGCCTTGCTGCCATGGTCACAGGAGGGAGTGGATTGAGTACTTTCTCCTCCTGAATTCGACTGGGTTCCAAGGATGGGTCGCGTGCGGTACATTTCTCTGGCTGAACGGAGAAGTGGGTGGACGAGTTTGGGGTAGCATACTGGATTGAGAGAGGGGATGGACGGAGTTCAAGACAATGGAGCCGTAGGAAGGTGGAGTCCTAAATCCTCAGGTCAAGATAGACTTAGTGCGGGTTTGAGACACTGGTGAAGGGGGCGGTGCGGGTCTGCGTAACGGAGGCTGCGGGAGCAACTGAATCGCCGCTGGATCTTTAGTCAACACAAAATCCAAGGATAAAAAAAAATGTTTTTTTTCAGATAAAAGAAAATCCAAGATTTTATCCCTTTTTTTTCAAGATCCAGCTCAGTCCATCACAAATTGAACTTAAACTCCACATTTATTTCTTCAGACCTTTGTTCACCTCTTTGGTTTTTTTCATAAGTTTACTGTTAAAGCACCCATTTCTTGATTTAAAACTTATTTTTTATTTTATAATTCAATCTTATCACTTTAAATTGCAAACTTAACTGGTTTGAAATGAATATTGATGATTTTTGAATGTATACATGTGTCAATAGTGTTTCAATATTACCACAAATACCTTTTTTCTCAATGATCTATTCAAAACATCCAAAGGTGGAAATTTTCCTCCCCCTTAGATGGCTTTTGGGTTTGATTTTGCTTGATTTGAATGCCTTTCTCCTTACATTTATGGAGGATGACTACAGACAAATTTCATCACTTCCATGGGATGTTTCATTGGGATACTTCATTGGCTTGAGCTATTAATTGGGTAAAAAAGGGTGGGGTTTTTTTAGATGAAATGACTGATTATTCACTAGGAAATTTGATATAAAATGTACTTGATTATGATAAGAACACAGATTTTGGTGGTAAATGTGGAGGTGACAAGTCAAAGTAATCCTGCTACAGGTTCAAAGGATTTTGAATTACTTTGCAAAAGCTTGGAAGTGAACAATCCAAAGAGGAAATTTGTCAATCAAAGGATGAATTGGAATAGATTTCTGATGCAGATAGGGACCCCATTGAACCTGTTCTTATTCAAATTTATTCCTTGGCTGAAGATTATGGAAAGTCTAATGTTTAATCAGTGAAGGATGGCTACTCAATAAGGGTTTCCTAAGCATAATCATCACTTGTCTTAGGACTGGCTACCACCCCCTTGGCATCAATGGATTTGTATCTTGAGGTGTTCAAATAATGTAGAGGTTTTTTTGTCATTATTTCCAAAGATTTCACCAATTTAAAAATCAAAAGAACTGATGGGTTCCAGTTAATTATCAACCTCAAAGTTGAGAATTTTGGAATTATCTTCAAAAGTGAGACCAAATCTGGCTTTTATTGAAATTTAGTGTTCTTTTGAATACTTGGAAAAATATTCCTTGAATTTCCCCCTCATTTTTTTTTCCATGATAGATCTAGACTTTCTTTTTTTTTCTTCAGTTTTTATTCCATAAGGAGAGAAACATTGAAATTTGAAGATGAAGGTTTTCCAATGCAAAGTTTTTTGTAAGAACCAAAACAGGAATCTTAGTTGGCGGGAATTCTCAGCCATTTGAAAAGTATGAGATGGTTGGATTTCTTTATTTGAATATAAAATTTTGAGGCAGATGGTGGAGGAGGATTTATTGTTCTCAAACTTTTAGATATTGATTTCCTGAGGGAGGTTCTCTTGGGATATTTTCAAGGGCAATTTTTCTGAGGGACCATTTGTAAAGTGGAAGAAATATCAATTGTTCAGTTCAAGTGCATTGAATTGATGAGTTTGATGAGGTTGGAGGTGGTAAATTTCAATTGCAAGGTCAAGATCTATTCATATATCAATGAGGCTGGGATTGGGATTTAGAAATGAAAAGATGAAGATGAAAGGGAATTTTTACACAAAAATTTTGGAAATGGAAGGAGGAGGGAAGCAAGGGGTGGATGGTGAGGTACCACATGTGTTGGATGTTGGATGAAACTTTATATACTTTATTTGAAAATTAATAGTTATTTTTTGGTAACTCTGGCATGTCAAATGTGAAATAAGTGGGTTTTTTTTGATTTAAAATGGATTTTTTTCAATATTTAGTCACTGAAAGCAGCCATCAAAAGATTGGGGGGTTTTCTAACTCTGATATGCCCTCATATGCCCTCTTTCTTATTTATAATTCATTATGACCTATTTATTTTTTATTTTTAATTTGTTAGCATTTATTCATTATGCCATATTTATTTTTTATTTTTTTTCAATTTGTTCTCATTTATATATTTTTTTTGTTTTTCATTAATTTTTATACATTAATTTTAAGATTAAGGAGAATTAGATTAAAATATTGAGAGAGGATGATTAATGATTCATAAATGTTTTACTATTTTAAAATAAGTGCTTCTGGTTCTTCATCAATTAACAAGTATTCCTCCTTAAAATTTCCCAATATCTATCAATATTTCCATTAACAACCTCACAAAAAGTTTTGAAGTTCACAATAAAAAGTCAAAAAAAAAAATCTGTGATGCCTCATTGATAAATATTGATTTCCAGGAATTTTTTGATTTTTAGGAAATTTCTATTTATAATATTTCCGAAGTATTTCATTTTATTTTTAGAATTTTTTTTGAATATATTGTTTTCTTCATTGGTTCCATCAATATCATATAAAATAAGAAAACAAAACTGCACTCAACTCCAATAATCTTTCTTTTTTTATTTTATTTATTGTGATTGGTCTGTAGGCCAAATTGCATTGGACAGCCGTGTGATGGCCACATGACTACATTCAAGTCATGTGGGGCTCTACACGGCTTGAATGTAGTCGTTTTGCCGTCCCACACAATCATCCCAACCACATTTGGGTTGTGTGGGGCTCTACAAAACTTGAGTGTAGTCGTGTAGCCATGCCACACAACTACAATTATTGTGGGCCAAAAAAAATAAACAAATAAAGCTAAATAAAACTAGATAAAAAAACAGAAATCAACCAAAAGATCAAAAAAGGTTGATTTTTTGGTTTAAAAAAAAACAAAAAAAAATGAAATGAAATGAAAATAATTAAAAGTAAATAAAAATAAAAAACAAAAAAAGCTGAAGAAAACCAACCAAAAAAAATCAAGTTCAACTTGACTAGCCCTAAAGTAAAAACACCAAAAAAATACAAGTTCAACATGACTAGCCCTAAAGTAAAAGTGCCAAAAAATACACAAGTCTTTTGGCCAGCCCTGAAGTAAAAGTGCCGAAAAATACACAAGTTTTATGGCCAGCCCTAAAGTAAAAACACACAAAAAAAAGTTCAACTTGTGTTAAGCTGATCCCATCACAAGGATTAAAAATAATCCTTATGATGGGATCATCCCAACACAAGTTGAGCTGACTTACCATCAAAATCTCATTCAAAACAATCATCATAATTATGTTAACTCAAGAAACTCAACATAATGATGTTCAAAATGTGATAACCATTTTTATTAATAGAATTACATTATCAGCAAAAGAACACAAAACCAAATGATGGAATTAATATATAACTTAGAATACAACTCAAGTTGATCTATGAGGTGATCATCCCAACAAGCTGCTTTTTTGGAAATCATGGAACGTGGTTTGGAAACTAGGTCCAGGATTGGAATCACATCTTCCTTAACAACAAGCTGGACCCCATGGTTATTGTTAAAAAAGAAAACAAATGTAGGATCTGATTGTTCCTTTACACCAATTTTCATAGGAGTAAAAGTACAACATGATTCCAATGAAATGAAAGATAGTGGTCTTCCGTAAGTATCTTCTATTATTGAACCATGTCAAGCTTTGAAAGCCATTTTGAAGAGGGAATTTTTTTTATTTATTTCATTAACATCAAGTCTTTTTTCAATCTTTTTGAAATCTTTACTGCTGCCAAGGATCTTAGAATAGAACCCCTTATTTTTCCTCAATGTTTCAAGAATTTCATTCCAAAATTTAAACCATCCATCCTCATCATACCCAAGTGATTTAGTAATGACTAAATCCAAAATTTCCATCACCAACCAGATCCCAAACCCCACCCAAGAAATTATGTAAGTTCTCAGGTATTTGATTGAGGTAATTCACTTCCTACAAACAAAAATTAGTTAGACACCATTCTAATCTCCTTAAAGGAATCAAAACTCACCAAATATGATCTTCTGTTTGGCTCCTCCATTTCTTGGTCTTCATCCTTTTAAAAATAATCTTATTCCAATGTCATAGATACCAAAAAACTTTCATTCTTTTCCTCTGAACTATGAAATTCAGATGAAGAGCCTGACTTTGACTATAACCATTTCTCAATCATTTCATGAACCCAAAAAAAGAACCTTTCACAAAAGAAAAGACTTAAAAGTTTATGTATTTTCTTCTTTGGTGCCCTTCTAATTCTCTTTTCCTGTTTAGGTTACTTTTCAAAGTTTTCAAATCAAGAAGGATCTTGCCAGGTATCTGTCAATTTTGAACAGCCTCTGCTTGATTGAAAGACTTCAGGCTCTAGTCTTGGCTTTAAACAATAATTTGCCATCTTTTCATCAAGTGCTTCAGCAGCCTGCAATAATCTTCTTCAGGATGAGCCAAGATCATTGCATTGAGCTTCTCATGTAACTGAGAATTGCTGAGCAGTTAATCAACATCAAACTTTAAAAATTAAAAAGGATCAAATATTATTCAAGCAGGAATCATCATTCAAAAAGCATTAATCACAAAGTGATTTGAACAATCCAAAAATCCAACCTAAACCAACATACAGAACTAGAACTGCAAGGGTCATAATCCAACCTCCACTGAGGATGAACATCCTCAGGCACAACAGATCTTGACACTAGTAGGTAACCTATTTGGTGGGAACAGGGAAAACCCATAGTTGTTGAGTATGACTTGGTGCACACTTCCCCATCATGTTTCTGCTTTAATCTCTCTAATTGATCCAAAACAAGTTTGGTTTCCTGTAAATACAAATTTTATCCCAATGGTAACAGTTCAGTAGGAAGAACTATTTCAATTGTGATTCAAGCTTTGTAAAGGGAATCCTGAACCAATTTAATTTGATTGGAAACTTTCCCCTCTAGGTTTCTCCAAAAATCCAACATGTTTCCAAATGAATTTTCCAGGATTTTTTTGAGAGTAGCATGGGCCCCTTCAAACCAAGACATTGTTCTATTTCCAAATTCAGGGTTTTTTCAAGTCCAAGCCTTTACAAATTACTATTTGATATGGAAGATATTATGATCCATATACTCAATAACCTTCTCACGGTCTGCCAAGGAACACTCTATACAAGTATTAATGTAAGCAACCCAAAACCAGAAAGATTAAGAGTAGAGGCAGTGATTTGGCACTTAATCTAACTTCTGCATCATTGAAATCTGCCTCCTCCTTGTTTTTCAAGGCCCCATAATTAGCATGCAGAGACATAAAGCTTTTCCACCCTTCAAATTCATTATTAAAGCACACTTCACAGTTTTCTTGTATTTTTTTATACAAGTAACATTGGAAACACTGTCTTGTTGACTCAGGGAAAATTTTTTCTAGAGCACAGATCAAAGCTTTTTCACAGTCCATCACAAAGACTTTCGGAAGTCTCTCAGGATCATTAGCCAACTCCTTTAGCGCATTTACAGACCAACTGTAGAACTGAAAAGTTTCTCTTGTTACAAAAATAAGAGCTTTTGTGAATTTTTTCTGGTTGGAAGTAATTCCTACAACATGTGATAGGGGGATGTTGTACTTATTTTTTGTATAAGTACAATCTGACATAGAAATATGATGATATTGCTTGAAAATCTTTAATGACTTGGGGTGAGCCAAGAATAGGGCCTCCAAGTGACCCTCTCCACTCAATTTTTCTTGATGAACCCAACCTGAATTACCAAGTTTTTCAAAGAGGACCTCCATAACACTTTTTTCCTTTAGTTCTTCAAGCCATAACTTATGCTTAGTGTTATAGATTGTTTGGTCATCAACATATATTCCACCATAAATTTTGATAAAAATTCTTTTCAGCTGAAGTATATTGAGCCCATCATTCATGCCTTCTTTTAGATTGTCTAAGGTTACCCCAGAGATTCTCCTCAGGTGAGGATGCACTGAGGAGTGTGGAGATGTTTCATGGTTATGTTGATCATTTCTGTAGGAGATACACCACAAGGGGTCTGCGTTTGTGAAACTTGCACCCAACCTTCCCTGTGTGAGTTTGCCTTGACCGTTCTGTGAGCAACTGCTCCAAGTAAAAATCATGTCTATCACAGGATAAATCCACATATTTATTACCCCTTGAGTTGAAAAACCTTAAAGTGTAACCATGCTTCATTTCACACGTTTGAGAATAGTTTTGTGGCTCTTCCCTAGTACAAAAAGCTCTCACAGGAGGTGGGTAAAGTGGATCTGGCACCAATTAAATGGTTATGTTTATGGCATGAACTCCATCAGTTTCAATCAAATTAAATAAAGCAAACACCAAGTAACACAAAAATTCACTCACCACCAGAGGTCATGTCCATTTGTGAAAAATTTTGTTCCTCAATTTTCACCCTAGATGAGGATGTAATTGGGGACTCCAATGATTCATTACCCAAATCCTTCTTGTCCCCAGCTTTGTTCATGGAACTATCCATTTAGTCCTTCAATGCAACCATTTCAAAAAAAAGGAGGGCTTGCCACTGTTACCATTATGCAAAAAAATTCAATGCTGCTTCAGTATTCAATCAAACTTTCAATTGAACAACTTTCAAGTTTTCTCACTTTCAAGTTGAGAAAGATCAATTTTGGGGGATGTTTTATTTGCAGTTTCCTATAGTGCCACTGTAATTTCACTTGGATTCAAATTGATTTCACTTTCATTTCACTTTAGTGTCAATTTATGATTGCTAGGCGTGGTCCAACAGTCCCACATAGTATGTGTTGATCCCAAATTTGGGTTTATGGAACCAAAATGAGGTCCAGGGGACCCAGAAATTCTGGCATGACCCCCAGGGGGCTGTATACCCCCAAAAGAAAGTCCAAACCGCCATGTACGGGGGACATACAGCCCCCCTGGGGTTGCACGTGTTTGAGAAAACCCCTGGGGGGCATGTAGACACATGTTTTGGCCCGCACACCCATTTTGGACGCGTCTATGGGCCTTCAACCGTCCATTGGGCCATGTAGGGCCCTACACAACTCCAACACAATTGGGAGTTGTGAATTTATGATTGCCCTTGAGTAAAATAGAATTCAGAATTTTCCACAATTATTTCATTTTATGGAAATAAATTGAGCTTTCAAATTCCTTCTTATTCATGCAAAAATGGGATTTTTTCTGATATCTGGAATAAAATTTGTGGTTTTTGGATAAAATTATAAAAATTTTATATATTTTATTTCCTTCTTTAATTTTGGAATAAATTCAATCCAAAAAATTCCATTCTATTCAAAGAAATCCATTTTCAAAAGGGTGATGTTAAATTCAAGGCTCCAGTTGTGTAGGAGCGTTGTACACGGCTCCAGGCATGTGGGAGCCTTTTAGGGCCCCACACAGCCTGTGGGAGCTGTGTAGGGCCCCTCAACGCATGGGGGCCCATACACTACTCCATATAATTTATAATTTATTATTATTTATTATTTATTATTTGTTATTAATTATTCATAATTTTTTATCTATTATCTATTATTTATTATTTATTATTTATTATTTATTATTTATTATTTATTATTTATTATTTATTATTTATTATTTATTATTTATTATTTATTATTTATTATTTATTATTTATTATTTATTATTTATTATTTATTATTTATTATTTATTATTTATTATTTATTATTTATTATTTATTATTTATTATTTATTATTTATTATTTATTATTTATTATTTATTATTTATTATTTATTATTTATTATTTATTATTTATTATTTATTATTTATTATTTATTATTTATTATTTATTATTTATTATTTATTATTTATTATTTATTATTTATTATTTATTATTTATTATTTATTATTTATTATTTATTATTTATTATTTATTATTTATTATTTATTATTTATTATTTATTATTTATTATTTATTATTTATTATTTATTATTTATTATTTATTATTTATTATTTATTATTTATTATTTATTATTTATTATTTATTATTTATTATTTATTATTTATTATTTATTATTTATTATTTATTATTTATTATTTATTATTTATTATTTATTATTTATTATTTATTATTTATTATTTATTATTTATTATTTATTATTTATTATTTATTATTTATTATTTATTATTTATTATTTATTATTTATTATTTATTATTTATTATTTATTATTTATTATTTATTATTTATTATTCATTATTCATTATTTATTATTTATTATTTATTATTTATTATTCATTATTTATTATTTATTATTTATTATTTATTATTTATTATTTATTATTTATTATTTATTATTTATTATTTATTATTTATTATTTATTATTTATTATTTATTATTTATTATTTATTATTTATTATTTATTATTTATTATTTATTATTTATTATTTATTATTTATTATTTATTATTTATTATTTATTATTTATTATTTATTATTTATTATTTATTATTTATTATTTATTATTTATTATTTATTATTTATTATTTATTATTTATTATTTATTATTTATTATTTATTATTTATTATTTATTATTTATTATTTATTATTTATTATTTATTATTTATTATTTATTATTTATTATTTATTATTTATTATTTATTATTTATTATTTATTATTTATTATTTATTATTTATTATTTATTATTTATTATTTATTATTTATTATTTATTATCTATTATTTATTATTTATTATTTATTATTTATTATTTATTATTTATTATTTATTATTTATTATTTATTATTTATTATTTATTGTTTATTGTTTATTATTTATTATTTATTATTTATTATTTATTATTTATTATTTATTATTTATTATTTATTATTTATTATTTATTATTTATTATTTATTATTTATTATTTATTATTTGTTATTTGTCATTTGTTGTTTATTATTTAGTGGAGGCTACACAAGTTGATTTTAGTTGTTCAACGTTCCGTGAAACAAATAATGAATAATAAATCATAAATAATAAATAATAAATAATAAATAATAAATAATAAATAATAAATAATAAATAATAAATACCAAATAATAAATAATAAATAATAAATAATGAATAATGAATAATAAATAATAAATAATAAACAATAAATAATAAATATTAAATAATAAATAATAAATAATAAATAATAAATAATAAATAATAAATAATAAATAATAAATAATAAATAATAAATAATAAATAATAAATAATAAATAATAAATAATAAATAATAAATAATAAATAATAAATAATAAATAATAAATAATAAATAATAAATAATAAATAATAAATAATAAATAATAAATAATAAATAATAAATAATAAATAATAAATAATAAATAATAAATAATAAATAATAAATAATAAATAATAAATAATAAATAATAAATAATAAATAATAAATAATAAATAATAAATAATAAATAATAAATAATAAATAATAAATAATAAATAATAAATAATAAATAATAAATAATAAATAATAAATAATAAATAATAAATAATAAATAATAAATAATAAATAATAAATAATAAATAATAAATAATAAATAATAAATAATAAATAATAAATAATAAATAATAAATAATAAATAATAAATAATAAATAATAAATAATAAATAATAAATAATAAATAATAAATAATAAATAATAAATAATAAATAATAAATAATAAATAATAAATAATAAATAATAAATAATAAATAATAAATAATAAATAATAAATAATAAATAATAAATAATAAATAATAAATAATAAATAATAAATAATAAATAATAAATAATAAATAATAAATAATAAATAATAAATAATAAATAATAAATAATAAATAATAAATAATAAATAATAAATAATAAATAATAAATAATAAATAATAAATAATAAATAATAAATAATAAATAATAAATAATAAATAATAAATAATAAATAATAAATAATAAATAATAAATAATAAATAATAAATAATAAATAATAAATAATAAATAATAAATAATAAATAATAAATAATAAATAATAAATAATAAATAATAAATAATAAATAATAAATAATAAATAATAAATAATAAATAATAAATAATAAATAATAAATAATAAATAATAAATAATAAATAATAAATAATAAATAATAAATAATAAATAATAAATAATAAATAATAAATAATAAATAATAAATAATAAATAATAAATAATAAATAATAAATAATAAATAATAAATAATAAATAATAAATAATAAATAATAAATAATAAATAATAAATAATAAATAATAAATAATAAATAATAAATAATAAATAATAAATAATAAATAATAAATAATAAATAATAAATAATAAATAATAAATAATAAATAATAAATAATAAATAATAAATAATAAATAATAAATAATAAATAATAAATAATAAATAATAAATAATAAATAATAAATAATAAATAATAAATAATAAATAATAAATAATAAATAATAAATAATAAATAATAAATAATAAATAATAAATAATAAATAATAAATAATAAATAATAAATAATAAATAATAAATAATAAATAATAAATAATAAATAATAAATAATAAATAATAAATAATAAATAATAAATAATAAATAATAAATAATAAATAATAAATAATAAATAATAATAAATTATGAATTATATGGAGTAGTGTATGGGCCCTACATGGCTCCCACAGGTTGTGTGGGGCCATGTACATGCCTTCCACACGCCTGGAGCCGTGTCCACGGCTCCCACACGACTGGAGCCATGTACACGGTTCCCACACGACTGGAGTCATGAATTTAACATCACCCTTTATAATTTATATTTTTTTTTATTATTCATTATTGATTATTTAGTGGAGGCTACACAACTTGATTTTCTTTTTTTAGCGTGCCTTACAACTCAAATGCAACTTGTAGAATGCCACACAGCCCATTTGAGTTTTGTAGTATTCCACATGGCCCATTTGAGCTGTGTAGCATGCCACATCGCTCATTTGAGTTGTGTAGGGTGCCACACGGCCCATTGAGCTGTGTACAGAGTTTTTACATGGCTCAATTAGCAGGGAATTTAAAATTACCCTTTTCAAAATATTTTTTCAGTTACCAGATGATTTCTGGAGTTTTTATTAAATCTGACGCTCATTTTGCAAGACTTTCCTTGAAAATATTGGTTGTGTGCCTGAAGTCAGGATATTGATTCCAGATTTCAACTTTCATGAATGCTATTGGTTTTAGTTATTCTTAATAGGTATATAATAACAGATATGAAATTGAATATTAATTGGAAATAAATAAAGATTATGAGGATTAATCTTCATATTTTGAGCCAGAATATTTCCCATTTTGGCTTAAGAATCAATGTGATACTATTTTTCAATTCAAAATTGATTAATCCAGTCATTTTACCCTTTAAAAGGATTAATACTTCAATATTACCCTCAAATGAATGGATTGGTATGAAATTAAATTGAAACATACCTGTTTTATTTTACCCAATAGGATCACCATTCCAACAATTTTCAGTGATTTTTTTTACTCCCTCAGTAAAACTTCTTCTTCTGTGAGATGATGATTTTAACTGAATACATTTCATAATTAATTTTCAAATGACTTCAATTTTCAAATATTATAACTATTTTTATGTTATAATTGAAATAGAAATAATGTGTATGAAATTTCATGATAAATTTGAATCTTGAGATCAAAAATTGTTAATGGTGGTTATTTTTCTTGGTGATTATTGGGGTGAAATTTGACTCTTATTAATGATTAAAATAATCTTCTCTGTTATCAAATTGTATGAGTAAATTATTTTTTTTCTTCTAAATAATTTTTATTCATACAAGGAAAGCAATGGTTTCTAATTTGGGTGGTTTCTAATACAGGTTGTAGTATATTTGATAAGGATTGGTCCTGATATACAGTTCTTTTTTATTAGGGAGTATTGAATTTCAGAAAACCCGCCATTTTTTAATGGCGATTTTAAACCCAAATCAGCAATTTCAAACCCGCCTTTAAAAATCCAAAAAAACCACTTATTTCAGATCAGAAATTTCAAAGTTGAAATGAAATAAGTGGATTTTTTCAATTAAATTATATAAAGGCTTTCACCGGCTCAACCATGTGTCATTCCACATCATCACCCCTGGTTTCAACCTGTGACCTCATATAAGAAATTATACCTCCAACCTCATTGGAAAAATTTGATTTTCATTTCTCTCATAACTCTTGCATCTGTTTCTATTGTCTTTGCTTCATAAATTTCATACCTTCATCCCCTCATAACTCTAATCTTGCTTCATCACTCTCATCACTTTATTGCTTTAATAACATCTATCCTATCATTCCCCCATTGCTTCATCCTTTCATCCCTTCATCCCCCCTTTCATCACATCCTAACTCTCATTGCTTCATTGCTTTATCACTTCATTGCTTCATCCCTTCATCCCTGATTTCATCACTTTATTGCTTCATCCCTTCATCCATCTTACTCTTTTTGAATGGCCCCTCAGCAAACCTCCCCCCAAAAGTCCACTCAACCAAAGCAAACATCCCCCAGGAACTCAAGGTCCAAAAATCCCCCCCATCAGCCTCTAAAGACTCAAGTAAGCTCAACAGGGCTGATCACATAATCCTGGTAAACTGGCAAAAAATTACCTCCAACTATGATTCTTACTTTGGATCCAACAACAAAACACAAGTTTGTTAACCTCCATCCTCCAATTTTAATGGTTATCTCCTGATGGCCAATGAACTAAAGTATAAAACCAATTTAGGCTGACTCTTTCATCCAAACAGATGAGAAACCAATTCAAGAACTATCAATACAAAAATTTCCCCTTTTGCAAATGCTGACAATCCCCATTCTGTCCCTGTCTCTGTATGTTTCCCAAACCATCTCCTCCCATCCACATAATAAATTTGGGGTGAGGATCAAGAAGGGATTCAATTCATTGTATTAAAGTTTGAGGGTTGAAAGCCCTGTTCTTTCCATGTCTCTTTATGTTTGTCAAATAATCCTGTCCTATCTTGTTCCCTTCCAACTGTATACTTTGATTGGGCTGAGGATCAAGAATGGATTCAATTCATTGTATAACAATTTGAGGGATGAAAGCCCTATTCTTCCCACGTCTCTGTACATTTGTCAAATAATATCCTCCCATCTTGTTCCCTCCCAACTGTATACTTTGATTGGGGTGAGTATCAAGAAGGGATTCAATTCATTGTATAAAATTTTGAGGGATGAAAGCCCTATTCTTCCCACGTCTCTGTATGTTTTTCAAATAATCTCCTCCCATCTTGTCCCCTCCCAACTGTATACTTTTATTGGGGCGAGGATCAAGAAGTTATTCAATTCATATTGGGTTGGGGATCAAGAAGGGATTCAATCCATTGTATAACATTTTGAGGGATGCAACCCCTATTCGTCCGACGTCTCTGTATTTTTGTCAAATAATCTCCTCCCATCTTGTTCCCTCCCAACTGTATACTTTGATTGGGGTGAGTATCAAGAAGGGATTCAATTCATTGTATAAAATTTTGAGCGATGACAGCACTATTCTTCCCACGTCTCTGTATGTTTTTCAAATAATCTCCTCCCATCTTGTCCCCTCCCAACTGTATACTTTGATTGGCGTGAGGATCAAGAAGGGATTCAATTCATTGTATAACATTTTGAGGGATGCAAGCCCTATTCTTTACACATCTCTGTATGTTTGTCAAATCATCTCCTCCCATCCTGTTCCCTCCCAACTGAATACTTTGATTGGGGTGAGTATCAAGAATGGATTCAATTCATTGTTTAAAATTTTGAGGGATTCAAGCCCTATTCTTGCCATGTCTCTTTATGTTCTTAAAATCATCTCCTCCCATCTTGTTCCCTCCCAACCCTATACTTTGATTGGGGTGAGGATCAATAAGGGGTTTAATTTTTTTGATAAAATTTTGAGGGAAGTGGCAGACTGACAAGCCAAATTTAGTTGCACACAATGGGATTTGAACCCATGAGCTACATTGGTGAGTGATGCTTTAACCACCAATCTAAGTGTGCCATTATCAGATTGGCCAATGTGCCTGTCCAAATGCTCAGCCTCATCATTCAATGACCCCTGGCTCATGATTATCATTCCAGCTCCCCATCTGCTCATCACACACTTGAAATGATCATCCCAGCTCACCATCTGCTCATCACACACTTCAATTGATGGCCCATCATTCCAGATCACCATCTGCTCATCAAAACCTTGAATCAATAGCCCATGGCAATTGAGTGCTTGATTGAGTGCAAATCAATCAAGAAATCAATCGCAAATCAATTGCTCAATCAATTTCAAATTGATTGAGCAATTGATTGGCAATTGATTGCTTGACCAATTTGCAATCAATTGAGAAATTTATTTGCAATTTATTGAGAAATTGATTCACAATGAATTGGGAGGGTGGGAGGGGAAGGGTGAGGAGGAGGAGGAGGAGTGGGAGGGGGAGCTTAACTGGTGGATTGAGCAAGGAGTTGGGGGGGCCTAGAGGTTGAATGATCAAAGGATCAGCAATCAATGAGGGGAAGGAAGAGGAGGAGGAGGAGGAAGAGGGGTGGGGATTACCAGGGGTTCCAACAAAAGGAGGAGGGGATGTGGTTCTGATGGGTGTGAATCAATAAAACCTAAGGATTTTATAAATTGCTCATTGATATCTACATACATATACACATTGATGACTGGCCTTCCAAGGATACTGGAAGCCATCTCTAAGGAGGTCTCAGGACTTATTTTCTTAGCTTCAGAACTCATTTCAAAGCTCAAGTTTTCATTCAAGGATCAAGTTTTGTTGAACAAACAGGATATTTCTAGCTCAGTGAGTCCTGCTACTATACAAAATAGCACAAGAAGGGTCAGTCATTGCAAGGAAAGGAGAGATCTTGGAATGAATCTAGGAAAGTGGATCTAAAGGAGAGTCAGTGATTATTTAAGCCAATCAATGGAGGTATGGAATATGCCAACAGAGGGGAGCTGGATGTGATGAGAAGATAGCTTACCTTGGCGTAGGGTTTATACTCATCATAGGCAAGTTTGGGGAGATGCCTGGAATACTGAGCGCCTTTAATATAATGTTTAACTTTTTGATAATTTGTTGGATCACCCAAATCAAGGTGGCCAATCTGAGATGGTGTCAATGATTGATGTAGGGTAGATTGGTATGACAGAAATCCTTTTAATGCTTGACAGGATGATGATTTACTGGCTGTGGGAGGGAGAGATGAGGAATCAAGAAGGAAGTGAGGGAGGACTGAAACTTATAGATAACATATGATGAGCCAGATTGATGAGAGTGGTTGGATTGAATCAAGGGGATGGTTGAGTTTAAGCAGTTGTTGAAGGTTTAGGGTGATGGTGAGAGATGATGATGAGCAAGGATGACTTTTTTGAAGTTGGAGAGATTCCAACTGAGAGATGTATGGATTTGCTGATTTGGAGGTGTAGATGGGTGTTTTGCATGCAATGGATGGTTGATGGATGATAATGGCAGGTTTCTAATGGCGGGTTTGCTAACTTTGATACAGCCTTTTTTTTTGAGTTTTCTTATTTTAAGAAGGTATCTGTTTCCTCAAAAGGTTGGGAATATTTTCAGAAAATTTGGTTATTTTGGTGGTACTGGTTGATGCTGGTTGATTAAATTGCATATTTTATGTTCAAATAATTCAAGCCTTTATAAAATTAGGTTGTTGGTGTTTAGTACAAGAAATAAATTTTAAGTCCCTCTCAAAATCTCAGGAATGATGTTTTGTGGATGGAGGCACTCAATTTATACCCATTGGGGAGGCTGATGAGGCAATTCTTTCTTTCACCAGCTTGGTAATGGTTTCTTGAAATGTCATAGTAACCTTTTATTCCACATTTCCAAAATTTTGAATGAGTTTTGGCTTATTTGTCAAAAATTGGTTTAAATTCACTTGTAAATTTTCCATATTTCAATATTGATTGGCTTGTTTTCAAGTGTATTCTTTCAGATTTCATAGGAAAATTCTGTGGAGCTGTTAATTTTCAAGCTGATTCATGGTTTTGAATTAAAATTTAATCTAAATGAAATGTGTTTGGGGCTGCCAATTCATTTCAATATTTGTTGAATTTATTCTTATATCTATCAGATATATAAGGTTATCAGGATTTATTTTTACCAAATCTTTCCTGATTCAAGATACAGGAGGTATTTTGGCTGTTTTGATATTTTTTATTTTTAAGGTTAATGTTAAATTCACAGCCCATTGAGCTGTGGACACAACTCAAAATGAGCCATGTGGCATGCCAAACAACCAAATTCAAGCCATTTCCATGTCCCCATGTCTCAAAGAACCGCGTGGCCCACACACCACAATCCGGGCTTGTGTGGGACGCTGCATGACTACATTCCAGCCATGTAGAACTCCACACGCCTTGAACGTAGTTGTGTGGAATCCCACATACCACTGGACTGTGGTGAGCCAAAAAAGAAGGAATGAAAGGGTACTAACATAACCCATAAACTAAATAAACCTTCCAAAAAAACAGAAATCAACCAAAAAATCAAAAAATGTTCATTTTTTGGTTAAAAAAACAAATAAATAAATAATAACAAAAAAACTGGTACTATCCAATGGACTAGCCCTAAAGTAAAAAGACCAAAAAAAAACACAAGTAACTGGACTAGCCCTAAATTAAAAACAACAAAAAAAATCACAAGTAACTGGACTAGCCCTAAATTATAAACACAAGAAAAAAAGACAAGTAACTGGACTAGCCCTAAATTAAAAATGCAAAAAAAACAACCAGTTAAACTTGGGTTAAGCTTATCCCATCATAAGGAGTAAAATACTCCTTATGATGGAATCAGCCCAACAAAAGTTGAACTGACTTACCATTAAAATCTCATTAAAAACACTCAATATAATGATGTTAACTCAAAACACTGAACATAATGATGTTCAAAATGTGATAACCCTTTATATTAGAAGAACTCGTTAGCTGAATTAGAATTACAATTTATATGAAACCCAATGATGTAATGAAGTCAAACTCTATAATCTCTATAATCTAGAATACATTTGCAGTTGATCTTTGAGATGATCAACCCAACCAGAGGCTTATTTAGAAATAAAGGAACGCGGTTTTGCTACAATGGGTGGGATTAGAATCATTTATCCCTCAATGAAAAATATAACCCAGTGGCTATTCTTTACAAAGGAAATATAAATAGGGTCTTATTGATCTGTAACACCATTTTTAATTGGAGTATAAGAACAAAATTACTCCAATGAAATGAAACATAAAGGTCTGGCGTATGCTTCTGCTAATATTTGTCCCATATCTATTTTAGCCAACCATTTTGAAGAGGGAATCTTTTGATTGATGTTTTCAACATCAATAATTTTTTTGATCTTTTCTACCTCCTTTTCACCACCAAGCATCTTAATGTAGCATGCTTTATGTTTCTCTAGTTTTTCAATCATTGACTTTCTCACTTTAAACCATCCATGTTCATTGTAACCAAGAGATTTAACAATGACTCTAAATCTGCAATTCCCATCTCCAATCAAATTGCAAACCTCACCCAAGAACTTTGGAATTTCTTGGGTATTTGATTGAGTTATTTCACGTTTGGTTCCTATCATCAAAAATAACTTAGTTTTCATTTCTTTAATCACATCAATGAAATGAATACTCACCAAAGATGAGCTCCTGGTTGAGCTTTTCTGCATGTTGTCTTCCTCTGAAGAGGATTCCAATTCCAAATTAAGTGATCCTAATTCACTTTCACTCTCTTCCTTTGAAATATGAAATTCAGATTCTGATCCTTCCAACTTTGACTGACAATTCATCATTAGTTAGTTAGTTCATTAAACCCAAAGAATGAACACTTTCCAAAATAAAAGACTTAAAATCTTTTTTCTTTTCTTATTTGGCACCCTTCCAGTCCTCTTGTCCCACTTGAGTTGTTTTTCAAAATTCTCAAACTAAGATGTTTCTCTCCGCATATCTTTCAATTTTTTCTGGCCCCTAATTGATTGTAAGACTTTGGGTTCTAGTCTTGGCTTTGATTGATATTTTGTGATCTTCCAAATGATATACTTCAATAGGCTGCCTTGCTCATGATCTAGAGATTCCAAGATCATTGCATTCACTTTTTCATGGAACTGAGGAATGCTCAGCATTTTTTCCACATTGCACTTCAAAAATTCAAAAGGATCAAACATTATTGAATTAGGAATAATAAATCAAAAAGAATTAATCAAATAGAAAATTTGAACAGTCCAACTTAAGCCAACTTACAGACCTAGAACTGCAAGGGTCATAGTCCAACCTCCACTGAGGATGAACATCTTTGGGTCCCACGGATTGTCTGAATGCTAGACTTTCACCTATTTGGTGGGAACAGGGAAAACCCATAGTCTTGGAGTATGACTTGGTGCACACTTTGCAATCATGATCAAGTTTGAACTTATTGCAATTTTCCCTCATGAGCTGAATTGACTCTAAAGACAATTTGTATCCCAATGGTAACAGTTCAGGTGGGAGAACTGTCCCAAACTTAATTTGAGATTTTTGTAGTGATGCATGAACCAATTTATTTTGATTTGAAACTGTTCTGTCAAGGTTTTCCAAACATCCAACATGTTTCCCAAAGATTTTTCAAGGAATTTTTTGAGAGTGGCAGAGCCCCTTCAACCCAAGAAGTTTTTTTGTTTCCAAAATCTGGTTTTATACGAGTCCATGCCATTAAAAATTTCTCTTTGATAGGGAAAATGTTATTTTACATATACTCAAGCACATCCTCATAGTCTTTCAAGAAAAAATATACAAGTCAAAATTTCAGAACCCAAAACTAGGAAGAATAAGAAGAAGTGATTTGGATCTACTCTGAGTTCTGCATCATTGACCTCTGCCTCCTCCTTGGTCTTTGAGGCCCTGTACTTTTCCCATGAAGTCATAAATCTTTTCCATCCTTCAACCCCATAAACAAAGTGCCCTTTACAGTTTACTTGTATGTTTTTAGACAAGTGCCAAGTGCAACATTGTCTTGATGAATCTGGGAAACTAGATTCAATCTCACAAATCAGAGATTTTTCACAGTCCATCACAAAGACCTTTGGAAGTCTCTCAGGATCATAAGACAACTCCTTTAATGCATTTACAGACCAACTTTAGAACTCAAACATTTCTTTTGTTATGAAAACAAGAGATTTTGTGAAAGTTTTCCGGTTGGCTGTCATTCCTACAACATGCAATAGCAGGATTTTGTACTTATTTGTTTTAGAAGTACAATCCAACATAGCAATATGATGGAATTGTTTGGAAAGCTTTAATTACTCTGGGTGCGCCAAGAATAGGGCCTCCAGTGGCCCTCTCCACTGAAATTTGAACAATGAATCCAACTTGATTCTTCAAGCTGTTTGTAGAGCACATCCATAAAAATTTTCCCCTTCAGTTCTTCAAGCGCTACCTTCTGCTTAGTGTTATAGATTGTTTTGTCATCAACATAATTGCAGCCATCAATCTTGCTCAATTTTCTCTTAATTTGTAACGTATTGAGCCCATCATTCATGCCTTCTTTAGATTTTCTAAGGCTACCCCAGTGATTCTCCTCAGTTGAGGATGCACAGAGGGATGTTCTGATGATTGATGGTTATATTTAGTTTCTTTGTAGGACAGTTGCCACAAGGGGTCTGCCTTTGTGAAAACTGCACTGATTAAAAACTTGCACCCAACCTTCCTTGTGTGAGTTTTCCAAGACCGTTTGGTAAGGAGTTTCCCCAAGTAGGAACCATGTTGGACACAGGCCAAATCCAAATATTTATCTTTCTTTGAGATGAAAACTATCAGAGCGTAACCATGCTTCATATCCCATGTTTGACAATAGTTTTGCGCCTCTTCCCTAGTAGGAAAGTCTCTCATGGGAGGTGGGTCAAGTGGATCTAGTAAAAATTCATTGGTTATTGTCATAGTTTCATAGCTTCCTAGTTTCATAATTACAATCCCTCAATTAGTTTTGATCAAATTAAATCTGGAAAAAACCTCAGTAACATAAAATTTTACTCACAACCAGTGGTCAAATCCAACTGTGAAACATTTTGTTCTTCAATTTCAACCCTAGATGAGGATGCAATTGGGGCTTCCAATGTTTCATTACCCAAATCCATTTTTTCCAAAGCTTTATTAACGGCACTATTGATGTAGTCCTTCAACTCAGCCATGTCACAAGGAGGGCTTGTCACTGTTCCCATAATGCAAAAAAATTGCAGTGCTACTTCAGTATTCAATCCAACTTTCAAATGAACAACTGAAAAGTTTTCTCACTTTTGAGTTAAGAAAGATGTGTCAAATTTCACTTTAATATCTAGGATACTTCAATTGATTTCACTTTGATTTCACTTTAATTTTGCTTTGGTATTGCTATGTGTGGTCCAACTGTCCCACATAGTATACTTTGATCCCAAATTTGGGTTGAGGGAGCCCAAGTGTGGTCCAGGTTTGGGTTGAGGGAACCCACATGTGGTCTAGGGGGTGCCCAAAGTTCTGGCACAACTTCTGGCCCATACACGGCTCAAATTGGCCGTTTTTTTTGGGGGGGGTAAACGGCTCCTATACAACCCCCTTGGAGTTGCGTGTGTTTGGAATGGCCCTTTTTAGTCGTCTATGGGCCCCCACGGCTCAAATGGGCCGTTTAGGGCCCTAAACAACTACCACACGGTTGGAGCTGTGAATTTATCATCACACTATTTTTAATTCAAGATACATTTCCAATGTTTTAATTCTTTAATAGTTTGAGATTCCACAAAAAAGAATCTCATAGAAATAAAACCTTCACAAGGGCTAAATATTACTGCAATTAATATTCAGATCAAAATTCACTATTCAAATATTGAAAACCTTCATTTTTACTTCATTTTCTAATTTGTTTTAAATTTTTCTAGAAATATTTACCAATAGTTTACTATGTTACAAGTGTTATAGATAAGAGATATCTATGAATTCAATGGAATAAAATAAAACTTGATTATAATTGAGAAACAGGTCACCCACCTTCTTCAAGCCTCTGCTCAGGAATCAGAGATACCTGGTGATTTTCCATGCTTGGGGAAATAAAAAAACTTTCCAACATAAAATCCATACCCAAATGATTTCCAAAATAAAATTAAACAATTCCATTCATGAATATTTATTTGAATTTTCAGTATCAATGAACTAATTAATGCTTTTCCATCCTTGAATTCCCAAATACAGGTGCTAGTGAAAACGTGGTAAGACCTTTGAAATCTGAAATGCCCCTCTTTTCAAAACTTAAAATAATATATACCTCAAATCAATGGTTGATTTCACCCAGGCAAAGGGGGCTGTATAAAGAGGCAATCAGTCTGTGCAATTATTTCATGAGATTTGATGGTCAGAATTTTTCATCAGCAATCAATTAAATACCAAGATTTAAGAATTAAAGGATAAAAATACTCTTGGATACATTTCAAGTTTTATCATAACATTTTCTTTTTCATCAAGGCTTTGAAGGAAACAGAATGTACAATATTTGGACTTCCATGTGTAATTTTTTTTCACCAAAGTAATGAATAGATTACAAGATGGGATGAATTTTGTGTAGCTCACTTTTTGAAAAATTAAACTCCAATATTAAAAAGCCTCAGAGACATGGCATCTTATGCCCATGGCAAAGGTGAACAACCAACTATAACTGCACAATTTTTATCAATTTTCTTGAATTAAACTTGACCTTGGTCAATTTCCCACAGGGCTCAATCAATCAAAACCAATCATTCCCACCTAATGCATTTCATTATCCATGCCTTTACACCTGTTGTGGTTGATGAATAAAATTGGAATGGGAATGATCATTAACATATGAGGGCCTTGTGGAATGCTTGGACTAGAATTCAGGATGTATAAATTGTGTTTTTAATAGCACTTGGACCACTTGTCAATTTTTGCCCAAGTTTAATCTCTGGGTTCCAGGGAAGATTGAAACAAAGTTTGGTTTGAAACCTAGAGATTAAACTTGGGCAAAACTTGATTCAACAAAATAATCAAAAAAAAAATTGTTGCCCAGTCCAAGCTTTCTTAAAAACACAATAATTGGAATTGGTGCATGCAAAGCATTGGCAGATAGCTGGCTTGAAATGTGGGAAAGAGTGGCAATCCCATTGGGATATGGGCGGAGCTCATTTGACATCAGTCATCACCTAGGACTATTTTTTTGCTGCACCTCTCAGTGGATGAAAATAAAAGATTGTGTTTTTGGGAAAAAAACATTTGCAATTGGAAAGTCAAAAGGAAGAAATAACTTGATCAACCGGCTATGTTACAAATTGACATCTGGGGATTCAAGCAATGAGGATAGTAACGATGCTAACTACAGCTAGTTTTGCTTGTTCTGGTGTCATTCAACGCTCCACAATCCGCAGCAAATGGAGCAGTAGTATTGACCAGTTTAGGTCTGTAAACAAAATAGGAAACCCCCAAAGAGCTGGGCGCGATGAGCAAGCGGCTTTAGCTGCTGTTTTTTTTCTTTCTGCTTTGACATTCCTCGACACAACTCAAGGTTTGAGATATTTCCTAAGCGGTAAACAGATCAGGCATCAATAAATCCTGCAGCTCATAGCAAATTATGCGACACACTTGAGGTTGAAAAGTAAAGCAAGTAAATGAACGGCGAGTCAGGGTCGAGATTATTCCTGATGGAAATAGATGTCCACCGAAAACCGCGCGAATGTCGGCTTTCTTCTGAAACTAAAAACAAAACGGGGAAACAAATTAAAAGCCTGAGTTGGAAGCAGGTCATCCTTGGGTCAGTTCTCGTGAAACTGAAAGGTTTTAGGAAATCTTTGCTGGATTGGTGACAGGGTTCCTCACAACAATTACAATCAAAGGGGCATAAAGGTGTATCTGTTGTTCGGTCAAAATATATAAATCGGAAGAATGGAGAAGTCAACGCCAAGTCGGTGCCCGCTCAAGCGCCTGTTGAATCCATGAAGACAAACCTCCACCTAATCCGATCTTCAATTCTTCAACAGTATAGATCGGCAATCCATCATCCGTTTTAGGCCCTTTTGTGGGATTGGCCGATACGTTCACACCGTGCGTTTTTGTTCGGTAACATTGTGTTCAAGTTAATATTATGGAAAAGACGGAGAGATCAGCGATCTTATCACACGGGGAGCGGCGCATGATTCCAAAAGCTGTACGACGAACTCGTTCCTCGGGAGTCTCGGAAGGCCAACTCGTCATCGGTTAAATGAAGCTTGCGCTTCTTTTGATCATTAAGAGGATTTGAACGACTTAAAATGTTTTGAGAAGGATCGAATAACACCTCTACGGGCTCAGGGTCATTGGACCGTTTGTTTTTCGCTTTGGATTTTCTCGAGAGCGGGTCACGGGATTGCGGAACATGAATGCTGCTCGATTGCCCATCTTGCTTGAATTTTGACTCGATAACTGACCCGGTATCAAGATTGGCCAGATCGTTCGACTCGATAGATTCATCTGCTGTCTTGGGTGATTTCTTGAACTTCTTCTTCGGGGCCGAACTTGAACCCGCCGTTCTGGCAAAGATCGCATCGATCTCGCTTAAGATACCACGGGCCATGTCTTCATTGAGAAAGGCATCCGGCGCTAGACACGGGGTGGTTCACAGTGGGGCATTCTCCCGTGCAACCCCCAGCCGCACAAACTGCTGCGGCATTTTGAGTGTTGCATGCATATTTTATCTGTCGCAAGGAATACAGATTGGTGTGCGACTAGGGTTGGTGGCGACACCTTTGAGGGCATCTATCACCGTCTCGATAAGTGGGCTCGATAACAGCATCTGCAATCGTGCTCGGTAAACCCGCTCGATAGGTAAATATACCGAGTGGGGACCCCAGCCGTGGCAAAAACAAACCCTTGCTTACAAGCAAGCTCCATAACTCCAACCCCAAATTGACCAAGTTGGAAAAAGTTATGGAGCTTGCTAAGCCGGACCTTTGTGGGATTTACATGGGATAGGTAGGTACATATTGTATTTGTCCTTAAGCTTGGACAGCACGCCAAAATTTCCGATTTTTTTTTTTTTTAGTTTAATCCAATTTGCCCAAATTTTTGCCCAAGGTTTTGGCCCGAGATTTCTGCCCAACTTCCCCCCCACCTTTGATGGTCAGTATCCGGTAAAAAAAAATCCCACCTCCCATCGGATCAACCACCCCATTTTATTTTCTACCTCCGATCAGACCCACCCCCCTTTTTTTTTCTACCTCCAATCGGACCCACCCCTATCAACCAAAATTTTTCTTCATTTCTCCCATCAGATACAACAATGATGCCGGAAAAATTAACCCCTGCCCATCAATCAATCATCCAATCATACCTTCAAACCTCTCATCAAATGCCTCCCACCCAAACTGGAACCAACAATGATTTTCCAGACACCAATGAAGAGCTCCCGGAACCTGAAGATTTGATGATTGTAGCCTCACAGATTCATTTCAAAAAAAAAAATGAAAAAATGCTGATATGGTTCTAATAATGTTATTTCAGGTGAATGCTGAGAGTCCTCATGCAAGTTCTATTGAGCCAAGTCTTCATTCAAGTAGCCCAAACTTAAGTTTTCCATCATTTGTATTCCAATACTACAAGAATACTTATAAAATTCTTTTTTATCAATTTTTTTTATCTTTCTAATAAAGAAATCATTTGAATACCTCATCAATTTTACAATCTATTGTTATGAAAAAAACCAAAGAACAAAGAAGAAAGTTTGGAAGCAAGTATGACCATCCAAAGGATGCCGCCTTGTGGTTCAAATCAACCCCAACAAGGTCAACTTTGATCAATTCAAATCATTTGTTTTGGCAGCTTGAAACATTGAAAACAGCAGCATCTCTTCTGTGATTTTGAATGCTGGATCAGCCAGTATACCTCCAATCAAATAGCTGTTCCATATACCCAAATGTAGGGCCTACCTAAAATCTCAACCCATCAACCTCAAGACCTCAGATGACTACTTGGCTTGGGTATTGACCATTATTGGTCAAAATGCTTCTCAAGCTGGGGTTACCCTGTGCCAAAGCAATCCCAAGGATGACTTGGATAAAGCTTGGAATGAGAATCTGATTGCAAAGACAACTATGTGGGTGACATCTTGGGAATCCAATATAAACCAAAGGGAATCAACTTCAGCCCTCATGTCCAACTTGGAATGGGGATCTGAAGATGAATTGGATATTGATGATCAAGAAATTCAGATGGCCAAGATATATGAAAAATACATGGTCAACCTTAAGTATGATCAAGTCCATCCAGCTTTTCCTCATCCAAGTGATCCCAGCAAGTATATCCTTTTGACTGCTGATAATTCCCGCATTTGGGCAGATGCTCTGGTAAGTTGGCTTGTAGTTATCTAGTTATAAATCATTGCATTCAACACTGATATATCTATACCTCAACCCTTTGATTCCCAAGGTTTCTCAGAAGCCTGGTGTTTCTTTGAATTCCCCACCAAGTGAATTAGAATATCTCACTTTGAAAAATGAGAATCAAGAACCAGTTAACCCTCAGATCAACACCAAAATTCTTGGCACTTTTATCTCTCAGTTACTTGGCAACCATGGTGAACACCTCAGGAATTGCTCACCTCCTTCACCTTCACCATCTTTAGAACCAATCAATAATAATGGAAATTCAATTTGAGATCATGTTCAGTGGATAGGAATACAAGGTAATTCCAATGAGATAATAAGATGCTTAGAAGCCAAAGATATTGATTCCTATAAACTGCTCAATTCAAACAATCTCTCCAACTCTGATCTCAAATCAATTTGGTTGACTATTGGGATGATTGCTTGCCTTTGAAATAATGTCCCTTGTTATGAGAAGTACCTCCGCAATAGATCTCCTTGACATATATTAGTTGTAATCTCATTAAATGCAGTTCCTTGTTATGAGAAGTACCTCTGCAATAGGTCTCCTTGACATCTAGATGTTGTAATCTCATTAACTGCAGTTTTTCCATGATTTGATTACTATTTTTGTTGAATGAATGATTTGCTCAGGCTCATGATGATGATGACATTGAGAAAAGTTTCATCAGTTGTGATTTTGATGAGACCATGAACAATGGATAGGCAATGAAGCATCTCCATGCTATTCCTTCACACATTCAACAGCTCATGGTTGATGGGTAATCCCAAGCCATTCCCAAGCCCCATTGGGTCCATCATCATCCTTTGCATCCGGTAGCTTACCCTTGGATTCTAACTCCAGCAAAATCCCTTTAGCTGCCTCAAAATATGATACTCTTGGGCATCTCCAGCCAGGTTGTACACATTGCATGAATTTTTTGAAATTGGATTCCAAAATTTTGGAAATTATAAGCATTGACACATGAAAAAAAAAGGTTGAAAAACAAATAATAAATACATTAAAAAAATCATTCACTTGCTGATGAGTCGTATGGAAAATCAGAGCAAGAATAGCCAGCATGGCAATAGAGCTCCTCACAAAGACTTTCAGTGATTAGATTACCAGTTATTTTGTAAATTGAACGGATTTTATCCCTGGAGGTCACAAGGACCTGAGATTGACAAAGATGGGATTTGACAATTGAGAAACACAGCTCAATAGGGTTCAACTCAGGACAGTAAGGGGGAAGTTAAATGAATTTGATCCCCTTTTCATTAAACAATTGATTGATCCAGCCACCTTTGTGAATCTTGGCATTATTGCAGACCGGGGTCCTGTTGACTGCTGGATATGGATTCATCCTGGGAAGCTTCAATAAACAAGGATCTCAATCAGTGGCCCAATCTTGATCATAAACAATAAAATCACATACCAGATTCCATTTAAGAAAATGCTCAAAGTCTTTGCAACTTACAGTGTCTTCAAAGACAATAGCCGCTATCATCCAATACACAGAGATGGCAGGGATCAAGCTGTACCTAACTGGGTTACTGTCATGTTGATAATTGTATGCCAGTTGCACCTTGGCAGATTGGGCATGGTTCCAAAGCATGTCCCTACTGCAAATCACAGTTTCATCTATTTTGAGAAATTAAAAGAAGAGAATTGGCAGGTGAAATCCACCAAACCTAAGAGGAAGATTAGAACATACCAGTAAAGACAAGAAACTCTGCTGGGATTGAGGACATTCTTTCTAAGTACTCATATTTGGCTACAAGATCCTTACAGATGTTGATTGTTATTGTTTTCTTCAGGGTAACACCTAATCAATTCCGGAGGACTTTTTGAATGGTTTCAACCAAAAACAGGCTTCCAAAGCTATCATAGACCTGCTCTCTGATCTCATCCAGAAACAAACCTGGCTTGCTTTGTACTAACAATTACATGAATATCTTCTTGTAATTGGTAAGTTGTTCCAGTTGTCCTAGTTTTTTCATAATCCTCTGGGTCTTGGATGAAACGGCATGTTGTATGAAAGAGTTTGATCCATTGGTGAAAGGATTGGTGGGAGATATTTTCACCCAAAGCAGTGCGGATGAAATCAAAAGAGTGATCTTGAAGAGCCATCCAGACTGCCAATATCTTCAATCCTGGGTTATATTGACAAAAAACCATAGTTTTGTTGGACTTGGCTGAGTTTCTAATCTCCTGCCAAACCAAAGCCACGGAATGTTGTCAGTTTCATCAAAATCAGATGTTTATAAAAGAATGGAAATAACAACCAACCAATCAAAAATATTGCTGATAAGGTGATGAGGGAATGGAATTGCTGAAGTTGAAAGATTTCTGATGATTGATGGAGGGGTGGATCCAATTTGAGATCAAAAAAAACCAACAGAGAAGAAAAATTTGGTTGATAGGGGTGGGTCCAATTTGAGGTAGGAAAAAAAGGGGTGGGTGGGTCCAATTGGAGGTAGAAAAAAAACGGGGGGTTGATCCAATGGGAGGTGGGATTTTTTTTTACCGGATACTGACCATCAAAGGTGGGAGGGAAATTGGGAAGAAATCTTGGGCCAAAACCTTGGGCAAAAATTTGGGAAAATTGGATTAAACTAAAAAAAAAATTGGAAATTTTTGCGTGCTTTCCAAGCTTAAGGACAAATACAATATGTATGATATGGGGATATCTACTCCCCTTCCACTTTTTACAACCACTCCCCATCTACCATATCCTACCCTCCCATCCAATCTACCATCCCTGCCCCCCCTCCCATATCCCTCCCCAATCCTCATCCCCATCCCCCCTCCCATATCCCTCCCCAATCCTCATCCCCATCCCCCCTCCCATATCCCTCCCTCCATTGGAAACTCCATCCACCACAACCAACAAATAAGAAACAAAAATAAAAAATCAAGAAAACAACCTTCCACCAACCAACCAATGAATTCCCCCCCAGTCACCCTGGACTTTCAATCATTCTCATCTCCTCAATCACCAACTTCTCACAAAAAAGAAGATTCAAAGAAGACAAGGGAAGCAAACTGGGCCACTCAAGAAGAGGAATAGCTGGCTTGATTGTGGATCTACATTAGCAAGGACCCAGAATTTGCAACAAATCAATTGGGGATCCAGTTCTTCAAACAAGTTGAAGAGGACTTCAACAGACACAGCAAAGCCACCTATCATGACTGGGAATGTATAACCACTAGTTTTTTTTTTCAAACCCATCTGTATTCCAATTTATTACTTTTTTTTCTTTTCCTATTTTGGAAATAGGTGGTCCAACTTGACAACTTAAACACTCAAGTTCTCAGCAATCTACCAAACAATTGAAAACTCACCTCCAAGGAGCTCCAGCCCTATGGATTGGATGCAAAATGCTCAAGAGCTCTATTGCCAGCAAAGCAAAGGCCAATCCTTGAAGATCAAATTGGCATGAGAGATACTGATAAAACACCCAAAATAAATTGGGAATTTAATTTCCTCTCACAGCATCAACTGCCCCGGGACACCCAGTTTTGGTTTCCCATCCTCACCTTTGCTATCCAACCAGCACCTAGTGCAATATCCCAGAGTGAAGGCCTCAAAACAAAAAAAAAGCCTTCAGAAAATAATTCCAAAGCTGGAAGCAAACCTTTGATTCTTGGGTTCCTCATGGCCAGCAATAGCATTGGAAACTTGCAGAACAAAGTTTCAGAAAGACAGAATCACTTGGAAGCACAATTTTTTAAAGTTACAGCAAGACAGAATCACTTGGAAGCACAATTTTTCGAGTTGGAAGCCAAAAAGGCAGACATGAAGGTGTTTCTGGGGAATTTGTCTGTTATTCTGCAGGCTTAATCAAGATTTCCTTACAATGAGAGCAAGGAAATGTTGAGTATGCTGAAAAAGAAAGTGAGAATGCAACTCAAAGATGGTCAAAATTAAAAATTTACAAATTCTTGGTTTGTTTTGATGTGGCTTGGAAAAAGGTTGTTTTGTTATGGATTTGAAAAAAGTTTTTAGCTTGGAGAAAAATTTCTATTTTTTATTTTCCGATATATTTCAAGGTAGATAGATTCTAAATCAGACGGATGGAACTAAGAAAAAAAATATTCCAACTTTTTTTCCCCAAATCATTAACCAATAAGAATTCTAAGTTGTATTTGATAGCCCTCTTTTCATCCAATTGTAAATTTTCAGATCATTCATAAGCTGAAGATGGAGTGTAGAATCATGAAGCTCATAAGATTTCTGACTAAGGCTTTAAAATGAATGAAATAAAAAAGGATGACAAAAATTTGGTGTGATAAGGACATTTGAATTAGGGTGATGATAAATTCACAACTCCCAGTTGTGTGGGAGCTGTGTAAGGCCCTAAACGGTCCGATGGAGGCTTCCAAAGCGCGCGTGGGGGCCCATAAATTCTTCTACATGCATCCAAAAGGTCTTTTCAAACACACGCGACCCTGGGGGTTGTATAGCCCCCATAAAAGTCATTTTTGGGTTGTGTAGCCCCGTACACAGCTGCTTTGAAACATGTTTGGGGGTATAAAACCCCTAGGGGTTGTGCCAGAATTTTTGGGACCCCCTGGACCACATTTTGGTTCCATCAACCCAAATTTGGGATCAATGAATACTATGTGAGACTGTTGGACCACACCTAGAAATCCCAAAGTGAAACTAAAGTGAATCTAAAGTGAAATAAAGTGAAAATGCAAACTAAATCAGTGAAAGTAAAGTTAAACTGAAAAAAAACATCCCACTAAACTTGATCTTGCTCAAATCAAAAGTGAGAAAAATTTGCAGTTGTTCAATTGAAATTTAGATTCAATACTGAAGTACCATTGCATTTTTTTTGAATTATGGGAACAGTGGCAAGCCCTAATTTTTTTGAAATGGCTGCATTGAAGAAATACATTGATAGTGCCATTAAAAAATCTGCGGACAAGAACAATTTGGGTAATGAAACATTGGAAGCCCCAATTGCATCCTCATCTAGGGTGGAAATTGAAGAACAAAATTTTTCACACATTGAAATAATCTCTGGTGGTGAGTAACATTTTATGTTAGTCTGGTCTTTGCCTCATTTAATTTGATGGAAACTGAACTATGAATATGTAACTATGACAGATCCACTTGACCCACATCCTGTGAGAGATTTTCCAACTAGGAAAGAGACACAAAAATATTGTCAAACATGGGCAATGAAGCATGGTTACGCTTTAACAATTTTCAACTAAAAGCGTGATAGATATGTGGATTGAGCCTGTGATAGACATGGTTCCTACTCTGGCCAATTGCTCACCAGATGGTCAAGTCAAACTCACACAAGGAAGGTTGGGTGCAAGTTTTTAATTGGTGCAAGTTGCACAAAGGCAGACCCCTTGTGGCAAATCTCCTACAGACATGATCAACATAACCATCAACCATCTCCACACCCCTCATTGCATCCTCACCTCAGGAGAATCTCTAGGGTGGCCTCAATGAATTTAAAAGAAGGAATGAATGATGGGCTCAATACTATTCAACTGAAAATAAAATCTAGCAAGATTGATGGTGGAAAATATGTTGATTACCAAAAAGCGTAAGGTAGTGCTTGAAGAAATAAAGGGAAAATGTGTTATGTAGGTCCTCTTTTAACAACTTGGTGATTCAGGTTGGGTTCATTGAGAAAAATCCAGTGGAGAGGTTCACTTAGAGGCCCTATTCTTGGCCCACCCCAAGTCATTAAAGCTTTGCAAACAATTCCATTATATTGCTATGTTGGATTGTACTTATAAAGCAAATAAGTACAACATCCCCCTATTGCATGTTGTAGGAATACAGCCTACTGTAAAACTTTCACAGTAGCTCTTGTTTTTATAAAAAGATAAACATTTGATTTCTACAGTTGTTCTGTAAATGCACTAAAGGAGCTGGCTTATTATCTTCAGAGATTTCCCAAAGTCTTTGTGACAGACCATGAAAAATCTCTGACCTGTGCTATAGAAAATTTTTTCCCTGAGTCAACAAGACAGTATTTTCAGTGGCACTTGTCTAAAAACATACTAGCAAACCATAAAGTGTGCGTTAATAATGATGTTGAAGGATGGAAAATCTTTATGTCTCTATTGGCTAAGTATGGGGCCTTGAAAAACAGCAAGGAGGCAGAGGTCAATGATGCAGAAGTTAGATTAAGTGCCAAATCACTTCCTCTTCTGTTAATCTTCCTAGTTTTGGTTTGCTTACATTATTACTTTTATAAAGTGTTCCTTTGAAGACTGTGAGGATTTTTTCAAGAAAATGAATCATAACATATTACCTATCAAAGAGATGTTTTTAACCGCTTGGAATTGCAAAAACCCTGACTTTGGAAATAAAACCAAATCTTGGGTTGAAGGGGCCCATGCTAATCTCAAACAATTCCTTGAAAATCATTTGAGAAACATGTTGAATGTTTGGAGGAACCTAGAGCCAACAGTTTCCAATCAAATTAAATTGGTTCAGGCTGCCCTTTAAAACTCTCAAATAAAGATAGGAATAGTTCTTACCACTGAACTGTTACCATTGGGATACAAGTTTTCTCTAGAGGAAATTAAACTTTTTGTGGAAAAATTAGAGAGGCTAAAGCAGAACCATGATGGGGAAGTGTGCACCAAGTCATGCTCCAAGACTATCAGTTTGTCTTGTTCCCACCAGATAGATGATCTAATAGCATCAAGAGGATCAATTTTGGCTGAGGATGTTCATCCTAAGGCAAGTTTGGATTATGAAACTTGCAGTTCTAGTTCTTTAATTTGGTTTAATGGGATTATGCTTTTTGATAAATGCTTTATGAATGATAATCCCTACTTTAATAATATTTGATACTGGTGAAATTTAAAAGGTTGATGTTTATTAAATTCTCAAAAATTCTCAGTTACATGAGAAGCTCAATGAAATGATCTTGGGATATCCTGAAAAAGATCATTTCAGGCTGTTGAAGCACTTGATTCAGGAGACTGCAAATTATTGATCAAATCCAAGACTTGAACCTAAAGTCTTGAAATTAAGCAGAGGCCAGCCTAAATTGACAGATACCCGGAGAGATCCTTTTTGTTTTGAACACTTTGAAAAGCAGCTTAATTGGGAAAAGAGAATTAGAGTGGCACCAAACAAGAAAAGAGGAAAGATTTTAAGTCTTTTCTTTTTTGAAATGTTCATTTTTTGGGTTTAATGAAATGATGATGATATGATGTTAATTTTTAGTCAAAGTCTGAAAGATTGGAATCTGAATTTCATAGTTCAGAGGATGGGACTGAAATTAAATTATATTCACTTGATTTGGAATCAGAATCCTCTTCAGAGGAATAAGAGGTGCATGAAGTTTCATCCAGAAGCTCATCTTTTCTGAGTACTGATGTGATTAATTAATTTTATTGGAATTTTGGCTGAGTGAGTTTTGATTAAAGGAAAACAAATTGAAGTAACTCAATAAAATACCTCAGAAATTACATAAGTTCTTGGGTGAGTTTTGCAATCCAATTGGTGATGGGAATTGCAGATTCAGAGTCATTGCTAAATTTCTTGAGTATGATGAAGACGGTTGGTTGAAAGTGAGAAAGGATGTGATTGAAACATTGGAGAGACATAAAGCATGTTAAATTAACATACTTTTTGGTGCAGAAGATGTATAAAAGATTAAAAAAAGACCTGATGTTGAAGACATCAATGAAAAGATTCCCTCTTCAAAATGGCGGGCCAAGTTAGATATGGGTCAAAGAATAGCAGACACATATGCCAGACCTATATTTTTCATTTCATTGGAGTCATGTTGTACTTATACTCCAATGAAAAAAGGTATTACAGATCAATCAGAGCCTGTTTATAATTCCTTTGTTAACAATAACCACTGGGTTCTATTATTACTTGAGGAAGAAATGATTCCAATCCCACCCATTGTAGCAAAACACTCTGCTTTCTTTCAAAGAAATATTCTGGTTGTGTTGATCATCTCAAAGAGCAACTGCACATGTATTCTAGATTATATATTTCAATTATAGAGATCATTTCATCATTGGGTTTCCATATTAATTTTAATCCTGATGCAGCTAACTTATACTTCTATTAATATAAAGGGTTATCACATTTTGAACATAATTATGTTGATTGTTTTGAGTTAACATCATTATGATGAGTTTTTTGAATGAGATTTTATTGGTAAGTCAGTTCAACTTGTTCTGGGCTGACCCCATCATAAGGAGTATTTTTACTTCTTGTGAAGGGATCATCTTAACACAAGTTGAACTTGTTTTTTTGGTGTTTTTACTTTAGGGCTTGTCAAGTTACTTGTCTTCTTTTTTGGTGTTTTTACTTTAGGGCTTGTAAAATTGAACTTGTATTTTTTGGAATTTTTACTTTAGGGCTAGTCAAGTTTAACTTGTATGTTTTGGAACTTATACTTTAGGGCTGCTGCATAGACTCTTTCATTGTTTATTTAATTTTTGGTGTTTTGGTTGTCCTCAGTTTTTTATTTTTCATTTTATTTTGTTCTTATTTAGTTTTATTTATGTATTTTTACTTATTTTTATTTTGTTTTTCATTTTTTATTTTTATTTTAACCAAAAAATCAACATTTTTTGGTCTTTTGGTTGATTCCTGTTTTTTTTTGTATTTTTATTTAGTTTATTTTAGTTTTTTATTTGTTTTACTTTTATTTTTAGTTTTTGACCCACAAAACTTTTAGTTGGGTTTTGTTTCACACAAACTGGGCCGCATGACTACAATCAAGTTGTGTGGAGGCTACAAAACTCAATTGTAGTTGTGTAGAATGCCACATGGCACAAATAAGTTTTGTACACAACTCATTTGGGCCACAAATTTATCATAAAAACTTGAATTATTATGGGAAATATTAGAAATATTATTTATAAAAGGATCACATGGTGATCTATCTGCTAAAATTGTGTTAAGGAAAATTATACATAATTTCATAACTTGGGAAATGTCCTGCCTGAACCATAATCTGTTGGGTTGAGTCAGAATAGAAAACTCACTCTGCAAAAACTCAAATGAATGTTCTATGTACTTCCTTGCAATTTCTTGGAGGGTTTTGAAATTTTTGGTGGCATAATCCTGAGTTTTTTTGTATGACTTGACAAGAACTGGCCAACTGGGGTATATTCCATCTGCCAAGTAGTAAACATAGGAATATTTTTTGTTTTTAAACTCAAAATTTCCATTGGAAGCTGAAGATATCAATGAAATAAAATATGATTAAATTGAAGTCAGAAAATAACCCAAAAATAAAACATGCAGTAATTTCAAAAAATAGCAAACAAATAACCTAAATCATGCCATCAAGATAGTGATCAAAGATGTGGATATTTTGAACTACATTGATATCATTGTGAGCTCCAGGTGAACCAAAAAAACATTGCCAGATTCTTAAGGGGAGGGATGCCACTGCTTCTAAAACCACTTCAGGAGCTCCTTTCTTTCCTTGGTATTGAAATGCCCAAGCATGGTTACAAGTTTTCCAGCCCCAATTAATTCCATCAATACTTCTGCAACAGCCACAAAAACCATGATCCTCATATTCTTTCATAATAAATTTTAGTTCATCATCTGTTGGAGAATGGAGGTATTCTTTTTCATAGATATTTAAAACATTTTTCACAAATATCTTCAGGGTTTCAAGAGCTTTAATCTCTTCAATTTTCACATATTCATCTGTTGAATCAGCTGGGAGACCAGATTCTAGATGGAAAACGGTACTTGTGAGTTTTTGATGAGGGTAAAGGCAAATTTGACCACAGAAATCCTACATGAAAAAAAAATTCAAAAAGGATTTTATATCAGTATTCTGCTCCTTTCAAAGTAAAACCAACAAATAGATAAAAATAATACTATTCTTTGAATCCAGTAGTTTTTTGGGCTACTAATTCATTTATCAAGAACTTAAATAGTGACTTAATCATCCAAAATCTCCTTTCAAACATGGATTTTGTGTATCATGCATTTAAATTGAAATAAAATTTCATGAGGTTTGAATGGCCTCCCACCCTTCAACACTTAATCCTAGCTCTTTGGTGTTTTATTTTGACTCTGAGGTTGGCTTTTTGGAGCTTTACGCCAATGTTGAGAATTATTTCTTGATGTCCTAAAGATGGTTGGATGTGGACAGGGAATTACTTTTGGAGGCTTGGGATTATCATGGTCTTGGTTGTTTGGTTGAAGGTGGTTGGTTTTTTTCAATAAAGATTTCATTTTGTAGATTGTTGTCTGTTGCTCTGGATTTCCTGGATTACAATACAATTTTGGTTACATGGAGGTTTTTTGATGGTGCATGGCTGGATCACCCATCTCTATAGGTATGTTAAAGATGCTTTGCAGAGTGCAATTGGAGGTCGCACTCTGGAAAGGGCCTTGATTACTATTTTTTTTGGCTAAAAAGGGCTTAGTAATCAAAGATTTATCAAGAGTGATTGAGGATGCTTAAGCAGACTTATCTGCAGGGATTTCTCCAATCAAGCAAAAATTGTGCGCTTGATAGGGCTTGATAGCTTTCCACTGGAAAAAATCCTCAACAAGGATCCATAAATTTATGGATCCTTGTCCAGGATTCACAAGAGAAATTCTGTCAAACCCCACTCTAACATGTCTTCCCCCTGCCCTCCCTCTCCATAGCTCCACCCAACCATGCCCACCCCCCCCCCCCCCTTGAAATTCATCACTCCCATCAACAACCCCCCACCCATTTGAAATTGTCCTCAATTTGGTTCATTTATTTTTGAAATTAAAATGATGCCAAAAGTATCTTTTTTTTCCCTGTTTGGGGGCGGTCCCAAACCTTAGCAAGCAGGGTTTGATGGAAGGGAAAATGGTGGGAATTGCCACCCAAAATCCTCAATGACTGTTGTGCAGGCCCAATTCATTGAAACAAGGGTGAAAATTTGGATTTCAAAATTAATTCAACCTTGAATGCCTTGAGAAATTTTCAAACTTGTCAAGTTTTTTTTTCAGATGTTGGTACATGCCCTCAGGGTAAGGAATACCAAGTTTTGCCTCAACTTTCTCTTGCTGAAACTCCAATTGAAGGTGGTAAAAGTGGGTTTCCAACACCGAGCCAAAAATATAAATAGGGGTTTGTGGTCATTTTTCCTAAAAAATAGATTGTTTTTTTGCAGAAAGCTGGTTTCAAAAGGGTATGAGTATACCAAAAGCAAGCAAAAGGCACAAAAATCAAGGTTCAAGTGTAACATTATAACATCACGTTGGCCAAAAAAGGAAAAAAACAGGCCAAAAATGAGGATATATGAGTGACATTGGATAAAGTAATCATCTCTCAATCTACAATCTCAATCTTGATCATCTTGTTTCAAAATAATGTTTTCTTTTATTATTTTAATCAAATTTTATGGTGGGAAAATTAATAACTAAGAATTGAAAACAATTGTATTTGCATTTCCTGTTATATTTGGAAAATTTCTGTCTCTTCAGATTTCCCATAATAATCAGAAAATTATTTTTAAAAAATGTGAAAAGATTTGAGGTAAGATGTTTTTTTTTTCAATTTTTTGATTGTAATTTTGAAGGCCTTTAAATGGCCCAAAACTCTCACATTTTTCTTAGAGAAGAGAGCCACAAATGGTGTGGTACCCTGGGAAGGATGGGTATTTGAGAGGGAAACAAACAAATTCTCTTACATATCTGAATTGAAGAAAGCCACAAAGGTGGTTTTAAACTTTCAGATTTAGAATAAGCCACTGGTTTTTTATTACTGAAATTGGTATTGGGGAGGCCACAAAGCATCTTACATGGATTTAATATAAGAAATACTAACAAAAATAATCATTTGAAGGAATGGAAAATCTTTGTATAAGATGATTGTTAGATATTCTTTTGGGATTGAAAGAGTTAAAAAAAATAGAAATTTAATTAAGGAAGAACCCATTTATAAAAAAAAAAAAAAGAACAAAGATAAAAATTTTTGAAGGTAATAAAATTTAGACAGTCAATTATTAAAATGGCAAAAAATGAAAGCAAAATCTTTTAGAAAAGGCACGGGACTTTGCAACAAACATCCAAGTTCACACATGAATTTAATAATGAAAACAGTATAATAGTAACAAAGGAAAATGGCTTTCTAACAACAGGAATTCTCAATATGAAGAAAAGAATAGCAGTAATTTTTTGTCATTCCCTTATGAATGAAAATAGCTTGTTACCACTATTAAAAAATACTTCTGATACACCCTAGTAATATAACTTCAAAAATTAATGACATAAATAAAAATATTCAAGGAAAATCCAATTCAGTAAATCAATCAGAATAATTTCTTTGAATAGTTTTAAATATCTTGATTTTCAGTGAAGTTTTACATATAGTCACTCCCTTAACCTACTCTCAATTTTTTGATCTTTCCTAAACTAATTACTAACTGGAGATACCAGAATTTAAAAATGGAGTAAATAGTTTGCTGTTATATTGAATGTATACACATATTTCAGAAATTAATTTAAGAATTATGTTTTTTGTATTTTTTAAGATTTATTTTTATCAATAGTATTAATTCAGAATTCCTGCATGCATACCCATCAATATATAAAATAGGGGTTATCAAAGTTAACCAAACCCGCCATTTTTTAATGGCGGGTTTCAACCCAAATCTGCCATTTCAAACCCGCCATTAAAAATCAAAAAAACCCACTTATTTCAGATCAGACGTGTCAAAGTTAACCTGAAATAAGTGGTTTTTTTCAAATAAAGTATTTAAATGCTTCCACCACCTGTCCGCATCATACACCCCTGTCTTCCCACCTCCTTCTACCTCCGACCTCATTTCAAAATTTTTTACCCCAACCCTCATCATAAAATTGATTGACCACTCTCATCACTTTATCGCTCTCATCACTTGATCACTCTCATCCACTTCATCGCTCTCAAAACTTCATCACTCTCATCACTTAACCGCTCTCATCACTTGATCACTCTCATCTACTTGATTGCTCTCAAACCTTCACCACTCTCATCACTTTATCGCTCTCATCACTTGCATAGCCCGAACTCTTTCAAATGGACCCTCAGCAAACCTCCCCCCACAAGTCCAACACACCAAAGAGAACATCGCCAAGGAACTCCACAACAAACAATCCTCCCCCATCAGCTTCCAAGGGCTCAAGTCAGCTGAAGAGAGCTGATCACATCATCCTGGTAAACCGGCTGAAAATTCCCTCCAACTACAATGCCTGCTTTGGATCTGACAACAAAACACGTGTTGGCTGACCTCAATCCTCTAAGGTCAATGGTTATCTCCTGATGGCCAATGAACTCAAGAACAAAACAAAAGGTAGGCTGGATCTGTCATCCAAAAACATGAGGGAGCGGTTCAAAAACTATTGAGCCAAGTACAAAAAGGCCCACTCCATGTCTATCTCCACTGGCTTTGGTATCACCAACTTGGACAAAGCCAAAGGAATCAACTTGGTGGTTGATAAGTTGGACTCCATTTTTCCTTTTTATATTCAAATGGATGAAATCTTTGGAAAGAAGGCCAACATTGCCCCCCTAGCTGCTTTTGATGCCCAACAATCCAATTCCGTTGATGCCAAGGACTTGGCTGGGGATGCTCAGCCTACAAACGGGGACCTTGATGAAACCTTGGCCTTGGAGTGGCCCCCATCTGATGACGAGGAGGATATTCAAACACAATTGGCTCCAATCACTTCTACTTTGGTATTGATTGATCAGTCAATCCCAACCTTGGACCCCTCACTTCCTTCTTTTGATTGCTCTCTTCCTGGGGCAGAACAACTGGAGAACTTGCCCAATGAGGATGATGTTATTCCTGGATCACCGTTGCCATCAACATCTGTTCAAGTAAGGAACTAAATTGTTTTCAATTCTGTCTGGTTGCTCCTGACTGATTTACATTGTAAAAAAACAGGCTCAGTGGATACATCCATTTATTTGCATAACAAGTCCCCATGAAGCTCTACAGCTGTAAAGGGACCTCAGTCATGCCTATGTTATATGTATCCACCACCTCTCTGAGATCAATTACCTGAAAAGGGACTTCAAGGCAAAAAAAATGCTTTTTAAAGCTCATATGAGTACAAGAGACAGTTTTAATAATATCACCTGAGTTTAAGCTATGTCATGAGATTACTGCAATTGATTTTAAAAATCCAAAGACACATGAGAGTACCTCAAGAAATGATTTTTCATGTTTTGAAAATTCTTAAAAAAATGATTAAAAAACCATGATTGGAAAAAAATTCTATTGGCTGCTAAAATATCAATCCTTGATTTGTAATGCCTTGCTCTTGAAAAAATAATAATATCAACCTTATTAATTAGAAATTAATTTCAAAGGTGAATTTATCAATGCGGAAAAAATGGAAAATCTCATGAAATATTTATATCATAGAAAAAAAATCCAGAGAATTGTGAGGAAACATCTGAAATTGACAGAAACATAAAATTTCTTCATTTCTTCCATAAAAAACACATGGGTTCTCTCCAAATACTCTCACTTGAAGGATAATAAAAATAATGAATGATAAAGATTAAACTTTTTTAAATTCCAAGGCTAAATTTATTCCTTTCAATTCTCTGGAACTTCATCTTTTTTTGAAAAAGGCATTATTTTATAATTTTTTATGCTAAAATCATGCCTTTTGGCATGATTTCACAGAAAAAAACTCATAAGAAAAAGTATCCACCCCAAGGTGCAAATCTAGTAATTTGTTTACTATATTGATGCCAAAAGGCATGTTATTTTGAACAAATTAATGATTTTAAAACTTAAATTTAAGTTTTGAAACCATTCCCCACTGTTGGAATAGTGTTTACCCCTCCATGGAATCACCAGAGGATGGAGGGGGGCTGGGCCTTCTGGAAACCCAGCCACACAGGGGTTGGTGATCAAGACCATTGGGAGAGAGAGGGGGTTTAATGGCCAGTTCAAAACCATCAAGTGTTTTCCATCAAAAATTCTGGAAAACAGTAGTTTTTTACTTGTGCCAGCATTTTATGGGGTGGTTAAAAATCTCCCACCATTTGATATGTCATATTTTTAGGAGAATTGATTTTCTCATGGGCCTTGCTGTTTAACTCATGGATGTGATACATTGGCATGCCATCAGCCACACTTGGAAAAATTCTTTATGAAACAGCTGTTTCAAGAAATAAATTATTGTTGAAAGTTTGATTCTGCATCCCTGTAGCTGGGTTTCTTAAACCCTTAAAACAATTTTTGATAATTATGGAAGAATTAGAAAGGCCTGAATAATTAATGCAAAAAATCAATAAAAAAAAGAATTGTCATTTCATTTTTGGAACCTTTTCTTTGATTTCTTAATTATATGTTTTTGGTGATTTAAATTATTAAAAATTCAAGAAATCAATAAAAGAGCTTCATTTTTTCAGGGAGATCTTTTGGATGTATTTTGGTCTCCAAAAATTGAATCCAAAATGAAAAAAATTCAAAATACTACATACTATTCCTTTTTTTTTAAAAAAAAATCAGAGATCCAATTTTCTCAGTTTTTTTTTACAGAACTTTAAAAAAAATGAAAAGATGAAAATAGAAATTATTCTTACTGCTTAACACAAGTTTTAACCAAAAAAATATTCATCTCAATGAAAATAATTGTAAATGGAAGTGGTGGTCTTTCTTTATTAATCCTATTTGTTTTTATCTGTTTTAATGAACAGATGAATTATGATTTGAAATAAATTAAGCTTCAGTTTTAAGGAAAAACTTTTGTTTTTTTCTGAAAGCTGTTTTTTAATTTTGAAGGAACCACTTTTGTCTCAAATACTAAACCAAAAAAGGATCACAATAGGCCTCTTTGGGGTTGCAGTCCACTTTTTGGAGTCCCTTGGCACGCATACATTCAATATAAATTTGAATTTTTTCCTGGGACCTCCTTCCATCCTGGAGCTCTCAAATAATCTGATAAACAATGACTTTTACCTCTTCCACCCACCCATCACTAAGCCACACCACCTTTTCCCACACCACAACACCCCTACCACACCACACCAAAGAACCCCAAGCCAAGCCAAGCCAAACCACACTAAACCACCCTAAAAAATGCCACACAATACCACACCAAAGAAAACCAAATCAAAAAACTCCTCACCACTAAACTGCACTCCAATTCACTCCACTTCACTCATTGCAACACCACACACCACACACCATTTATCATCCATCATCACACCTCTATGAAAAGAACTCAACCATCCAGAACTAGAAAATCAATCCTCCTGAATTCAAATATACCATCAAAAATTCAAATGTTTATCTCCTCAATAATTTTTTTGGAAAATTTTCAACTCTTAACCCTAAATCATCAAATAATCAAGAAAAATAAGTAAATATTTCCAAAAAAACTATTTTAAACCTCATATAAATTCTTTGAATAATTATTTTCATTCAATTTCTGCTCAATATCTCCCTGAATTATCCACTCCTATCTTCACTTCATTTTTTTGAGAATAAAATCTCTTTTCACCATCACTACAGAAAATTTGAAAACACTTGCTAGCAAGCATCATCAAGGTTCTCAGTCTCAACCTATGAAAAAGCTCACATCAAGCTTGCAGAAATCTAAGGTCAAGCTAAGACCAAGCTCCACCTTAAAGTGACTGCAAATTTTGCCCAGTCATTGTGCACCAACTCTTTTATTAAATAATGGATATAGATTCAACTAAAGAATGGATAAAGATTCAACTAGAGCTTCCTTTATAATGCTTTCTAGCAAGCAATATGAAAACTTTCCTGGTGAATGGCTCAAGAAAAAATCCACCCAATATTCAGCTCTGTTTCACCAGACCCACCCTCCATTGACTCATCTAATTAAGATAGTGATTAAACTCCTGAATAATTCCATAAATTTTCACCTGGAGAAAAATCTTATTATCTGCATGAAAGAAAGAGGCTTTACAATGCTAAACATGAAGTTATTCTGATTCAAGAGCAAAATTTTACTCAAAGATCCAAAGTAAGTGGAAAAAGCAAAGGATAAGCCCATGAGCTGAAGAAGAACTCAAGGTCCTAAAGTAAAAGAGATTCAACTGTTTTTGAATATTTAGAACAACCCAAGAAGAGGGGAAGGCCAAGGGAGAAATTTAAATAAAATTCAATGGTCAGTAACCAATTTTTTGAAATAAAAAACTTTCATAATCAATAATTTTCATGTATTAATTGTGGTTTTGAGAAATTTGAAGGCCAACAAAGAAAATTTGAAGGGAAAAGAGAAGGAGGAATATAGGAAAAGGTTAATTTATACATATGATTACTTTTTATAGATATGAGCTGATTAACTGATTTTTTTAATAATTCCTTTTCATTTTCAGAAGATAGGATGATTTTCTGACTGAAGAAGAATCTTCAGAAGATGAAGATACCCCATATTTGTGTTTCATTAATACATTGAGACAAAATTTTATTTTATTTTTGTTGATATTTTGATATTATTCTTTATTAATGATTGCATTTGATATTTTCTCAGTGGTCTGGAACCATTAGGGCATATCAGAGTTAGAAAACACACCATTAGAGACTCACCATTTTTTTGACCAAATGTGCCATTTTTAATGGCAGTTTTCTGAAATACACATAACTCCTAACTGGTGTATTTCAAAATTGCAGCTTTCATGACAATGGATGATTTAAAACATCAAACCCGCCATTTATGCAGCATCATCCATCCAGCATCCATCCCTTGCAAAACATCCATCCACACCTCTGCCTCAGAAAATCAATACCAATCCCATCTAAATTGCATAACACACATCTCATCTCCATTGCTTCACATATCTATTGCTTCACATCTCCATTGCTTCACACAAATACCATTTTCATCTCATCACCACACATCAAACCAACATTTTTCTCAACATTTCCAATCAAAATTCCCGCAAGAAAGTTTTAAACACAAAAAATATGACTGAACTGTTTTTATTATTTGACTCAGACTCAGACTCTGATTTGGAATCAACTTGCAGGTTAGCTTTGAATTCTCTATTCGAAAAGCAATAAATGGTTCCAAGATGACACACTCTCCACCACCCTATGTAGGAAAGGGACTTAGACAAAACACAAAAAAAAAATCCAAACCACCCAACTCACCCCACCAAACTACCAGTCCACTCCCACTTGTCCACTTCTTCCTCCTCCTCACCCACCACCACCACCTCACCCACCACCACCACCTCACCATCACCACCACCTCACCAACCACCTCAACCTCAACTCCAGCTCACCATCACCTCCACCTCACCATCACCTCCACCTCACAAACTACCACCATCTCACCCACCACCACCACCTCACCTCACCTCATCCACCACCTCCCCTCCTCCTTTGGTCAGAAACCCTGGTAAGCCCCCTCCCCCTCCCCCTCCTCCTCCTCCTCTTCCTGCCCCTCACTGGTTGCTGATCCTTTGATCAATCAACCTTTAGGTCCCCCCACCTCCTTGCTCAATCCCGCAGGTAAGCTCCCTCCTACCCCCCTCCCCTCCTCCTCCTCCTCCTCCTCTTCTCCCTTCCCTCCCAATTGATTGCTCAATTGATCTGCAATCAATTGCTTGATTGATTTCAGCTAAGCCCCCCTTTCCTCTCCCATCCCCCCCAAATCAATTTGCAAATCAATTGCTCAATCAATTTGCAATTGATTGGGAAATTGATCCTGGCTCCTCTCCTCCTTCTCCTTGTCATTTTTGTCAAATGAAGCTGACTATTTTTTTTTTTTTTTTTTTGGGGGGGGGGTTTCAGCTTTGACTGGTATTTTTTTTGTTGATCATCTACCTTGATTATAACTGACTAAGGATTGTTTTTTTTTGGGTTTTGTTTTTTGAGTCCCATGCAATGCAACCCCGTTTTAAAACCTTGTACTTTAAACCCCTTCCCCTTTTCTGGTCTTCTAATGCTTCTCCCACTGCACTCAAAATGTTATACAACCATTTGAATTTCTTCTTGATCCTCACCCCAAGCGCAGTAGGTGCCTGGGAGGGATCAAGATGGAAGGAGATGGTTCAAAAAACATAAAGAGAGGTGGGAAGCAGAGGGCTCTTTGGTCAAAGAGGGCTCAAATGAGAGATTCTGAAATCTCTTTGAAAGTAAACAAAGAAGGGTTCAATGAAAAATTGGTTTGGTCTTGAATAAAACTGCAACCTTTGGATTTGTACCCTGATATTGCTTCCAAGAAAAAACTAGAAAATCCTCCCCTGAAGAGTTTGGAAAAGCCAAACAGAAGATTGAAAAATTCCATTTCTTTGGCTCTGGAAAAGTGGCTGTTCTTTAACATTCAAATCACCACTCTCTGGTTACAATAATCAATTTTTTCCCTTTGAATAAACTCTCTGAGCAAGAAAAGAAGGACATCAAATCACATTGTTGTATTTGAAAATCTTCTTCTTTTTTATGTTTAAATTTTTTATCAAAGAAAATATTTTACAAGCAAAGAAATTGAGTAAATATCTTTATTCCTTCCACAGTTTTACTGCTACCAATACAAGCCATGGCTACTGATAACCTATATTTCTTTTCCATTGCCCAGCTTTCCGTCTCCTTTTCCGGTCTCTCTTCTTGTCAATCCCTCTCCTTTTCCTCTTTTTGAAACTCCTTCTCTTCCTGTTTCAAGTTCCACTAAGCATCCAAATTCTGTTTATGAGAGAAAATCTTGGCTTTCTGCTTTTGAAAATCAACAGGCAGTTGACAATACAACTTCTCCTTTTCAAATTGAAGTCTTTCAAATTCAATTTGACATTTCAATAATTTTTGCGGGGGAATAGGATTGAGCTTGATTTTGAAAGCAAGGACAATCCAATGCGCTTACTTGAATCTTTCTTCTCTATGATCTCCACAAAGCAAGAAAAATTTGAAGTGTCTCTCCTCTTTTGATGGCTATTGGGGTTGATGTTGATGGAATTGGAGGAATTTTTCTTTCCCTTTGCAGAGGAGGTTTGTGTGGGAAAGTTGAAACTCTAATTTGAAGAGGATGTGAGAGGCCCCATTGGCCTGAGTGTTTGGAAATTCAGGAATGGATGAGCCTGTTTTTTTAAAAATCTAAATCAATAAGGATTAACCAGGCAGAAGAGAAAAGAACTTGGTTCTTAACTTGAGCAGATGTTGATGGCAATGGAGATACAGGAATAAGATACTCCTCATTGGCCAAGTTGTCCAGTTCATCCACCCCAGGAAGAGAGAAATTGAAATAATGAAGTGAGGGCTCCAAGGAAGGGTTAGAATTTTTGATAAATTCAGATGTAGAAGTTATTGGAGCTTGTTCTGTTGGAATATCCTCCACCACATTGGATTGTGGCCACTCATAGGTTTGGTCGGGATCATCATTGCTACTCTGAGAATCCACACCCAAGTCCTCAGTATCAAATGAATCTGATTGTTGGGCATCAAAAGCGGCTAAAGGGGTGAAATTGGCCTTATTTCCAAATATTCCATCCATTTGAATATGAAAGGACAAATAGAGTGTAACTTATGAACCTCCAAGTTGATTCCTTTGCCTTCATTGGAGTCAGTGATACCAAAGCCAGTGGAGATTGACATGGAGTGGGCTTTTTTGTACTTGGATCAATAGTTCTTCAATTTTTCACGCATCTTTTTTGATGAAAGATCCAGCCAACCTTTGGTTTTATTCTTCAGTTCATTGGAAATCAGGAGATAACCATTAAACTTAGAGGATGGAGGGAAGCAAACTTGTGGTTCATTTTTGGATCAAAAGCAAGTTTTATAATTGGAGGGGATTTTCAGCCAGTTTACCAGGATTATGTGATCAGATCTCTTGAGCTGAATTGTGCCTTTGTAAGCTGATGGGGGAGGATTTTTGGATTTTGAGTTCCTGGGGGATTTTTGCTTTGGTCCATTGGATTGTTTAGTAGTCTTACGGCGGGATGTTTGCTGAGGTTCAATTTAAAAAAGTAAGAGGGATGAATGGATGAAGCAATGAAGTTATGAAGGGATGAAGGGATGTGATTAAAGCGGGGATGAAGCAATGAAGCAATGAAGAAATGAAGCAATGAGAGTTAGGATTTGATGAAAGCCAGGATGAAGCAATGAAGTGATGAGAGGATAGATGTGATAAAAGCAATAATGTAATAAGGGTGATTAAGCTATGAGAGAGTTAAATTGGTGAGAGTGATGAAGTGATTAGGGGATGAGAGTGATGAAGCTATTAGAGAGTTAAAGCGATGAGAGTGAGGAATTGATAAGGAGATGAGAGTGATGAATCAAAGAGGATAGGAAGAAATGAGAGTGATGAAGTGACAAGAGGGATAAAGCAATAAAGTGATAGAGTAATGAATCAAGCAATGTGATTGATGAAGTGATGAGGATAGCAATGAAGAGATGAAGAGAGGTGAATCAAATTTTTTGGATGAGGTTGGAGGTAGAATTTTTCCAATGAGGTTGGAGGATGAAACCAGGGGTGATAATGTGGAATGATGGGTTGCGGTGGTGAAAGCCTTTAAATAATTTATTTGAAAAAAACATTCATTTTGAGTTAACACTGACACGTCTGATGTGAAATAATTGTGTTTTTTTGATTTTTTAATGGTGAAATTGTGTTGAAACCCACCATTCAAAAATGGTGGGTTTGCTTAACTCTGATACAACCTATTGTGAATGAGTGGACTCATTCTCCTGAATAAAATCCTGGTTCAAGAATGGAGAGACAAAATAAAGCAAGTAAAGATGATGAAGCTCCTTAAATTATTCTTGGAAAGCATTGATTAGGACAAGGAGCAAAAAAAATATAAGTGAGAAAGTGATCAAATTCAATAATTGTTCATTTTTTCAGTTTTTGCAATGGTTTTTTGACTTTTTTTTTTTTTAGTTCTCCTGTACATGATCTTATTATTCTTCTAGAATTTTTGACCAAGATTGAATATAAAAATTGAGTTTTATATTTAAAATTTATTTAATTTAATGAAAAAGCCTGGTTTTTGATTTTAGTTCCAACACAAATTCTTCATTTACCCTGCAAAAGCCTTTCAACATAAACCCCATTTTCAAGATGTCACAGGAGATGGAAAATGTGGACTCAGAGAAGAAAATGTGTTTTTGGAAGTAAATCTTAAGACTGGATTGAAATCAGACAAGAAATCGTCAAAGATCTGGATTCCAACCCAATCTTCAAGTATCCAAAATTGATTTATGAAATCTTGGCGTGAAAGGTTTCAAGAGGCAAGAAGGCAAATCAACCACCTTTCTAGCCCAGCTCCAATGAATTTTTGGATGAATTTTGCATGCCATAAGCTCCTTCTTGCTGGAACATATCAGTGGTGAGTGGCTCTATTTTCTTCCTTAATGCCTTGCACTTATTTCCTATTAATTCCAAATCCACTTCAACTTCCAAATCCTCTGATATTTTCTGTACTATTTTATAAGCCTTCAAAAATATAGTTTCCTTTCAGCTTGAGTCTGATCCATTGCCCAACCCAAAATTAAATCCATTTTGGAAAATATTTTTGACCAAGGATTCCAAATCTTGGAAGAAAATTGTTCAGAAGAATTTAGAGCTTTTTAATGAGGTTTTGCTCCCTCCAAAAAAAAACCATTAGAAAGATAAAAAATAGCAGAATAATAATGAATAACTTTAGTAAAATGATATTTGTTCCAGTATTTTTTTTTTTGGAAATGTTAAATTCACGGCTCATTGAGACGTGTACACAACTCTGTACACGGCTCTTTGAGTTGTGTACATGGCTCAATGGGCCATGGGGCACCCTACACAACTCCATTGAGCTTTGTGGCATGCTACACGGCTCAAATGGGTCTTATGGCATGCTACACGACTCAAATGGGCTGTGTGGCATGCTACATGTCCCATTTAAGTTTTACGGCACGCTAAAAAACCAAAATCAAGTTGTGTAGCCTCCACTAAATAATAAATAATAAATAATAAATAATAAATAATAAATTATGAATTATAAATTATAAATTATAAATTATAAATAATAAATTATATATAATAAATTATATATAATAAATAATAAACAATAAATAATAAATAATAAATAATAAATAATAAATAATAAATAATAAATAATAAATAATAAATAATAAATAATAAATAATAAATAATAAATAATAAATAATAAATAATACATAATATATAATAAATAATAAATAATAAATAATAAATGATAAATGATAAATGATAAATTATAAATAATAAATAACAAATTATAAATTATAAATTATAAATTATAAATTATAAATTATAAATTATAAATTATATGGAGTAGTGTATGGGCCCCCACGCATTGAGGGGCCATAAAAAACTCCCACAGGTTGTTTGGGGCCCTACACGGCTCCCACAAATCTGGTTGGTGTACAGAGCTCCCACACGACTGGAGCCATGAATTCAACATTACCCTTTTTTTTTTTAGTTTTCAAAAAAGAAGAAAAACTAGAATTAATAATGTGGACCACCCATTTTATTTCCAATGAATTTAACTGTGATCAATATTTTTTGAGTTACAATCTTTAATTAAAAGTCACAATTATTTTTGGATTCATATTTTGATTTATTTTTAATTCTCTCCAAAATAAATTTGAGAGAAACTTTGATGGCTGATGTAAAAATAAAATGAAAATTAAAAATGAAAAGGATATGTTATTTTGAAGTATTTTTATGTTGGATTCACTTTTTTGGGGCCAGCAGTACATCCAAATAATCATAAAAAGTTATTTGAAATATCTTTAATTCATTTTTTGAAATTTTGAGAGTTTAAATTACCCAAAGTGATTGACTAAAAATTCAAAGAAAAGGTTCCAAAAATGCAGCAGTGTTTTTTTTCTCTTTGATTTTTTGAATGAATTCTTGAAGGTGTTCCAATGCTTCCAAAATTATAAAAAAATTACTTTATGGGTTTGAAAAGGGCAATGTCAAATTTTCAAGCCTACACAATCAGTTCAAAACTTAAATTGGTTGTGTGGCGCCGTTTGCGACCCATCAAGGTTGTGGATGGCGGTTCACAACCCCTATAAGGTGTGAAAAGCCATTCAAAACCCATATTGGTTGCAAACCGGGCCACACAACCCATTTTGAGGTGTGAAAAGGTTTTGTAGGGTTGCAAATTTTTATTTTTATTTATTTATTTATATTTTTATTTTTAATAAATTTTAGGTATTTATTTTTTATTTATTTATTGATTTGTTTATTTATTTATGTTTCAATTTATTTATTTCTTTATTTTTTTAATTTATTAATTTATTAATTCATTATTCATTTCTTTCTTTTGTTATTTTTTATTTATTTTATTGGTTCATTCATTCATTTATTTTGTAATTTATGTATTTATTTATTTGTTTAATTATTTTTTTAATTATTTAATTATTTAATTATTTAATTATTTCATTATTTAACTATTGAATTATTTAATTATTTCTTTAATTATTTTCTTCTTTATTTTATTTTATTTTATTTTTTCTTTTCTTTTCTTTTATTTATTTTATTTATTTATTCATTCATTTATTCATTTCTGTGTTTAATTTTTTACTAATTCATTTATTTTATTTTTTTCACACCTCATATGGGTTTTGAACCTCCAATCACGACTCATATGGTTTTTAAGTGGCTTTTCACACCAGTTTGCAACCCTGGGGTTTCAAGTTTAACATTGCCTGTTTAAAAAAACCATCTTCAGGGCTGCAGCATCAAATTTTCAATAAATGAATTTCTGAAAAATCTGTGTAATAAAGGATTTTTCCATGTGTCCCTGATGGCCTGTAGGCATATAAAATCTGCAAGTTAAATGCTAGGGATCATGATTGAATCAATTTCATATTATTATCTTATTTATATATATCTTTTTAAAAAATAATGGATAATTTTATTTGCATTTTTTTATTTATTCATTTTAAATTTTTTTGAGTTAAGTTCAAGGGAGATTTTTCTTTTGGTGTTGATCAGAGCCACTTTTTCTCATATTTTCACATTTTGATTTTCATTGATTAATTTTTCAATTTTTTGATTATTCAATTTTTTTTGCATTAAGTTCCATAATTTCAATAATCATCTTTTTTTATCTTTATTTTATCATGGACTAAAACAATAAATATTACATTATTTTAAATGATACAGGGTTTGAAAATTTATTTTTTTTCATTTTTTTGAAGCACTTAACATACATTTTCATGAAAATATTAATGTTGGAACTGAATTTTAAACTGGTTTCATTTCTTTCCAAAGCATTTACTCTTCACAAAGTTATCAAGGGACTATGAATGATTTATTATTTCCTAGCCATCCAGATATCCATCAAAATTCTATCAAAACAGCCATTCTACCCACCCAAATACAAAAAATTAACAAATTCAAAAATTGATAGCACTAAAACATCCAGTGCTGATTAAAATAAATCAAATTGAAGAAGATCACTATATTGGTTGATAATTTCTAAAATTATTCCTCCTCTAAAATTAATCCCAGAAGTCATTCAAGTGTTACAAATCATTCAAACTAAAATCTATCCAATTTTCATAAAAACAACTTGACTCAGTCTGCTCAGCTATTCTTAACCCTCAGCCATCTGCAATCCTCAGTCCAATCAACCTTCTACCCCTGGATCTACCAGCTGGAAAACCTGAAGTATCTCCCTGCATACCCTGCATGTCCTAGGCAACTCTCCCAGAATCTCTCTCTCTCCTCTCTATGGCTTGGTGCATCCTCCATCTCTCCTTCAACCTAATTTGTATGAGAAGTACATACAGATACCTTAATGTAAATCTATATTAAATAATACTGGCTGGAAAACTCACCCTTCCAACTCAGTACATGCCACACCTTTCTGGAAAGGCCATTATCCAATCCATCAAGCCATTGCCTCCAGTTCAATTGGTCAACATGTAATGCCATGGGCATCCCAGTCCAGAACTAGTAACCCCTCCTCAAGGTCTCTATCCAGCTCTCACATATACTAGCCTTTACTTCCTTCCTGGACTGATTCCCCTCAAGTAATTAGTATACTACTTCTTATTGGTTAATCCCTTTAAATATGTTTCATCCTGGCACAAGAAATGCAACCATCCTACCTTACTCATCTCACCTATCACTTTGGTCTTACTTTCATAGGATTCAGTCATCAGTCTTCCTCAAGGGCCTTACTCCTGGATTCCTCTTGTCTTTTGATACCTTCATCCTTGTCACTACTCTACCTATCTTCATTGAAATCAATGTCATCTCTCTATCCTGAGTTTTGTGAGCAGTAGTGCCCATGCCTTCAGCACCTTGCATGCCAGAGGAAGCTGTGAAACCAATATTTATCAAGATGTTCACTTCCAGATGCATCCCACCTTTCCCACAGGCACTCTATATATATATCCTTTCTTTCTAATTATTTAAGACAATGCAGGTGTTCAATTATTGATTTTTATTTTTATTTTTGATGGAAGCTGTTTATATTTTGAGATCCAGCCTTTTATTTATCCCTTAAATTACCCCAGGGAAACCAAGAAACTGCAAATTATTAAAGGATTTTACAAGGTATTCAAGTCTGATGCTATGGATTCTGAAATTCAGCCTGATGTCAGTTATCAATAAATTCCTTCTGCTTTTATTCAAAAACATCAATAAAAATCTCTTGTATCCAGCCATATATGAGTTGCACTACCAAGATATCTGTTTCAACCTATACTTGATTTGTGCAGTTTTCACAAAGTTGGGAAAAGGATTGTGAGTATTCAGCCAGATTCCTCACTCCAAACATGGAGAAGTATTTAAATTTGGAGATATCCTTTGGATTAAATAAGGAATCAAACACTGCTTCTTAATCATTCCATAAATCCTGAAGGAGGCTTGATTTACCTTCAAAGCTTTACAGATCAAAAAGCATCAAATCAAGCCAATGAAATCTTGTTTTAAGGAATTCAGAAAAATTTCATAAGAACTTTTTTCAATCCTAGTGGTAAATCAATTCATTTCAGAATGAAATTTTAATGAAATTGAATTTCAAAAAAATTTTTTTAGCTGGTTTCCCTGAAAAAAAAATGTGGAAACCAGGAAGATGGAAAAAGTTTAACCAGAAGTAAATTTCTAAAGAATGAGATATAAAATTATGAAAGAATTTCCTTCTGTCAAATAATATATTCAATATGTCTTGAATCTGATGATTAAATCATCTGAAAAATTTTCAAATTGTGTGATGAACTCATCAAATAGAAATTTGGAATTATTGTTCTTCTCTCATCCTTCAGTATATTTTGCTAGAGAATTCCACCATGTGTGCATAATTGATTGCACACAAAATAACAGCTTCCATAGATTTCCCTTGTTGCAATTTTTTTGAATGGTTCAAAAATTCCAACAATTTCAGATTCAATTTGAACTGAAAAGCCATAAAACCAAAGAATTATATTCTTGGGTGTGATTAAAGCTCATTTGGGCTGAAGAAGAAATCCTCAAATTGTTTGCAACAGACAGAGATTTTGCTCTTGCAAATTCAATTGAGGATATATTTGATGGTGGTTCCAAAGAAGAAATAAAATTGGATTCAAACTCTGTTGATAGGGTGAAAAATGGAATTTGAAGCCTTAATCATCAAATTTTTCACCTAACTTTCACTTTTCCTATAGAAAAGGAGATATTGGCCAGATCCAAAAGCATTTTTGGAACTGAGCAACTTTGGGATTCATTTGTTTCTTTTTGGAAAGCATTTTTTTATTCAAGAACCATGAAGGACTATGAATCTAATTGGTCAAGATTGGAGTTCCATGTGAAATCAGACGTGGAGTTGTGTCAGGGATTTAACCTCTATTTCTACACTGGGCTGTGGTTAAACCTGCAAAAAAACAAGGCAAAACCAATTTTAAAATTAGTTAATGACTTATTACAACATTAAAACTGTTGAAAGGCGATAAAAATAAAATAATAGCAGATTATTATTAGCAAAAGTCCAAAAATTAATCTCTATAAAGAGAAAAGGGCCCTGGCTTCAATTCAATAAAGCTTAAAGGAGCTTTGTTTATAAAAATAAACTCACGCCCTTTAAAGTAACAATAATTGTTACAACTCCAAAAGTACTTTGCACACAAACTTGGAGTTGAGGATATGATTATTTGATGATTTTTACACTAAATTTTAGGGCCCCAGTCAATCTTCTTCTTGAGATTGAGGTGAGTGGGATTGTTAACTCTTGCTGTATACTGGATCAATAATAGATAAAAAATCTGAAGAAGGGGCTATAGGGTAACAAACCTCCTCTTTTAAGGTAACAAGAGCCCTCAGGGGACTCGAGGAACTATCAGGGGAGTGCCAGGCTCTCCCTGGTTTCTTCCTCAAGGGCTCAAAACACCATGAATTCATACCCAATGAGAGATAAGCAACTAGTACTTATTGGGGTGGATTTTCAAGTTAAGGTTTTCATTTATATACCCAAAAGGTTAGTTAAGTGGTCCTAGGACTTGAAAATCAGTCAAATGGACGGTGTATAATTCCTATAAACTCTCATAATGATTTCATACCTTCAGTTACATATAGCTTCATCATGTATTTACCTCTTAATTCCAAGTGTCTTGGCATGTATTATAAATATAGAGTATGTATAATCTTGGAAATAATTTCATAAGGTTCACACCTTACAAATAATCTCTGAGCACTCAGAGTGGAAGCACTCAAGGCTCAAGTAGTATATTAAAATAATTACATCCCAAAGAGGGATCAGATTAAAATATGCAATTTATCTATACAGAATAGAGAGTATGGATTAATAAAATTACCATAAATCACAATTGAACTCTGGGCCTTCTGTGTGGACGCACTCAAACCTTAAATAAGTATGTTAAAGTATTAATACATCTCAAAGAAGGATAGGATTAAAATATTTAATTTATCTATACAGAGTAGAGAGTATGGATTAATATAATTACTATAGCTCCTTCTCAAAGGGATGAAACACTTTGGGAACTTCTATATCCATAGTTGGAACGCATCTGAGTTCTCATAACTTAATTTAAAGCTATATTGGATCTCCTTCTTCATAATATATATTATCAAGTTTTTATTTCCAGAATCAATACTCATAAAAACACACTTACAAATTATTATCAAATTTATCAAATTCGATATAACATCATAAAACTAGTCAACATTACTGATTCTTTTATCTATTGTGGGTTGAGCCACTGACCTTGGTATCAGATAATAGAGGATGAGACCAGTTCTTAGCCACTATGCCAACAAGACATATGCTTTATACAGAAATTTGGGCAACTGTATGTATATTGTGGCTGAAAAGTTGTTACAGTACATTAGGAAATTATAGAGCATGCATGAGAAAATGTAAGTAGCCCTGTGGATTTCAAACTACTTCCATCTGGTAAATACAAATAGTTAAATTTCTGAAAAGGCCCATTCTTCCATAAAGTACCTCTGGGTTAATTCCACAGGGGATATTTTTTAAAATTTATGGAAGCATCACAACAGAAATTTTTAATAAAAAAAGAAAGATCCACACCCCACCATAGCTAGGAAATTTTTTCAAAGACCAATAAATTTGCCAGATGTATTTGGTAATCTTCACAGCAAAATTTCTCAAGATTAATTTATAAAATTCAGAGAAAAATATCCCTATATTTCTGTCAGCCTCCTGGATTCCAAGGCCCTTGCTACCTTTTAGCCACCAGAGGTGATGAGTTAAAGAATAAATATATTATTCAAAAGATGCAGCAATAATCTGTAAATATATGGATGAAGCAGATGCAAGGTGAGATGGTTTTGTTATTAATGGTTAATATTAATTTATTGATTAATCAATAAATGAAAAGAGTGGCCACAATGGTATATTGGGAATCTTTAACACATCTTTTTCAGGGAATTCAATTTGTAATCCATAAACCTGGTTACTTCAGAACATTTCATAATTATTAAAGGAGTTGTTGCCCAAAGATAATGTATATATATAATATATGGTGGAGTGGCAGGGCTTTTTAACCATGCTTCCACAACAGAAAAAGGGTGATGAAATTACTGGTATAGTATTTGATCCTTCAGGTACCTGTTAGAGACATTTACCAATGGGTTTAAGCCTGTATCTGTGGTTAAACGGCTTTCAGCAGCATAAATTGTTAAAAAAAGGGTTGGGAAGGATAATATTAATAAAACTAAAGCCATAAATCACTTACTTATTACTTATCAGTATTTTATCACTTTGGCACGGTTGATGGATGTATATATAACTGGGTCTGGGGTATCAATAACCTCAAAAGGAGTTCTCTATGTATATCCTTTTGGGTCTTACTTCTGTCTCTCTGGGGGCTAGAGGGGCCCAAGGAGACGGGTTCTAAGGCTAGCAGGGAAACCAGTATTGGCCCATCATGTTTCTTGGTGCTATAGCACGGGTAGCATATAATTCTACAGGGTAAGCGAATTTTTCTACTGTTAATTCACTGATTTTCATGTGAAAAACACCTCATTTATCCACATGAATTCCTTTTATTAATTATTCTTAGTGGATATTCACATATATGTTAGCATATTGTCATAGTAGAAATTTCTAGAGATGTTTTGATGTAATATAATTTCTGATTTTGAACTATTAGATGGGAACAAAAGCATTCAAATGCTTTTGGTCCTTATTTTCAAAATTTTGATTGTTTACTTAAAATATTAAATTTTAAATAAATAATTTGCAGATGTATTTGATACTTTTACATACTCAGTTTCCTTGGAATTTCACGCACATTTTGATATCTTGGAGTTCTCATATTTGTCACTTTAAGATAGGTTTCAAGAACTTTCAATCTTTGGTTGTCTATCTTCAACATTTCTATGTTTAATTAATATATTTTGTAAAAATATGTAAAATATTCTTTTTAAGTAAGTTTATACTTACTTATGTATTTTTTAACTATGTTCTACTTGTGGGGAAATTTATTACATATGAAGCATGTCCCCATTGAAGTAGTAACAGGTCTAGGTGGTACTTCATTTCTCATGCCATCAAAAATGTGTCAATCCAGCCTTTCCCGCGGCTGTGTACTAGTAAGGTGCCTGGAATTGCATAACCGCCTTTCAGGTTGCTTATACAGGGTGGCAGCGCTTCTACTCAGCTGAGCGTGGGAGTTTTAGCTGCCATTTGCGCATAAATTTTTAAATACACAGAATTCACCAATTCTGATTGAATTTTCACTGTGAAACCTATAAATGAGGAATCATGTGAGATGTTAAAAAGGCCAAAATATCATAGCCATGCTTTCTCTGAGTTTTTCATTAAATATTTATAAATATAAAGAGCCAGAATTCAGGGTAGGTATCAGTGAGTGACCCTACCTTAATTTTAATGGAGGATCTAAATTTGAAATAATATTTTAATATTTTAAATTATTTCATGTGTTTTTATTGGTTTTTATTATTTTTAGTATTTTGTTACTTTTGCAGATTTCTCTGTAATAGTAGCAAGCTGCAAATTTCTGAAAAAAGAAGAAAATCATGTACAAGAAATTTCCTTCTGGTCTATGGGAATGAATTGCAGTAATATGTAAAATGGCATAAGGCACTCTAGAAGCCTGCTTGAGTCAAAATAATTTCATGTAAAGTGGCATCTTCATCTGACTACTTAATATTCTGACGCAGGATCTGCATTTTTGTTCCAAAATCACAAAGAAAATCTCACACTTCTTTTTGGTAGTTTCAGAAATATTCCAGCAGATAAGAAAAGCCAGATGTTGAAACCAATTGAAAAGTTTTTTTCTGGAAGCTGGAAGTTACAAATTGTTTGAATTCCTGAGCCTCTAGAATCCACAGGTGGAAAAAATTCAGCTTCAGCTCAAGGGGACAGTCATTCTTCAGAAATAAGGGAGCCTTTTTTTTTAAAATTTAATAACAGAGGCTTCAATACAAAATAGGGCAAAAAAATGTAGAGGTAAATCATGAGGAAGGAAGATGAAATGTAAAGAAACAGCTATTTTGATATTCAAAAGAAATACCAGGAGCAGGAAAATATCAGTTTGGATGCTTTCAAAAAGTTAATGGGAAGCCCAAGGATCATAAAACCCCATTAAAAAGGGAAAACAAAAGCAGATTTGTATGTTTCCCAAAGAGAAGAAATATTGGCAGCTTATGAAGCTAATCATGAAGAAACCGTGAGAGAACCTAAAAAACAGGAAAATTTGGAAAGGAGAATCAAAGATGCTGATGATATGAATACAATTCAATATAAAATGAAAATCATGTTGAAGATTTGAAGGAAAGGCTGTATTTAAATCAAAAACATGTTCAAGATATGCAGGAACAAAAAGATTTTCATCAAAAAGAGGATGTGGAAAAAAATCAAAAAATACTTGAGAGGGCAGGAAATCTCAGAAATAAGGAACACTTGTGAAGCTAAATCAAACTATTATGATAGAATAAAAGCTGGATGATAGAAATAAGGAAAAATCAAGCCTTGAAAGCTTAATATAGTAGCTCCCATTCTGCCAAAAAAATGTAGGATAACTTGAATAAATCCATTCAAAAAGTTTTTCATCTTTGATTCCTTCCATTCTAGTCCAACCATGAGAGCATCCTTCTATAAAATGCCAAAAATCTCCAAATTAATCTATTTCTATGATGCCAAAAAGGAGTAGACTTATCTCTCAGCTTAAAAGTGGTTTTTACAATTATGTAAAATATCTCTATGATCTTCAAAGGGATAAGAGCTACTTTTCTGTGGATAACTGGGTTGGGGAAATTCTCATATTTCAGACATAAAGGAATTTGGAATTTGTAAATGATGATGGAATTTTATCAAGATCTTTGTAAACAATTTGGTGATCCCTTGGATTTTGATCAATTCATAGAAAGAATTGATTTGGATGTTTTGAAGCTTTCAACAAAGCATTGGAACATGTTTGCACATTTGTGTCATGTGCTTACTAATTCTGCTCATTTGCGAACTATCTGGATCTCCAAGGCAAAATCAGAAACATTTTTCCCATTTGATTGTGCTGTAAATTCAAAGAAACCTGTTTTTGTTTCTTATTTAGTTGAATTTCATTTCATAGCCTTAGAAACGAGTAAAGAGGCAACTTTCTTCAGGAATGATTTTGGAATTCCACCTTTTGATGAAATTTGAAAAGAATATAGGTGTGGGTGTGTTTTTTGGAACTTGAAAATGGAATATGAGAGGTGCTGGAATCTGTTGAAATAATCACATCCGCCATTGCAGCATGGTGTTATTGAATTAGATTATAAAAGAAATTTACTTTGGTTATATTACTTTTTTGTTTTTGTGCCACTATTTTTTAGTAATTTCCATTTATTAAAATCATAATTTATCATTTTTTTTCTTTTTTTCTTCGGAATTTTTTGATCAAAATTCATGCATCTCATTTGAAAAAAATAAAACCAAAAAAGAAATTCTCATAAATTGAGTTTTCCTCTTTGAGACCTTATGTTTTGATTTTTTATATTCAAAATATTTATTTTTATTTGATAAAAATGAAAGAATTTTTATACATTTTTTGTATTGTTGCTAAAAATTTATTTACAAATTGGAAATATCACATCTTATTAAAAGAGATCAATTTTTTTATATTTTGTATTTTTGTTTTTGTAACTTGATGAAGCTTTTTTGAAAATATATTAAAACACATGAGCTCGCCTCATGGAATAGATATAGTTAGCATTTTCCTATTTTTATCATTTTTGGTTCAAAGGTATTAAAATGACATCAGAAAATTTGGATTTTCTTGAAAGAAATTTGTTGTTCATATTTTTGATAATGATTTTTTTTAATTTGGGATATGTTTTGATTGATATTTTTTAATTAATAATATTTTTGTGGGTAATGTTAAATTAACAGCTACAGTCGTGTGGGAGTTGTTTAGGGACCCACACGACCTGTGAGAGTTGTGTAGGGACCCACACGACCTGTGGGAGTTTTGTAGGGCCCATGAACTACTCCAAACAGTTTTTATAAATACGCGCAACCCCTGGGGGGCAAATACCCCCCATAATGGTAATTGTTGATTTTTATACCTCTGTACACAACCATATTATTTATTATTTATTATTTATTATTTATTATTTATTATTTATTATTTATTATTTATTATTTATTATTTATTATTTATTATTTATTATTTATTATTTATTATTTATTATTTATTATTTATTATTTATTATTTATTATTTATTATTTATTATTTATTATTTATTATTTATTATTTATTATTTATTATTTATTATTTATTATTTATTATTTATTATTTATTATTTATTATTTATTATTTATTATTTATTATTTATTATTTATTATTTATTATTTATTATTTATTATTTATTATTTATTATTTATTATTTATTATTTATTATTTATTATTTATTATTTATTATTTATTATTTATTATTTATTATTTATTATTTATTATTTATTATTTATTATTTATTATTTATTATTTATTATTTATTATTTATTATTTATTATTTATTATTTATTATTTATTATTTATTATTTATTATTTATTATTTATTATTTATTATTTATTATTTATTATTTATTATTTATTATTTATTATTTATTATTTATTATTTATTATTTATTATTTATTATTTATTATTTATTATTTATTATTTATTATTTATTATTTATTATTTATTATTTATTATTTATTATTTATTATTTATTATTTATTATTTATTATTTATTATTTATTATTTATTATTTATTATTTATTATTTATTATTTATTATTTATTATTTATTATTTATTATTTATTATTTATTATTTATAATTTATTATTTATTATTTATTATTTATTATTTATTATTTATTATTTATTATTTATTATTTATTATTCATTATTTATTATTTATTATTTATTATTTATTATTTATTATTTATTATTTATTATTTATCATTTATTATTCATTATTCATTCTTTAGTGGCAGCTACACAACTTGTGTCAGAGTTACCTTTAAATAAGTGGGTTTGTTCAAATAAAGTATTAGAAGGCTTCCACCACCTGTCCACCTCATCCACCCCTGGCTTCCCACCTCCTTGTAACTCCGACCTCATTGGAAAGAGATTTGATTCATTGTTCTTTATCTCTTCATCACCATCCTCATCAATTCATCACTCTCATCACTTTATTGCTTTCATCTCATCCAGCTAACTCTCATTGGATCACTATCCTGATTAGTTCATCACTCTCATCTATTGATTGCTTTCATCACATCCAGCTAACTCTCATTGGATCACTATCCTTATCACTTCATTTTCCTCATCTGTTTATTGCTTTCATCACATCCAGCTAACTCTCATTAGACCACTATCCTCATTACTTCATCACTCTCATCACTTTATTGTTTTCATCACATCCTAACTCTCATTGCTTTATCCCTCTTGTCATTTCATCACTCTCATCTCTCTGTATTCTCTTTGCTTAATAACCCTCATCCTCTCATCACATCATTACTGTCACCACTTAAACGCTCACATAGTCCTTCATCCCTTCATCCCCCCTACTATTTTTAAATGGCTCCTCAGCTATCCTCCCCCAGAAAGTCCACCAAACAATCCAATGGACCAAAGCAAACATCCCCCAGGAGCTCAATGTCCAACAATCCCCCCCCCCATCAGCTTCCAAAGGCTTAAGTCAGCTCAAGAAAGCTGATCACATCATCCTGGTAAACTGTCTCAAAATTCCATCCAACTACAGTAGGGAGTAACAGAATTCAGCAAACCCAGCATTTTTTAATTGTGGGTTTCAAACCAAATCCCCCATTTCAAACCCGCCATAAAAAATCAAAAAAACCACTTGTTTTACATCAGACGTGTCAGATTTACCTGGAAATAAGTGGGTTTTTTCATATAAATTATTTAAAGGCTTTCACCACCTTTCCACATCATCCACCCCTGGCTTCCCACCTATTTCTAACTCCAACCTCATTTGAAAAAAATATGATTCATCACTCTTCATCTCTTCATCACCATCCTCATCACTTCATCACTCTCATCACTTTATCACTTTCATCACATCCAGCTAACTCTTATCAGATCACTACCCTGATCAGTTCATCACTCTCATCTGTTTATCAAATTCATCACATCCAGCTAAAACTTATTTAATCACTATCCTGCTCAGTTGACCACTCTCATATGTTTATTGCTTTCATCACATCCAGATAACTGTCATTGGATTACTATCTTTATCAGTTCATCACTCTCATCTGTTTATTGCTTTTGTCACATCCAGCTAACTTTCATTGGATCAATTTCCTCATCACTTCATCACTCTAATCACTTTATTGCTTTCATCACATCCTAACTCTCATTGCTTTATCCCTCTTGTTACTTCATCACTGTAATCCCTTCCTATTCTCTATGGTTCATCACTCTCATCCTCTCATCACATCATCACTCTCACCACTTAAACACTCTCATAGACCTTCACCCCTTCATCCCTCTAACTATTTTTAAATAGCCCCTCAGCAATCCTCCCCCTGCAAGTCCACTAAACAATCCAATGCACCAAAGAAAACATCCCCCAGGAACTCAACATCCAACAATCCTCTCCCATCAGCTTCCAAAGGCCCAAGTCAGCTCAAGAGAGCTTATCACATTGTCCTGGTAAACTGCCTCAAAATTCCATCCAACTACAATTTTTGTTTTGGATTGAACAATGAAAAATGTGTTGGCCAAACTCCATCTTCTAATTTCAATGGTTATCTCCTGATGGCCAATGAACTCAAGAACAAAACAAAAGGTAGGCTGGATTTGTGATCCAGACAGATGAGGGAGCAATTCAAGAATTATTGAGCCAAGTACAAAAAGGCCCACTCCATGTCAATCTCCACCAGCTTTGGTATCACCAACTCCAACAAAGCCAGGGGAATCAACTCAGTGGTTGATAAGTTGGAATCAATTTGTCATTTTTATATTAAAATGGATAAAATCTTTGGAAAGAAGGCCAACATCACCCCCCTAGCCACTTTTGATTCCCAATAATCCGGCTCAGTTGACCCTGAGGACCTGGCTGGGGATGCTCAGCATAACAATGGTGATCCGGAAGAAACCTATAAGTGGCCCCCATCCAATGCCAAGGAGGATATTCAAACACACTCAGCTCCAATCACCTCTACTTCTGTGTTGATTGGGGAGTCAAACCAAACCTTGGACCCCTCCCCTCCTTCTTTCAATTGCTCTCTTCCTGGGGTGGAAGAACTGGAGACCTTGGCCAATGAGGAGAATTTCATTCCTGTATCACCATTGCCATAAAAATCTGCTCAAGTAAGGAACCAAGTTCTTTTCTCTTCTTTCCAGTTAATCCTATCTGATTTATATTTGAAAGAAGCAGGATCTTCCATTCCTGAATGGCCAGAAACTCAAGCCAATGAGGCCTCCAACATCCCCTTCAAATGAGAGCAATGATGTTACTACACAAAACCCCTCTGCAAAGGGAAAGCAAACGGCCTCCAATTCAATAAAAATGAACCCCAATAGCATTCAAAAGAGGAGAAAAAATTCAAATTTTTTGGGCTTTGAGGAGATCATGGAGAAGCAAGATTCAAGTAAGCCCATTGGATTATCCTTGCTGTCAAAATCTATCCCATTCCTATTCCCCTCTGAAAAACAGTGAAATTGCAAATTGAATCTGAAAAACTCCAGTTTGAAAAGTAGAAGTGGGATTGTCAACTGGCTATTGATTTCCAAAAGCAGAAAGCCAAGAGTTTGGCTCATCATCAAAAATGGAATGCTGAGTGGAAGTTGAAACAGGCTGAGATAGAATTTTAAAAAGAGGAAAAGGAGAAGGATCAACAGCAAGCGCAAATGCAAATGGAGAGGGACAAACTGGCAACAGAAAAAAAGGATAAGTGGTCAGTAGCCATGGCTTGCATTGGTAGCAGTAGAACAGTAGATGAATTAAAGATGATTACTCAAATTCTGGGCTTGTAAATATATTTGCTCTGATAAAATCTTAAAAAGAAAAAAATAATTTTTGATTACAACAATCCTTAAGACTATTTTTAACCCACAAATAAAAAAAATATTTTTTCTTTTTATTTATATTTTTTTTGTGGATTATATTTTCCCACTCCCCAAGTCCCTGCAAGTATTTCTAGTTGTTTTGTTTATTTGCATTGAAATTGCCATTCTTGTATGAGTGGCAGTCTCCCCAGCAAGAAACGTACAGTGCTTGTACTTATTTGCTTCCCAAACCATTTTCACTACACCTTTCTGCTTAAAATAAATTACAAACCCCAGGTCAGGAAAAACAAAATGGCTGTCTGATACTCCATATTCATCCATAGTTTCAATAAGTCCTCCATTAGATTTCTTGGTTGGAACTGCAAGTAAAAAGGAATACTCAGAGATGTCACCTTTGTCAATTTGAGGCAAGTTGTAAAAAGAGTTGGTCTTGAAGGTGACATGCAGAGAGCAGTCAAAGGGAGTAGGCCAAGAACCAAATTCAAGTCATGAGAAGGAGGGGATGCCATTTTCCTTCATTATTTCACGGTTTGATTCAAAGGGAAGTCTGTCCAAATTGCGAAATATTTTTCCTAAAATTTGAGAGACTTTGTCTGCCTTAAGATTGAGAAAAGCATACGCTTGAGGGGAAGATTGAATAGATGATTTCTTCACATAGTGTCCAAATAACTCAAAGGGGTCCATTGATTTTTGCCATCCAATTGCCCACATTTTTCCACCCCAAGATCTTGAGGGAACAACTGTGTTGAAAATTTTTTTTGACTGGTGAAGGAAAGTTGTGACAAGTTTGATGTCCTTCTTGTCTTGATCAGAAAGTTTATCAAATGGGAAAAATTCAATTATTGCAACAAGACTGTTGGGATCAGACTTATTGAGTAAAATTAATTTTCCACAGTGGAAGAAATGGGATTGCTTGATTGTCTGCTTGTGAAGTTCAAGCTCAGCTGGTGAGGGTTTTTGATTTTTCTTTTGTTTTCAGTAGTAATTGCAGGATAAAGATCCAAAGGTTGTATTTTCCATTCAGACCATACAACCTTTTCATTGATGCCCCCCTCTGCAAGTTCCAAAGAGATCTTGGAGGCGCTCATTTGATACCTCTTTTGCTTCAAAGCCCTCTGCTTTCCACCTCTCTTTATGTTTGTCAACTCATCTCCTTCCATCTTGTTCCCTCCCAAGCAAATGCTTGGCTTGGGTTGAGGATCAAAAAGGGATTCAATTTGGAGTATAAAATTGTGAGTGCGGTGGGAGAAGGGATGGCATTGAAGGAAAAGGGGTCAAAGAAGGGTTACAAAAAAAATGTCAGTCACGTGATCACCAAAAAAACAATCAAAAACAAATAAAAAAAATTACTGGGTTGGGTGTGAACTAATTGGGCTGGGCTTATCAAAAAAAAAAAAAGAATAAGTTACATCATCAAAAAAAAAAAATTATTCGGGCAAAACCAATTGGGTTGGAAAGGGGGGGCCAGTGCCCAGTGGCAAGCCAAGGGAGGGGGGTGGCTTGGGGGTGATCAGGAGGGGTGGGTGGACCAAGTCAGCGGCAGGGCCAGAAAGCAAGGGTGGATGGCGGCCAAGGAAAGCTTGTTGGTGGCGGGGCCAACAAGCAAGGGGGGAGGCAAGGAGGGGGCAAGGAGGCTGGCAAGCAAGGTAGGATGGGGGCCAAGGAGGGATTTTTGGCCGCGGGGCCAACAAGCAAGGGGGGAGGCTAGGAGGCTGACAAGCAAGGGGGGGGAAAGGAGGCCTGCAAGGGTGGGGGGGGGCCAAGGAGGTCAAGTTGGCAGCGGAGCAGACAAGCAAGGGGGGAGCCAAGGAGGCCTGCAAGCAAGGGGGGCACGGAGGCCATTGAGAAAGGTGGGGGGCAAGGAGGCCAACAAGCAAGGGGGGGCAAGGAAGGGGGGAGAGGGGAGGTGTTGGTGAGTGAGTGGGAGGGACTTAGAGGGGGTGAGAGGGAGGGAAAAACAGAATTAGGAGGAGGGAGGAGGAGCTTACCTGGGGAATCAACCAAGGGGGTGGGGGGGCCTGAAAGGGGATGGAGGTGGATGAATCAACCTATGAGCATTGGATGATGGGGGGATGAGGAGAAGGGGGGAAGCTTACCAGGGGAGCCAACCAAAGGAGGAGGGGAAGTGGTGGGTGAGGTGGAGGTGATGGGTGAGGATGAGGTGGTTGGTGAGGAGGAGGAAGGAGTGGACTGACCGGTGGTTTGATGGGGTGAGGTGGGTGGTTTTTCCAGTGGTTTGGTGGGGTGAGGTGGGGGGTTTGGAAGTTTTGAGTATGTTTTGTCTAAGTCCACCCCACCAAATGAGAAAAAAAAAGTGAGTCAGCCAATGAATCTTGGGTGAACAACCAAAACCAAAAAAAATTGGTGAAGGGATTTTTTACCTAATTCATAATCCAACATGAATCATCAAAGAAAGCAAGGGTAAGAGGAAGAATCTATTCTCTCATAGAAGAAGATGAGGGACAAGGTGAGGAAGGGATGACTTGAGGCCAATCTGGAATATCATCTTCAAATATTTTTTCCCGTTCATCTTTGATGTTGGCCAAAAGATTGTGAAGGATGACACAAGTGATAATCCAGTTGATGAGGAACTTCATCTCATTGGAATGTTGAATCTGTTTTTGCATTTCCCTTAAGCTGGCCCATCTTCCTCTCAGTACTCCTATGGAATTCTCAATCAGAACTTGTGATTGGGAAAGATGATAGTTGAAATACGTTTTTCCTTGATTTTTGGACAAAAAATTCCAGTATGCTGGAAACACATAGTTCCCACTAGCATAAGCTAAATAAGCCAGAAGGTATTGATTGTGGTCAAAGTAGTTCTCTGGTTGTTGGGCGGTCCCCATCCAATTGAACACGTATGAATCATGACAAGAACCTGGAATGCCAGCATGGAGGGATATGAGCTTCTTTTTGTTATTGCAAACAAGTTTTAGTGCCACAGAGTATCTAAACAAACAGAAAAAACATATTTGGTCAGTGTGTGATCAACGGTGTTATCAAAGTGATTGGAAAAGATATGAATCAATTGCCCTTTTTCCCAATAAAAATAGTGGTTGCCATCTAGCTTGGGTTTTTGACTCAAGGGGATGGTGGTTCCATCAACAAACCCAATGCAACCAGGAAATACTTTGGTTTCCATTACTTGAGATATCTCCTTGCGTTCTTCTTTTGTTGGCCAAGAAAGGACTGAGTGATGTAAAGATAGGATAGCAACCATGAATCTTTTAGTGTATCAGTCAATGGTTTCATATCCAACTGAGAATAGATTTTTAATCAATTAATTGCTGCTCCATTTCCATTTAATCCCAATCTACAAAGAGCAAAAGCAAGTTGGATAGATGAATTGCATTGAGGATTCTGAGAATTGTTCTGGAAGATGTGGTGGTCTTCAATCATCTCCAAAAGTTTTATGAATGAAGGAAAAAGAATTTGGAAAAGTTGCTGGAAGCTTAAGTTGGGGAGGAGATGAAGCTTTTGCCTTTCATACATAGGGTTGTGGAGAGTTTGTCTTCTTGGAACCATGTATTGCTTTTTTAAGAGAGCATTCAAAGCCAACCAAGTTGCTTTGAAATTGGATTCTGAATTGGAGTCTGATTGGCAGTCAAATACTAAAAAAAGTTCATTCATCTTTTTTGCATTTTCAACTTTCTGCCAAGAAGTTTGATGGGACATGTTGAGAAAGAAGCTGATGAGATGTGTGGTGATTAGATGATGATGGGATTTGTGTGAAGATGGAGATGTGAAGTGATATAGATGTGAAGCAATAGAGATTTGAAGTGATGGAGATGTGAAGCAATGGATATGAGATGTGTGTGATGTGATGGAGATGGGACGGGTATGGATTTGCTGATGTGGATGGGTGTTTTAGATGTGATGGATGGTGGATGGATGATGATGAAAAAATTGCGGGTTTGATGCTTGAAATCCGCCATTTTCATGAAACCCGCAGTTTTGAAATACACCAGTTAGGGGTATGTGTATTTCAGAAACCCTCCATTAAAAATGGTGGGTTTGGTCAATAAAAATGGTGGTTTTCTAATGGCGGGTTTGCAAACTCTGATAGGCCCTAATGCTTGCTTTGGATCCAACAATGAAACATGCGGTGGCCAACCTCAATCCTCCAAGGTCAATGGTTATCTCCTGATGGCAATGAACTCAAGAATAAAACAAAAGGTAGGCTGGATCTGTCATCCAGACAGATGAGGGAGCAATTCAAGAATTATTGAGCCAAGTCAAAAAAGGCCCACTCCATGTCAATCTCCACTGGCTTTGGTATCACTGACTCCAACAAAGCCAGGGGAATCAACTTGGTGGTTAAAAAGTTGGAATACATTTTTTTTTATATTCAAATGGATTAAATCTTTGGAAAGAAGGCCAACATCACTCCCCTAGCTACTTTTGATTCCCAAAAATACAATTTAGTTGATGCTGAGTACTTGGCTGGGGATGCTCAGCCTAGCAATGGTGATCCGGAAGAAACCTATGAGTGGCCCCCATCCAATGCCAAGGAGGATATTCAAACGCAATCAGCTCAAATCACGTCTAATTCTGCGTTCATTGAGGAGTCAAACCCAACCTTGGACCTCTCCCCTCCTTCTTTGGAATGCTCTCTTCCTGGGGTGGAAGAACTGGAGAACTTGGCCAATGATGAGGATGTCATTCCTGTATCACCGTTTCTGTCAAAATCTGCTCAATTGATGAACCATGTTCTTTTCTCTTCTGTCAATTTAATCCTGACTGATTAATATTTGAAAGAAACAGGCTCATCCATTCCTGAATGTCCAAAAAATCAACCCAATGGGGCCTCTGAAATACCCTTCCAATGTGAGCAATGATGTTCCCACACAAACATCCTCTGCAAAGGGAAAGAAAAATGCCTCCAATTCCATCAACATCAACCCCAATAGAATTCAAAAGAGGAGAAACACTTCAAATTTTTTTGGATTTGAGAAGATTATGGAGAAACAAGATTCAAGTAAGCCCATTGGATTTTCCTTGCTTTAAAAATCAAGCTCATTCATATTCCCCTCTGAAAAACAGTGAAATTGCAAATTGAATCTGAAAAACATCAGTTTGAAAAGGAGAAGTGGGATCTTCAACTGGCTATTGATTTTCAAAAGAAGAAAGCCAAGAGTTTGGCTCATCAGAAAAAATGGGATGCTGAGTGGAAGTTGAAACAGGCTGAGCTAAAATTCCAAAAAGAGGGAAAGGAGAAGGATTGACAGCAAGCACAACTGTAAAAGGAGAGGGAAAACTGGAAACAGAAAAAAAGGATAAGTGGTCAATGGCCGCAGCATACATTGGTAGCAGCAGAAAAGTAGATGAATTAAAGCAGATTACACAAATGCTGGGCTTGTAAATATATTTGCTTTGACGCAAAACTCAAAAATAAAAAAAAAACATTTTTAATCACAACAATTCTTAAGACTATTTTTAACCCAACCAATAAAAAAATATTTTTTCTTTTTATTTATATTTTTTTCCTGGAGTATTTTTTCCCACTCCCCAAGTCCCTTCAAGTGTTTCCAGTCGTTCTGTTGATTCGCATTGACATTTCCCTTCTTATATGAGTGGAAGTCTCCAAATCAGGAATTACTTTTCCATGGTGGAAGAAATGGAAGGTTTTGATTGTTTGTTTGGCTTGTTCAAACTCTTCCTGGGTGTGTCTTCAACTATTCTTTTTCTTTTTGGCAACAATGGAAGGGTAAAGATCCAAAGGACGTGGTTTTTGACCAGACCAGATAACCTTTTCATTAATAACTTCCTCAGCAACTTCCAAATACATTTCTGAATCCCAAGATTGAAGCCTCTTTTGGCAAGCAGCCCTACTCTTCCCACCTCTCTGTGTGTTTTTCAAGCCGTCTCCTTCCATCTTGATCCCTCCCAATGCTATACTTAGATTGGGGTGAGGAACAAGATGGGATTTGATTGTTTGTGTAACATTTTGAGGGGGATGGGAGAAGAATTGGACATTCACCGATAGCGGTTGAGGGATTGAAAAAAAAAAAAAGTCAGTCAAATGGACATTGCCAGTGAAACAAGATTGAATCAAAAAAAATTAAGCCAAACCTTGACTTGATTCTCAGTTCACCAGAAATGTGATCACCAATAAAAAAAATTGCATCAGCACCCAAAAAGAAAAAGAAAAAAAACCTTACTGGGGTGTGAGGGAATTGGGCCGGGCCTTTGGGTTGGTTTTTTTTAGGGCTTTGGGTTGGGTTTGGGGCCAAGTAGGAAGGGCCTGGGAACCAGGGAGGGGGGGAGGTTGGTTGGCCGAGCAGGCAGGCATTGGGGGGCAGGAATTCACAGGGGGGGCATCCAAGGGGGGGGGCGGGCCAACACAAGGGGGAGGGGGGCAGGCCACGGAAATTGAGAGGGGGGGCCAAGGTGGTGCAGTGGGCAAGCAAGAAGGGGGGGGCCAAGGTGGCGCCGGCGGGCAAGCAAGGAGGGGGGGGCGGCGGGCAAGCAAGGAGGCAGGGGGCCAAGGTGGCGCCAGTGGGAAAGCAAGGAGGGGGGGCCACAGTGACGGCGGCAGGCAAGCAAGAAGGGGGGGGCCAAGGTTGGGCCAGTGGATTGAGAGGGGGGGCAGAGGTGGCGCCGGCGGGAAAGAAAGGAGGGGAGGCAGAGGTGGGGCTGGTGAGCAAGAAGGGGGGGCAGTGTTGCCTTTTTGATGTTCAAATTTTGTAACTAACAAATTTAGTTACCTTATTGCTATCTTACTGTTTTCATCATCTCATTACCCATGTTTTAGGCCCCCTCTGGGGCTCTATAGTTGTCTCTAACCTGCTTCCTTAGGCCCCCTTTGGGGTTCTCTAGTTGTCCATAAATACTGGTCCTTCCCTTGGACCATGAATGAAAATCATCTGATTACCAGAAAATCAAACCGGAGTGCCCCTTCCTCCTCTTCAGATCAGTTCCACTTGAATATACAAGTATTTTCCCCTTTTCCTTTGCTCTTTAAAGCCTTTTCATTACTTCTCATTTGGCTCTTCAGTAGCCCACCATACTCCCGCTTTCTCCAAACAACCTTGCTCCTCATCATGAACTTTTCAGGCAGTGGTGGGCCCGGCAAGCAAGGTGGGGGGGCTGGCGGGCAAGCAAGGAGGGGGGGCTGGTGAAGGAGAAAGCGAGCAAGGAGGGGGAGGCGGTGGTGGGGCCAGCAAGCAAGGAGGGGGGGGAGGTGGTGGGGGCCAGTGGTGAGGCCGGCAAGCAAGCAAGGAGGAGGGTGGTGAAGGAGTGAGGGAGAGGGAGGTGAAAGCTAGGATGGAGGGAAGAGGAGGATGAGGAGGAGGGGGGAGCTTACCTGAGGATCTGAAGGTGGCTGGAGGGGTATGGAACATTTTGTTAGCTTCTGATGATGGGGAGGATGAGGAGAGCTTACCAGGGGTGCCAAAGGTGGTGGGTGAGGAGGAGAGTAGACCAGTGGTTTGGTGGGGTGAGTTGGGTGGTGTGGTGGGGTGAGGTGTTGGGTCAGTTTTGTCTAAAAAAAAATAAAAAAAATAAAAAAAATAAAAAAAAAAACAAAAAAAACAAAAACAAAAAAAACAAAAACAAAAAAAACAAAAACAAAAACAAAAACAAAAACAAAAACAAAAACAAAAACAAAAACAAAAAAAAAAAAAACAAAAAACAAAAAACAAAAAAAAAAACAAAAAAATAAAAACGGAGTGAGTCAGCCTAGGATTCTTGGTTGAACAACCAAAAAAAAAAAAAACTTGAAGTCAAATACTAAAAAAATTTCAGTCAGCTTTTATTCATTTTCAAATTGCTGGCCGGAAGTTTGATTGGACATGTTGAGAAATGTCAGCTTGATACGATTGCAGAGCAAGCTGAAAAAGTAACAGAAATAACATAAAAAGAACAAAAATAAAATTAACATAAGAAGGAGTTGGAAAACCATCAATATTATTGCAAAAATGATTTTTCCACCCAAAATTAGGTAGGGTCACTCACTGACCCCACCCTTGAAATCCAACTCCTTATATTTTTAAATAATTAAGGAAAGAAAGACCCAAAAACCACAACACCACTATTGAACTTTTTGGCCCATTAAATATATCACGTGTATTGTCACGTATAGGTTTCACACCTAAAATTCAGTCAGAATTGAGGTGTTGTGTATATTTTAGGAGTTACAGACGGAAATGTGTTCTGTCACAATTCCCACACGCAGCTGCGGCAGCCAATGCACCCCTGCGCGGCTGAGATACAGCCCTGTCACTCCGTCAAGGTCGTGTATGCAGCCCCAGGCCTCTGAAAATTACGCAGCCGTGGGACTATGGGTTGACAGAGTGACAGAAGGCCTGAGAAGCTTAGGTACTGCGCAAACATGCTACAACCCACACAGGAAAATTCTACATATGTAATAAATGTTCCTGTGGATAGTAGATAGTCTAAAAGTACATAATATTATATAAAAATACTTAAATCACCCTTATACATATTTTTTATTAAATATAATTCAAATTATCATGAATTTCAAAAATAAGACAATGAAAACTTCTAAAAATATATTAAATTCTTTAATATACTATTATGAGAATTTGCAGACATCAAAATTTTTGTGACATACTATGAAAACTTATGATGTAAAAGTATTACATGAATACCCATGACTTACATTTTTAAGTAATTATTTGAGTAAATAAACTAAATTTCCAAAATAAGGAGTAAAATCAATATCATGAATTTACTCCAATTATTTAATACATCATGAGAACTCACCTGACATCAGAATATGCGTAGGAGTGTCTATTAAAATAGTTATAAACATACTGGGAACATTTAATAAGGATAATTAATTTAATAATAAATAAAAAGGACAGATTAGTGTTATTCACACATCCAAACATCAATTATAAAGTAGAATAATTCCCATACCCTGTGAAATTAGGTGCTACCCGTGTTACAGAACCTGTGAAATTAGATCCTACCCATGTTAAAGAGCCAGGAAAACGTGAAAGGCTACAACTGGTTACCCTGCTAGCCCCAGTGCCCGTCCCTTTGAGCCCCTGTACCCCTCAGCAGTATAATATTGGGACTCCAAAAGCTATCAATAAAGAGCACTTTTGAGGATATTGATACCCAGAGACCCCTTATATTTATATCCAGACACCGTGCCTAGGTAATCAAACACTTATAAGAGATAATTAAGTGGTTTATGGATTTAGTCTGATTAATAATATCGGTCCTCAACCCTCTTTTTATCAATTTAAACTGCTGAACAACCTTATAACCCCAGTATACAGGTTAGACCCATCAGTGAACGTCCCAAACAGATACCCAAAGGATTCAATAATATACCAGTGAGTCTTATTATCCTTTCTCTGTCGTGGCAGCTTGGTTACAAAGCCCTGCCACTCCCCCTTGTATTTTATATACATATTATCTTTGGGCAAAATATCCTTTAAACTAAAGGGCCCAAAGTAACCAGGCCTATGTGTTTTCATACTGAAATCCCTGAAGAGAGTTGTTAAAGATCCGCAATATAATTTTGGCCCCTCTATAAAAATATTTCATAATCAATTTATCTATATTGATTTATAACAATAAACCATAACCAAAGCAATTAACCTTGCAATAACATTTATCCAAATATTTTAGGGATTATTTCTGCATTTATTAAATAATATATTTATTATTGATTCTATCACCTTTGGTAGCTAAAGGATAGCAAGGGTCTTGGCATCCAGGAGGCTGACAAGAAAGATGGTGATTTGATGTGGGGTGATGAGATGATGATGAAGTTTGTGTGAAGATTGAGATGTGAAGCAATAGAAATGTGAAGCAATAGAGATGTGAAGCAATGGAGATGTGAATCAATAGAGATTTGAAGGGATGGAGATGCAAAGCAAGGAAGATGAGATGTGCCTGAAGCAATGGAGATGGGATTGGTATGGATTTGCTGATGTGGATGGGTGTTTTAGATGTGATGGATGGTGGATGGTTGATGATGCATAAATGGGGGGTTTGATGTTTGAAATCTGCCATTTTCATAAAACCCGCCATTTTGAAATACACCAGTTAGGGGGTATGTGTATTTCAGAAAAACGTCATTCAAAATGGCGGTTTTGGTCAAATAAATGGCAGGTTTCTAATTGCGGGTTTGCTAACTCTGATATGCCCTATTATAATATAATGTATTGTTTATTGTTTATTGTTTATTATTTATTATTTATTATTTATTATTTATTATTTATTATTTATTATTTATTATTTATTATTTATTATTTATTATTTATTATTTATTATTTATTATTTATTATTTATTATTTATTATTTATTATTTATTATTTATTATTTATTATTTATTATTTATTATTTATTATTTATTATTTATTATTTATTATTTATTATTTATTATTTATTATTTATTATTTATTATTTATTATTTATTACTTATTATTTATTATTTATTATTTATTATTTATTATTTATTATTTATTATTTATTATTTATTATTTATTATTTATTATTTATTATTTATTATTTATTATTTATTATTTATTATTTATTATTTATTATTTATTATTTATTATTTATTATTTATTATTTATTATTTATTATTTATTATTTATTATTTATTATTTATTATTTATTATTTATTATTTATTATTTATTATTTATTATTTATTATTTATTATTTATTATTTATTATTTATTATTTATTATTTATTATTTATTATTTATTATTTATTATTTATTATTTATTATTTATTATTTATTATTTATTATTTATTATTTATTATTTATTATTTATTATTTATTATTTATTATTTATTATTTATTATTTATTATTTATTATTTATTATTTATTATTTATTATTTATTATTTATTATTTATTATTTATTATTTATTATTTATTATTTATTATTTATTATTTATTATTTATTATTTATTATTTATTATTTATTATTTATTATTTATTATTTATTATTTATTATTTATTATTTATTATTTATTATTTATGATTTATTATTTATTATTTATTATTTATTATTTATTATTTATTATTTATTATTTATTATTTATTATTTATTATTTATTATTTATTATTTATTATTTATTATTTATTATTTATTATTTATTATTTATTATTTATTATTTATTATTTATTATTTATTATTTATTATTTATTATTTATTATTTATTATTTATGATTTATTATTTATGATTTATTATTTATGATTTATTATTTATTATTTATTATTTATTATTTATTATTTATTATTTATTATTTATTATTTATTATTTATTATTTATTATTTATTATTTATTATTGATTATTTATTATTTATTATTTATTATTTATTATTTATTATTTATTATTTATTATTTATTATTTATTATTTATTATTTATTATTTATTATTTATTATTTATTATTTATTATTTTTTATTTATTATTCATTATTTATTATTTATTATTTATTATTTATTATTTATTATTTATTATTTATTATTTATTATTTATTATTTATTATTTATTATTTATTATTTATTATTTATTATTTATTATTTATTATTTATTATTTATTATTTATTATTTATTATTTATTATTTATTATTTATTATTTATTATTTATTATTTATTATTTATTATTTATTATTTATTATTTATTATTTATTATTTATTATTTATTATTTATTATTTATTATTTATTATTTATTATTTATTATTTATTATTTATTATTTATTATTTATTATTTATTATTTATTATTTATTATTTGTTATTTACTATTTACCATTTATTATTTATGATTTGTTATTTATTATTTATTATTATTTATTGATTATTTATTATTTATTATTTATTATTTATTATTTATTATTTATTATTTATTATTTATTATTTATTCAATATTATTTGTTATTTATTATTTATTATTTATTATTTATTATTTATTATTTATTATTTATTGTTTATTATTTATTATTTATTATTTATTATTTATTATTTATTATTTATTATTTATTATTTATTATTTATTATTTATTATTTATTATTTATTATTTATTATTTATTATTTATTATTTATTATTTATTATTTATTATTTATTATTTATTATTTATTATTTATTATTTATTATTTATTATTTATTATTTATTATTTATTATTTATTATTTATTATTTATTATTTATTATTTATTATTTATTATTTATTATTTATTATTTATTATTTATTATTTATTATTTATTATTTATTATTTATTATTTATTATTTATTATTTATTATTTATTATTTATTATTTATTATTTATTATTTGTTATTTATTATTTATTATGTATTATTTATTATTTATTATTTATTATTTATTATTCATTATTCATTATTTATTATTTATTATTTATTATTTATTATTTATTATTTATTATTTATTATCTATTATCTATTATTTATTATTCATTATTTATGATTTATTATGAAATATTTAATATTTATTATTTATTATTTATGATTTATGATTTATTATTACTTATTTATTATTTATTATTTATTCTTTATTATTTATTATTTATTATTTATTATTTATTATTTATTATTTATTATTTATTATTTATTATTTATTATTTATGATTTATTATTTATGATTTATGATTTATGATTCATTATTTATTATTTATTATTCATTTTTTTTATTTATTATCTATTATTTATTATTTATTATTTATTATTTATTATTTATTATTTATTATTTATTATTTATTATTTATTATTTATTATTTATTATTTATTATTTATTATTTATTATTTATTATTTATTATTTATTATTTATTATTTATTATTTATTATTTATTATTTATTATTTATTATTTATTATTTATTATTTATTATTTATTATTTATTATTTATTATTTATTATTTATTATTTATTATTTATTATTTATTATTTATTATTTATTATTTATTATTTATTATTTATTATTTATTATTTATTATTTATTATTTATTATTTATTATTTATTATTTATTATTTATTATTTATTATTTATTATTTATTATTTATTATTTATTATTTATTATTTATTATTTATTATTTATTATTTATTATTTATTATTTATTATTTATTATTTATTATTTATTATTTATTATTTATTATTTATTATTTATTATTTATTATTTATTATTTATTATTTATTATTTATTATTTATTTATTATTTATTATTTATTATTTATTATTTATTATTTATTATTTATTATTTATTATTTATTATTTATTATTTATTATTTATTATTTATTATTTATTATTTATTATTTATTATTTATTATTTATTATTTATTATTTATTATTTATTATTTATTATTTATTATTTATTATTTATTATTTATTATTTATTATTTATTATTTATTATTTATTATTTATTATTTATTATTTATTATTTATTATTTATTATTTATTATTTATTATTTATTATTTATTATTTATTATTTATTATTTATTATTTATTATTTATTATTTATTATTTATTATTTATTATTTATTATTTATTATTTATTATTTATTTATTATTTGTTATTTATTATTTATTATTTATTATTTATTATTTATTATTTATTATTTATTATTTATTATTTATTATTTATTATTTATTATTTATTATTTATTATTTATTATTTATTATTTATTATTTATTATTTATTATTTATTATTTATTATTTATTATTTATTATTTATTATTTATTATTTATTATTTATTATTTATTATTTATTATTTATTATTTATTATTTATTATTTATTATTTATTATTTATTATTTATTATTTATTATTTATTATTTATTATTTATTATTTATTATTTATTATTTATTATTTATTATTTATTATTTATTATTTATTATTTATTATTTATTATTTATTATTTATTATTTATTATTTATTATTTATTATTTATTATTTATTATTTATTATTTATTATTTATTATTTATTATTTATTATTTATTATTTATTATTTATTATTTATTATTTATTATTTATTATTTATTATTTATTATTTATTATTCATTATTCATTATTTATTATTTATTATTTATTATTTATTATTTATTATTTATTATTTATTATCTATTATATATTATTTATTATTCATTATTTATGATTTATTATGAAATATTTAATATTTATTATTCATTATTTATGATTTATGATTTATTATTACTTATTTATTATTTATTATTTATTATTTATTATTTATTATTTATTATTTATTATTTATTATTTATTATTTATTATTTATTATTTATTATTTATTATTTATTATTTATTATTTATTATTTATTATTTATTATTTATTATTTATTATTTATTATTTATTATTTATGATTTATTATTTATGATTTATGATTTATGATTCATTATTTATTATTTATTATTCATTTTTTTTATTTATTATCTATTATTTATTATTTATTATTTATTATTTATTATTTATTATTTATTATTTATTATTTATTATTTATTATTTATTATTTATTATTTATTATTTATTATTTATTATTTACTATTTACTATTTATTATTTATTATTTATTATTTATTATTTATTATTTATTATTTATTATTTATTATTTTTTATTTATTATTTATTATTTATGATTTATTATTTATTATTTATTATTTATTATTTATTATTTATTATTTATTATTTATTATTTATTATTTATTATTTATTGTCTATTATTTATTATTTATCATTTAGTAGAGGCTTCACAACTTGATTTTTGTTTTTTAGCATGCCACACAGCCCATTTGAGTTGTGTAGCATGCCGCTCATCCCATTTGAGTTGTGTATCATCCAAAATGGCTCATTTCAGTTGTGTAGGGTGTTGCACGGCGCATTGAGTTGTGTACACAACTTGACGAGTTGTGAATTTAACATTACCCTATTTTTGTACTTGATGATATTTTTTTACTTCATGGTATTTTTATACTGGTTATTTTTCTGTTTGAGATATTACAAAATATTTTAATCTCTCTTATGAAATAGTTTTATGTACCATTTTATATGATTTTTCTTCTTTGTACAAGTTATTTAAATCCCACTGGAATTACTCCATCTAGTGTCAATAAAATAATTTTTTAAAATTATTCTTATCTATCTCATGTATTGATTCTTTTCCAAATCTTACCTCAGATTTAAATTCCTTGAAAATAATTGATACTCAGTGCATTTTGACATATGAAATGAATACAATTGCTGTACACATTTGGATTCTCTCAAAAACTTTACCCAAGGGGACCCACAGGAGGAGGATTTGTTTTAGCCCCCCAGGGCCTCAATGAATGTTTAAAGACCTTGGGGGGCCAAAAAACCCTCAAAAGGTGTGTTCTCCCACTCCGGGTACTCCTTTAAACCTTAAAAAGGTTTTCCAAGCCCGAAATCTCTATATACATTTATTTTTTTATTGGCACACCTTTTTAAGTATTACATGCCTTCCTGGGGTGTGAAAACACACCAGAAGGTGTTATTTTAGTAAAAATAAAAATACTATAATCACAACTTTCTTTGAAATTGGCATGATTTTAGCAAAAAAAAAAATTAAAATGATACCTTTTTTGAGAAAATGCATGATTTTATTACTTTTAAAGGCATGAATTCAGCTTCCGATTTTTTTTGAAATATGACACCTGCCTCTTTATGAAAAGAAACACGTATTAAAATTTATAAATGGAATCAATTGTTCCTAAAAATACAGAAGTTTATCATTCAAATTCCACAAGACTACTGCACCAGGAAATCCAGATTACCTGCTAACCTCAGTGCATGGATAGAACTTAATAATTCTAAGTAAGAAGCCAAGTAGAAATTGATTATAACCAGGAAGGTATACTCCCAAATTTAGAATGTTCTGATGGATAATCTGATGACTGGAAAGATCCAATGAACAGCCTGGATGATATCAATTAATTTAAAAGTGTAAGGAACAGATGAATTTCTCCAATCAGGAAAAGGGAAATGACAAAAAATCTTCTGAGGAGCCTTACATGACCAAGGTCCACTAGCTACAAATAAACATGTGTTCAATTTTCAACTTGAATTAAAATGAATATTTAATATATATATTAATATTTTTTATAGAATAGATTCAAGAATATCTAAATCAATAGCATTTTATTAATATTCAAAATTCAATACCTAATATAAAAGGTCAAGCTCAAAAAAACAACAGTGTTAAATTTGCAACCCTACACAGCACCTTTGCAACATCAAATGGGTTGCTTGGCGGGTCTTGCAACCCATCTGGGTTGTGAATTGTTATTTGCAACCCATCTGAGGCGTGAACAGCCACTTAAAATTCCAATGGGTTGCAAACCACGCCATGCAGCCCATTTTGAGTTTTAAACAGGTTTTTTAGGGTTGCCAATTTCTTAATTGAAATTATTATTTATTTATTGTATTTATTTATATGTTTATTTTTATTTATTTATTTTTAATATATTTCATTCATTTACTTTTAATTCGATTAATGAATTAAATATTCATTTTTGATTTAATCATTTAATCATTTATTTGTATTTTATTTATTTAGGGCATCATTTTTCTCACGTATCCAACCCTTTATTTCACACATTTTGACGTTGCCGCGAAGTTGGGCCCCTTTTGTATTTCACACAAAAATACTTTATTTCACACAAATTTCAAGAATTCATTTTTTTGAATTCTCACTGCGCAGCCCCGTAGAAGTGTTTCTTGAACCCCTAATCAAAATCTCTGGTAATTTTGGAGCCATTAGAACCCCTTCAAAAATGCAATCAAAAAATGAAAAAATTCTGTAAAAACAAATTTTTTCATGGGTTTTTAGATTATCATTTTGGCTATTTTTATTGTTTTTTTGGTTATTTCAGCTTCCATGAATTTTACAAACAGTCAAGTATTCTTCTAATATTTAGTTTCAATATTTTTTGGATGTATCCTGTCACCTGAAAAATTCCTTCAAAAAACACAAAAAAATCAAAAAAATCAAATTTCTCTTTGGAAATTTTAATCCTTTTATTTTCCTTTTTATTTCATTTTTTGGTTAATTCAAGCTATCAAAAATTTTAAAAAAAATTATAATAGCAATAGCATTAAAATATTTTTTTCAGATTTTTTGGATGCATTATCTTACCTTAAAAAATTCCTTCAAAAAAGCAAAAAATTCAAAAAATTCAATTTTCTCATTTGACTTTTGGATCCTTATGTTTGCCATAGTGACTGATCATTTTTGGTGTTTAAAGCTTTTAGAATTGTAAAAAAACTATTCAACAGCTTTTTAAAATTTTTTTCAGGATTTTTGGATATCATTTTTGACCTTTAAAAATTCAATCAAGAAACCAAAAAATTCGGAAAATTCACTTTTCTCACTAGATTTTTGAATCCTTTTGTTCGCCTATATAATTGTTTTTTTGGGGGGGGTTGATTCAAGCTTTCAGAATTTTGAGTTTTAAAAAAACAAAAAAACTGTTCATTAATACTTTTTGAAGATCATCTGAATTCTTGCATACACCTTACAAGCTTCATTCAAAAAATTAAAAATAAAGAACAAATATGGATACAAATATTAGAATTTATTCAACTATGGTTGGTTTTATTTTTCTTCTTTATTTTTGTGGAGAGAACAAAACCTCATTACCAAGATCCAAATTTCTCCAAACAATGGTTTTCCAATATTTGGAATCCTTTTTCACAAATCTTTTCCAAAGTGGATCTAACCTGGAAGCTGGAAAATGATCAGACTTGAATTTGAATGATAGCATATGTTTGGATTCTTCTAAAAGAATGAAGCAAATAGGAGAAGTTTTGGAATTTGGAGTGGGAGGGGAATTCAGAGGAAGATAAGTGCAATGAATTAAAGAAGAAAACAGAAACACTGGACACTTATATGTTTCAGCCAGAAGGAAACCATGGCATGGAAATTTCATCCACATATTTATGGGAGCTGGGCCCTAAGGGGGGTTCAGTTTCCTTCTTGCTTCTTGGAAAGTTTCACCCCAGATATCACGCAGTAATCTTGTGTACTTGAATATTGGGTTTGAATCAAGCTCTTTCACCATTTCTTCCCTGACTTCAATCCAGTATTCTGAGATCCTCCCAAAGCAAATGGCTGCTGCTCTAAAGCCACAGTTCCAATCCCCTATGACATCTTGAACATGGGAGATATGTGGGATGGCTTTTTTGGGGGAAATGGAATCTTTGTATTGGAACTAAAAATAAAAATAAGAATTTTTATAACAGAAAATATGGACTAAAGATAATAATCACTTCTTCAATCAATACTTTGTTAAATATTTCAGAAGAAGAATACAATAATTTTCAGAAAAACTAGAGGAAAAACGAAAAGAAATAAGATAAAATTAAAAAATGAGAAAATACCAAATTTACTCACTTTTTCACTGATTTTTGGGGCTGCTAATACCTTCCCCCCAGGAGGATGGTAAGGAGAATCAAAATCTTTATTTGATACTTTTAGTCTCTTGATACTTGTCCCAGGATTGTACTCAGGAGAAGCAAATTGCTTATTCAAAATGGTTCCAGACCTCTGATAAAATTTTGAATGAAAAAATTAATGAAAAATAATATCCAACAAATTAGCCAAGAATAAAAGAAAATGAAAGCTCACGATCTTAATTACACCCACATATGGCAGCTCTTCATCTGCTGAATCTTCCCCTTCATCCAAATCTGGCACCTCTTCATCTTCTGAATATTCCTCTTCAGTCAGAAATTCACTCTATGTTAAAAAAATGAGAAGGAATCATCAAGACAAACAACCCATTGCAGAAAAAATAGGCATAGTTATAAAATTGTCTCTCCCTCTTATTCCTCCTTCTTTCTTCCCTTCCCCTTCCCTTAGATGGCCTTGCACCTTCTTGAAAGCTGAAACCATAAGAAAAAAAATTAATTATGAATGTTGATATCTTTGTTGTCCAAAAAATTGGTGACTGACTTCAAAATATGCTATGAATTTATTCTTTGGCCTTCCTCTCCGCTTGGATTCTTCTAAATATTCAAAACCAGAGAGATATCTTCTGCTTGAGGACTGAGAGATCTTCTTGAAATTATTGGCTGCTCCTTTGGGCCTTCCTCTAACTTTGGATCTTTGAGTGGAATTTGGCTCTTCAATCAGGGTAAGTTGATATATTTCACTGTACAGCTTCATGCTTTCACCAAGATTATATAGCTTTTCTCCAGGTGGCAACTTGCTGAATGCTTCAAACAGTTTAGTAAAATATAGGTTTTCATTACTGTATTTGGTTGTAACTTCAATTTTTGCTAAATCTTCAGTTGATTCAGGGTTCACAGTTAACTGTAGAAAGGAAAATCAAAATCAATAAGGACATCATTTTTTTTGAGCTTGAATCACAAAAAAAAGAGAGAGAAAGACTTACTGAGATGGTAGCTTTGAAATGCCATTGAGAATGAAAATCATCAAGTTGCAAGAGTTCACCCTTTCTGATGCCCAATTTGACTTTGTGAACACATTTTATACCCATGTAAGAAGAGTAATCACATTTGTTACAATTGGTGGAAGAATCAGGAACTTGATGAGATGAATGAACAATTTTGAGGGCAAAGTGGCTGATCTTTCCAGAAAGATGATCCACACAGTGAGGCAAACCAATGAGATGCTTGAATTCTTGCTGAGAGGATTAATTTCAGCCTCCTGGATGCCAAGACCCTTGCTATCCTTTAGCTACCAGAGGTGATAGAGTAAATAATAAATATATTATTTAATAAATGCAGCAAAAATCCGTAGAATACTTGGATTCAGCTTATTGCAAGGTTAAATGGTTTGGTTATTTTTTATTGTTTCAAATCAAAATTGATTATTAAATATTTGTAGAGGGGCCACTATTATATTGGGGATTGTTAACACCTCTCTTCAGGGATTTCAGTATGAAAACACATAGGCCTGCTTACTTTGGGCCCTTTAGTTTAAAGGATATTTTGCCCAAAGATAATATGTATATAAAATACAAGGTGGAGTGGCAGGGCTTTGTAACCAAGCTGCCACGACAGAGAAAGGATAATAAGACTCACTTGTATATTATTAAATCCTTTGGGTATCTGTTTGGGATGTGTACTGATGGGTTAAACCTGCATACTGGGGTTATAAGGTTGTTCAGCAGTTTTAATTGATAAAAAGAGGTTTGAAGACGGATATTACTAATCAGAAATTGCCATAAATCACTTACTTATCTCTTATAAGTATTTGATTACCTTGGCACGGCGTCTGGTCATGAATATTACCGGGTCTCTGCCCATCAAAATCCTCACAAGAGCTCTGTATTTATAGCTTTTGGAGTCCCAATATGGTCCTTCTGAGGGTTGTAGGTGCTCAAAGGGACGGACACTAAGGCTAGCAGGGTAGCCGGGGGTAGCCTGTCATGTGTTCTTGGTGCTATAGCCCGGTTAGCATCTAATTCCTTAGGGTATGGGAATTATTCTACCTTATAATGGACATTAGGACGTGTGAATAACACTAATCTGTTGTATTTATGTATTATTTAATTAATTATCCTTAGTATATGTTTCCAGTAATCTAATAATTATATTATTAGACATCTCTACGGACATTTTGATGTCAGGTAAGTTCTCATTATGTATTATATAACTGGAGTAAAAGTCATAATATTGATTTTACTCTTTATTTTCTAGTTCCAGTTGATTTGTTAAGATAATTACTTAAAAATATAAGTCATGAGAATTCATGTAATATTATTACATCATTATTATTCTTAGTATGACACAAGGAAATTTATGTATAGCAATCATCATAAAAGTTTATTGAAGTATTTTAATATATTTTTAGAAGTTGTCATTGTCTTATTTTCGACATTCTTGGTACTTTGCATTATATTAAATAAAAAATACGTGTAAGGATTATTTATGTATTTTTATCTAATATTATGTATTTTTAGAAAGTCTACTATCCACAGGAATCTTTATTACAAATGTAGAAAGTTCCCGTGTATGTTGTAGCCTGTTTACGCGGTACCTGAGCCGCCTGTCACTCTTTCAGCCCGTAGTCCCGCGTCTGCGTACTTGTCAGAGGCCCGGGGCTGCGTACACAACCTAGACGGGTTGACACGGATGTATCTCAGCCGCGCGCGGGTGCTTTGGCTGCCCGGGCTGCATGCGGGAATCGTGACAAAACACATTTCCGTCCGTAACTCCTAAAATATACACAACACCTCAATTCTGACTGAATTTTAGGTGTGAAACCTATACGTGACAATGTGTGTCAAATATTTAATTGGCCAAAAAGCTCAGTACTGGAGCTTTAGTATTTTGGTTCTCCTTTCCTTAATTATTTAAAAGTATAAGGAGTTGGATTTCAAGGGTGAGGTCAGTGAGTGACCCTACCTAATTTTGGGTGGAGAATTCATTTCTGTAATAATATTTATGGTTTTCCTACTACTTCTTAGGTTCATTGTATTATTATTATTTTTATGTTATTTTTGTTACTTTTGCAGCTTGCTCTGCAATAGTAGCAAGCTGAAAATTAAATGGCTCTCTCACAGGTTTGGATGGTGATGGAACTGTAAGTTTTTTGAACTAAATTATAGAAAGAGACAATAGAAGAATTGATGAATCTTTTAATTTAGGTCTGAGAACCTTCTATTCTTGATGAACTTGTGTTTCCAAAGTGAAATTATTTGTTTTCCAAATAGGAGACACATTTTCTTTTTAGAGGAATCCAGTTTTCAAGAAGGTGGTCAGCATTGGGAGGATCCCAGACCAGAGAAAGTTTTGTGAAGCTTTTTGATAGCTTGATTCAGATTTTAAATAGACCAAATGATGCCATTGTTTCTGTAATAGCTTCCATTCATGTTCAGATTTGAAGTGCTTTCTACGATTGAGTTTGAATATTCTTCAAAATGTGCCAGGCACAGAGAAGATGATGAGAGGAAGGGAAAACTGGTTCAATTGATCTAATACAATCTTTTTCCTTGCTTTTCAAAATCACACTAGGTTTTTTATCTTCAAATATTTCCATAAGTCCAGTCAGGGCCCAATCATAGTTCTGTTTTTCTTCTTGAGATAAGAAAAAGAATTCAACTTAGAAGCTTCTAGAAGAATTTTTTATCCCAAGAATATGGAGAAGGGGCATTCTGAATTTCTTGGTTTTATGTGTCCAGTCCATCATAATGAGAGTAGGGAAAAGTTTGAGAAGTTTCATGGAATCAGGGTGTAAAATAAATAATTAAGTTATTTTACCATCCAAATTTTTCATTTTGTAGTAAAAAGAAGAATTCCTGAGTTCCAGTATAAGTTCTTCCACGGGAGTTTTTCCATCAAGGGAATTTTTTTGTATTTGGGATCATTTTTTGTAAATTGTAGGGAGATTTGTATGTATAGGTGATGATGAGTTTTGTATAAGAGAATTGAGAATTTTTAAAGGGGGAACTCCTGCTTTAGATAAATTTTCAACCACCTCCTTTTTCTCCCCTTGAATTCTTCTTTTTGTAGGATGAGTGGAACAATGAATGGAAGATGGATGGTTGTGCTCTTGAAATATAACCTTCACCACCCAAACACCCAACCTTTTTGAAAAATTCCCTGATAACCTGAAAGGAAAATTGGTCTTTCTTGATTTTTTTAATTTGGAGGTATCTTTGCTGGCTTTTTATTCCCCAGATTTATCACATTGGTAATTGTAGGCCTGATTCTTGCAATTTGATCCTCTGGTAGATATGACATATCCATGGGACTTTGCCCATGATTGCATAGCCTCAATCAGCTCCTCCTTTTGATTATATGATAGCTCAGGAGGAGGGATCAGAGGAGTGGAATAAAGAGTTTGAGTAGATGAATAAGGAGAAAGAGGATTTGAATAAATAGCTTGATTAGATGAGATAATAGATAATGGGGCTGGTGAAACAGTTGAAAAATTTCTAAAAAGTGGGTGGATGTTTTCTTGAGCCATTGGGAAAAGATATGTTCTTGTTTGGAAGTATCTGGAGTGTTAAGTTTTTTTGATGAGTGGCTGGTGGTTTCATGTGACAAGGTGTGGTGTGGTGTGGTTTGATGTGGGTTGGTTTGGTGTGGTTTGGTTTGGTGTGGTATGGTATGGTATGGTGTGGTGTGGTGTGGTGTGGTATAGTATGGTAGTGGGATGGTGTGGTGGGGGGTGAAGGGAGGGTGGAAAAGGTCAAGGGGGTGGTTTATAAGATAATTGAAGAACTCCAAGATGGGGGGTGTTCCCAAGAAACTATTTTCAGTCATATTGAATATATGCATGTGAGGGGCTCAAAAGAGAGTGAATTTTTCAAATTTTTGGGTTTTTTGAAGGGATTTTTAAAAGTCCAAAATAAAATCCAAGAATCCTGAAAAAAAAAATTAAATCTCTTGAATAGTTTTTTTACAATTCTCAAAGCTTGAAACACCAAAAACAATAAGTCACTATTGCAAACATAAGGATCCAAAAGTCAAATGAGAAAATTGAATTTTTTGACTTTTTTGCTTTTTTGAAGGAATTTTTCAACGTAAAATAATAAATCCAAAAAATCTAAAAAAATTATTTTAATTCTCTTTGAATATTTTTTAATCTTTTTAATAGCTTCAATTACCCTAAAAAATGAAATTAAAAGGAAAATAAGAGATTCAAATGTCCAAAGTGAGATTTTATTTTTTTTATTTTTTGTGTTTTTTGATGGAATTTTTTAAGGTGAAAGGATACTTCCAAAAAAATATGAAAAAAATACTTGAGGACTCTATGAATATTGTTTAAAATTTATGGCATCTGAAATAACCAAAAATATACAATAAAAATAGCAAAAATGATGATCCAAAAACCCATGCAAAAATTTGTTTTTACATATTTTCTTCATTTTTTGATTGCATTTTTGAAGGGGTTCTAATTGCTCCAAAATTACCAAATACTTTAGTTAGGGGTTCAAGAGCCCCTACCACGGGGATTCACATTCAGAATTCAAAAAATTGAATTCTTGACAATTGCGTTAAATACCAAAGGGGCACAGCTGCGCGCCAATGTTGAAATGCGTGAAATAAAGGGTTGGATGCATGAGAAAATAATGCCCGTTATTTAATTATTTAATTATATATTTTCAATTTATTAATTATTTTTTTTGTTTGTTTATTTTTTTTAATTTACGTATCTATCTATCCATTTATTTTTAATTTATTTATTTATTTATTTTTTTTCACAAATCATATGGCTTGTGATTAGCTCTTCATACCCTTTTGCAACCCCTGGGTTGCAAATTCAAAATTGCCCTTTAAATAAAGAAAAAAAAATTGATTTGTAAAACTAAATAATCAATATCAAGAACTTTAATCAATAAAACAGCAATTGTTTTAGATATAAAGAAACTTGGGGTACTGATTTAGGTAAAAATAATTTCTTAAAAATAACCTGGTGGAAAGTCACACCTAGAAATACAGCTACCTCCCTCATAAATACAGAAAAAAAACCTCTATCTAACCAGATGCAAACTAACATCCTCATTTACGATTTGATTCTTCAAATTATCTGCCATTCTTTTTGCTTTTCCTCAAAGGATAATCACTTTTCCAGTTTCAAACATCCAACCTTGATTTCTACTTCCTGTGACTATTCCAACCTCCCACTTTCTGCACCAGTAATATTTGATGCAAGTTTCTTCACTTGTCTACTATGGTACTTCAATCAAATTCATCCCCCACTCTGGAATACTCTCTTGCAGATATTTCAGCTTCTTTGAAAAAAAAGCTAGCACACACATCTTGTATACAAAACACAGTGCTATACTTTTCCCTCAGGCATCCATTCACTCAAAGAATGTAAAGTACAGTGTTTTGCTAAAAGTTGTGGTATGATTCGGAAAAGCATCCACTTGCAACACTTCAAAAAATGTAGATGAAGCCTAGAGTGACGTTTTCTGTTGTTTACCATCTTTTCTTCTGGCCAAAAATTCAGTTGACAGGTTGAAGAATGGCCACTGTCTTTGGTTTTTGATATTGATGTCTGAATACTCAATTGATTTAAAAAACAAACATGGTAATTAATTTTTTTTTAATATTATTCTTGATATTTTATTCTGATTCTTGGGTTCTTTTTTTAAATTTTTTCTTCTTTTAGAAATTTGTTTTCTTCTGAAGATCAAGATGATCTAACAATCTGAGAATAATTTAAATTTCCCTGTTCAAATCGATTTTAGAATGATTCAAATCAGCTCAAATGAATTTAAATATAAACTGAAGCAGCTCAAAGCACGTCAAATCAGAAAAAGAACAGGAATATTGAAAAATTTGAACATCAGATTCATACAGAGCTTGAAAAGTAATTCTTATTAGTTTCCATGAATTGCAACCTACCCTCTCAAAATAATCATCACCATCTTACCATGAAATCAAAAATCAACATTAATAAAAAGTTGCTTTAATTTGTTTTTTTAAATATCAATATTTTCTTTCATAAAAATTTTTCTTTTTAATTCCCACTAAAACTCATATAAAAAAGAAAAAAATATCAATGGTAAAGGATTTTCTCTGTTTTTTTTTCCTCCAGAATTTATTTTGAGTGTTTGTGTTCTTTTAAAGTTTTTTTTTTTTTTTTTTTAGAAAAAAATATGGGTGATGATAAATTCAAAGCTCCAACCATGTGGTAGTTTTTTAGGGCCCTACACAGCCCATTTGAGCTGTGAGGGCTCATAGACAACTACAAAGGTCCTTTCCAAACATTTGCAACCCCCGGGGTGTTGTATAGGAGCCATTTACGCCCCAGAAACAGCAATTTTGAGCCGTGTACCCCCGTACAGGGCTCAAATACGCTGTTTTTGGGGGTGAGCAACCCCCTGGAAGTTGTGCCAGAATTTTGGGCACCCCCTGGACCACACTTGGGTTCCCTAAACCCAAATTTGGGATCAGCATATACTATGTGGGACAGTTGGACAACACATAGCAATACCAAAGCAAAATTAAAGTGAAATAAAATTGAAATCAATTAAAGTATCCTTGATATTAAAGTGAAATTTGACACATCTTTCTTAACTCAAAAGTGAGAAAAATTTGCAGTTGTTCGTTCATTTGAAAGTTGAATGGAATACTGAAGTAGCATTGCAATTCTTTTGCATAATGGGAACAGTTTCAATCCCTCCTTGTGACATGGCTGAATTGAAGGACTGAATCAATAGTGCCCTTAACAAGGCTTTGGAAAAAAAGTATTTGAGTAATGGACTTTGGAAGCCCCAATTGCATCCTAATCTAGGGTGACAATTGGGGAACAAAATTTTTTACAATTTAATTTGACCTCTGGTGGCAAGTAATATCTTATGTTACTGAGGTCTTTGCCTGATTTAATTTGATCAAAACTCATTGAGGGATTTTAATTATGAAACTATGAAACTATGAAACTATGACACTATGAAACTATTAAACTACAACACCCATGAAACTATGAATATAACCAATCAATTTTTACTAGATCCACTTGACCCACCTCCAGTGAGAGCCTTTCCTACTAGGGAAGAGATGCTGTAAGACTCCAAACGGTGCTAGGCCTTGGCAGTTCTGTGGAGGGGAAAGGTGCTGTTTACGCTGCCCTCCTGAGTGTCACAAAAATATTTAAATGTAACTTAGATCAAGGTCCAGAGCTTTTTAAGTGAGAAATTGGGTAGTAAAGGATGAAGTTTGATAAAAGTTGGTAGCAATTGAACAGCACTATCTGAGGCAAGATTATGTGGGAGCTTTTTGAACAAAAGAAGTTAAAGTTTGTTTAAAGTTCAAAAGAACAAAGCTGTTGTATGTAAACAACGCACACAAGCTAATAACTCTGGTTTTCAGCAGAAGATTGGGGATGATCAACTCAAACCCCAACCAAACTCCAGGTTCTCAATGAACCCGTCCAACTCTCCGCAATAAAGCGCTTGAAGGGTACCATATAAGTGAGGGTGGCCATACAAGACAAAGAACAATGTTTTGAGAAGATCTAAAAGCAAACAGTAACTGATTTGAACAGGGATAACCTCAAAAGTTCTCAAATACCTCAATATTGGGCTGGCAGAATACAACTTTGAAAAAAAAAAAAAATATAGGTTTAACACTCCAGGTTTTAAGCTTAATAAAACCTCTTCTATCAAATGTGATTGGCTCCATAAAGATGATCAAGGAAAGATAAAGACCAGTATGATCAAAGACAGGGATCAAAGAGTGGTGCAACACACTCAAGAATTCCAACAGACAGAATTCTCTTCAACCAGCAGGGCTATTGGTTGGTGATAAGGATCAGGCCACAGAGGTGCAAAGACTCAGGATCAATAGATCAAGGGGAAATCATATATATACCCAGTATAAGGATGGATAACATTTCAGATAATAACCAGGGGGAATATTCACACACTCCCATGGATTTTTGGAAAAAGGTAGGGGAGATCCCCTCCTTTTTATGGGCCAAGGGTTCCTGTAGACTATTTACCAGAGATACTACAAATAGAGCTTAAGAAAAGTTTTGTTTTGATCATGGGAAAACAAAACAACCCGCTGATGGGAACAGGAACAAAGGAAAGAAAAACAATAACAAAAACACTGTGGATTAATGAAAACTAAATCACCAGGACCAGGAAAGCCACAAGTCTGTGCCAATGATGGGCACAGCAGGTGAAAGATTGCAAGGGAGGCCTGCACCAACATATTTCTGACAGGCCTGACCAATGGATGAGCAACAGTGGGCCCCAGGCGGAGGACAGCAAGCCGCGCAGACAACCGCAAGATGTGCAAGCAGAGAAAGGTTGGGGGTTGCAGCAAGATGAGCGCAGTCCAAGATGGTGAGGACTGTCCAACCGTGCGGATGAAAAAGGAAGGGGGGAGTTGGAGGAGGAAGGCTGGGAGTTTTTTTCATGATTTTCTTGATCCTGATCAGAGTGAGATTGGAAGGGAGGATGATGGCAGGAAGGTTTGGAGAGTATCCTGCAATGCTTTTTGGAGCAATGATGACCAATGGAGTTGTGGGCAGTTGTTGTTGTTGTTTGGAGTAATTATCAAGCCAAGATCAATGGTCAAGAAACAGGCCTGGGGCTTAGTAGTTAACTGGTAGTTATTGCGGCAGAGGGCAATGGAACAATAGACTGATGACAGGAGGGTTTGACAATCCTCAATCCTCAATCCTCAATGGTTGAGAGAGTAGAAATTAGATTGCAATGAGGATGGGGATGGTTGGATCAAGAAAAAAAATTGCCACCATCATCATCATTGACAACATTGACAATGGTGATCAATGGGATTCTGGGGGTGATGGATGATGATCAATAGAAGGTGATTGTTTTCATTGTTTTCCTGATGAGGACCTTCACCATAATCCTTGGGTGATGGGTGATGATCAATGAGAAAATAAAAAAAAGAAAAAAAGCAGCAAAGGAAGCAAAAGACAAGGTTCAAGCATATGGAAGATAGAGCTAGGGAAGAGGTGGAATTGAACACCAGGCCAGGGTCCTGGAAAGGCCCAGAGATCCTCCTAGAAAACTGGCAGAAGGAGAGCTGGTAGACTGGGAACTGGAACAACATTCATCCCAGAAAAGAATTTTTTTGTGATGAATGATGATTATAAACAATTGTAAAAAAATTTAAATTTTCTGTGTTGCCCTGAGGTGTCCAGATTTGGTAACCACATCTCTCCCCAACTTACAGACTTTCCCTAGTCTGCATCTGAGTTTGATGACATATATAAAAAAGGAAGAAAAGATGATTGGAACCAAAGAATGGCCATTTGATCTTGAGGGTGATTGAACAGAATATCTTGATCCATCCAAAGAAAAATCCTAGAAGTGACAGAGATAAACAAAGGAGGCGTCCCAGGTTCTCATATATGTGGCATACAGTAGCCTTTTACAACAAAGATGCAGCAGATGACCCTGGTGGTGCACAATTGGGAGGATTTACTTTTGATCTGAGTTTCCTCCACAACAATGAAATTTCTTGACTTGATCAGCAGAGAACCTCCTGGCCATCTGAGTACCATCCAGTTCTTCCAAAACATATGATCCACCTCTGAGTTGGCGGACCACCCAATAAGGACCATTCCAGCAATTAGAGAAAAGCTTTCCCCACTGAGTTTCCAAGGATCAATTAGAAGCTAAAACAAGATCACCAGGATTCAAAGGGTCCCTGATCTGCTTTGAATTTTTATCTTCCCAATACTGAACCAATTTTTCTCTGGATTCCATCATCTTCTGATAGCTTCACTGCGAACATCCTCACTCTGCTTCAGTTGCTTAGATTGGGAAACTAATAGATCAGTGGTAGAAGAAACCTTTTTCCAAGAAATACCAAAGAAAGATTCCATTTCCAGATCCAGAGGAAGGACAGCCCTTTGAAGAAAGATAATTTTGCAGGTTGAGTAGCCAGTGGTTTGTTTAGTTGAAATTTGATCAGAGAAAAGGACCAGAGGAAGAAATTTTCAACAATTCTTCCCACTTTCACTGGCCAGTTTGACAAGAGAAGCCTTAAAAGGAGCATGGCCTCTTTCCACCATGCCTTGGCCTTCAGGATAATAAGTAGTGGTCACCCTATTTTTACCATCAAGAAATTGGATCATTTTGGCCAGTTTGCCACCAAACTCAGAGCCACCATCAAATAAATAAGATTGGGCCAAGCCATAGAAAATCATCCAAGTCTCATAGAGAAAAGCTGCTACTGATTCAGAACTGAGGCTCTTAAGGAATTTTGCTTCAACCTATCCAGAAAAATCATCTCTAGCCACAATGAGGTACTTATCTCCACCAGCCTTAATGTGAACCACATCCATAGCAATTCTTCCAAAGAAAATGGACTCCCCAGTTGGATAGCAAATTTCAGCTGGGTTCCTAGGATCATGTTTCTGACAGACCTCACAACTCTTGCACCTTTGAGAGACAAATTTCTTCAAAGATGGCCACCAGAATGGTTTGTATATTTTTCAATAAGTTTCCATTTCCCCACAATGACCAAGTCCTTCACGGAGAATTTCCAAGATCAAATATTTTTGAGCAGGGATAGTGACAACAATAAGAGCACAAGGATTGCCTTGTTTCATAAGCCTAGTACCTTTTACAAAGAATTTCAAGAACTTTCTTTTAAGGGATCAAAAATCTTTAGCTGAGAGACCAGGAGTTCTTTGGAGAGTAGAAAGGTACTGCTCTAGTTTAATCCAGAAACCTTGCTGGAAGCCAGAATAATTTTGAGAGGAAAAGCTTAGGATAGGTCAAATAAAAGGTTCCGCCTTGTCAAAATTCACTCCAACATCCAATTCTTCATCTTCAAGAGGACGTCAAGATAAAATGTCAGGCATGGTGAAAGAATTTCAAGGCCTATGAACAATATCTAAAGATAAAAACTGATTAAAAGCCACCCAACAAGTCATTGGAGCATTTGGAAGTCTGGGGGCATTGATCATTTTGATGATGGATTGTGTGTCAACTTTTAACTCAAAGTTTTGACCCCAGAGAATATTTTGGAACTTCTTCGACATTTGGGCCACACCACAAAGTTCCAGTTTTGGCAGGGAGTACCTAGATTCCACATCTGAAAATAGAAGAGATTCATACAGATCAGGACAATCCAAACCATTTTTGTCTTCCTGGGTAAGGACAGCCCCAAAGATTGATAACTCAAATAGACAGCCAGCTTGATCTTGCCAGCTCCAGGTCCATAAGTGATCTTCTTCAAGACAATGTCTTTCCCAAAAATTGCTTTGAGCTTCTGAAATGCTTTTTCACAAGCTTGGGTCCAAAGCCATTCAGCCTCCTTCCTGGTTAAGCATTGCAAGTGAATACAGATTTTTGATAGAGAAGGGATGAAGATCAGAACATAAATGACAGCACCTAAGAAACCTATGACTTCAGTGGGATTGATTGGAGTGGGCCACAAGAGGATTTTGTTGAATTTGGATGGGGCCATTCTTATTCCTTCCTTGCAGACCACATTACCAAAAATTTCCAGATCAGGGACACAGGCAGCCAATTTGGATCCAGAGACAGTGAGACCAGACTCCTCAATTCAAAAAAAGATCCTTTCCAAAGTGTTTGCATATTCCCAGATAAATCAACAGATTGCTGAGTGCCAAGGTAAGAGCTCATTGTTATGGTCAGAAACTGGACCTTTAATTCTTCCATTGTCAATAAACATACCATCATGATCAGGGATTTTATCTTGGAGGATCCAAACCATCTGAGCCTGATAGACTGCAACCAAATTGGTGGCACCTTGGGGCAAACGAGTAAGTTGGAATTGACCAAGAGGAGTATTGAAAGTAGTGAGAGGATGACAAATTGGATGTAAGGATTGTTTTTCATAGCCACCCATAATATCACCTAGACCATAGCAAGCTCTCCCAGAGAAAGATTCAAAAAATTCTTGAGTAGCAGGGGGAATACCAGATTCTTTAATAGTAATCTTATTTATAGTCTGGAGATCATGAACTATTCTAAGTTTACCATCACTTTTGAGGACACAGAAGACAGGACTGGAATAGCTGAAAGTTGACTGCTTGTATAAACTAGTAATGACTCATTTGCAGACCAACTTTATGAATTTGTTGACCTTAGCAGCAGGGATAGGGATCTTTTTCTTTTGCCAGGGATCATATTCTACTGCTGGAATGATATAAGGTAGGCCATAGGATTCTTTAAAGGAACCTCTCTCTTCTTCAAAGAAAGAAATAGGTTTTTCTCTAAGAGCTAAAACATTTTTGATCAAATTTAACTCATCAGAAAGAAGCCATCCATCTGGACCAAAGTTGAACACCTTCAGACATTCTTCAGTAACACAACCACAAGGAAAAAAGGGACAAGTTTGAGATCAAGATAAACCACAGTAAGGATCACCAGATAGAGGAGGATGCATAAGAGGAGGATTGAGGTTGAGAGGCATTGGTTGGCTGACTGGTTGAAACTTTTTGGAAACTGGCTTATACTTAGGGGCAAAAGAGAGAAATCCTTGCTTCCTCCAAGCATTGACCAGCAAGACCTGACTAAAAAAGCTGAGACAAAGTTCCAACATCTTCCAAGTTTGATTTTCTGTAATTTCCTTGAAAGGTGCCTTTTCCACAAAAGAGGATCCAAAATATGAGGCATTGCTCACATTTGTGGCACAGGGTAGGGTTTCAAAAATTACAGTAGTAGGAGCCCCTGATGGTGCAAAATTGGGAGGACTTACTTCTACCCCAAATCGCCTCCACCTAATGCCATACTCCTTCATACCAAAACCACCAAGAAGAGAATTGAGATTGGGATCTAGTTGACTCATGGCAGAGATTCAAAACCGGGGTAGGAGAAGAATGATCAGGCTGAAAATGACAGGGAAAAAAGAGACAACAGATCCAGAGAGAGAAGAAATATTTTTAGGATTTTCATATTTTTCATGTTTTTGATTTTTAATCTTATTTGAATGAGAAGGAAATGATGAGGAAAAAGAAAAATATGCCTCTGAGACAGAAGTTGATCCTTGAGTTGAATTCTGAGGCTGGGAAGAACTACAACTATTAGTAGGACCAACTAATCCCATAAAAAATGCAAATGAGAGGAAGAAGAGGTGTCCTTCTGTTTCCCTTTCAGAACCAATTTAGGAGGAAGGCCCTGGAAAATCTTGTTCCCAACAACCAGAATCCAAGCAGCAAGGGGGTCATTCAATCTTCCTTCCATCAGCATCAGGTAAAAGAATTCTCTCCCCAACTTGATCAGAAAACATTAGGGTTGCCCCAAAATCCATTAAGAAAGGCCTTCCCAAGATCATAGGTCCATACAAACAAGTAATCCAGAAATGAAAGGTGCCAACAATATTTTGTCCAATTCAAACCGGCACATCCTCAGAAATACCAACTAATTTGCATGACTGATTCCCTATACCATATACAGCAGAGTTAAAGCTGACCCTTGGGCTTAGTTTGAGTTTTCAGGCCATGGCATCCAAAATTAAATTGCGCTGGGAACCAGAATCCACCAGAAGAGAAACCTTTTTAGCAGAGTCACCAAGATAGCAGGAGAGGAAATCAAGAGGACAGGGATAAAAGTTGGCATCTGAAGAGGGATCTGTTCCACCAGATTCCTCCATCAAGGTACCAGAAGAAACTTTTAATTTGTCTGGAACAATCTCCACACGTCAACAAGAAACCCATTTCTTCATCCCTTCAGCCACAGGTGGAGAGATTGACAGTATTTCAGCCACAGACAGATCAGGAATTTTTAGATCAGAGATTTTCCTTAATACTCCTTCCACAGAATTGGGGCATTCCTTTGAAATTCCCCTCTCAAATCAAACTTTGGGCTGGGTGGAGGGAGGATGATCAGGTTGAGCAGGTACTGAAACAGGATCAGAAGGTTGAGGACTTTGAACAAATTTAACAGCAGGAGTATCAGAGTGGTCCTGGAACCTTTCCATAAGTGGTTCCTTTTCCACTTACATGTCTTCCGCATCAGAGGAAGGGGGCTCAGTTGAGGATCAACATTTGACGGGTTTTTGAAGGATTGAAGATGGAACCAGAGGAGACTTGTGATTTTTGGGTTCCTCATGGCTTTTCCTAGCTGGATCAGACTGATAAGTGCCAGAGAAGCTGGAGGATACCAAGGTTTTAGAGCGCCTCAGGATGATCAAAAATCCAAGGAGACCAAAGATGCCTTCTTTGGAGTTGGTGTTTGATAAGAGGCCACCACATGACGGATTGGACAAGACAAATCAAAAGGGATCAAAGCACCATTAGGAAGAAATAAATTGTTTCCCTTCTGCTCCACCAATTTTTCCTCTTTGTCATTCTGGAGTTCAGGACATCTCCCAGTACCATGGCCTTCCCTATGACAGTAATAGAAGGCTAGAGTGGTTTTAGGAACAGAGTTAGAATGTTGAGGAGTATCTAAAGAATAAATTTTCTGATCTATTTTGATTTCAAAGGCCTGAAGTAATTTAGTGATCTCATCTATGGTAGCAGTTTCCTTATTGGCCTGGGGATTTGGTTTAGGTGTATGATTTGCTTCCATCTTGTTCATTATTTCATTTGACTCTTTAAAGGAAGGATCATGTACTGGTTCAGTGACTCTAGTTTTTTCAAAAGTGTGAACTGTTTGACCTTTCATCACTATATCCACTGCACTCCTTAGGACCAGAAAAACAGGGATCTTGAACCAATTATCTCTAGTAGTAATCATAGATCCAGATTTAACTAATTCATCCCTAATCTTTTCCTGCCTCCTCCTGGAGAAAAAGACTGGAGAAACCAAACTCAAATTTTGTCCACCATGTTGATGTGATAGTTTCTGAGGAGGTAAGACTGAATAGGATCCCAAGATTTTCTAAAAGACTGATAATCAGAGGCTGAAGAGACACCACCATTGGATATCTATTGAGAAACTAGAGCATCCATGTCCTGTAAGGTAAACCTAGCCACATCTACTTTTACCCAATAAGCCAAAATAGCCTCCTTCAAGAGCCTCCAGTCATGAGTTTTGAATCCATCAAATGATTCAATCACTTCCATAACTTCATCAGAGGAGATGCAAAATTGTAACTGATAAGCCATATCATGTTCACTTTCACCATCAACTTCAGCAGCCATCTCATAGGAGTCCAAGAATTGTTTGAAATTTTTTCCATTGAAATCTAAGTTCTTGTTTTTAAGCTTGATCTTGACCATCTTCAGCCAAAAAGAGGAGGAGGAGGTACCAGTAGATTCCATTTTGAAGAGCAGAATTCAAACGTGGCTCACAGGTGTGGCAAGAGTAGAGTTTCACAAAAAAAAACAAGGATCTTGCCCAGATGGTGCACAATTTGGAGGACTTACTTCTGGAACACGTTGCCTCCACAGATCAGATCTAGATGATAACAGAAGAATAAAAAAAGAAAAAAGGATCACATTGAATTTTGGAGTTGATTCTTCAAGTTTGGGACTGTAAATCCCAAGGCTGCTGGTTTGATCCCAACCCGGGGGACCAAATGTAAGACTCCAAACGGTGCTAGGCCGTGGAAGTTCTTTGGAGAGGAAAGGTGCTGTTTAGGCTGCCCTCCTGAGTGTTACAAAAATATTTAAATGTAAAAAAGATCAAGGTCTAGAACTTTTTAATTGAGGAATCAAGTAGTAAAGGATGAAGTTTGATGAAAGTTGGTAGCAATGGAACAGCACTATCTGAGGAAAGATTATGTGGTAGATATTTGAACAAAAGAAGTTAAATTTTGTTTCAAGTTCAAAAGAACAAAGCTTTTGTATGTAAAAAAAGCCCATAAGCTAATAACTCTGGTTGTCAGCAGAAGATTGGGGATGATCAACTCAAACCCCAACCAACCTCCAGGTTCTCAATGAACCCACCCAACTCTCCGCAATCAAGCGCTTGAAGGGTACCAGATAAGTGAGGGTGGCCGTAAAAGACAAAGCACAATGTTTTGAGAAGCTCTAAAAGCAAACAGTAACTGATTTTAACAGGGATAACCTCTAAACTTCTCAAGGAACTCAAGAGTAGGCTGGCAGAATGCAACTTTTAAAAAAAACATAAGGAGGTATAACACTCCAGGTTTTAAGTGTAATAAAACCTCTTCAATCAAATGTGATTGGCTCCAGAAAGATGATCAAGGAAGGATCAAGACCAGTATGGTCAGAGAAAGGGGTCAAAGAGTGGTGTAACAAACTCAAGAATTCCAACAGACATAATTCTCTTCAACCAGCAGGGCTATTGGGTGGTGATAAGGATCAGGCCAACTGAGGGGCAAAGACTCAGGATCAATGGATCAAGGGGCAATCATAGATATACCCAGGATAAGTATGGATCAGATTTCAGATAATAACTGGGGGCATATGCACACACTCCCATGGATGTTTGGAAGAAGGTAGGGGAGATCCCCTCCTTTTATGGGCCAAGGGTCCCTGTAGACTATTTACAAGAGATACTACAAATAGAGCGTAAAAAAAAGTTTTTTTTGATCATGGGAAAACAAAAAAACCTGCTGATGAGAACAGGAACAACGGGAAAAAACAATAAAAAATCACTTTGGATTAATGAAAACTAAATGACCGGGAACAGGGAAGCCACCAGTTGGTGCCAATGATGGGCGCAGCAGGTGAAGGATTGCAAGGGAGGCCCGCACCAACAGATGTCTGATGGGCCCAGCCAATGGATGAGCAACAGTGGGCCCCACACAGTCAACCGCAAGATTTGCAAGCAGAGCAAGGTTGGGGGTTGCAGCAAGATGAGTGCAGTCCAAGATGGTGAGGACCATCCAACCATGCGGATGAACAAGGAAGGGGGGAGTAGGAGGAGGGAGGCTGGGATTTGTTGTTGAGATTGTCTTGATCCTTATTGGAGTTAAATTCAATGGGAGGATGATGGCAAGCAGGGTGGGAGAGTATCCTGAAACGCTTTTTGGAGCAATCATTACCAATGGAGTTGTGGGCAGTTGTCATTGTTGTTTGGAGTGATTATCAAGCCAAGATCAATGGTCAAGAAACAGGCCTGGGGCTTAGTAGTTGACTGGTGGTCATTAAGTGTGCAGGGCAATGGAACAATAGACTGATGACAGGATTGTCTGAAAATCCTCAATGGTTGAGAGAGTAGGAATTAGATTGCAATGGGGATTGGGATGGTCGGATCAAGAAAAGAAATTGCCACCATCATCATCATTGACAACATTGACGGTGGTGATCAATGGGATGCTGGGGGTTATGGATGGAGATTTGCGGGATGATTATCAATAGATGGTGATTGTTGTCATATTTTTCCTGATGAGGATGGTCACCATCATCCTTGAAGGATGGGTGATGATCAATGAGAAAATGAAAAAATAAAAAAAAGCAACAAAGGAATCAAAAGACAAGGGTCAATCATATGGAGGATAGAGCTGGGGAAGAGGTGGAATTAACAACAGGCCGGGGGTCTAGAAAGCCCCAGAGATCCTCCTAGACAACTGGAAGAAGGAGATCTTGTTGACTGGGAACTGGAACAACAGTCATCCCAGAAAAGAATTTTTTTTGTGATGAATAATGATTACAAAAAATCATAAAAATATTTAAAATTTTCTGTGTTGCCCTGAGGTGTCCAGATTTGTTCACCACAGTGCAAAACTATTGTCAAACATGGGCTATGAAGCATGGTTATGCTCTGATGGTTTTTAACTCAAAGAAAGATAAATATGTGGATTTAGCCTGTGAGCAACATGCTTCCTACTTGGGGCCACTCCTTAACAAACAGTCTTCGCAAACTCACACAAGGGAGGTTGGTTTCAAGTTTTTCATCCATGAAAGTTGCACAATAGCATACCCCTTGTGGCAAATATCCTAAAAAGAAACTCAACATAACCATCAACCATCAGAACATCCCTCTGTGAATCCTCAACTGAGGAGAATCACTGGGTTAGCCTTACACAATCTAATAGAAGGCATGAATGATGGGCTCAATAAATTAAAACTTCAGAGAAAATTGAGCAAGATTGATGGTGGCAATTATTTTGATGACCAAAATATCTATAACACTAAGCGTAAGGTAGCACTTGAAGAACTAAAGGGCAAAAGTTTCATGGAGGTACTCTACAAACAGCTTGAAGAATCAAGTTGGATTCATTGGTCAAAATTCAGTGGAGAGGGTCACTTGGAGGCCCTATTCTTGGCCCACCCAGAGTCATTAAAGCTTTCCAGACAATTCCATCATATTGCTATGTTGGATTGTACTTATATAACAAATAAGTACAAAATTCTGCTATTGCATGTTTTAGGAATGACTGCCAACTGCAAAACTTTCACAAAAGATCTGGTTTTTATAACAAAAGAAATTTTTGAGTTCTACAGTTGGTCTGTAAATGCATTAAAGTAGTTGGCTTATGATCCTGAGAGACTTCCAAAAGTCTTTGTGATGGACTGTGAAAAAGCTCTGATTTGTGAAATTGAATCTAGTTTCCCATAGTCATCAAGACAATTTTTCACTTGGCACTTGTCTAAAAACATACCAGCAAACTGTAAACGGTGCTTTTTTAATGAGGTTGAAGGATGGAAAAGCTTTATGACCCTATGGGAAAATTACAGGGCCTCAAAGACCAAGGAGGAGGTTGAGGTCAATGATTCCAAACTCATAGTAGGTCCAAATCACTGCTTCTTATTCTTCCTAGTTTTGGGTTCTGAACTTTTCACTTTTATAGTTTTCTTGAAAGACTATGAGGATGTGCTTGAGTATATGTAAAATAACGTTTTCCCTATCAAACAGACTTTTGTAACAGGGCATACCTGTATAAATCCAGATTTTGGAAACAAAACAACTTCTTGGGTTGAAGGGGCCCATGCTACTCTAAAATAATTCCTTGCAAAATCTTTGGGAAACATGTTGGATTTTTGGAAGAAACTTCACAGAAAAGTTTCAAATCAAATGAAATTGGTTCATGAATCACTACACAACTCTTGAATTAAGTTAGGGAAATTTCTCCCACCTGAACTGTTACCATTGGGATACAAATTGTCTTTAGAGGCAATTCAGCTTATTAGGGAAAAATTTGAGAAGTTCAAACATGATCATGATTGCAAAGTGTGCACCAAGTCATACTCCAAGACTATGGTTTTGCCCTGTTCCCACCAAATAGGTGACAATCTAGCATTCAGAGGATCTGTGGTCCCAAAGATGTTCATCATCAGTGGAGGTTGAACTATGAAAATTGTAGTTTTAGTTCTATAAGTTGGCTTATGTTTGATTTTTGAAATCACTATGTTATTAATGAATTTTGATTAATTCTTTTTGATTAATTATTCTTAATTCACTAATGGTTGATCCTTTTGAATTTTTGAAGTGCAACATGGACAAAATGCTGAGCATTCCTCAGTTACGTGAAAAAGTGAATGCAATTATCTTAGAATCTCCAGATCATGAGAAAGGAGGCCTATTGAAGTATATCATTTGGAAGATCACAAAATATTAATAGAAGCCAAGACTTGAAACTAAAGTCTTACATTAAAGTAGGGGCTGGTGAAAATTGACAGATCAGCAGAGAGAAGCATCTTGGTTTGAGCATGTTGAAAAACAACTGAAGCGGAAAAATAGGACTTGAAGGGTGCCAAATAAGAAAAGAAGAAATGTTGTAAGTCTTTTCTTTATGAAAATGTTCATTTTTTGGTTTTAATGAAATAACTAACTAATGATGAATTGTTAGTCAAAGTTTGCAGGATCAGAATCTGAATTTCATAGTTCAGAGGAAGAGACTGAAAGTGAATTGGAATCACTTAATTTGGAATTGGAATCCTCTTCAAAGGAAGATGACATGCAGCAAAGCTCGACAAGAAGCTCATCTTTGGTGGGTATTCATTGCATTTATGTGATTAAAGAGATGAATACTAAGTTAGTTTTGATGACAGGAACCAAACATGAAATACCTCAATCAAATACCCAAGAAATTCCATAATTTCTTGGGTGAGATTTGGGATACAATCGGAGATGGGAATTGCAGATTTAGAGTCATTGCTAAATCTCTTGGTTATGGTAAACATGGATGGTTTAAAGTGAGAAATGAAATGATTGAAAGATTAGAGAAACATAAAGCATGCTACATTAAGATGCTTGGTGGTGAAAAAGAGGTAGAAAAGATGAAACAAAGCCTTGATGTTGAAGACATCAATCAAAAGATTCCCTCTTCAAAATGGTTGGCTAAACTAGATATGGGAAAAATATTAGCAGAAACATACGCCAGACCTATATGTTTCATTTGATTGGAGTCATGTTTTTCTTATACTCCAATGAAAAATGGTGTTACAGATCAATCAGACCCTATTGATATTTCCTTTGTAAACAATAACCACTGGGTTCTATTGGTACTTGATGGATAAATGATTCCAATCCAGCCCATTGTAGCAAAATTGTGTTCCTTGATTTCTAAAAAAGCCTCTGGTTGGGTTGATCATCTCAAAGATCAACTGAAAATGTATTCTATGTTATAGAGATTATAGAATTTGACTTCTTTTTATCATTGGGTTTCACATAAATTTTAATTCTAATACAGCTAACAAGTTCTATTAATATAAAGGGTTATCACATTTTGAACATAATTATGTTGAGTGCTTTGAGTTAAAATTATTATATTGAGTGTTTTGAATGAGAGTTTAATGTTAAGTCAGTTCAACTTTTGTTGGGCTGATTCCATCATAAGGAGTATTTTACTCCTTATGATGAGATCAGCTTTACACTAGCTGAACTGTTTTTCTTTTTTTTGTGTTTTTAGTTTAGGGCTATTACAGTTACTTTTCTGTTTTTTGGTGTTTTTAATTTAAGGCTAGTCCAGTTACTTGTGATTTTTTTTGGTTTTTTTAGTTTAGGGCTATTCCAGCTACTTTTCTGTTTTTTGGTGTTTTTAATTTAATGCTAGTCCAGTTACTTGTGATTTTTTTTGGTTTTTTTAGTTTAGGGCTAGTCCAGTTACTTGTGTTTTTTTTGTTCTTTTTACTTTAGGGCTAGTCCATTGGATAGTACCAGTTTTTGTATTTATTTATTTATTTTTGTTTTTTTTAACCAAAAAATGAACATTTTTTGATTTTTTGGTTGATTTCTGTTTTTTTGGAAGGTTTATTTAGTTTATGGGTTATGTTAGTACCCTTTCATTCCTTTTACATTTTTTTGTTTTTTTTTTGGCTCACAATGGTCCGGTGGTGTGTGGGATTCCACACAACTACATTTGAGATGTGTGGAGTTTTACACGGCTGGATTGTAGTTGTGCGGTATCTCACACAAGCCCGGACCATGGTGTGTGGGCCGCGCGGTTTCCCCACTACTACACTGAGCCGTGTGGAGTTCTACACGGCTGGAATGTAGTTGTGTGGCATCCCACACAAGCCCGGACCGTGGTGTATGGGCCACACGGTTCTTTGACCCATGGGGAACGCAACACGGTTTGAATGTGGTCGGGTGGCCTGCCACACAACTCATTTTGAGTTGTTTCCATGGCTCAATGGGCTGTGAATTTAACATTACCCAAAAAATATATATAGTTTGAATATTTTTAAAATTTTCAATTGAGTTTTAAGTGATGTACTGATGCTGAAATATCTAAACCCATCAATAGAATTCAATACATGCCTCTTTTTGAACAATGGCTTTCACCTTGAAACACATACCTGAAAAAAATTGAATTTTTGAGGTCAATCAGTCCCATTATTTTTTGTCTACCAACTGTATGTATGTAAAGCGGGTAGAAAAAAGTTGTGGGACTGTTTGTCAAAGCAACCACACCCAGGTACTTCAAAAAATGTAGATGATTCCCTGGGTTTTGAAATCTTGCTGTTGACCATCCCATCTTCAGGCTCTCACTCCATCCAACCCATTGCCACATTTCCACCAACTTGTTTTTCTAATTTCAATGTCAGACTACTTGATCAATCCAAAAAAAAAATGTTGAATCTGTTGAAATGCAGATGCACTCAGGTAATGTGCATAGGAGTGTGTAATCCAAATGGGATGCAAAAATGGTCCTCCACGGCCCATTGGATATTACGTGGGCCACGTGGGCCTATGTGGGTGTTATTGGTTTTGGGCATTTGGGCTCCAAAACATGTTTTTATGGTCTTTTGGGACACGGGCCCTCACGGGCCCTCCAGGGTGGATGGGCCACCCAAGCCAGATGGGCTTATTTGGCCACAAAAGGGCCCAACCTTTATTATGGACATACTTGGCCAGACGGGCTGGCCCGCCAAAGTATGTAATTCTCATGATTTGGGCTTGGGGCGGCCCATTGGGGCCGCCGCCGGTGTTGCGGCCCGCTTGGAGCCGCTGCCCGTGTTGCGGGCCGTTTGGGGCTGCCTGTGTTCCCCGGTACGGCCCACGCAAGGCCCAACGGCCTGCGCGGGGCTGTTGCGCGGGCCTGGCTGGTCGCGCCCAGCAACCAGCGCCGCGGAGCCGGGGCTTGCGGTCCTGGCTTGCTCCCCCTCCCCTCGCTCACCGTTGCAAGGGGGATGGGGGCAAGCTGGCTGGGTTGAACCAGCCAGCGACTGGCCGCAACAGTGCGGTCGGTCAGGGCAGGGGGTACCTGACCACCCCCTTTCCCAAGGAGGTGGCGGCGCCGGCTGCAAGCATAGCAACTGGCAGGTGGGGGGGAATTCATCACCCCTCAACCATTGAGTGTGTGAAGCAACCAAGCAGGGGCGCTCTCCCCCCCCCCTTTACCAAGGGGGGGGAGCAATGGGCCTGGGGGACCTGATCACCTCCCAGGCCAACTTTCTTGACAACGCCCTGGGGGTATCAACCCCCAGGGCCCCTGGTGAGGGGATTTGACTGCCCCCACCAGGGATTTGAGAGAAAGAGGGGGGGGACAGCATGCCCACTGGTCACACCCCCCCATGTGAGTCTGAGACCGGACCCAGGTGTGCCCTGGGTCCCACCTGGCCCATTTGAGGGGCCAGGGGCTGGCTGCATGAGGCAACCAGCCCGTAAACAACGTAATGAGGTCATCATGGCTGGTTGTAACAGACAACCAGCCAAGGGGATTGAACAGCAAGGGGCTGGTTCAGCCCCATAACGGTGGAAACACTGGAATGGACCGGAATAGGCCGGTTGTAAGGGTTCAGGAACTGAGGCCATGCGGGCTGATGTAGTCCCAACCAAGTAACAAGGCTATTAGAGCCTGTAGAGCTCTTTTGGGGCGGAAAATTTGCCTTTTGGCTTGTTGTATCATGGGCTCACAAGAGGCCAATCTTTTTTAATTAAGGAGCTCTTTTCCCTGCTGTTTTCCATCCATTCATTCATCATTCCAATCAAATTCATCCAACATACTGCCCCATTGTGAGAGCCCCATTAGCCAATATTGACACCCAGTGTCCTGCATTTCTTTTGCTTTAAATACTGCTCATTTGCCTAAGCTAATTTCTGGCCATAATTCTATCAGAATCATTTGTTTTGAATCTTATTCTTCACTTATGATTCTTATTCATAGGTTTTTTTTTGATATTTAGTGTTCTTTGGGTAATGGGTTGTTTCAGAGGATCAATGTGGTCAATCCATTGGACTATGGTAGAATTTTGATGGTCCAAATCAATTCTGGAGCAGCCAACATTAGATTAACTCAAATTTAACCTCAGACTGAGATAAACTCAAACAACTCAAGGCACCTCAAAGCTGGACAAGAGTGCAACACTTAAAATATTACCATAATATGACCACAGAGCTTGAATTAGCATTTACAAGTGGTTTTGATGACTTCCAACCTGAATATCTCAACACTATCATCACCATCTCACCAAGGCCATCAAAAATAAACATTGATTAAAATTGGTTTTAATTATCTTTAGAAACTTTGAATATCAATATTTCTTTCATTAAAATCATTCCTTTTGATCCTATCTAACACCAATATAAAGAAAAAAAAATTGATGGTACAGAATTTTTAATTTTTTTCCCCTCTGGCATGTTTTTTGAGGGTTTTGTGCTTTTTTTGTTTTTTTTTTTTTAAAAAAAAATTATAATTTGATATTTTTCAAGTTTTGATTGTTATACAATTAAATTACAGATGCTGAAATACATAATCCCACAAAATAAATGTAAATACATGCCTTTTTTTGAGCAATAGATTTAGCTTGGAACACAGGCCTGAAAACAAATGGACTTTTTTAGGTTGGTCAGTCCCAGTATTTCTGTCTACCCACTGTACAGGGGGGGTGGAATAAGTCTTCACACTGATGTGTGAAATTAAACAACCAGGAAATTTTACTGTTCTTGAAAAAAAATCTGAAAATGATTGAGTTCAATTGAACTCAAGATTATTTGAATCAACATAAAGATGGCAGAAATTAACACTTTCTTGCACTTTATTTCTGAATATAGATGAATCTCTTCCAGAAAACTCAAGAAAACATCATTCTCAGGAATGTTTCAGATTTTTATTCCAGTCATTTCCAAAGTTTGATATTTTTTTTTATTGGGGGTTTTTTCTTTTATGTTTAAGGTGTCAAATCATTCATCAGATCAACATGAATTATTCATTATTATTATTATTCATTCGAAAATTTTAATTAGTTTTCAGGCAGTAGGATGAGCCCCTCCTCACAACCAACAATACCAACAAAAAAAAAAAAAAAAAAAAAACAAGAAAAATTCAAATTAAATCATACTGTAAAGCTCAAATAGTATCAGAAATATCTTCTGCTTGACTTTTATGAGTTCTCAGATACCCATCTTGATTATTCAATCACAATATCATCAAACCCACAAAAAATCAGATGAATCTAATTTGCTTTTCCCATGAATGGAAACATTAAATTTTACTAGTTTTGTTTTTTATAGTGCTATTCTGATTCTTCCCCAAAATTAAATATGTTGAAAATAACACAAACTGCAAAATAATGGCTTCATTTTTTCTCTTTCTGAAACATCTATCTTGGGATATTTTCTACCTTTTTGTATCATTCTTCAAAAAATGATGGTTGGATTATTTTAATGATCGATGGATTTTCCATCTCGAAGAAAAACCGTTAAGATCAATCACCTTAAAAGTTTAAATTAAGTTATGGTTTTTTTGGACCGGAAAATTTGGCCTTGAAAATGTGTCTAAAAATCAAACTACTGATTTTGGCCAATCACTGGGAAGACTTTACTTCCCCCCCTCCCCTGTACCCACTGCTTGATCTTCATAGTGCGCATTGCAATATGCAAAACTGCACTTTTTTTTTAAAAAAAAAAAAAATAGTGCACTTCTTTGATACTCACTTTTCATATGCAACTCTGCTTTTTGATCCTTCGATTGTTTGAGTATTTAAGAGCCTGATCTTGCTTTTTGTTATCATTACTGTGTCTCCTCAAAAGTTATGGACAGATTTTAAGGATGAACCGGTGTGATGACTCGATCCGGCCACCTAGTTTATGACCCGTTCCGGTCACCTATCTTATCCCGTATTGCTCATCTATTTCCTTTCCGGTCCGTACGCTTCCATACCTACCCAACCGGAACCGGCTCCTGGCCAATACACCGGTCCCAGCAATCCGGTCTATCCTCTCTGCTCATGTCCTTTCTCTTTTCCTTAAACGGACTACCCTCAGTCCAACAATGTACGGACTACTAGTCCTCGGATCCATTTGCTTGTATCTAACTTAGTTCCTATATCTTGTTCCTCTCGTCTATAAAAGGAGCCTCTAGACTCCCTTTGCAATGAATCTCCAACCCGGTTCATCCTTAAAATCCGACCCACAACTTTTGAGGAGTTACAGAAATATTTCTGTGAGTATCATCTAATTTGTTCCGCAACAAAACAATCCGTGTACAAGCTCACAAACCGTTATAATAGATAATTTAGAAGCCGATATCTTCCATAAAATAAAAATAAATTATTAGGCCTCCAAATGACAAGGACCTCCAAGACCAAGAACTCATTATAGTGTAAACTCAAACTAAAAAGAATTTTCTTATTTATTTTCTTGGTCACCTCTCCGATAACCAAAACAATCTCCTTGCCGGTTTCTACTCCTTAATACGAGGGGATAACTTCTTACTAGACTCGCGACCTGGTAAGCATTCCCTCCAAATAAGGTACTAGGATTGATATCAAGAACCGCACTAACTAGAGGCCGCATTATATAGTAAAATCAAAAAAAAAATATATATATATATATATATTATTAAAGGGCAAGCTCCTCGAGCAATACAACTATGTTTACAAACAGTTAGAAGCCCGACAAGCGATTGATAATCTGATAATCTGAAATTCCGGCAAGCCAATGATTATATAAATAACTTTAAAAGATTAGTCATTAAGTTGCCCAAGGATAAGGTCAGCGACTGGGAAGTCGAATATCTATTCTTAAAAAACCTACCTCATGACCTTCAACAACGAGTCCTAGCTGAAAAATGCGAAAACTTAGAAGAGTTATGCAAGTCGTTACGGGAAAATGAAAGAGTCAATTGAACAGCATACAGAGGAGGACCCCAACACCCTTTTGGGCGATCTTTCAACAACAATCACTTTCACCACTCTCGGCGAAACTCATCCAGCACTACCGCCTCAACAGCTGTTCCAATGGAATTGGACGTGTTGGAAGTCAACAAAATACGTTGCTATAACTGTAATAAGCGAGGGCATTTCTCCAAAGATTGTAAGGCACCCAGAAAGAAGATGCCTGGTGCGACGGATAGACACAACAACCGTTTCCTGTTGAAATTCATGGAAATAGACGAACAGTCTTGCAAAACTGAACAACATGAAGGACCCGAAGGACCATCAGAACCACTGAACGCCCTGGAAGAAATATTTGGCGAAAGAGAGGACACCAGAAATTACCTTCTGAGCAGATCTGTCGAACGCGAAATCGAATCCTGGTGCACCTGGGAACGCGCCTTTGGACACCAACTCAACCCCTGTGCCACCCCTTTTTCTCCGAGCTCTAGTACACGACCTACAGATCTAGAAATCGCTATCGATCAGCTTCCACCAGGAGAATATTTGGATCTCAATTTGAACGAGATCAAAGAAATTGAAGAATATCCCGAGATCTTTGTTAAATGGATAGAAAGTGAAGTTTTTGGCCATGATGGCAATAGTGATTCGTCGATTGAAGAATTCTTCCCTGAAGAAGGTTCTAAATATAGACCCATTGTCATACCCGATCTTGGCTCAGCTGAAATGCCAATAATTGTCGAAGACGACAACATATCTGTAGAACAAGAACCAAATCTGATGGATCTATGCATGCTACAACAAGGCGACAAACTCAATATAATAAGTATCAATGTCTCAAAAAACGAAACTAAACTTCCTCGATTTGCATTCAACATTGGAAGAACCAGCTGCAATACAATCATCAATAGTGGAGCGGGTTCCATATACTTGAACCAATCCAAGGCATTCAACCTGGCATGAACGGGCGCTTTAGAGATTACAGATATGCCTACAAGAATGGTTAAGTTAGCTAACGGAACTAAGATACCAGTTAATAAAAAGGGGATCTTTAGCTTGCGCCATGGGGAATACAATCAAAAATGTGAAGCGATATTATTAAACATACCAGATCTAGACCTCATTTTGGGACTACCATGGCTCTATAAAACACAAGCTATGCCAAATTATGAAACCGGTGGATACCGAGTTCTTACACTAAATGGACGAAGAATTGAAATCTTACCATACAATCTCAACTGCGACCTGCCAGTTAACATTGTAGAGGAGGAATACAACGAGTTCGAAAGCCTTGCCCGACAGGTAGCTCCGAACTGCTTTAATGGAAAAATAAACCCCAATTATAAGCGAAAATGGGAGCACCGAATTGAAACAGGAAATAACACGCCTATCAAGCTGAACCCAAGACCCTATACGCCACAAGAACATAAGATCATTAAGGAATTCATCGATGATGGTTTAAGGAAAGGCCTTATCCGAGAAGCTCAGAATCCCAGCTGGGCTTCACGACCCCTGATAGTTCTAAAGGACGGTAAGAGCCCTCGCATCTGTATTGACTACAGAAAGCTCAATGAACTTACAACAAAAAACACCTATCCACTACCCCAGATAGACGATGCGTACCAGTTTCTGAAAGGAGCGGGTTTCTTCTCTTGCATGGACCTCAAATCAGGTTTTTGGCAAATACGGTTACATGAAGGTTTGATTGGGAAGACAGCCTTTGTGACTAGATATGGCGCATATGAATTCCTAGTCATGCCATTTGGATTGTGTAACGCACCTGCCACATTCCAAGCAATGATGAACGAGATATTGAAAGACTGTCTCGACAAGTTTGCAATGGTATACTTAGATGACATCATCATTTTTTCAAAAACGGCAGAAGAACACAAGGAGCATATAAAATACGTTCTGAACATACTGGAAAAGGAGAAATTGATCCTATCAGTTGAAAAATGTAAGTGGGGAGTGAAGGAACTCTTATTCCTAGGTTTTGTAGTAAACGGGTCAGGTATCAAGACTGACAAATCAAAAATTGAAAAAATCACGAACTGGCCAAACCCAACCAATATCACGCAAGTACGCGGCTTCCTGAACTTGGCAACGTACTACAAACGATTCATAAAGGACTTCTCTACAATGGCAAGTCCCTTATACAAGCTGACCGAAGGATCACCAAAGAAGGGCGAACGGGTAGAATGGGGAAAGGACGAACAGGCAAGTTTGAATAATCTGAAAAACTGCCTCTCTAATACAATCCTCTTGCATCACCCCACCCCATTCTCACCTTTTGTGCTAGACACTGATGCCTCGGGGAGCAACATCGGCGGAATCTTACAACAGGATCCAAAAATCCCAGAAATGGACCAAACATTCATGTTGCATGATTATGCAAAAAATCTGAGGAATAATCAACTACGCCCCATCGCATACGAGTCGAGAAAACTCTCAAAAACAGAACAAAACTACTTGGCCCAGGAACGTGAATTGCTTGCAATTGTACACTGCCTGAAACACTTCAGAGGCTACATTGAAGGATCGCCTATAGTAGTAAGGACAGATCATGAGTCCCTCAAATACTTCAAAACGCAAAATAACGTTAACCGGCGGTTAAGCCGTTTTGTTGACGAAATCGAATTCTTCAATGTCATTATCATTTATCGACCCGGACATCTCCAGGTTGCCGCCGACGCCCTCTCTCGGAAACCTGATACAATCAACGACAAGGAACCAAACGAAATTGCGGACCCACTCTTCCTGATTGACCCAATGAATGATGACTCCATCAGAACTAACTTCAAGGGACTCCGACTGATAGAGACGGAACTCCTTGAAGGAAAAATTGAACACGAGGACTATAAAGTTGTGGACAAGAAGATATATAGAAAGTCATCAAACGGATGGAAAACGGTGATCAGTAAACTCGAAATAGCTAAAGATATAGCCAGAGAAACTCACTCGGCACTAGGGCACCGCAACTTGAAGGACACCATCTTTCATGTAAGCCAACTGTACTGGTTCCCAAACATCACCCGGATCGTAACTGATGTCATAGGAAATTGTACTGAATGCCAATTTTGCAATGAAAAAAAGACCGACAATCAGAATAGCTTGAGAATGATGCGCCGGGGGCAACCATTTGAGAAATGGGGAATGGACTTCGTAGGCCCCCTACCCCCAAGTAAATCAAGTAACACCTATATAATAACGGCTATCGACTACGGCGCCGGCTGGGCCAAAGCCATACCCATCAAGAAACGAACGGCCTTCTGGGCCATTCACATGGTTCGCCAAATCACCCTCAACCACTGGTTACCAAAAGAAATCACAACTGACAACGGACGGGAATTTGATGGTAATATGTTTGGGAAATACTTAAAAACCCTCAAGATACAACATAACCGCATTTCACCCTACCATCCCCAATCCAACGGACTCGTAGAAAGGTTCCATGGGACATTACTTAAAAGCCTGAGGAAATTATGTCTAAAAAACGTGAGCGAATGGGACAGACACCTAGACGAGGCACTATTTGGATATCGCGCGGCTAGGAACGATTCAATGGATGCATCCCCGTTTTATATGACTTACGGTGTCAGCCCAGTAGTAAGCGTTACCGCGCAACAATACCAACCAAGTAGAGATTATTCTGAAAGAACTCGCGACATCACGAAATTCAATCAAACTCGTCAACAAGCCATTGAAAACCTACACCAAAAAGTGGAGAAACGGATTAAAAAGAACGAAGACAACTATGTAGAGAAACACTTCCGTGAAGGAGACCTGGTGTTAAGGCGCTTCGAACAGCGTCCTTCGAAATTACACCCTAAATGGGGTGGGCCCTTCATCATACAAGATTGTCATCCTAACGGATCCTACGTGCTGATGACCGCCAACGGATACAACCTCCGATTCCCGGTAAACGGCGATAGGCTGAAGGAGTACCGCGGAGACCCGGATAACTTCTTCTTCGCTAGTGACGCTTTAATCAAGCGCCAGAATAAAGCACGACAGGTATGTTGAGACATGAAAGGGTTTCGGAGGGGATGATGTGATGACTCGATCCGGCCACCTAGTTTATGACCCGTTCCGGTCACCTATCTTATCCCGTATCGCTCATCTATTTCCTTTCCGGTCCGTACGCTTCCATACCTACCCAACCGGAACCGGCTCCTGGCCAATACACCGGTCCCAGCAATCCGGTCTATCCTCCCTGCTCATGTCCTTTCTCTTTTCCTTAAACGGACTACCCTCAGTCCAACAATGTACGGACTACTAGTCCTCGGATCCATTTGCTTGTATCTAACTTAGTTCCTATATCTTGTTCCTCTCGTCTATAAAAGGAGCCTCTAGACTCCCTTTGCAATGAATCTCCAACCCGGTTCATCCTTAAAATCCGACCCATAACTTTTGAGGAGTCACAAGGATAGACTGGATGACCGGAACGGGTCATAAACTGGATGACCGGATCGAGTCATCACATTCCTCAGAGATCGATCAACACGTATTTCTGAGCTTTTGAAAGGTCTGCCCGACGTGATTGATTTTTGAACGTCCACGCTCCAATGTCCCGCGGGGCCTTCTGAGTCGGAGGGTTTGAGCCCAGTCCCAGCCTGACCACCCGAGCATCCCTCAAAGCCGTGCTCCCCAGCCCTCCTCCAGATTTCTCAAAGCACTTCCTAGCTTCCTCAGGCCCCCCTTGGATTCCTATCTCCTTTTCGTGTGCATCCTCAACCCAGTCTGGCTTTGTCCGGTGACAAAGCCTCATGATGGCATGGCGGGCCCAGAGAATCGTCTGAGGAAACTTGGAAGGGATCATCATACCTGCCCTAGCTTGGCTGTACCTATCCACCAATCCTTTCAGACAAGGCATCACCCGATCGCTTCGAGCTCTTGATGAGCTTCAGGCGTCATCGAAATCAAGCCTTTATCATCTGGGTAGAGCGAGCCTGAGAGGATAAGAAAGCTTCAAAAGAAGTCCCAAAGTGATTCGATCCCTGGCTGCTTTTTGGATGGATCGCAAAAGGAATCATATGTATCATTTTATTCCATCATTTTTTTCATTTTTTTTTTTTTGGCATCCACCTCTACTAGCCAAAAGGGAGCAAAGGCGCTTAGTATCTAGTAGGCTGACCGAGTTCCAGCTCTCGGCGTCTCTACCTCCATCCTTACATAATAAGTCTGAGCGATGTGGCTCATGGGTCTCTTGGGTCTCGATCTCATTTCTCGTCATCCCACTCACGACCGACCGATTGTCCGGATCGAAACATCTCTCGTTGGACGGCCCATTGAGGCTGCTCTTGTACGTCACATCCGGCCTTGGTTCGAGCATCAACTTAGAAGCGCCCAAGGAGCAGGAGACAGGGAAACAAAAGATCTGGAGTGGGAGGCGGCGGCGACGGTGGCGGGATTGGGACCGTCTAGAGAGGTATGGATTGATAACTCGGTGGGTAGCTAGATACATCATCGTACGAAAAAATAAATAAATAGATGTGGATGCAGAGCGGAGGAAAACGACCTAGTCTGTTGCTCTTTAGACTGATGTGGCGCATCCTGGGGCGTTACAAAACAACAGATGCTAAGTGCGTACAAGTTCAGCGACGAGGACCGAGTGTTTATGTATGTATGTACATGTTCATCGGTGTGGTTTCTAGAACCTCAGGTTATTGAGCATCCTGGGAAAAGCTACAAGATTTTCACGCGAGTCGAAACGATCAAACCCCAATTGGAGTGACCTAAACCACCTTTGGGATTGAAAGGCTTCTGCTTGTTTCTTCTTCTTCTTATTATGTAATACGAGCTATACAAGTTGCTTTGGCTGGGAGTTAGAAGGACCGTGTTTTTTTTTTTTGTATATGGAGACGAAAGAAAACCGAGTTCAAAATGATGAAAGAACTCCTGTTTGGAATTTACGTCCAAAGTTGATGGCCGTCGCAACCAATCCAGCGCTCGAACAGCCGATCAAAAACTTCAAGCTCCAATCGATTATCCTACTTTGCTTCGATTCGGCTTGGATGACTTGTGAATAATCTAAATCATCGCGAAACGTGACCATGGTACTGAAGCAAGGAAAGGTAAAAATAAGAAGATGATTATCCGGAAAATCAGCATGGCGATGGCTGATCTCAGGCTATGCTCAGGGTGTCAAAGGTATGTTCACTGAAACTCAACTATAACGGTAACCAGCTTCCTTTTAAGAACCAACTTCTTGCTAGTAAACCATCCAATTTTTTCCTCAGGAGATATCCGACTCGAGTCACCCTATCACTCATTTCTCGATAATTTTGAAGTGCTAGATCGCAGATCGCCAATAAATCCTTGTGACGAGTCGAGCTGTACGATTCAAGAATTACCTCCAGGTTGGCTTCAAGCGACTTTTGTGATTGATTTGAATGTTTTCTGATTAGTTGATCTAGTTTTCTGACATCCTCTAACCCGCAATTCATACCTTGGCCTATCAAAAATGATGGATTATGTACTCGTATGCATCAGTCATCAACCGATCATTACGCTAGACTTTGGACGGTCTTCTCGTCCTTGGAGTTGGATGAAGCATCAAAATCACCGTAGAATGGAACCATCGCATGAGCTGCATCCCCAATGATAACTACTTTGTCTTTATAATGGTAAGGTTTGCACTACAGAAATGAAGTAGTTTGTCAGTGATCTGCAACATCTTGCTTTGCGGCATGAAGGGGGGAAACGATAATTTAAGAGAACAGCACAAAGTTCTCGAATCTCATAGCGTTTGAGCTGGAAGCGGACGGACCTTGATCGTCAGTAAACTTCCACGAGGATTGTCAATAAAACATCTTATAAGGTCGTCTTGACCGATAAGGGACAATGCGTCAGGGAAATGAGTCTTGAAGAATTCTACGATATGATCCTTCTCTGCCTGACTTTTCGGAACTTGAAGTTGATCGAATACGCCATGATAGGGTGCAAAAAGGGTACAAGTAAAAGATTTATCCTGGGTTGAAAGTAAGGGGAAATAAAAGGGAGAATGAGAATTGCATCTCGACCGATGATCAATAAGCTAGGTAAACCAGACTGGGTTAGATGAGGCGGGTGGATTCACTTGATTAGGTAAGGCGATTAGCATAAACGATTGACGAGGCCAAATGTGTAAATGAGCCGGATCGAGCAAAAAAACTGGTTCGCCAGTGTTTTGGTCGATTCCTGGTGGGATCGATAGCTCGAGATAGAGATCGTCGATATATTCCTGAGAAAAATCGACCCTTGATTGGAACCAAAGCAAATAAGACATGAAGACCTTGAATCGAACAAACAAAAAGGGGGGGTAGGAGGAGGCCTTTGCTCTGCTATTCTATTCAAGCTTAAAAAAACAAATCCTTACCGGCAATGTCTCATGAGTTGTTGTCGAACTTGACTGTAAGAACCGTCGGCGCCGATGGTGAGATCAGCGTGGACTTGCAAGAATTCTTGAGTCTTGGTATCTTGAAAGATTAGATTGGAGTCATCGAATTTAGCTTTGATTAACTTTTTGTTGAAATGGACGGTGACGTTTGGCCTCTTTTCAGCCTCGGATAGGATGGATTGATTGAGTAAGTTTCTATCGATGGAGTTGATAGACTGTCGTCAGATGGAGGATATCGAGTCAGGAATCGAATCCAAGGGTAACGGGATGTCACGAATATGGCATGATTGCGGCTGCCGAAAGAAATGATGACGATGATCCGCGGGACGAAGGCTCACTTCTTCGTTTAGTCCATAGGGTTGTGAGCTCAATCGACCATCGAGAGTATGGATCATTCGAGCTTTCATCGGCGTGACTTTTTTCAATAATCTCTCGACGATCTCTGGATCTACCTCCCGGATGGCTTCGATCCCTCTCTTGGAAAATGCCAAGTTGATCGATCTAGGTCGAATGGTAGTCTGTTGAGGTTGACGAAAGTCTGGGTTGAGATTTCGGGGAGAGATCGATGGTTGAGTTGGATGAAGTCTAGATGATCAAGAGTTCGATCAGAAGAAGAAGAAGAAGGACTGACCGGATCGGGCCTCGTAGAGCTCTACGGACCATCCATGGTTGTCCATCATGCAAGCTGCCAAACAACCCACTGGACCGGCACCGACGATGACCACGCGAGGTTTGTGGGCCATGGTGGTGGCGGTTTGAATGGTCCGATTATGGTAGACCCACGATCGAGGGTGAGACCAAAGTGAGCAGGAGGATGGAGATTTCTAGCTGATCGAACCAGAGTCTGGGTGCACCCGAGCCTAGCCGAAGGAATCGGATCGAATTGGAGTGAGGAAGGACGATATCAGTTTGGATAGAAGGGTGACTACTTGATGATAAGGATGCAGAGTAGATGGATGGATACTCACCGATTGAAGGAGAGTGGTCGACTGAGGTCGATAGACGACAGTTGGTCCGTTGAGTCAATCGATCGTCGAGTTGCTGAGATGGATTGGGCGATGGAGGATGATGAGCAGCAGATGGGCGAACTGCTGGGTAACCAAACTGACAAACCCATCAACTCATGACTTGATGTTGTGGATATTACAAGTGGGAGGTAGCTTCGTGACTTGATATCCAGTCAAGTAAGTAATTTATACATCTGAGACTCATTCTTCCAACTCGAGCGGGGCCATCATCGACCCAACAACAAAGAAGCGAGATGATATCACACTTATCAACATAGCCACCCACATCCACAACGACGTCCTTCATGACCGATGACACTCTTGCAGGTCTAAAACTATCTGCTCTCATGTACCAATCTACACCCTTGATTCATATCACTCACCAAGTGGAAAAAAACTATTCTAAAACTCGATCGAAATCATCCTTCATCAACCATGATACCTATCTTCGAGTTTGAGCATTCGATCATCCAGGTTGGCTGACCAGCTTCCTCTCCTAGAATACTTTCCACGATCTGTAAATCGCCTCAACTAGTCAATCCAAGTCTTGGATTAGCATCACGACCATTTACAATCAACGTAGCCTACGGTCCAGTCACCCATAAGGTTCGCGCTAGCACTTCATATATTTATATAGATGACATCATCAGCCACCACTATCAAAACTCCCATCGATTGATTATTATCCAACCATCATCATTTGACCACCCCCCATCCTCAGTTTCCTCCAATCCAATCTCTCCATCCTTTGAGCTTTGATCCTCATCCTCCAAGTTTTATTGACTCTCCCAGCCGCCTCTGACCAAAACCTTGAATGGGTTAAACACCCCGCATCAGACGGCCTGCAGAGCGCAAGCATTTCCAGTAACAACATCAGTAGAGTTTCATGCCAGCAGCCCAATCTTAATTCTCAACCTCCATCCCCCTTGGGCAACAGATTGAATCAACTAAACTTTTCTTTCTCCGCACCTTACACTCAGGCTATTCATACATCCTCTGAGGCTTCAGTAGAAGGTTTACGATGACCAAATCAAAGAACCATACTCATTTTGCGTTAAAGCCTTCATTGAGAACTGCTCAGCTCCCTCACCAGTGATTTCTCCCCCCCGCTTGATTTTCTATCCTCATCCTTACTGTCAGCTTGCTACTATTGCAGAGCAAGCTGGAAAAGTAATAACATAAAAATAATAATAATACAATTAACCTAAGAAGGAGTAGGAAAACCATAAGTACTATTACAGAAATGGATTCTCCACCCAAAATTAGGTAGGGTCACTCACTGACCCTACCCTTGAAATCCAACTCCTTATATTTTTAAATAATTAAGGAAAGAAAGACCAATATACTACGGCTCCACTATTGAGCTTTTGGTCAATTAAATATTTCACACACATTCTCACGTATAGGTTTCACACCTAAAATTCAGTCAGAATTGAGGTGTTGTATATTTTAGGAGTTACAGACAGAAATGTGTTTTGTCACAATTCCCGCATGCAGCCGCAGCAGCCAATGCACCCGCGCGCGGCTGAGATACAGCCCTGTCACTCCGTCATGGTTGTGTATGCAGCCCTGGGCCTCTGACAAGTACGCAGCGGCGGCACTACGGGTTGACAGAGTGACAGGCGGGCTGAGAGGCTCAGGTACCACGTAAACATGCTACAACCCACACAGGAACATTCTACATATGTAATAAATGTTCCCGTGGATAGTAGATAGTCTAAAAGTACATAATATTATATCAAAATACTTAAATAACCCTTATACGTATTCTTTATTAAATATAATTGAAAGTACCAAGAATGTCAAAAATAAGACAATGAAAACTTCTAAAAATATATTAAAATACTTTAATATACTTTTATGAAAATTACTAGACATCAATATCTTTGTGACATACTAAGAAAACTAATGATGTAACAATATTACATGAATTCCCATGACTTATATTTTTAAGTAATTATTTTAGTAAATCAACTCAAACTCAAAAATAAGGAGTAAAATCAATATCATGACTTTACTCCAGTTATTTAATACATAATGAGAACTCACCTGACATCAGGATGTCCGTAGAAATGTCTATTTAAATAAGTATTAAATTACTGGGAACATTTACTAAGGATTATTGGAAATAGAAATTCCAAGGCGTCCGCAAGCATTCTTACATGTGCTCTCACGCAGCACAATAGTGATACTCATGGTTGAAACCTAATCTCGGTCTCCCCTAAAGCAATCTTTGCCTGGAGGCCAGAGACTACTATTCTTTCATCCATTCACTCATTCACTTGTACTTGTGTTGTTCCCTCCTGTCGTCTCTGTCATCCAGGTAAGCTCTTCAACAATATCTGTTTCTGCCTTGCGTCCTACAATCTTGTTTCCTAACACTTCCTCTCCAAATTACATTCTTTGAACACTCTAGGTGTGATCAATTCAACTAGGTTATTGCCCTCGTTTGCGTGCTTGTATAACTCACCACTCCTTGGTGTTTCATTACGTTAGATGCACTCCTAGAGACACTCTTTTATTCTTTCATCCATTCACTCATTCACTTGTACTTGTGTTGTTCCCTCCTGTTGTCTCTGTCCTCCAGGTGTGATCAATTCAACTAGGTTATTGCCCTCATTTGCGTGCTCGTATAACTCACCGCTCCTCAGTGTTTCATTAGGTTATGAGCCCAGATCGTGAAAACCTTTAATATTTACCTTGTGCACAATGAACGGAAACAATTTCCACAAAATCTTTGTACTCCAAGACAAGAATTTCCCCGTATGGAAAGCTGCCATCAAGAGCTACCTAAGCATGAACGACCTACTGGTCCACCTCACCACGTCCACACCTCCCCCTAATGCCAACAGCGCAGTGTTCCACAAAGAACAACAAAAGACGGCGGGTGTTCTCACCATGTACATGGGATACGCCAACGTCCAACAACTTGTAAGCGCGGAAAACAAACAGAAGCCCAACAACCTGTGGGCCCTTCTCACAGACCACTACAAATCTCACTCCAAGGACAATCAGGCCCGTGTCTACACCAAGTTTCTCAAGCTCACGTTTGACAAGGAAATACAAACTTTCCTCACCGACATAAACTCACATATCAATGCACTCACCTTGGTAGGCCTACAAATTGGCAACGAGTCCGACGGCTTTGTACACCTCTATGAACCTTTGATGGCAGAGTACATACTCAGTAGACTTCCCAGTACGCTTGAATTTACCAAAGAAATTCTTCAATCGAAACGTCCACTCACACTTAAGCTGGTTATTGAGGCACTCGACTCAAAGCAACAAGAAACACCATTGAACGTGGCTGTAAAATCCAAAGATAAAGCCATGAAGGTCTCCAGCCGCAACTAACCGGTATGCTCCAACAGTATGCATAATCCTAAGACCAAACACAAGGAAGCAGATTGTAGGGAAGTCAAAAGAGTAGAGAAGCGCAAAACAAAGGCCAATAACGCTAGAGCTCTCCAAGATGACCTCTCTGACAATTCACACTCCTCCTTGGGTGTGTTCATTTGTATTGGGAAGGCGTTGTCCATCAAAGCCGTGGCAAAGGAGGCGATATTGGACAGCGGTGCCAGCCACCATATGTTCAGCTCAAAGGACAATTTTATTGACTACCGCGAACAAAAGTTGCAGGTGCAAATAGCCGAAGGCAACTCCCTGCAAGTAGAAGGCAATGGCTTTGTTCAACTCAATACACTTGATGGGAAGACCATGAAACTGAAGGCATTATTTGTTCCCTCTCTTCAGGGCACCCTCATCAGCTTGGGTAGGCTACTCCGTAACGGTTTTAAGATTCACCATGTGAACGACAGCAGCATCAAGTTACTCAGAGAAGATGTACCTCTACTCAAAGCCAGCGTGGTGAACAACGTGCTTGTACTTCAACTGCAGTCTGCAAGAAAAGGTCCGTCAGCCTCCAGCATCCAACTTGCTACCAAGACTCACCTAGACCTCCTTCACAGGCGGGCAGGACACCCAAGCAATGAGGCGCTAAGCCATATGTACGGCATTGTGACAACTGGGTTGCAGTGCGAGAACTGTATCCTCTCAAAATCGCAACGCCTACCATTCAAAGGTCATATCCCCAACGCTACTCAGGTTCTTGAAACCATCTTCATGGACCTTAGCGGGAAAATCACCCCTTCCTCAATCTCGGGGGGACGCTACTATATCAAGCTCACCAACTGGTTCACTGGTTACAGATTTGTTTACATACTTAAAAATAAATCAGATGCATACACCTCCTTTGTCTCTTTCACAAAGAAATTTGAAAATCTCAAATCCTCTACTATTAAAAACATGGTGTGTGATGGAGGGGGAGAATTCAACACAAAAGAATTCCTGAACTTCTTTGAAGAAAAGGGTATTGTGGTCCACGTCACTAGCCCGCACACTCCTCAACAGAACTCAGTTGCCAAGCATGGAAACCGCGTAACCAGTGAGAAAGCCCGGGCACTACTGAAGCAGGCCGGACTGCCCCCAACATACTGGGCCGAAGCAGTTACGACTGCCGTGTTCCTTGAGAATATAACCCCCAGGAGAAAATCCAATTGGGTTTCTCCCTATCAACTCTGGTTTGGGCGTTTGTTTGACCACAATCAATTGAAACCGTTTGGGTGTCTTGCTTACATGAATGTTCCCAAGCCGCTTTGGCAAGGGAAATTTGGGGACACAGCAATAAAAGGTATCTTACTTGGGTATCAACTGGGGCTTGCCAATTGGAGGATCCTCACTGCCAACAATAAAGTCTGCCGGAGCCACGATGTGAAATTTGTTCAGACCACCTTTCCCGGCCTCACAATACTAGCTGATCCCTTACCACTTGACCCGGACATTACACCCTTCATTGAGATCAACGACAAAGGCGCCAACCCGCCGTCCCTCGATGATGCTCAAAGTCCGCCGGACCACGACATGTTGGATCCGCCTCGCATTCCAGAGTCCCTCAACTTGGCACCCAATGACACGCCCATGGCCCACCTGCTTGACTCCCCGGCCGGCGAGGATCAATCACGGCAGCAACATTGTCCTGGACGGGACTACGTCCTAACCTCTGAAACCACACCCCGCAGTGTCTCGGCCGACCTGGACGAGTCACATATCTTGACAGAGAAGCGCCGCCCCGGTGCCAGGGCTATGTTCGCCACTGTGTGTGCCCTTCTGTCTATGGAGGACCCAACCACGCCCGCTACCTTTTGCAAGGTTGAACTTTCTCCCGATAAACGTGAGTGGTTGGCTTCCATCAAGGCGGAGCTCAATGCCATGGAGCGACTCAAGGTCTGGGACGTTGTCCCCATCCCCTTGGGCATCAGGCTGCTCAACACAGTCTGGGTGTTCAAGAAGAAGTTGGACAAATTGGGTAGAGTTACCAAATTCAAGGCTCGGCTCTGTGCCCAGGGCAACAAACAGGCAGAAGGCAACTACGACCTCACCTACGCTCCAACCGGCCGCTCTGCCGCCCTCCGGACCGTCATTTACCTCGGCCTGTCTAAGGGCTACTCCATCCATCAAATGGATGCAAAGAACGCCTTTCTCAACGGCACCCTGAAGGAAACCATCTATTTGCGTCCCCCTGCCGGAATGGACGTTCCGTCTGGCTACTGCCTAAAGCACAACAAGTCCATCTACGGCCTTAGACAAGCGCCGCGAGTTTGGTACGGCGAGCTCAAATCCTTCTTTGCGTCCGCGGGGTTTGTACCCTTGCCGGCTGATCCATGTCTCTTCATCTCCCAAAACAAAGACTGGGAGTGCTTCGTTCACGTCTACGTCGATGATCTGATCATTGTCAGTCATGAAGTGGACAGATTCAAGCGCCTCATCTCCCAGCGCTATCTTATGGAGGATCTGGGTGAAGCCGCTCACCTTCTTGGCATCCACCTGTCCCGGGATGGTGGGGTCATGACCCTCTTGCAGAGTGCGTACCTTGGCAGGATTCTGTCAAAATACAACATGGTCAACTGCCGGCCAGTGTCCACCCCTATGGTTCCAAATACCCGTCTTACTTCTTCAACTCTCAAGGATCACCAGCTGTTTGCCTTGCGGGGAATCAACTACAGCCAGGCCATTGATCTTCTCAACTACCTTGCCCTCTCCACCAGGCCGGACATTTCCTTCACTCTCTCCCAACTCTCTCAACATCTCAAGCTTCCGAAGAATAGCCACTGGGCCGTCGTCGTCCACCTTCTACGCTACCTGTTGGGCACCTGCGACTTCACCCTCACTCTCAGCGGCTGCTTGGGCGCTTTGCTGAGGGTCTTCACCAATTCCAATTTCGGCAACTGTCCCAACACCCAGTGGTCTTACTCCAGTTACGCGGCGCTGCTAGGCAATTGTCTCGTCTTGTGGAGGTCCAAGAAACAGGAAACTGTCTCCAGATCCACTACGGAGGCGGAGTACAAGGCAGTCTACAAAGGTCTTCAGGAGACAGTGTGGCTTGTCGCGTTGCTGCAGTCTCTGGGGCATTCTGCGCAAAATTGTCCCTCCCTCTTAGTCAACAATCAGGGCGCCCTGATGCTTTTTCTCAATCCCATGTACCAGTCGCGCTCCAAGCACGTGGATGTCAAATTCCACTGGATCAGGGAAGTGCTCGAGGAAGGCGCCGTTATGATCTCTTATGTGCCCACCAGCTCCAACCTGGCGGATCTATTCACCAAGGCTCTCCCTCGAGTCAAACACTCAAAGGGTTGTGCAGCACTAAGGCTTGTAAATTGAAGAGGACGGGGGGTATTGGAAATAGAAATTACAAGGCGTCCGCAAGCATTCTTACATGCGCACTCACGCAGCACAATAGTGATACTCATGGTTGAAACCTAATCTCGGTCTCCCCTACAGCAATCTTTGCCTGGAGGCCAGAGACTACTATTCTTTCATCCATTCACTCATTCACTTGTACTCGTGTTGTTCCCTCCTGTCGTCTCTGTCCTCCAGGTAAGCTCTTCAACAATATCTGTTTCTGCCTTGCGTCCTACAATCTCATTTCCTAACACTTCCTCTCCAAATTACATTCTTTGAACACTCTAGGTGTGATCAATTCAACTAGGTTATTGCCCTCGTTTGCGTGCTTGTATAACTCACCACTCCTTGGTGTTTCATTAGGTTAGATGCACTCCTAGAGACACTCTTTTATTCTTTCATCCATTCACTCATTCACTTGTACTCGTGTTGTTCCCTCCTGTCGTCTCTGTCCTCCAGGTGTGATCAATTCAACTAGGTTATTGCCCTTGTTTGTGTGCTCGTATAACTCACCGCTCCTTGGTGTTTCATTAAGGATAACTAATTAAATAATACATAAATGGGACAGATTAGTGTTATTCACACGTCCTAATATCTATTATAAAGTAGAATAATTCTCATACCCTGAGGAATTAGATGCTACCCGTGCTATAGCACCAAGAACACGTGACAGGCTACCCCTGGTTCCCCTGCTAGCCTTAGTGTCTGTCCCTTTGAGGCCCTGTACCCCACAGAAGGACAATGTTGGGACTCCAAAAGCTATAAATAAAGAGCTCTTTTGAGGATATTGATGGGCAGAGACCCAGTTATATTTATATCCAGACACCGTGCCAAGGTAATCAAGTACTTATAAGAGATAAGTAAGTGATTTATGGCTTAGTCTGATCAATAATATCCATCCTCAACCTCTTTTTTATCAATTAAAACTGCTGAACAACCTTATAACCCCGGTATACAGGCTTAAACCATCAGTGCACATCTCAAAAAGATACCCACAGGATTTAATAATATACCAGTGAGTTTTATTATCCTTTCTCTGTTGTGGCAGCTTGGTTACAAGGCCCTGCCAGCCCACCGTGTGTTTTATATACATATTATCTTTGGGTAAAATATCCTTTAAACTAAAGAGCCCAAAGTAACCAGGACTACGTGTTTTCATACTGAAATCCTTGAAGAGAGGTGTTAAAGATCCCCAATATAATTGTGGCCCCTCTATAAATATTTAATAATCAATTTATTCATATTGATTTAAAACAATAAACCATAACCAAACCACTTAACCTTGCAATAAGCTTAATCCAAATATTTTACAGATTTTTGCTGCATTTATTAAATAATATATTTATTATTTATTTTATCACCTCTGGTAGCTAAAGGATAGCAAGGGTCTTGGCATCCAGTAGGCTGACAATTACTGTTTGCTTAAAAATTATGCTTACTCATGGATACCTTCTAGCCACAATTCAAAAAAGAGAACCAACAAAAATGGTATCCATTGACCCAACTCTTGCCAGTATCCTTCTTTGAAAGGTTTAAATTTTTTTGCTCATTCCTTGGACTCTGAACCTAACTGAATGATTGCTTGCTTGATGCTTGTTTCTTCTCCCTTTGTTTTAGGTTGATCCAAAATTTTTGGAGGTAAAAAATCTTTCTTATGGTCCTCCTATCCTTTACAATGTTTCTTTTTTCAAATCAGTGGGGGAACTAAATCCAAGTGTGATTTCTTTGGAATCATCATAGAAACCAGAAGTTTGACAAACACAGTACTTAGGAAGCCCTTGCAGCCAAACAATCCACCAAGGCATAAAGTGAACACAGCTTGCCAATTTCTCCCCTTTGGTTGAAATGTTGGTTAGTAGCAGATTCTACATTATAAATTGTTGACTCCTATGATAATCAAGGAAGGAAGACAGCACCTTCAATAACTTGGAACCACCAACCAATCATTTACTCTTACGCTCCCCATGATGCACTAGCTGAACAGCTTCCTATAACACCCCTCATGCAATCAAAAAACCTGCTTATATACCTCTAATTTGCAACAGAATTTCATTGAGGACACTAAAATAAAGATTCAAAGTTTTTAGGATGCATCAGATCACTTTCTTTAGTCTTATTATCATCACCATAACTGATATTCTAATCAACCCCATCCCTTCCTGAGGCTTTGAGAGGAAAAAAGAAAAAAGAGATCAATCACTCAAGACAAAAAAAACCCATAACTGAATACCCAAACTCTTGCTAAGATGTCTTTGACATGATTGGTGAAACCTTTGATTGCCAAACTCTCCACAAACCATATCATTTTCCTCTTTACCAAAACACTTGTATTGAGATGTACATATATGATCAAAGATGATTTATGATGCTCTTTATAATCCTGGTATATGACTTCCTAATCTTTCAATTTGATAGGAAAAGCACCTTTCAAACGTTCCCTTGAATTTAAGAATTGAGTGACTCAAACCTCCAAGATTCTCAAAATTGACTTCAATTCCAAATCATGTGAGATTTCAGCCTTCAATGAAAATCAGAAAAGGAAACAACAAGGTTGGCTGAAAGCTTATGATAGAAACAGGGAGAAGAAGAAGAAGGAGAGAGAATGGACAGAAAGAAAGGAATGTTGAAGGGCACAAGCCAAAAAGAACAAGAAGGCCAAATGTAGTGATGGCAGAAGGAGGTGACTGGTGTAGGAATCCCTTAAGCAGAAGTGTCTCTCTCAAAGAGGTGCTCAATGTTGAGATTGCCTGGTGATGCAGATTGCTATTCAAGTTATTGGCTGTAAGATGTGCACAAGTTGATCTTGGTCTAAAAGCTTGGGTTGTTTTTTTTGGGGGAAAGCAGAGGTCAGAGAGAACAGCAGGAAAATTGATAGGGAGCTGGTAAGTGATAAAATTTGATTTGGTAACCAAGGCCAAGCTGAGATTCATTTCAATAAGAACATGAGGATAAGCTAAATGTGAGTTGATTAAAATGAAGAACAATGAAATGAGAAAGACCAATGGAGTAATAATGGCTGATGACTAAGAGTCTGGTGAAATAGTTCTGTGATAAGAATGATAAAGACTTGTGAGATAATAGACCAGAATAAGAAGAATGACACCAGCAATATTACAATTAAGGGAAGCGTGAAAGATTCTTGAAAGGACTGAAGAAACAGACAGTGCATAAGCTGAATGATTGAGGAGTTGAGGAATTCTGTTCTTTCTTAATTCAAGCTGGCTTCTTGACTTTTTTTATTGAGTATGGTGCTGCTGGTAAGATTTTTTGGTTGATTGGGAGGTTGGTCTTTGATTGATTTTTTTTGGTGCAAAATTGGATGAAGATGATGAAAATCCATCAAAGAGGTTTTTTGGAGTTTCTTGTTGGTCCTTGCTAGGATTGAAGCTTCTTCATCCAAGGGTTGTGCGTCTGCTTCTAGAAGAGTTACGCAAACAGCAGGTCAAGAAAAATTGACATAGAAGTGCAAAAATAAAAAGAGCTGAGCTCTAATGAGATGAAAGGATTAAAGAATGAGTGAAAAGGGCTTGTAACGTCAAGCGTAACGGACCTGAGATCAGGAGGAAAAGGACACTCCGGTTGATGTGTTTGCTGAAAAGATGATTAATTCCACTTGAGAGCACCATGGTTTATATAAACAAAATACATGATTGGCCAACAAGTGGTTGAGTACAAAATGAATAAGGCAAAACTAACATAAGCAGCTTAAGTGACATGGTAAGTGAAATGTTATGCTTGGAAAGTCTGAAAATCACTACTGAGAACACAGCCCATTTATATTTTAACCATTATTTTAATACTTCAATAACAACAATAATATAAATCAAATCAATCCAATCAATGATACTTCAAACTTCAGTGAAAGTCACATATATATAAACTCAAATTCTAACAAGAAGCAGAGAGAATTTGAACTAAGAAGTTGAATCAAAAATGAAAATACAAATAGGGCTCCATGAGTATGTAAATCTGAATAGTGAGAACAGCTAGAATAAGGAGAAGACGTTAAAAAAACCCCACAACTCCAAATTCAGTGAATCACAGAGTTCAATTCTGGTGTTTGAGGTTTCATTTTCTGCTTCTGTAAGTGAATCTGCTATCATAGAGAGAGAAAGTATTAAACTAACTTCTATGAGGCCTAATTTGAAGTTTTTGCAGAGACTTTTGGTTTTGATGTTGATGTGCTTTGCCTTTGAGCAGGAGCCAAAATTTTTGATTTTATCATTGAGACCCTTGTTGTCAATCAGATTCATGGGAAACTTGAACGTGAGACAATAGATATACTCAATGAGTTTTTGGATCCAATGAGTTCTCTAGATGACAGCTGGAGAGGGCCACACATTTGGATTTGGTTGATGAATGAGTTAAAGATTGTTGGCACCAGCTGGGCCAGTATAGAGGGCTGCATTTGAAAGAAAAAATGAAGACACTTTGAGATACTTTGGATTCAGGGTCATCCACCCATGTGGTGTCACTAAAGCAAATCAACCAATCTGAGATAGAAAATGGTCCTATTGTGGTTATCAGATATTTGGTGCCAGATGTATAGCACCAAAAATGCTGGAATTCTACCCAATGACTGAGTCCTGGCCATTCCAGGTGTCTTTCAAGACTTGAGACTGCAAAGCTAATGTCAGAGAGCAATACCTGTGTTGAAGTTCAGACAACCTATTGGCAAGCAATAGTTGGAATTTAGCGCTAGCAAATTCTCATGATCTTTGGTGTTGGAAGTTTTGAGGTGTAGACTGGGTGTGAGCAGTTTAGATACAGGCTTGCAGTTGGTAGGATTTTAATTCTTCTAGCCATTTTTCAATATGAAGTGGTAGAGAAAAATGAATCAGGTGGTAATTTTGTACCACTTTCATTCCAAGAAGAGTGTTTGGTGGATGAGCTTAAGAGTTTTTGAACCTTGCAAGAAATCCCTCCTTGAATTTTTTCACATTGCCTGCAATGATCAGGTCATCAACATGAAAGAAGACAACAGTGATTTGATCATCAACTATGTATAGGAAGGCATTGCATTTGGATCCTATAAAGCCCTGAGCCTTGATAAATTAACTCAGCATTTGATACCAGTTGCTTGGAGCTTTCTTCAATCTATTAAGTGACTCCTTGAGTCTTAGATATTTAAAATTTCTATTGCAACTGTGTGGAGCTTTTATGAACACTTTCTCATCAAGCTCTGAATGTAGAAATGCTCTCTTGACATCATGTTGAAGAATTTACAGGTTTTTGCTTGAATTGTAGGCCATGAGACCTCTCAGTGAAGCAAATTTACCAGTTGGAGTGTATGTTTCAAGGTATTCAAGACCCTATATTTGCTTGAAACCTTCTTTGCAGAGTTGAGTCTTGAAAACTGGGGTTTTAACATGAGTTTTTCTTTTATTTTAAATACAGGAACCATATTGACAGTATTTTTGACAATGCTCTTGTCAGTTTCCTCTCATATGCCCAGTTCTTCAATTGTGTTGAACTATTTCATTACAGAATATTCATAGCTTCTTCTAGAGATTTTGGTATCCTTTCAGTCAGGAAACTGTAAAGTTTTGGATTTGACAAGCTGTCTTGGATTGAAAATTTGGTCTGGTATTGCTTTCAAATGTTGAGTCACTGTCTGACTTGGGGTCTGATTCCTCCTTTGTTGAAGGAGTGGGATTGTGGTCTATTGGTGTCAAATCTTTGGTTGAGGAATTGGAAAATTGGCTTGGGCCATGAGCAATAAACTCATTTGGATTGTGTCACATGACCACCCCACAAACCATAGGAAAATCTTAGATGATTTTGAGTGAAAATGGAGAAGGCTGAGAGCAAGGGATAAGTGGGAGGTAGCAAGGCTAACTGCAAGGTGAAAACTAATGGTTCAATGGTTTGAAAATCAGAAAGGGGTATGAAGTGTTCCAATGGAATGGAACCAAGGCAAAGCCCAATATGATGACTTGTCTTAGCAAAATGCAAGAATGTATGAAATTGAATAACTGAGGATACAATCTTCAAGCAGGAAGCAAAGCCTTTATAAGGTAATGAAATGGTGACTAGATACAACCTGATGGATGGTCATCTACAGCTAGAGAGCAATGATGGAATGAATGACAGGAACAGAATGGGAAAATGAAATAAACTATAAAATTGTTTCCAAGGTCATAGCATAGGTGCAAGACAATAGAATATGATTGTACATGATTTTAATGGGTGAGACATGGAAGGAATGACATGTGAAGGTGATGCAAATAAAAAGATATGGTTATGCAGGGAAGGGAGCTGGTCCATTGGCAAAATATACAGTTAATGTGGCTATTCTAGGCATGGGTGAAAACTAGGGTAATTAAATGACCAGGAATGGAAGTCCAAGGGCTAGAGATACCCAGGGGTAGAAGAGCAAAGCTCAAATGGCTGGTCAACCAGATTAGAATTAACCACAAAGATTCACAAGTATATGCTGAGTTTCCAACATTGGAAGGTTGTTAGGCAAGCCAGAGGTAGTAAAAGGAAGCCACCATTGAGTTTGTGCTTTATTTGTGTCACACTTATGGACTGAGGTAGATGGTACTGAGGAAAAGGCTATGTAAAAGTGAAGGAGAAAATGACCCTTAGCCTTGGAGTGTGACAGATTGAAAACATTTATTTTGAATTTATTTTTTTCAAGTGAAATTTTTTTTGGTTATTGACTGTTGAAGATGCCATGCTTGGTATTAAGGATCTTGCCTGTGGATTTTATAAATTTGTAGGAGGGAAGTTCTGGATTAAATCCTACCAGAATTCAGGGGCTCCCTTTGCATCAAGCTTAAGTCTGATGTAAGTGTTTTTAAGCCAATAGGTGATGGAAGTCCCAATTGGCCTGAAATAGCTTGTGTGAAGTTCCTTGTTGTGCATTTTCTGAAGAGTTGAATAATGGCTATATTGCCATCAGGGATGAAAAGGTAATGGAAGGCTATGGAGGAGCCTGATGAGGAGGAATAATAAGGCTACCAAGAGCCAATAGAGAGGGGATAATTCTTGTATAGTCAAGAGGAACTGATCTTATGAGGAGGAAGGGGCACTCCGGTATTGTTGACTGGTAATCAGATGGTTTATCATTCATGGTCCAAGGGAAGGACCAGTATTTATGGACAACTAGAGAACCCCCAAAAGGGGCCTAAGACAGCAGGTTAGTGACAACTAGAGAGCCCCAGAGGGGGCCTGAGACATGAGTAGTTATTTAATGTAAAAAGTAAGTTGGAGATAAAAGTAAATAAATTTGTTAGTTACAGAATATGAACAGAAAAAGACAACACACCACCTGAACTGACAAATTTAGGAACCAATTTTAGACCAATCAACATTTCAGAGATTCATGAGAATATGAGAAAAGAACATGAGAATGAGAGATATGAGATTTGAGAAAGGATGACAAGACACCACCTTGTCAGCATATGAGATGGGGAATGAAAGCCTATTTTAAGAGGAGCAACTAGGACCTCAGGCATAGTTGCCTAGCATGATGTAGAGGATGATATGATGACAATGATGATAGATGAGGGTAATGGTAATGGCAAAGCTAATGATGATAGATGAGGGTAATGGTGATGGAATGGTGATGGTGATGGTGATAGTGATGGTGATGGTGATGGTGATGAAATGGATTGGTAGCAGTTGTTGAATAATGGTGGGTGATGATTTTCTTGAATTATAATGAGTGTGATTGTAGTAATGAAAGAGGGTGGATAATAGAAAGGTATATACAGATAGTATTGAACAAAAGAATGGGAGGATTCCAACACACCAGCCTGTTCAATACTAGATGGGAGGAATGTTAATGTGTTGTTGGAGTTGAATTGAATGTTGTTGATGGTGTTGAGAGTTGATTGTTGATATTGTTGATGGTTGAAGTGATGGTTGAATCGGATGGATGGTGGAGGTTTGGAGTAGTGAATGATGGAATGATTGATTTGGATGTTGATGGAGATTGGATGGCAAAGGATGATGGAGGTATTGATGATGTAGCAGGTGGAGCGGAGGAGATGGATGGGAGCAAGCAAGCGGTTAAGATGGAGCGGAGCAAGCAAGTGGTGATGTAGCATGTGGAGCGGAGGAGACGGATGGGAGCAAGCAAGCGGTTAAGATGGAGCGGAGAGAGCGAGTGGTGATGTAGCGTGTGGAGCGGATGAGATGGAGCAGAGCAAGCGAGTGGTGATGTAGCGTGTGGAGCGGATGAGATGGAGCGGAGCAAGCAAGTGGAGCGGAGGAGATGGATGGGAGAAAGTGAGCGGTTAAGATGGAGCGGAGCAAGCGAGTGGGTGAATGTTGGAGAGAAAGCGGCGGAAATGGATGAAGGGAGCAAGCACAAGGTCGGATTGGAGAGAGGGGAAATGGATGAAGGGAGCAAGCACAAGGTCGGATCGGAGAGAGGACAATGGGCGCAAGCAAGATGATCTGGATGTTGGAAGAGGACAGGTAGATAGTGCACCAAATCGCGCGCGGGTGGGCAAGGGATTGAGAGCCGGACGGGTTGACAGAAATTGACTGGGCAAAGCGGGAGATTGGATTGGCAGGAGGCATTGGTGGAGGGAGACGGTAATGGATGCTGAGAGCGAGGTGAACAACAAGAGCCGGATTCATCGAGCAAGCGAGAATGTGGGGGCACGGAGATTGATTGATTGAACAAGCCAGGAGAATTTGAAAGGGAGGATGGAACAAGAGCAATTGCAAAGGGCAAGATTGATTGAATGAGCACGATGGAGGCAAAAGAAGAAGAAGGAGCAGGATCAAATTGGCAGGTTGATTGAAGTAGAAGGAAACAATCATAATGGTAAGGGATAATGATGGCAGTATTGATCAACCTGAGTGCGAGATTGATAAGATGGCGAGTGGTTGAAGGCAATCAAGCTAATGCAATAAAAATTGAGAAAGATGAAATCAGTATGACCAAAAGAGTGCACAGTCATGAAGGGGATCACAAGAGCAGATAAAGGAGATGGCGTAATGGAGGGGAGCTTTGAATTTTCTGTGGCGGAATGAGACAAGATTTGTTGGATGGGGATTGGAGAAAATGGCTTGGGGTGAGGGGCAATGGTGAGGAGGAAAAGGATGGATTGAGTAATGGGAGGTGGGAGTTCCTTGATCTGGTGCCCAACATCTTGTTGTCCTCATCCTCATCTTTGTCTGAGTAGAGCTGAGGTTGGTTGGACGAGACCGTTCCAGAGAGCTTGCCATTGTGCCGGCAAGAGTGCATGTCAACTGAGTACCGCACCCGTTTGGGGGGCCAGTTGGAATCGATCTTGGGACGAGGATGGGAGGTGGATTGAGTTGGATGGGGAGAGGACTGCCTGGAGGTCGAGTGGGATGGAATTGAGGATTAAATGTCTTGTTCAAAGAGGCAATTGATGAATGATGAGGATTTGAGCAATGGATGGGATGCGATTTGTGATGGAATCACGTAGGAGAGGATGATAGGAGAAAGTTGAAGGAGAACAGGATAGTAGAGGAATTGGATCCAGGATGGCCACAGTCCGGTTGGATGAGACTATTTGAGAATCAGTGAGAGTTGGGAGAGTGCTCAGATTGGAGGAGGATTGATAGGACAAGGTTAAACGGAGATGGAGAGGCATATAGGACCGATAAGATTGGAGGAAAAGCAACCAGTTGGAACAATGAAGTTGACCGGATGGCTTGGTTGGATGAGTTTTGGCTTTTAACCTTGAAAAGTTGAATAATGGCTATATTGCCATGAGGGATGAAAAGGTAATGGAAGGCTATGGAGGAGCCTGATGAGGAGGAATAATAAGGCTACCAAGAGCCAATAGAGAGGGGATAATTCTTGTATAGTCAAGAGGAACTTATCTGATGAGGAGGAAGGGGCACTCCAGAATTGTTGACTGGTAATCAGATGGTTTCTCATTCATGGTCCAAGGGAAGGACCAGTATTTATGGAAAACTAGAGAACCCCCAAAAGGGGCCTAAGACAGCAGGTTAGTGACAACTAGAGAGCCCCAGAGGGGGCCTGAGACATGAGTAATTATTTAATGGAAAAATTAAGTTGGAGATAAAGGTAACTAAATTTGTTAGTTAAAGAATATGAACAGAAAAAGACAACATTTTCTTCCATTAACAATCTTTCCCTTTCTGTTTTGGGATTTGATTGAGTATGAGGCAAGATCCCCTCACAACTTTATGCCAGCATGATTTTGGTATGTTGGAGTCAGAGATGGTGGCTCTTTTGGCTTCAATCATAGTTTGGTTTGCTTTTTCAACTCATCTGTTGTGATGGGAATGGTTTGGTTCACTCACAATTTGATTGATGTGCCACGGTTGGTAATAGTTCTGCACTTTTGAATTGAAAAATTCTCCTCCTCCATCCAAATACACCTTGGAAGGGTGGATATCAGTCTTCCTCTGATGATTATTGATGATGAAGATAAAAAATCTGGCCATCTTGCTTATTGATTTTATAGGGAAGCAAGCAATATACATGGTGTGGTGATTATTTATAGAAAAAAACACAAGGAAGCTCAGCAGTGGGCAGTTGCAGAAACTGCAACACAATAGCGTCAAAGAGTAAAATTCCGGCAAATTTCCTACTCCGGCAGAGGAAAATATATGGCTCAGAAGCTGTTTGAGTGCAAGTTTCACATCACAATGGCAGGGCTGAGCCAATGTTTTTCCTTTTGCTGAGCAAAGGCCGTAGGTTTTGTCTTTTGCAGATAAATAGCAGAAGTTTTTTCCTTTTGCGGAATGATATTTGTGGTCAATAACTAACACCGTCTGCAATTATGGATTTTGGATTTAGAATGTGGCTGAAAGTGATTGGAAATATGGAGTATGTATCTGAGAGCTGAATATGGGGTATTCATGGAGATTGTGGAGGATACTTAACTTTTAGGAAAATCAAACACTAGAGTCAAACAGGTGGCATGCAGATTGATGTGGATCTTCTGTGATATCAAAGGGGATTTTCTAAAGGGAGGTTGACATGGATCTGACTTTAGCTCTGCATTGGGGAAAATTGACTGTTAGGGTCATCAGAGATTACAAGAGTATCACTGAATCTAATTTATGTGGACAGATCAGCTAGGAGGATTGTGGCTAATATTAAACCAGGTCATTGAGGAACTTTTTGGGGAGGCAGTTTGGGGGAAGTCATTCTTTGTTTTCTTCTTTTTTTTGGAGTTTTATTTTTGGTTTTTATATATTAGGGATTGCTACTTTAGTGAAGAGGGGGAGGGGAGATTAAAAAATCTGGAGGAGGAGAAGGGGGGATTTAATTTATCTTATCATAGCATTGGAGAAACCAAGGAGTTTTTATAGGCCTATTTTATTATCAGAGTGTCTTTGCGTGTGCCAAAATAATTGTTTCTTAGGATTAACTTGGAGTCTTGGTGGAAGGATAGTTTATTGAAGAGCTTTTTTGGGAGTCTATGTTTGTTCATTATTGTTATATTATGGGGAATTAGTCTAAGGAAGAGTCTGTAGGATGCAGAGCCAGGATTAGTGCAATGTTTGGGGCGGAGCGGGTATTGTAACACAAGGGACTAGACAAGTATCCAGTACCAGATAAGAGTTTTTGTGGACATTCAGTCCAGCACACAATCGTTTTCCACACCTGAGTGTGAGTCAACTACGTTGAGGATGTACTTGAATACCCCTTTTGAGGTTGGATTGATTTTTCCTATCAGATCCAATTTTTTTTCTCAAAGCATTGGTTGGCAATCTGCTTCTGATTGTTAAAGGGCTTGTGGGTTATGTTGGATTTTTCACAGATGAGGCATTCAAATGCTTCCCTCTGAGCCATGAGAATGGTGAGATTGAGATACCTTTCCATCCACTCAATACTGGCGGGTCTCAGAGAGCAATGAATTGAGAGGAGCTTGGCATTTGAATAATATGACTTATTTAATTCAGTGGCCATTTCAATCTCAAATAGATTTTTGAAAATTGAACTGGAGAGGAGAGTTTTTACTTGGACTGATAAGCTGAAAACACTTGGTTTTTATTGTGAATTTAATTTCCATTCCACTCCCTGAATCATGAGAGCCAAAAGTTAGAGCAGGTTTACAGTAGATTCTGGAACCCATGCAGCGTTGGAGAGTGTCAGATTTTTTCTTTGGTTGATGAAGCTACATCCCCTGTCCCTTAAATTTTTATAGCTGTTTCCTTTTTCAATTTTTCCATTCTTGGATTTTCTCAGTTCTTTTTCCTTTTTTCAGTGCAAGGAATGAATCAATGTGGTCTGTCATGTGGAAAGAGCTACTGGATTCATGGATGAACCATTGAGAGATAGGGTCATTAAGAGAGCTCATTCTGCAGAAAAAAGAGTATAAATGGGCTTCATTATTAGTCTTTGTTTTTCCCTTTTTTCTGTTGTGAATTTTTGGAGGTTTAAGATCATGGAATTCAAACCAGATAGCAGGGTGATAGGTAATGGCTGGGTTGTGTTTGCAATTTTTGCATCTTGGTACCCTGTACAGGGATACTATGACTGGTTCTGTGTGATCACCTTGAGCAATGGCTTAATTTTTGTGTTGCATAAAAGGATTCAGAAATATGTTGAATTTCATTTTTTTTTTTGTATTGCATTATTTGTGACTTCATGGTTTGCATTTTTGTGGGAAATTCTAAGAGAACCAAATATGAAACAATGTCAGTTGGCAGGTCTATGCCAAATTTGGACATTTTGTTTAAGTATAACTTAACCAAGGTCAAAAAGCTTTGATTTTATTTTTGATTGCTAGGTAAAGAAACCCATTGAATACTCTTGCCCTGTTCACTGATTGAGAAGAGGGAAAGTGCACTTGAGTTGAAATCCAGATAAGCTTGGAATTGTCTTCATTGAAATTTTCAATAATGTTGTCATAGGTATTCGAGTCAAGTTTACCAATGATGGGTGCACAAAATCATGGTTGATGTCTTTGTCTAACTGCCTCAGTTTTTCAGTATTTCTCATTATTTCCAAAATTCTGCATATTTTGAAAAGATTCTTGAATTTCTTCTGCCACATGCTGTGATTATTGGCTGTCAGCAGTGGTGTAGATTTGATTATAAATTTTATAGCAAGCAACTTTTAGTTCATTCCCCCACGGATCCTGGCATGGAGCAAGTCCCTGATTGGTCCATCTTATTTGGCATAGGATTTACACCATGATAAAATTTGTGTTGGTAACCAAGACCAAGCTGATATTCATTTCAATAAGATTCATGTGAGTTGATTAAAAGGAAGAAAAAAGAAATTAGAAAGACAAACAGAGTAATACTGGCTTATTACTAACAGTCTGGTGACATAGATTTGGGATAAGAAAGATAAAGAATTGCGAGATAATAGACAGGAATAAGAAGAATGACTCCAGCAATAGTAAAATTAATGTAAGAGTGAAAGTGCCTTGAAACAACTTTGAAAGTGCCTTGAAAAAACTGAAGAAAGAGAAATTGTGTGAAACAAATGATTGAGGAGTTGAGGAATGCTGTTGTTAATTTATTAAAGCTGGCTTCTTGACTTTGTTCTTTGAGTAAGGTGTTGTGGTTGATTGGGAGGTTGGTTTTTGATTGATTTGTTTTGGTACCAAATTTGATGAAGATGATGGAAGCTTTCAAAGAGGTTTTTGGAGCTTCTTTTTGGGCCTTTGCTAGGATTGAAGGGTCTTCAGCTGAGGGTTGTGCACATGCTTTTAAAAGAGGTGCACAGACAGTAGGCTGAGACAAATTTAAAGAGAAGGAGGGAATTTGAAATACACAGTTGAATCATAAAGTAAAAGAAAGATATGGTTCTATGAGTATGTAAATCTGAATAGTGAGAACAGCTAGATTCAGGAGAAGAATTTAACAGTAAGCAGTTTGCACACCTAGTATTTATATGTGGGGGATGTTAAACTCACAACCCGAGGTTTTGAATGAGTATTTTGAAACCAAAATGACTTGAAAACAAGTAGTTTGCAACCCCCCAGGGGTTTCCCAAGTGACCATAGAAAAAAAAAACAAAATAAATAAATCAATAAGAAAAGAATAAAATAAAAAAAATAAAAGATAAAAAATGAAAAAATGAAAAATCCTGCATATATCCATTTCATGAAGATAACTCAGGCAAAAGAATAATTTATATATTTTTATTTTGCATTTGCATTTAATTTTATTTTTAAATTTTTCATTTTACTTTTATCTTTTTTTGTTTCATTTTTTTGTTTATTTTTATTTATGTTAATTTAAATTTATTTTTTTCCCAACAAAAACCTTGAGTTGTGAATGGAATGCCAAAACTAAAGATGGGTGGTGTGGTGTGATTCACAGCCCACAGATTTGCAAACAGCCATTCACAACCCAGATGGGTTTTCAACCTTGCCAAAAAACTCATTTTGAGTTGTGTGGGGGTTGTGTAGGGTTGTGAATATATCACAACCCTTTATATTTTGATAGCTTGAGAGTGATGATGGATATGGTGTTGCACCTAGGCTATTGGAGAGGAAGTTGCAGCCTGCGCAGTTGATCTTGGAGACACTGATTGGAGCATTTGTATGCCATAGCATGATTTTTGGATTGGTAAATGATGAGAGGTTTGACGATGGAAGTGAGTGAGGATTGATGACTGAGTGATATTTGGATGGCGTTTTTTGCATTTTATGGATGGATGATGCATAAATGGCGGGTTTGATGCTTGAAACACACCATATTTTTGAAACCCAAAATTTTGGAATACACCATTAAGGGGTATGTGTATTCCAGAAATCTGCCATCAGAATGGTGGGGTTTTTTTTAAAAAGGTGAGTTTCTAATGGTGGGTTTGATAACTCTGAGAAAACCTAAAAGGGTGGCTCAGAGTTAAAAAACCCACATTTATTTTTAAGAAACCCCCCATTTTTAATGATGGGTTTCTGAAATACACATGCCCCTCAACTGGTGTATTTCACAATGATGGATTTCAACCACCAAACCCACCATTTATGCATCTTTCTGTCTTCCAAAACCCACCATCAAATCCATCCTTCAAATGGAAAACTGCTCATCATTTCCATCTAAAGATTCTGCTCAATCCCCTCCCTGCTACCTTAATACTATTTCTTATATTCCCCCAACCATATTGAATGACATTTTTTGATCCCTCTGAGAACCCGCTCTGATCATCATTATTTCTCTCACCATCCAACTCCTGAAACTCACCATCTGCAACCTCCATCACAATCTAAAACACCAACAACTTGATCAAAACTGTTCAATCATCAAACTCAACTGATGAAAAAACAACAAATCCAAAAAGCACAATGCTCAACCTGAAGTAAAAATTAGGAGTTTTTTGTTGTTTCAAACATTTTATTGGCCCAATCATCTTGCTTCTCACTTCTTATCAAGTTTTTAACTCAATCAATCCCTCTTGATTTCCTAATCAATCATGGTGGTTTTTGCCTAAATAAAGGTCACCAGTTATCCAACCACCAGTTAATCATCATCTTCAACACTATCTATGCATATATTTGGTCCTTGAAAGAGAAATTTATGTTGCCATTGCGGGTTTGAATTTAAGCACACAAAAAATTTTTCCTGGGAGGTGTTAAGATTATAAGTCTCAATTGACGCATACACTCTTCCTATGTGATACTAAAATTATGACAAGGCTATGTAACATTTGCTCCCACGCAGACAATATATGCCACAACCTTTCCCACCTTTTTCTGTTCAGATCTTGTCCCTATTCTTCTCTGGCTTTGAAACTCTTGTTTGTTTCCTCTCTGGTGTTCACTTGTTCTTTCTGTCTCTATGTCCTTCTCAACCACAACTACAAAATTACTTGGGACTATCTCAAAGTCAACTATCAGTTGCACCAAACCAACACTCATTATTGAGAGAAAAGGTTGAGCCTAATAATTCATCCAACTCAGCCTCAGTCACCTGACCCTCAACAAACTCCGTGTTGTGTCAATCAAATCTCACAGACCAAGAAGACTACAAGCTTAGTGCTACCCTTCAAGTATTCTACCAATTCTCTTTAGAGACCATAATCTGGCTTTTAGAATAAAACAGTAGTGTTGGTTCTCAATTGACTCCTCTTTTCTCATCTGAATCCCATCCGTTGTGTTTCTCATTTGTCTTTTATGTTCCTACTGAAATAAAAGCCTGGTACAGATTTACAGACTCTTCTTAATCTTTCACACAGTTAAAAGCTGAAATGAATACAGCAAACTCAACCAGATGCTTGCAAACCTCTGAAACACCTGGACCAGGAATTGAAACCAATTTCAAAGCACTTTCACTGAAGTCTCTTATGGAATGGAACCCACTTCTGACAGAGTCTAGCTTCTAAATTTGGAATAAGAAGATGGAGAAACTGTTCAAGATTCAAGGCATCCTCCATCTGTTCAAATCACCCAAACATCTCAAAGAAATCCAAGACAATGAAAAAATGGTGGTTTACTTGATTTCCAAACTAGAACCTGCAACCCACATCAACATCATCAAGGTCAATAAAAAGGACTCCTCCAAAATCAGCTGGATAGTGGCCAAAAACCACTTTGCCTCAAATCAAGCCGCCAACTGGGCCAGAATTTTCTTTAACTTTATTTAACTTACCTTTGGTCTGAATGATATTGATTCCTTTGTGGAAAATGTGAAACTTCATCTTGGAAGATTGGAAAAGGTTGGGATCAACCTTCCCAGTGATATCCTCAGTTATCTAATTCTCTTCATAATGCCTGAGTCCATGAAAGCCATTTGTTCTCAAATAATGCACTAAGGTGTTGATCTGACTGTTCAAATGGTTCTGAGCCACTTGGTACAGCATAAAAATTAAATCCAACACAAAGGACAAGACCAATCAGAAACAAACTCTGCGCTCTAAAATAAAAATAAATATTGGAGGTTGGATCAAACTTTCACAAGGTGCAAGAATGGGAAGCATAATCCAGCTGTCACAACTCACGCTCCATACTCCTGCTGGGTTGAATTCCCCAAATTAAGACCCAAAAAACAAACAAAGAAAGGAAAGAAACTGCCTCCCAGGAAATCTCCCAAAACTCATCCTTATTCCTTCTGCTGGGGGTACAACCAACAGGAAAAGCTTGAAAAAAATTGCTACATTCTTGATAGTGGGTGTGCCATCTGCATGATCAACAGACCACTTGAATTTCCTAAACCTACACAAAAAGTCTGGAGAAGATACCATCAAATCCAGAAAACTTGGTGCTGGAATTCCTATCAGAGATCTGGGAACCACGATTACTAAGTGCAGCATTAGCTCCATCAAGCTTGGAAACACTGCCTGGGTACCTAAGGAAACCTTTAACCTCATATCTATGGGCGCCATGCTGATCAAAGGATGCCACCTACAAGGCAACCTCCAAGCCAAGCCTGCTCAGTTCAATCTGCAGCTTAAGGGTCACAAAGTGCTCAAAGGAATTATCTCAAATAATCTCCTGAAAATCACAATGGCCAAAATTCCTCCTGCCACCTGTCACCTGTCTTCTGTCAACCAAAATCTTCTTCACCAAATGCTTGGCCATGCTAGACTTGACCAAATGGAGAAATACCTAGGGAACACCATTAAATCTGAGGAAAGATTAATTTTTGAATGCACCGCTTGAAAAATAAGCAAAATTTTTCACACACCCTTTATAGAAGGACAGAAGCCAGCTCACAAAGTATTCAACAGACTGCACCTGGACCTAATTAGACCATTGAAACCCACAAGCAAGAAAGGCTGTTGCTACTCTCTCACCATGGTGGAAAACAATTCTGGCTACATTTTCTCATTTCCCCTTACCAATAAGGACAAAACCACGGAAGCAATCATATTTGCCATAGAAAACAAGGAAAAAAACCAGCTTTGATACCAAACTGAATTTTTCAGTGACAGGGGAAGAAAATATGTGAAAAAAAACTCTCCAGCTTCTTTGAGTCCAAATAAATCAACCACATATTCAGCAAACCCTACCACCCTCAGCACAACAGGAAAGCCCAGTGAGCAAATTGCACCATTCTAGAATCAATGCGTTCCACCTTCAGCAGCTTGTCAATACCCAAAAACAAGTGGCACATTTTCATCCAAAGTTGCTGCCTTGCACTCAACCAGATTCCCACTAAAAGAGGTGAGAAATCTCTTTACAAACTCTTACATAAAACCATAATTCTGGAAAATTACCTCAAACCACTCCACAACCCGGTAACCTACCTCCTAAATGAATCAAAGATAAACTCCAAAATCTGCAAAAAAGGAGAAACTGGCCTGCTTGTTGGCTTTAATAAAAGATTTCTTTCATAAAAAATCCTCTTGAAAACAGGTAAGATGATTGAAACTAAACATGTCTCATTACTCAAAAAACAGCCTGTTGATTATGTTATTAATACATCTGACAACCTAACAATTTTTGCTGCCAACTCTGGCTTGGCCAATCCTTTTCCCTAAGATCCTCTCCTTGTTGAGGAAGAAACACTGGTCACTGAACCACGTGATAGCTCGCCTGACTCAGCTATCAAAGAGGTAAGCCAATCACTGAGGCTTGGCAAGAGGAACCTAATGAGTTTGATGGCAGTGAAGATTCTGACACTGATGTAGAGATTGAAATCAGTTGAAGGACCAGAATTTGAAACCACAACCAGATCAAGTCTCCCAAGAGTTATGGGTTCTTTCACTCCAATGTTTGAAAAAACATCCACAAGGCCTTGAAATCTCTGGTAAACAAGGAACTGAACACTGCCAAAAATCTGGGCATCTGGGAGGATTCAGACAAGTCTGAAGTTTTGAATCCCCTGGACACAACTTGGACCCTCCTGTGAAAAGAAGGTCTTCACACCGGTGAGGAAAATCTGAAGGCCCAAGTGTGCATCCAGGGATTCAACCAATGCTATGGCATTGACTAATTTGATACCTTTGCACCCACTGGTAAAATCACATCTCTCAGGGCCCTCCTCACCTACTGTGCGAACAAAACTCTTCCCATCTTTCAGTTAAATTTAAAGGGCATGTTCCTTCATGCTCCACTGTAAAAAAACATTTACATCAAGATGCCTACTGGATCCAGTTGAAATTCCAAATTCCTAAAATTAAAGAAATCCCTATACGGCCTCAAGAAAGCACCACTTAATTTGTACAAAACTCTCATCAGCTGGATCAAGAGCCAAGGATTCACAGAAAGTGACTAAAAACCTTGACTCTACCTTCACAAAGATGGCATCACTGCACTGTTTTTCCACTTAGATGGCCTGATGGTTTTTGGTAGTGTCAAAAAATTCAAAGCGTCCTTCCTTGGAAAATTCAAGGATTCCTCTTCTCACAAAATCAAAACTCTGCTGGGAATGAAGGTTGAGAAAGGTGAGGTATAAATACATCTCTAAATTCCACTTCACATAAAAAAGGGCCTTGAGGCACTCAACCTTAGCAATGCAAAACCTGTCAATAACCCTTGCGCCAGAGGCATTCACCTGACACCTGCCACAGATGACAAATTCAATCAATTTAAGTCTCTTGATGTGAGCTACTGCTTGTTGATTGGTTGAATTAACTTCATAGTGACCCTTGCAAGGCCTGATATCTGTTACACTGTATCCTTTCTGCCCAGAAATAATGAGAATCTGGGTATCACCCACTGGAAAGAAGTTTTCCATGTCTGGAGTTACATCTTAAAGACCATTGATTTCAAGCTAAAAATCTGCTCAAAGTCTGCTGCAAACCACCTAGTCACCTACAGCAACGCCACCTGGGGGACAAACCAGACACAAGACTGTGGCAAACAGGCTTCATTTCCTTCTTTAAAGGAAGTCCCATCTACTGGACAAGCCGGAAACAACAATTTTTTCCCACTCATTGACAGAATTGGAATGCAACACTCTCTCAGCAAGCCATCTTGAAGTTTGATAGATCAACCATCTCATGAATGAATTCTGGAAAACAAAATTCAAGCCGCCACAGCACTCAATTGCCAACAAGGGTCTGATAAACAAGATCAATAAACTCAGCTCAAAGTCTGACACCAAGCACATCAACATCAAGCTCAGAAGCCTTCAAAATGACTTGAAAGTTAAAACCATTAAAATTAAACTAGTATCCTCAGACAACATGCTGGCAGATTCATTGACAAAAGCTGCCTCCAAAGACTTTGTCTCCAGGTTGGTAAGCTTAATTGGTTCCTGATGCTGAGTTGAGCCGGTGTGTTAAGATTGCAAGTCTCAACTGACATATGCACTCTTCCTATGTGATACTGCAATTATGACAAGACTATGTCACATTTGCTCCCGCACACCCATGATATGTCTCAACCTGTCACACCTTGTTCTGTTCTGCTCTTGTCTATAGTCTTCTCTGGCCTCAACCCTCTTTTTTGTTTCCTCTCTGGTGTGCACTTGTTCTTTCTGTCTATGTGTTATTCTTTCTGTCTCTACGTCCTGCTCAACCACAACTACAAAATTACTCAGGACCATCTCAAAGTAAACTATCAGTTGCACTAAACCAACACTCCTGACTGAGAGCAAAGGGTAAGCCTACTAATTCATCAAACTCAGCATCAGTCACCTGAAACTCAACAAAATCTGTGTTGTTTTGATCAAATCTCACAGACCAAGAATACTACCAGCTCAGTGCTACCCTGCAAGTATTCTACAAAGTCGCTTGAGAGGCCATAATCTGGCTTGTCGAATAAAACAGTATTATTGGTTCTCAATTTACTCCTCTTTCCTCATCTTTCATCCCATCCATTGTGTTTCTTATTTGTCTTTTCCTTTCCTTCTTAAATAAAAGCCTGGTTCAGGTCCCCAGACTCTTCTTAATCTTCTACAGGAGGTAGCAAATGTTATGGAGAAAAGAATCTATAAGAAATTGAATTTTCCATTTCAGGTTTGACTATAAGCACCCAAAGAATTTAGATTGGGTGGTATCAAAGTTTATTGAAGATAAAAAGGATGAGCATTGTTTTTAAAATTGCAGGTCTTACTATGAGCACCCAAAATATTTGGCCTGGGAGGTACCAAAGGATATAGATGATAAAAGCTCTAAGCAATGAATTTTTCCATTTAATTTTTTACTATGAGCACCCAAAACATTTTTTCTGGGGTGTATGAATGGCTATGGAGGATCAAATATCCAAGCAATTGATTTTTCAATCACAATTTAGGCTGTGAGAACCCAAAAAATCTGGAATGGGTGGCACCAAAGGTGCTTGTGGTGACCTTTTTTGAATCTGAAATTAAATTTTATGATAAAAGATATGATAATTGTTGGGCTTAAGTGGCAAGGAAACTTTTTTCAGGTTTTATAGAGTGGGTCTTTAGGTTTCATGGGGTTCAAGAATGATTGTTTAAATATACTTGTGATAAGATTTCAGAAATTTTTTTCTTAATAAAATACAATGGTGACAATGATGAATGAGACATGAGACAACAGGTTGAGGAAATCAACATCAAAGGTTAAATGATTAAAAGTTTCCAATGATAGGTGATTGAGGTTCTTGTGAACACAACCATCAAGTTTTCTGTCCTGTTTTTCAGTGGATCCAGCTGATTTGGTTATTGAATTGGTTTCTTGCAAGAATAATTATGTAAATGTAGGTTTTAAATTTATTATAAAAACTGAGAGCAGAGACACACATGGAAAATTTGATGTAATTTATGAGTTTTCAATTAAGGAGTGGAAATGGTGAATCAGAAAGCAGTGAGAGGGGAGATTGGAATGCCACATCAATCTGGGTGAGATATGAGGGTTGAAAAAGGATGATAATGGTGGAAAAATAAATTGGAGAAGTTGGTACCAGTTTTGGGGAAGTAAGAGGCATAAGCTCTATGAGATTGAATGAATTAGGACGTCAGAAATATGATTTAGGGATTTGAAAAGATGTGGCATAGGATGGAGGAGATTGTCAAGATTTAGATGGGGAGAGTGAATGAATGCAGTGAGTCAGAGTGATTAAAGTGGATGAATAAGAATGATGAAGGAGCTCTGAGGCTGCAAATTCAATAAAGGCATTTTCAGGTAGGGGGGAGTAGCATAAGGCATGGCAAGGTGCTCATCTTACCACACTTCTTTTCTGTACCAGGTGTAACTTTTTGTCCCTGCTGTTTTCCAGGATGGAATAGATTTGTTTATGACAGTTACTGCTGGGTCCTTAGTGGTCTAATTTTGAAATTGAAGAGACTTATCCAAGACTTTGGGTTGATGGGTTGAGCGGGAAGTATGACTACAACTTTGGAAAACTATGAATTTGTCAAAGAAGGAACCTTAGTAGCATATGGTTTGTTTAATTGTGCAAAGCAGAGCATAGCTGGCAGTTAGGCAGGTTTGGAAACATGTATAAAAGTTGAGCCAGAGGAAGATTTCCTGGACCATTTTGGATTGGGTGTTGTGGTCAAGCTGATGGCATGGGGTGATAAGGGACAATGTGGCTTGGTGTAGATGAGGCTAAAAGAATGTAGGATTGGGAAGATTCTCTTTTGATAAATCAGAGATGTAGGGCTTGAGGAAGGTAGAGGTAAAACCTGAGTCAAAGGAGGGACTAATGATGGTTTGGGGGCATCCAATTGGTCATCATTTTCTATAGGGAGGGGATAATTGAGTGAAGGAATATGCCAATTTTAAATAAGAGAAGCAGGGGAATAACAATAGGAGAGGAGAGGAGATTCAGTGGTGGGGATGATCAAAAATAACTGGGAGATCTTTGAATTGAGATTTGGTGGAATTATTTGATGGCTGAATGAATCTTTTTGCTTGGAGATGGTGGATAAAAAGAGCAATGGGATGTGGTGCTGTGTTTTAAAATAGAATTTGAATATGTACTATATTCAAAAAAAACCAACTGAATGTTTTGGGTAACTTTGACACCCCTTTTGTGAAATAAGTGGATTTTTTAATTTTTCAATGGTGGGTTTGAAATGGCAAATTTGTTTTGAAACCAAACATTCAAAAAATTGAGGTTTTTCTAAATTTGAGAAACCCCAATATACATTTCAAATTCATCATTTTCTGGGACCTATAGCATTTAAAACCCCAGTGTAAACAATTTTATCAGTTTCAAATGAATGGAATTTATTTTTCAGTTCTTGTCATACTTATGACACAGATAGTGCTTGGATTATATTATACAAACCAGGTGATTATTAATCATTGAAAGCGCAATTAAAATGTTAAAAAAAAAAAAGTATCACAGGTGGTAAATAGCATTATATAAAACCAAATCATCCTACATTCTTAAGTATTTCCTTATGAAATTTCTTCTACCCATTTAACATCCTGAATTTCAGTCTACTCCATCATTGGATTTCTCCTTATACTAGTACCACCTTGAATCAAACTTGTGTTGTCTTTGGGTCTTTAACCCTCTTGGAGTCTTTAATCCCTTTTCTGAATCTTCAGCCTGATCAATTTTGGATCCTTTCTGGTCTATTCTTCTTCCTACTGTAAGTCAATTGCAACCCAGGCTTTGTGCAAAGCCTCTGTGTGACAGTTCTATGTGTGATCAAAAACCTTGCTGAGTGGCTGGATCTGCTCCTTGACAATGCTAAATATAACTCACCTGGCTGAACACTGGATCCTGCATATAAAAACCAAAATTTGAAATTTGCTGACCTTGAGATTGTTGATTTTCATTCAAAAATCCAAATTGAATGGAAAATGTTTGCAAATCATCTTGAAAGGGAGGCCATTTTAATCAGGGTCAGTAACCAAGCAAATGCATTGAATGGCAACCAGCCTTCCTATTGAATAACCAGGTTCAATCTTGGAAACTATAAAATTTCTTCCCAATCTGAAAAAAATCAAGAAAGTTCCATTGAAGATCCCAATTTTATGGTCCATGCTCCTGAACATCAAAGTTGGGACAAAATAGTGATATTAGGAACTCTTGTTGGTATAGATTTTGATTATCATCATTAGCAGAGTCATGGCTGTAATATGTCTTCATATTTTGGTTCTCTTCATTTCCAGGAAAAGAATCCATTAGCAAGGAGAATTCTGGTTTTTAGAAACATATAAAAACACAGTCCATTAGGTAACTATTTTGAAGGTAGTAACATTAAAATTTTGGTAAATAATGTGTGGTTAATCTATTCAGAGATTGATTTTCACTACAGCCATGAATTAAAATGTTTTCATGAAGATTTTATTTAGTTTTTTAACCTCTATACTATTAAAAATATCTTTAAAATTGAGTAAGCAATTCTGGTAATCAGGATTCCCAGCAGCATGCATAAATGCATTAAGGTGAAAAAATTGGAAATTTCTGCAGCAAGAAGAATTAAAAAAACTTGCATCAAAAGTTTGGGGATGTGTAAATTTTTGAATCACTGGTAAAACTTGCTTTGATTCCCCACCAAGGAAATTCAAATTTCATCCAAAAGGCAGGTTGGAATCCATGGGATCTTTAAGTAGCCTGTCTAAAAACTCAAGCACATTCCTATGAATCATGGGTGCTTCATCCCAGATTATGAAATACAAATTTTTGAGAGCTTGAAACTTTTGAGAACTCTTTGATATTCTTGATACAGAGGACTTTATGAAGCTCAAGGGAATGACAAAGTTGAGATGAGCTTTTCTTCCATTTGGTAGATTAAACACAGATATTCCACTACCAACACATGCCATAGCTAATATTCAAAATTCTCTGATAGAAGCCAGAAAGCATTTATATAGTAAATTTTTCCAGAAAAGCAATTTCCATTAAGAAATAAGTAAGAGGGTTGATAAAAATTGCATTCATTCATTATTGGATCAAAGATTTGCTTCTGTCTATTATTCAGAAGAGAGATTTTTTTGAACATCTTATTCATTTATTAAAGAATTCTTTTCTTCCACAAGGATTGAATTACTTTTGCTCCTTGTTTCCTCAACTGATTGAGAAAGTCTTGGAAGATTACAAAAAGCTTCTTAAAAAATTTTGGCAAAATTTTGAAATATGATAGTGGTGATGGAACTTAATATTTCATTTGTGATTCCAGACTTAATTAAATTATAAACCATCAAATTGAAGGAAAAATACCATAGGAAATGCGGTTCATCAGGCTGAAAAAGTGATAAAAGTATTTCAAATAAGTTCCTCAGGTCACAATTTTCATGATATTCCTCAGATTCTTCCATTGGTGTTTGAAAGTTATGTTTTCCTCAGGGGGATCCATGGTCAAGACAGCCTCTATCAAATTTGTATCATAAGAAAGGAAATAAATCCTGTTCCCTGACCCACCTCAGCATCATGGTTGTTGGAATTCACAAAACCATAGAAATTCTCAACCCTTAGATTATTTTTATGATGAAAAATACAGGATCAAATTTCTCTCTCAATTCTTAGGCATTAGTAAATAAAATTTTGTTGGAAAAGACAAAAATCCCAGTGAAAAATTGATTAATCAGTATGAAACAATACCAGAAAATTTGAATGTTAATTCATGGAAGTGAACATATTCATTTCATTTTTGTTCTTTCAATTCTGGAAATCAACCCAATTTACCATAATGATGAAAAAAAAAAAACATAGTGCAGAGGGTCATAATATTTTTTCACTTCACTAATCATTCTCAAGGAGCCATATGAGTGCCCAATCATGAAATCTCTATGGGTAAACTGAGAAGGATCTTTACCTGTGTTTAATAAAAATGCATCAGAAAAACCTTAATTTCATCATAACTTCCAGCCTTGTTACAGCTCTTTGGTCTCCTGTTGGTAGGGTTCGAAATTTTTAATCCTTTTCTTGTGGAGATGGATCAGCAAGCCTGATGAAATGATCTGGACCAACCTGAGATCAAACCTTTTCCATCTGATTTTGTTGAAGTTCATTGGAAGGTGATTTATGTAGAAAATTTGGAACCAAAAAGTACAGGGAGCAGCACCTTCTCCTATGAGATTAATTTTTGAGGTGAATCATTGTTTGTCTGAATTTTAAAAAATTTTAAAGTGAAAATAAACTCGTATGTGTTTGGTTCTGGGCTGAGGGGGAAGTAAATCAAATAAAAGTTGTATGGAAGGGGGTTCATAGAAATTTTCATTTTTTTTAAAAAGAAAGTTAGGAACCAGTGAGGAATTAGCATTCATTACATGTTTTTAAAATGTTTTCTGCTAAAGTTTTATCCATTCTACATGTTTTTCCCTTGTAAAATTGTTTTACTTGTTACATTTCTGTCCTTGTAACATGTGTTTTCCCTGTATGTGTGTCATTCTACAAAAAAAACCTTATATACATAAAAAGAGTTAGTTGGAAAGTATGAAAAAAATGAACACCAAGCTTACATATGTACATGAATAAGAAAAAGAATATATTGATACAAACAGGCAGTTGAAAATTATGCAAAATAAATGAACACAAACCTCACATATGCACCCATGTCAGACAAATTTAATGTACACGCAATAAAAAGATGAAGTTGAAAAATATGAAACATGAGATATAAACACACATCAGTTTGTGTGAAAATTTCTCTTTGAAAAAAGAAGACTGCAAAAAAATGGGACTGGAAAAAAAAGCAGACTGAAAAAAAACATGTACTGAAAAAAAGGAATTTTTTTAAAAAAAAATTGGCCTGAAAAAAAATGAAAGTGGAATGAATAGATGCAATAGGTGCAAATGAAAGTGGAATGAAATGGATGCAAGAGGTGCATGTAAGAAAAAAATGGTAAGCAAATAACAAACCAAGGACCTTGACCAAAGGTGAGGTGTGTGAAATTTCCAAATCCTTTTATATAGATAGATACCATTATTCAAACAAAAAAATCCAAATAGGAGGACAATGGACTAGTTTGATTCCCTCTGGCTCAAAGGAAGGTTCAAATAATACTAACTAGCTTTGGTTTCCAAAACAATCCCTATTTGTCATTTTTGACCTCTTGGAGTTGGTGGTAGCTGGGCTGAATGAATGTCTGACTGATGGAGATTTTACTTCAGTGTTCCTTTTGAATCATTGTTTTTTAAACAGGGTAAAAAAAAGAGCGGAGAATGATGAAATAAATATTATTTAATTTTGCCTATTTCATGTCTGTTTTTGAGAATCTGAAATTGATTTTCAAAATTTTTAAGTGATAATAATAAATCTTAGAATAACCTCTAGTAAAGGATCCAAAGTCCTTCCCACCTAAATATGGCTGAGACCAAAAATGGAGTTATTTTTTTTCTTTTTTAAAAAAAGTGAAAAAAGGTTTGAAAATAATCTTTGATTAATTTTGTATGGATTTTCAGCACATTGAAAGTGTTATTAAAAGTAATAAAAAAAACTAAAACAACAGACCCATCCAGGTTTATCAGAAGCAGAAAACCTGCCTTTAGAAACCTGCCATTTGGTTTGGCAAAACACATCATTTTTGATTTCAGGTTTCTGAAATGCACATACCCCTAACAGGTTTATTTTAAAATGGAAGATTTCAAACACCAAATATGCCATTTAAGCATCTCCATCCATTAACATGCAAAACACACAAACACCCCTCCATCATCATCATTCTCATTCTCATTCTCATTCTCATCCACAGCCATCTAGTTATCTCATCCTCTGCTTGATGACTGGCTACCAAGGCCATCCTCCTTTGAGTTCTCCTACACTCCTCCAACTCAAACCTCTTCATCAATCCCATCCCTGCATTTTATCCCTCCCTTCTTCTGGTCCTTTGGGGGGTAGTGCTCCTCTCCACCCCGAGATCTCCCAGCTCATCTTGCATGCTGTAAGACTCCAAAAGGTGCTAGGCCGTGGCAGTTCTGTGGAGGGGAAAGGTGCTGTTTAGGCTGCCCTCCTGAGTTTTACAAAAAAAAATATTTAGATGTAACCAAGATCAAGGTCCAGAACCTGGTAAATGAGGAATCAAGGAGTAGAGGACAAAGATGATAATAGTTTGGTAGTGATGGAACAGCACTATCTGAGACAAGATTATGCAGGGAAAAACTTCAACAAAAGAAGTTAAAGTCATCTTAGAGTTCAAAGAACAAAAGCTGTTGTATGTAAACAACTCCCACAAGCTAATAACTCTGGTTGTCAGCAGAAGATTGGGGATGATCAACTCAAACCCAAGCAACCTCCAGGTTCTCAATGAACCTGCCCAACTCTCCGCAATCAAGCGCTTGAAGGGTACCAGAAAACTGAGGGTGGCTGTACAAGACAAAGCACAATGTTTAAGAAGCCCCAAAGCAAACAGTAACTGATTTTGAAGAAAGGATAACCTCAACACTTCTCAAGGGACTCAAGAATAGGCTGGAAGAATTCAACTCAAAAGAAAATAAAGGGAGGTATAAAACTCCAGATCTTAAGATTAATAAGACCTCTTCAATCAATTGTGATTGGCTCCAGAAAGGTGATCAGGGATCAGGACCATTATGGTCAGAGAAAGGGATCAAGGAGTGGTATAACACACTCAAAAATTCCAACAGATGGAATTTTCTTCAACCAGCAAGGCTATTGGTTGGTGATAAGGATCAGGCCACAGAGGGGCTAAGACTCAGGGTCAAGAATGGATCAGGGGGCAATCAAAGATATAACCAGGATAAGGATCAGGATCAAATTTCACAATGATAATTGGGGGGACACAAGCACACACCCCTATGGATCAATTTCTATGATGATGAACTGATATGATCTGATATGCTGATGATCCCCAGAAAAAGCAGGGGAGAGCCCCTCCTTTTATAGACCAGGGGCCTGTAGACTATTTACAAGAGAGATTTACAAATGGGAGTGGTTTTTTTTTTTTTCTTTTTTTTCTCTTTTTTTTTCATGGGATCAAGATCATGAGAAAACAAAAGAAAAAAAAGAAACAAACAAGTACTCGGAGAAAAATAAATCCAAAGAGGGACGCCCGCGGGCATCCTGATGGGCCCGGGCGACTGCCAAGGCCACGGATGACCGCCAGCAGGTGTCCAATGGACATGGGCGACTGCCGTGGCCACGGATGACCGCTGGAAGGTGTCCGACAGGCACCGGCAACGTAAGAGACACACAGACGACCAGCAAGCTAGGAGGGGAGGAAGAGAGAGGTTTGATGGCCGCTTGAGACGGCCGGTTGAGGTAGAACAAGGAGTGGGGCAAGGGTGAAGGCCATGAGGAAGACACCGGAGACAAGGATGTGCTGGATGGCAATGGCGGGAGTGGGGAATTGGAAGAGGGCAGGTAGGAAGCTCAGTCAATTGCACGTGTTGGTCGGAAAAGGATCCTTGGCCAATCAATGGACCCCACCAACCAAATCTGAGGGCTAAAAAAGGATTGAGACCAAGAGGGACTTGAGGGTGGAGGAAATCAAACGGGTGGAATTGCTAATTGGGGGTAGATAGCCGCACAGTTTGACAAGGCTTGAGAGGAGTAGGTCAATTAGGAGGGAGTATAGGTTGTGGGTCAATGGATTGATGGAAGTGCGTTGCAGGGGTTGAGGACCTGGTAGCAATGAGGATGGCAATGGCGATGGCAATGGTTTTTTTTTTTTTTTTTTTTTTTTTTTTTTGATAATGATACCTATGAATGATGATAAGGAAAACATTAAAATCTCCGCACTGGCCAGGGTGTCCAGGATGGGGCACCACATCTCTCCCCAACTTACAGACTGTCCCTAGTCTGCTCCCAAGTTTGATGCCATAAAAAAGTGAAAGGAAAGAAAGATGATTGAAACCAAGGAATGGCAATTTTGATCTTGAGAGTGAAAAAGAATATGTCGATCCATCCAAAGGGAAATCCTAGAAGTGGGTGAGATGAAATGAAGAAGGCGTCCCAGGTGCTCACATGCGTGGCCTGAAGTAGAGTTTTGAAAATGACAGTAGTAGAAGCCCCTGGCGGTGCACAATTGGGAGGACTTACTTTTGGAACAAGTTGCCCCCCCGAGAATGAAATTTCTTGAACTGATCAGCAGAGAACCTTCTGGCCATCTGGGTACCATCCAGTTCCTCCAAAACATATGATCCACCTCTAACTTGACCAACCACTCGGTAAGGACCATTCCAGTGGTTAGAGAAAAGTTTTCCCCACTGAGTTTCCAAGGAATGATTATAAGCCAATACCAGATCACCAGGGTTTAAAGGGTCCCTGATTCAATTTAGGTGTTTATCTTCCAAATACTGAACTGATTTTTCTCTTGATTCCATCATCTTCTGATAAGCTTTGTTACGAATATCTTCACTCCGCTCCAGTTGCTTTGATCTGGCAACTAATAGGTCAGTAGTTGAGGAAACTTGTTCCCAAGAGATGCCCAAGAAAGACTCCATTTCAAGATCAAGAGGAAGAACAGCCCTCTGACCAAAGATGATTTCATAAGGAGAGTAACCAGTGGTTTTCTTGGTGGAAATTCAATCAGAGAAGAGGACCAAGGGGAGAAACTTCTGAAAATTCTTGCCACTTTCACCAGCCAATTTAACCAGAGCAGCCTTCAAGGGCGCATGGCCTCTTTCCACCATGCCTTGTCCTTCAGGATAATAGGGAGTAGTAACTCTATGTTGTCCAGGGAGCAATTGGATCATTTCAGCAAGTTTTCCACCAAATTCCAAGCCACCATCCCTAGAATAAGATCAAGCCAAGCCATAAAAAATTGTCCAAGTCTCATGAAGGAAAGCTGCTACTGATTCAGAGCTGAGGTTCTTAAGAAACTTTGCTTCAACCCATCCAGAAAAATAATCTCTAGCCACAATGAGGTACTTAGCTCCACCAGCCTTAATGTGAACCACATCCATAGCAATCCTCCCAAAGGCAGTGGACTCTCCAGTGGGGTAAAAAATTTTGGCCGGGCGCCTAAGATCATGTTTCTGGCACACTTTACAACTCCTGCACCATTGAGAAACGGATTTCTTCAGGGATGGCCACCAAAATCTTTTGGATATTTGTTGATAAGTTTTGTTTTCCCCACAATGACCAAGGCCTTCATGGAGATTTTCCAGGATCAAATCTTGCTTAGAAGGGATAGTGACCACAACAAGTGCACAATGAGTTGCTCTTTTAATAAGCCTAGAACCTTGGAGAAAGAAGTTGGGGGACTTCCTTTTAAGGGACCAAAATTTTTTGGCAGAGAGATCAGGGGGTCTTTGGAGAGTTGAAAGGTACTGCTCTAACTTAAGCCAGAAACCTTGCTGGAAACCAGAGTAATTTTGGGAGGAGAAGGCAAAGACAGTGCAGACCAAGGGTTCTTCCTCATTGAAATCCATTCCAACCTCTGATTCATTTTCTCCAATAGGGCGTTGAGATAAACCATCAGGCATGGTGAAAGATTTCCTAGGCCTGTGAACAATATCAAAAGAGAACAACTGGATGAAAGCCACCCAACAAGTCATTGGGGCATTTGGAAGGCTGGGGGCGTTGATCATTTCAATAATGGATTGTGCATCGACTTGCAACTCAAAGTGTTGACCCCAAAGGACAGTCTTAAGCTTTTTCAGCATTTGGTCCACACCGCACAGTTCCAGTTTTGGCTGGGAGTACCTAGATTCCACATCTGAGAAAAGAAGAGATTCATACAGAGCACAACAATCCAAACCGTTATCATCTTCCTGGGTAAGGACAGCACCAACAGATTGATAACTAAAGTTCACTGCTAGCTTGATCCTGCCGGCTCTGGGTCCATAAGTGATCTTTTTCAAAACAAGGTCTTTCCCAACAATTGTTTTGAGCAACTGAAATTATTGTTTGCAGTCTTGGGTCCAAATTCATTCAGCATCCTTCCTGGTTAAGCAACGCAAGGGAATACAGATTTTGGATAGAGAGGGAATGAACATCCTGACATAAGTTACAACACCTAGGAAACCTCTAACTTCCGTTGGATTTATTGGGGTAGGCCAGGATATGATTTTGTTGACTTTAGAGGGTGCCATCCTTCTTCATTCCTTGCAGACTATATGAACAATGATTTCCAAGGCAGGGAAACAGGGGGCAAGTTTTGATCCAGAGACAGTAAGGCCAGATTCCTTGATTCAAAACAAAATTCTTTCCTGGACAGTAGCATACTCCCAGATAAATTGTTGGATTCCTGAGTGCAAAGATAAGAGCTCATTATCATAGTCAGAAACTGGGCCTTTAATCCCACCATTGTCAATGAAGATCCCCGCATGATTGGGGATTTCGTCCTGGAGGATCCACATCACCTGAGCCTGATAGACTGAAACCAAGTTGGTGGCACCTTGAGGCAATTGAGTCAGCTGAAATTGACCAAGGGGAGTATCAAAAGTAGTGAGGGGACAAGAAATAGGATGCAAGGATTGTTTGTCATAGCCACCCATAATGTCACGTAGACCATAGCAAGCTCTCCCAGAGAAGGATTCAACAAATTCATCAGTGGCAGGAGGCACGCCAGAGTCTTTAATAGTAACTTTATTAAGAGGTTGGAGATCATGAACTACTCTAAGTTTACCATTACTCTTTAGAACACAGAAAACAGGACTGGAATAGCTAGAAGTCAATTGTTTGTATAAAGTGGTTCAGACTTGTTTGCGGACCAACTTGATGAATTTGTTGACTTTAGCAGCAGGGATTGGGATCTTTTTCTTTTGCCAAGGGTCATGTTCAACTACTGGGATGATTTAAGGGAGACCATAGGATTCTTTCAAGAGAACTCTCTCTTCTTCACAAAATGCAATAGATTTTTCCCTTAGAGACAAGATATTTTTGATCAAATTTAACTCATCAGGAAGAAGCCATCCATCTGGACCAAAGTTGACCACTTTCAGACGTTCTTCAGTGAAACAACCAGAGGGAATAAATGGACCAGTGAGGGATTGGGATAGACCACAGTAAGGATTGGGGGATAGAGGAGGACGCATAAGAGGAGGATTGAGGTTGAGAGGCATTGGTTGGTTGACTGACTGGACCTTTTTTGCAACTGGTTTGTACTTGGCGGCAAAGGAGAGGAATCCTTGCTTCCTCCAAGCATTGACCAGTGAGACCTGACTATGAAAACTGAGGCCATATTCCAACATCTTCCAAGTTTGATGTTCTGCTGCATCCTTGAAAGGTGCCTTATCCATAAAAGAGGATCCAAAAGATAACACATTGCTCACACGTGTGGCACAGGGTAGAGTTTTGAAAACAACAGTAGTAGAAGCCCTTGGTGGTGCACAATTGGGAGGACTTACTTCTGGACCAAGTTGCCTCCACGGATCAGATCTGAAAAAGGAACAAACAGAAAAAGAAAGAAAAACAAAAAAAATTGGATTGGATTTCAGAGTTGATTCTTCAAGCTGGGACTGTAAATCCCAAGGTTTCTGGTTTGATCCCGGCCCAGAGGACCAAATGTAAGACTCCAAACAGTGCTAGGCTGTGGCAGTTCTGTGGAGGGGAAAGGTGCTGTTTAGGCTGCCCTCCTGAGTTTTACAAAAAAAAATATTTAGATGTAACCAAGATCAAGGTCCAGAACCTGGTAAATGAGGAATCAAGGAGTAGAGGACAAAGATGATAATAGTTTGGTAGTGATGGAACAGCACTATCTGAGACAAGATTATGCAGGGAAAAACTTCAACAAAAGAAGTTAAAGTCATCTTAGAGTACAAAGAACAAAAGCTGTTGTATGTAAACAACTCCCACAAGCTAATAACTCTGGTTGTCAGCAGAAGATTGGGGATGATCAACTCAAACCCAAGCAACCTCCAGGTTCTCAATGAACCTGCCCAACTCTCCGCAATCAAGCGCTTGAAGGGTACCAGAAAACTGAGGGTGGCTGTACAAGAAAAAGCACAATGTTTAAGAAGCCCCAAATCAAACAGTAACTGATTTTGAAGCAAGGATAACCTCAACACTTCTCAAGGGACTCAAGAATAGGCTGGAAGAATTCAACTCCAAAGAAAATAAAGGGAGGTATAACACTCCAGGTCTTAAGATTAATAAGACCTCTTCAATCAATCGTGATTGGCTCCAGAAAGGTGATCAGGGATCAGGACCAGTATGGTCAGAGAAAGGGATCAAGGAGTGGTATAACACACTCAAAAATTCCAACAGATGGAATTTTCTTCAACCAGCAAGGCTATTGGTTGGTGATAAGGATCAGGCCACAGAGGGGCTAAGACTCAGGGTCAAGAATGGATCAGGGGGCAATCAAAGATATACCCAGGATAAGGATCAGGATCAAATTTCATGATGATAATGGGGAGGACACAAGCACACACCCCTATGGATCAATTTCTATGATGATGAACTGATATGATCTGATATGCTGATAATCCCCAGAAAAAGCAGGGGAGAGCCCCTCCTTTTATAGACCAGAAGCCTGTAGACTATTTACAAGAGAGATTTACAAATGGGAGCGGATTTTTTTTTTTTTTCTTTTCTTTTCTTTTTTTTTTTTTTGATGGGATCAAGATCATGAGAAAACAAAAGAAACAAAAGAAACAAACAAGTACTCGGAGAAAAAGAAATCCAAAGAGGGACGCCTGCGGGAATCCTTATGGGCCTGGGCAACTGCTGAGGCCGCGGATGACCGCCGGCAGGTGTCCGACGGACATGGGCAACTGCCATGGCCGCGGATGACCGCTGGCAGGTGTCTGATGGGCACTGGCAACGTAAGAGACCCGCGGACAACCAGCAAGCTAGGAGGGGAGGAAGAGAGAGTTTTGACGGCCGCTTGAGACAGCCGGTTGAGGTAGAACAAGGAGTGGGGCAAGGGTGAAGGCCATGAGGAAGACACCGCAGACAGGGACGTGCTGGATGGCAATGGCGGGAGTGGGGAATCGGAAGAGGGCAGGTAGGAAGCTCAGTCAATTGCGAGCGTTGGTTGGACAAGGATCCTTGGCCAATTGATGGACCCCACCAACCAAATCCAAGGGCTAAAAAAGGATCAAGCACAAGAGGGACTTGAGGGTGGAGGAAATCAAATGGGTGGAATTGCTAATCGGGGGTAGATAGCGGAACAGTTTGACAAGGCTTGAGAGGAGTAGGTCAATTAGGAGGGAGTATAGGTTGTGGGTCAATTGATTGATGGAAGTGCGTTGCAGGGGTTGAGGACCTGGTAGCAATGAGGATGGCAATGGCAATGGCAATGGTTTTTTTTTTTTGTTTTTGATAATGATACCTATGAATGATGATAAGGAAAACATTAAAATCTCCGCACTGGCCAGGGTGTCCAGGATGGGGCACCACAATGCGCATTGCCCAGTTTCTGTCCAGAATATTCCATTGACACATTGATGGCTTGCTAGAATGAAGTTAGATGCAAAGCCAGACTTCCTGACACACACAAGACAACAATTGACCAATACCTCTTCAAAGCTACTTTTCTTCCTATCCCCATGGCCCTTATCCCAGTCAAAAACTAAAACCATCAAATTCTAAAACCTTCCTTCCCATTTCTCTCCCCCGCCCCCCTCTCCAAGAACCCATCTTGGAACTAAGTACTCAAGATCAAAATTCAAATAACTTGGTCACAAAAAACCACAAAGAAAAAACCTTGGATTTATCTATTCAATAAATCTAATCATCCAATCATCAAACAGATCTTCAAACTTATAAATTTAGAATTTAAATAAGAATCATAAACTAAATCTTAAAACAAAATTGAATACATAAAAATCACCAATTTTGAGTGTTTGTGTCTTTCCTGTTTTTTCTTTTTCCATTTTTTCTTAGCATTTGAATCACGTATATTTTTATTTTTTTATTCAATGATAAGATAAAACTGGACAAGTCTTGATTTATTTACTAGATCTGAGAGAAGTCAAACCATGAAGAACATCAAAACTGCTTTGGTCTGATGATATTCATATTTCATCCTCTTGCATTGGATGAAATCTCATTCCAATTAACCATCAAGCTGATATGAATGAGTATGAAAACTCATCATAAATTCAAAAAAACATGATGAGATTCAAACAATGAACATTATTTCAAATAAAAATCTCAAAGTTTGATTCTTGGTGATGAAAAAAAAAGCAACAACCAAAAAAAAAGGGAAAAAACCCCCATCAATTCAATTTTATCATTTCACTTAATCATGAAAAGCTAGGCATGAGGAAAAAAATCATCAAAATAAAGTACTATCTATCAAGTATCTTCCACAAAATCATGCCAGTAAATTTAACTTTTATTTAATCCTTTTTTAAGTCAACCCAGGCAAATCTTGCTCTGCTAGTACTCTTCTAGGCCTTTTTTTTCTGCATCAGGAGCTCAGCCATATTTAGATTGTAGAAAATCTTGTAGAACTGCATACAAATTTTGATCTCTACCCAGTGTTGAGTGATGAAGTTTTCTTCTTTGAATATTGATCCTTCTTCTGTCTTGGCTTTGTCATTGCTCAAATTTTGAATCAAGTGGATGTTCCTAATTAATAACAATCCATAAAAAGAAACAGTGTTTTCCTTTAGTAACTGGATGTCTTTTGTCTTTCAATGATGAACCATGGGTTACACAAAAAGTAGAAAAATATGTAACTGTTCAAAAAGGGAGTCTTGATTTTGAAATTTTCTAAGCCCAGTTTTCTATTGACAAAAATATGTTGGAAACTAGCAATATCATGAAACCACAATTTTTGATTGAATCCAAGTCTGCTGGGCTTATCTTTTCACCACTGATTAACTGAATACAAATGGCTTTGATTGGTGAAATCTGAAAAAGGTGAAACCAAGTTATTTAACCCCAAGAATTGTCAACATTATTTTGAATCAATTAGAATGTGAAAGAAATAGTTTTTTTATATGACCAACCCATTCAATCAGAGAAATAGTATCCATTATTGGAAAAGAAACTGAATCTGCCTTTGGATCCTAGGTCCTTGATTGTCAAATTTTATTGATGGGATACAGGCCTTAGAATATAGTTTGATAGGTCTACATACATTGTAGCTTTATCTGCCAAAGATGAGATATTGGATCTTGAGTTTGAACTTGCAGACCCTTCTGCTAAATTGCTTGCCTTCAGGCCAGAACCCACAACTTTTGCAGACTTCTTTTTGCACCAGATGGATGATTTTTTGACACCATTCATGACAAGCTGAGAAGATAAAACAGACTGGCTTGAGTTTGTCATGGCTTCCTGATTATGCACTAAGAAGGAGGGAGTGGTTTATTCTGCAGGACTGGCTGTGCAAACGTTCCTTGATCCAGTTCCTTTTTGGCTTGTCTCATTTTTTCTTGCTGAAGTATGCTCACTATAAAGCCCACCACTGGTGCTTGCAATCTTCATGGCCCTCTTCCTCAAGTTGCAAGCTCCCGTTGTAAGACTCCAAATGGTGCTGGCTGCAGGCAGTTCTGTGGAGGGGGAAGGTGCTTTTTTAGGCTGCTCTCATGAGTGGTACAAAAGTATTTAAATTTAATTGGAATCATGGTCCAGAACCCTGTGAATGAGGAATCAACAGGGAAGGGATAAAATCAATAGTAAAGGGTAGCTACAGGAAAAGACTATTGTGGAATTCAGAAGAGGAATTATCCTTTAATGGTTCCCAATTTTAGAAGTTATTAATCCCTTGAGTCTGTAAACCCTGAGTGCAACTGTTCACCCTTCAACTGAGAGATAGAGAAATGAGAGTAAAGATCCTTCCAAAACCTATAATGATCCAATGTGATCCTCTGTCATGATGTGATCCCCCTCTCTCCTTCATCTGCATTGAAGGTGCCATTTAAGTAACCTCCCCCTCAACCCTAACCTAAGTACAACCAGAAGCAAGAAAGAATAATGAAATAAAACCCCTAAGTACAGAACCCTAGCCCCAACCATATCCTTCCTTCCCATCCCATGATCCATATTAATCCGTATTGCCCGCCTGCCATTAAATTCACCCAGTTTGTCCTTCTCATGACAGGGCCCTTGCGCCGCGCCCAACTCTGAGCCCCCCGGGCATGTCTGGATCCGCCCAAAGCGCCATTCAAGATATCCAAGGTACATCGGCGCAATCCAATCCGCGCGTCTTGCAACACACCAAGACATGCGCAATCCGTCCAATCCAATCCAATCTACCTCACCTCTCCGGATGCTGGGCCCAAATTGACTTCTTCTGAGCCTGCAGCATGGCTTTCTGTGGCGCAGCCACACCCATTGCTGAGCGCCCCGCCACTTCTGAGACACCCATTGCTGAGCGTCTGCCACTGCTGAGCCCCCTGCTACTGCTGAGCACGCAGTGCGCAGCCCATTTCAACTTGTGTCCATAAAAGACCACCACATACCCCCCAACTTGAGTTCTGTCCCCAGAGATTGACCACTATCTCACCTACTCCAGCCTTCCCTAGCTATCCCACCTTCCCCTTTGCACCGCTTCATCACACCAAAGAAAACAAAGCACCCCATCCACCCATCTTCATTCAAACATGTCCTGCACGTATTAAAGCCGGAACAGCCTCTCTTTCCGTATCCTTCTGGGCTGGCGCACCTGTCTTCCATGCCAAGCCGCACACTGCGGCTGCTCCTTTTCCAATGGGATTACTTGTGACTGTCCTCAAGGTTGCCCGCCCAAGAGGACCTGGCACGACTCCTTTGTGGTCTCAAGAAATGATAAGATCTCCACCAATGAGTGTACCCTGGCTGGCTCACCTTGCAAGCAACCCCAACACGCCGCTCCAAACCCTCCATCGTGCAAGAGCCATGAATCAGGCTCACCATTCCTTCAGGCTGGACCACCGCGGCGCCAGGAATTTCTGGACTTTGCGGCCTTTTGGAATTCAACCCACAAGTGGGCCGCACGGGTACAGATGAATGTACCAGTGACAGACCCAAGAATCTTTAACCATCCTGCCACGCCTCCCCCACCACCACTGCGTCCTCCTGCTCCTGCTCCTCCTCTGCTGCCACCACGTCCCCCCACTCCCCCAAGACCTTCTCCTCTGGCTTCAACTCCTCCGCCGCCGTCTCTATCACCAGTGCCTAGGTTGTTGCCGGAGCCCACGCGCGCCAACCCCAGTGGTTATCAAATTTTCATGGGAACCCGTGGCCTCTGAAACCCCTTTGGCCACCACTCCCAAAATCCCAGAAATCCCCTTGATTCTGGCACTTCCCTTGGCAAGGTTTGACACAATTTTGAACGACGCAGACAAGCTACTCCAGCATTTTCTAGCAGTTCCCCATGCTCACACCACCAATGCGTGACACAAAGTTTTGGCGGCCTTCTGTTGCCTAGCCCTGAAGGCTTGCGCAGAAGTGGAGGAATTGATGAGGACTTGGCCAATGTAGGTGGATTGCCCCCCCTTTCTTTATATCTCCCATCTTTTTTCCATCCCCCCTCCTATTTTCAAAGATCAAGGACTTTTGCCACGCCATCATAAGTAGCCTTTGGGCTTGTGAGAATCTTGAGAGAAATAAAATCCGCGCGCAAGACCCGTGCTTTGAGAGAAATCCAGAAGAGTGAGGAGAATCCGGGCCCTGAGAGTATCCACTAAGAGTGAGAAAATCCGCGCCACTGAGAGTATAGGCTAAGAGTACTTGGATCACCCCAGACAAACTGCCACACAGTTTGCCGTACCCATCTACAGAACAGAGGGAGCACAAAGAAAAACAGCCGCGCGCGCACATCCTTGAGAGAGAGAAAGAGAAAACCTATCCGTCCAAACCCATCCATCACTTCCATCTATAAGATAACCAAAGAAAAGTTAAAAAGTTTTTTTTTAAGCACCAACCCATTGCCAAGCCCGCGCCTTTCTCTTTGACCTGCATCCATTCTGCGCCATGCGCTTTCCTAGTTCCCTTAATCATCCATTGGAAATTGTTCTTGAGTTTTTTTCCAGAATGCGGGGCTTGTCCTTGCATCTGCAGACCTGGCTTTGCGCCGTGCCTGTACCTAAAAGAAACCATACCTTAGCAAGCAATAATCCCAAAAATCCAATCCATAGAGAAGGAAATAAGAAAAAAAAAATTCTGGGGTTTTTAGTTGTTCCAGCTGTTAATGGGCTAGAGCACCCCCTCACCAAATCCAATCATATCCCCCATTCATCCATCATTCCCCCCGCAACTTGGCTGCTGTCTCCATCAGTCTGCAGTTGTTTACTTGGCCAGATGCAAAGCGCCTGCGCGGGCTTGTCCTCAGAAGAAGGATCCACATTGTTGTCCCCTTCACTATTTGAACCAGCCGTCTTGTCAAATGGAGTTTAGCCATGCACAAACAATTGTTTGACATGCAAAGCCGCGGCCTTCTGCTTGAGCAGAGTTCCATCCAATTCCTCCAACTGGTAAATTCCTCCGGTGAACTTGGATGCCACGTGGAACAGACCGTTCCATCAACTTGCAAGCAGCTTTCCCCATTGAGTTTCCAGGCTCCAGTTGTAAAGCAGAACCAAGTCCCCCTTCCACAAGGGATCCTGGAGTTTATGCATGCAGCGCTTGTCCCAGTAGCAGAAGGACTTTGTGTGGGTCACCTTCAGCCTTCCAGCTGCTTTCTCAAACATCTGGTCCTGTTGCAGGATTTTCTTGGCGCAGGCCTTGACTAGATCTGCGGCCGTCATAACCTTCCACCAATAAATACCAAAAAAGCTTTCAAGCTCAATGTCAATTGGTAGCACGGGCTTCTTCCCAAATAGCAGCTTGTATGGAAAATAACTTGTCAATCTCTTCACCAAAATCCAATCCGCAAAAAGAACTACCAGAAGTGTTTCCTTCCACTGCTTGCCATCCTCCCCGCACATTTTCACCATTGAGTCCTTGATTTGCTTTTGACCGCGCTCAATAATTCCTGCGCCTTCCAGATAGTACTCTGTCACTTGCCCAAACCTTGATCCGCAACTTTGCGCAAACTCCGCACCCCCATTAAACATTACCAGGCAAAGTGATCTGTAATGCGCAAACCAATCTTCCTTGAAAAACTTCCCAACTTTCTCCGCTGAGAGCTTCACCAGCGGCTGCGCTTCCACCCATCCCAAAAGATTGTTGAGCGCAACAAGGAGGTACGCAAACTTACCTGCCTTGATTTGCACAACATCCAGAGAAACCCACCCAAACAAAGCGTCCTCCCCAGTGGGAATACCTACTTTGCAAGGCAGCGTTGCGCTTGGCTTCTGAAATTCTTGGCACAACCATACCCACTCCCACACCGTGCGTACTACAGCCGGCCACCAGAACCTTGCCCTCACCTACTTCTGTGTTTCAAGCTTCCCGCGATGGCCCAGATTGTCATACAGACTTCCCAGAATTACCTCCCTGCGGGCTCCGCAGCCACAGCCATCCTTCCTGCAGGTAGAAATTCTCCACTCTCTGCCAAATCCATCTAACCATCTTGGCTGGTGTATCATCTGGAAACCAAAGATCCTGCAAATACAAAATGAGGACCGCGTACCTCCCAGACTGCAGGAGCAGAAGTCAAACACCTACTTCCATCACTCCCACCTTAACCCTCAGAGCCTCCACATCCAGTGGTTCTGCGCCTTTGTATGGATCATTGTGCGGGTACCAAGACAGCGCATCCAGCAATGTAAAGTCCTTCCCTGGAACATGTGCCACTTTGAAAGAGAAAAACTGAAGGAATGAAACCCACCTGGTCATGGGCGCGTTTGGCAGCATTGGCAAATTGATCATCCGTGCCAGTGCCTCCGCATCCACCAGAAGCATGAAGTGAATCCCCCATAGCAAATGCTGCAACCTCTGAACAATCTTAGTGACCCCGCAAAGCTCCAACTTTGGCTGCAAATACCAGCTCTCTGTTGGCATAAAGGTAACTGACTTTTAAAGAACTGGACAATCTTTCTCCTCATCCTCCTGTGTCAGCACCCCCCCCCCCCCGCGCCAAGCTTGCTCAAATCCATGGCCAACTTTATTCCCCCGGCGTTGTAATAAAAGTCCCCCAGTACATTGTGGCATCCAAGAATCTCCTTGAGTTTGTCAAAGGCATTGTCACATTTCAAACCCCAGGCCCATTCCACGCCCTTAGGTGTCAATGCCTGCAACGGACTAGAAACCTCCGCAAATGGCTCAATGAAAATCCGCACATAGCTACACAATCCCAAGAACTGGAGAATGTGTGATACAGTCTTTGGTGCTGGCCACTCAAGGACTTTGTTGTGTTTCTTTTCCGCAATCTGCCTTCCGTTGGAAGCCACCATATTCCCTAGAACCTCCAGCGCGGGTACGCAGACAGCTAACTTTTTCCCCAACACCGTAAGCCCTGCTTCCTCAATCCAGAAAAAGATCCGTTCCAGCGTTTGCGCATACTCCCAGACAAATTGAAGAATTTCTGGAGCATCTATAAGCTTTTCCCCTCCATAATCCATCTTTGGGCCTTTGATGCTTGCATTGTTAATGAAAATCTGCACCACCTCTGGAAGATTGTCCTTCAGAATCCAGGTCATCTGAAGTTGGTAAACCGCAACTGAGTTAGTTGCGCCTTGCTGCAGCCACGTCAGTTGCATCCTGCCCAATCTGGTTTCAAAGGCAGTCATTGGCCGCGAACTCTGATCAAGTTCATGCTGATTGTATCTTCCCATCACATTCACCAGCTGGTAGCACGCGTGTCCTGCCATAGATTCCAGAAACTTTTCCACGCGTGGAGGTTGTCCTGCGTCTTGGATTTTAAACAAATCAAGCCGCTGCAGATCATGAAAAATCCATAATGACTTCCCATCCTGCTTAACCGCCGCAAAGATTGGACTTGAGTAACTTGATGTTGATTGCTTGTAAAGGCCCGTTCCTACATGCTTGCGCATCAGCTCCAAGAAGGGCCCCCAAACCACCCATGGAATTGGAATCAGCTTGATCTGTCAAGGCTCATGTGGAACCGTCAGAATCACATAAGGATCTCCTATCTTGCTCTTTAACAGTCCCCACTTTTAAGGTCCAAATGCAAGCACTCTTTCCCGGAGGACAAGTACTGACATCAGCCAATCCCATTCCTCCGTGCTTAACCAGCCCGGCGTTCCAAAGTTAAGGGCCGCAACCTGCTCATCCGTAACCTTCTCCAATCGCGTTACTCATCCTGACACCTTCAGCGGAGATTTCCAAGGGTCCTGAAACCAAGGGATTGGTTGGAGTGGTCTGTTCAGGTCCTGCGGCGTTGCTTTGTTCCGGGGAAAGACCTTACGCGCAACCGGCTTATATTTTCCAACATTGCACTGCACCAACCGCACACATCCATTACCATAGATACTAGACAAAATCAAACCTTGGCTTTTTCCTTTTCTCACAAGTGTGGCCCAATCATAGTGTTTTTGCAAAGTACCTCAATTCACACTGAGGAAAGGGACTTACTTCCAATGCTTGCGCATCCCGCGCTTCCTCCCTACTTCCCCCCTGCTTCTCACTGGTAAACCGCCCGCAAAAAGCCAGAGCTTGCTCTGTGCGGTAACCTTGGCCAACCAGTTGAAATCCACCTCCGGCCCACCCTTGCAAACCAGCTCTGCAACGCGGTCCTCCTCTTCTTCTCTTGCCAAATTTCATGCCCACTTCCCCAACCCTTGATTGCAGATCATGGTTTTGAATTGCCCCCCAGACAAATATTCCACCGTCAACGCTTCCGTCCTGCCTCTGGATCAAATTTCATTTGCGCTTGGAACCCAAAATTGAATGGCCATCCTGAAATAGCCTCCCCGCAATCAACCAATAGAAAAGAAATTGGTTTACAGACTCTTGAAAACTAAACCTCTTCCTCCTCCACAACCCCATCCACGCAAAATGCCCCGCTGTTCAGTGCGCAAAGTCCCATTGCACATTTCTTCCAAACAAATCACATTTCATCAACCAGCCTAGATGGAAGAAGGTTCACCATGGAACCGCTATCCACCAACCCCCATACCTTCTTTCCGGAAATCTTCATTGGAATGTAAGCCAGCGGAGTTAAAACAGATTTCATCCCCACTAGGTTGCACTCTGTTTCATCCCAAGCCAAGTTCACCCGCAGCACCATTGGAGGGATCCTATTGTGTCCGCAATCCCTCAGCGCTTGAACCATCTCATGTACTACCACTGGCAAAACCACCGCCAACTCCTTCAAGTTCAAGAGAATAGTCATTTCATTCCCCATCACTCTGCACATGATTTCCACCACCTTCTTCTTCCCTGCCAGATTCACCAGCTGTCCATCCATTTTTGGAAGGCACACAATAGGCTTAGGAGCTGCCAGAGGTACCTGTTCCTTGGCATTGAAATCCATCCTTTCCACCACCGCCGGTTCCTCCGTTGCTAGTACCCTCACTTCAGCTTCCACGCGGGGTGGCTTCCATACCCCGGGACCAGTAAAAATCCCAAGCAAAGCTCAAGCAGTTACCCCCAAATCCTGGCCTTGCGCCTGCGCTTGCTCCATGACAGTTGGATTCCCAGGTTCAGTGGAGATCCGCTTGCCCATTGGGAACATGAATCCCATTCCCACCGCTCAAACCAATCCCGCCTGGAGGCCCCTTGTCATGTTATTGCACCCCAACTGCCAATGCCCCTTGTCCCCGCAGTAATTGCATAACTGCAACACGGGAAGATTTGACGGCGGAAGCGGTCCCCCAAGGTGAGGAGGCGGATTGCACGGCACTGACAAAATTTGACTCAGAAAGATCTGTCAATCCTTCATCAATTCCTTCATTTTACTAATCTCCAAACCCATTTTCAGTGATGTTGCCGGAGCGCTTCCTGTTTTCAAGGGGCCCGCAACCAGAGCCTGAGTTGGTGCTACCAGAGTGTGGGGAGCAGACTTCTTTGGCCCCATTGGGAACAACCTTGCCGTGTCTTCCATCAGTTCCTCAAATTCCAACTCCCTTTCCACTGCCGGATGGATGATAAGGATGTCCGGAAGAAGCGCAATACTCCCATCCAACAACCTCTTTACCAGGTTGTTGTTGTCCAAGTGCTGCTGCACCCACCCGCGGAGTTGGGGACCAAGTCCTCCCCAAAACACCCTCTTCATTGCGCCTGTCTGCCCCAATGTCACCTTGTTCTTTGCCAGGTAGCAATAGATCTTTTCAAACATTTCTACATACTCCTCCAGTTGTGCCCGTGTCCAAAATACACCATTTGCACTTGCTTCCGCCACGGCTTGCTCAAAGTTGCTCTCCCAAAACCAAGGTTTGCGCCTTCCCCACTGCACCAAGATTTCTGCCTTCATTTTTGGCCAATTGAGTTCCTTGTATCCTTCCATCTCTTCCATATCCCAAAGATTCTCTTTGTCTGTGATGAAAAGGACAACAAGAAAAGCCTTATCCAAACCCATTGCACCTTCCGCATTGGCAATTCCTTTGTATTGCGCAAGGAATTGCTCAACATCCTCAGTGTTGAACCAAATGTGTGGATAGTGCGGCGGCCTGATGCAAAGTGGCTTGTGATTGGCGCCATTGTCAGAGCGAGGGACACTGTATCCTGCTCCTGATGAGGGGCGCTTCCAAGAAGCCAGAGGAGGAGGAGGAGGAGGAGGAGGAGGAGGAGGAGGAGGAAGAAGAGGAGTGGGGGAAATGTGAGATGACCCTGCAATGGTCAATGGGTGGTACTGGGACATTGCACTTGTTAGTTTCAAGAGACAAGGAAAGAACAGTTAGTTCCTGGCCAGACCCCCAGATGTGGAATTCAAGGGAGGAATTCTCCTTTAATGGTTCCCGAGTTTGGAATTTATTTTTCCCTTGCCTCTTTAAACCTTGAGTGCGACTGTTCACCCTTTGACTGAGAGATAGAGAAATGAGAGTGAAGATCCTTCCAAAACCTATAATGATCCAATGTTATCCCCCTCTCTCCTTCATCTGGGTTGAAGGTGCAGTTTAAGTAGCCTCCCCCTCAACCCTAACCTAAGCACAACCAGAAGCAAGCAAGAATAATGAAATAAAACCCCTAAGTACAGAACCCCAGCCCCAACCCTATCCTTCCTTCCCATCCCATGATCCATATCCCATATCCCATACCCCTTACCCCATATTGATCCGTATTTCCCGCCTGGCATTATGTCCACCCGGTTTTTCCTTCTCATGAAGGGGCCCTTGCACCGCACCCAACTTGGAGCCCCCCGGGCATGTCTGCATCCTCCCAAAGTGCCATTCCAGATATCTGAGGTACATATGTGCGTTTTGCAACACACCAAGACACGCGCAATCTGTCCAATCCAATCCAATCCGCCCCACGTCTCCGGATTCTGAGTCCAACTTGACTGCTTCTGAGCCCACAGCACGGCTTTCTGAGGCACAGCCGCACCCATTGCTGAGCGCGCCGCCACTGCTGAGCCACCCATTTCTGAGCATCTGCCACTGCTGAGCCCACCGCTACTACTGAGTGCGCAGCGCGCAGCCCATTCCAACTTGTGTCCATAAAAGACCATCACACTATCTGAGGAAAGATGGTGTGGGAAAAGACTTGAACAAAATGAGTTGGAGTTTGTTCAGAGTTCAATTAAAAAAGGCAGTTGTAAGTAACAAAACCCTCAAGATAATAAATCTGCTTGTCAGCAGAAGATTGGGGATTATCAACTCAAACCCAACCAACCTCAAGGTTCTCAGTCGAGCCACCCAACACTCCCCAATCAAGCGCTTGAAGGGTACTAGATAACTGTGGGTGGCTGTAGAAAAGAAAGCAATTTTTTTTATGAAGCTCTAGGAGCAAAGCAATAACCAATTTGAACTGGAATAAACTAACAATCCTCAAGGGACTCAAGAGTAGCGTGGAAAAATGCAACTATGAAGAAATTAAGGGAGGTTGAACACTCCAGCTTTTAATCTTAATAAAACCTCTTAGTCAAAATTGAATGATCCCAGAAAGACAATCAAAGGAATGATCAAGACTAGTTTGGTTGGAAAAACAGGATCAAGAGTGGTATAATACACTCAAAAATTCAACCAAATGGGTTCTTTCTTAACCATCAAGGCTATTGGTTGGTGATAAGGGATAAGGCCACAGAGGGGCAGGTCAGAGATTTGATTTTAGAGGCTCAAGAATAAGAGCAAAATCATAGATATACCCTGGATAAAGAATGATGATAGTATTTCCTGGATAAGAAGGGAAGAAAGAGGGATTCAATCCCTTGGATGATTGAGAAAAGGCAGGGGAGATCCCCTCCTTTCATAGGCAGTAGGCCCTACAGACTTTTTACAATTAAGCACGAGAACAGATTTTTTTTTTTTTAAAAAAAAAAAAAAAGAAAGACAGTAAAAAATGATGAACAAAACAAAAAAGTCTTTGGAGGGGATGAATGTAATACAAAGACAACTGCAAGACGTGATAAAAACGTGTGAAAACAAGCAAAGTGGGCAAGATGGATAGAGGTGCAAGGTGATGAAAGAGCCCTGCAACAGCAGCAACATGATGAGCAATGACAGCAAGATGATGACTGATGAGCTATGCAAGGCAACCGTCAGCAAGCCGGCTCACAGTTTTTGCTGATGAGCACGTGAGATGGAAATGATCATTGGTGGCGGTTGTTGTTGTTATTTCAAATGAAAATGATGATAAGCTGAGGAAGTTTAGAACATGAAAATCAAAATCAAGGTTGGTGAAGATGATGTGGACACAGCAAAGTTATGCCAGATGTGAGACCCAATTGGAAACAAGCAGAAACCTACGGTGGAGTGGGAAGCAGAAAATGGAGGAACTTAATTTGAGAGGTTCCAATGGAGCAAATGAATTTAAAAAAAAGACAGTGGAGCAGATGATCAATTGCAATTGATAGATGATGACAATTGGAGGAGGGTTGGAAGGGATTATTGATTGCAGATTGTTTGTGCGCACTAGGCCAAAAGAATTGGATGCTGAGCGCAAAGAGGAGGAGTTGAACGCAAAGCATGGGGATGTGAACACCCCAGGTGCCCTTCCTAGACCTCTAGGACAGGGTTATATTGGAAAAAAAAGAAAAAGTAAGATTGCTATATAAAAACAAAGTTTCTTTTTTTTGATGGATGAAGGGTTTATAAAAAAATTTAAAATTTTCCCTTTAATTTTGAGGTGTCCCAAATTGGTCACCACATCTCTCCCCAACTTATTGACTGTCCCTAGTCAGCATCTTGATTTGAAAATATTAAGAAAAGGAGGGAACAATAAAATTGAGAAAAAAGAATGGCCATTTCTTGATTTTGAGAGCAATTGAAGAGTTGAAAAATATCTTGATCCATCCAACAGAGCTCTGGAAGCGGCAGAGATAAAACAAGGAGGGCATCCAAGGTGCTCACATATGTGGCATGAAGTAGAGTTGTACAACAAAAAAAAATTCAGCAAATGGCCCTGGTGGTGCACAATTGGGAGGACTTACTTTTGGGATAAGATGCCTCCACAAAAATGAAAAATATTAACCTGATCAGCAGAGAAACTTCTGGCCAACTGAGTCCCATCCAGTTCTTTAAAAACATAGGATCCACCTCTGACTTGACAAACCACCCAATAAGGACCATTCCATTGATTTGAAAAAAGCTTCCCCCATTGAGTCTCCAAGGATCAATTATAGGCTAAAACTAGATCACCAGAAATCAAGGGATCCCTGATCCTTTTTGAATGCTTATCTTCCAAATACTGGAGCAATTTTCCTCTTGATTAAATAATCTTTTTATAAGCTTCATCACAAATATCTCCACTTTTCTCCAGTTGCGTGAATCTGGAAACTAATAGATCAGTGGTTGAAGACACCTGCTCCCACAAGATACCCAAAAAGGATTCCATTTTTAGATCCAAAGGAACAACTGCTCTTTGACCAAAGATGATTTCATAAGATGAGTAGCCAGTGGTTTGTTTGTTTAACATTTGATCAGAGAAGAGAACCAGAGGAAGAAATTTGCAACAATTCTTTCCACTTTGACCAGGAAATTTGACAAGAGCAGCCTTCAAAGGAGCATGGTCTTTTTACACCATGCCTTGGCCTTCAGTATAATAAGGAGTAGTAACCCTATGTTTCCCAGGAACAGATTGGATCATTTCAGGAATTTTGCCACCAAATTCAGAGCCACCATCAGTACAATAAGATTGAGCCAAGACGTAAAGCATTGTCCAAGTCTCATGAAGTAAAGCTGCCACTGACTCAGAGCTAAGATTCTGAAGAAATTTGGCTTCAACCCATCCATAAAAATCTTCTCTAGAATCAATGAGGTACTTAGAACAACCTGCCTTGATATGAATCACATCCATAGCAATCCTTCCAAAGACAGTGGACTCCCCATTATGATAGCAAATTTCAGCTGGATGCCTAAGATCATGTTTTTCACAAACTTCACAACTCTTGCACCGCTGGGAGATGGATTTCTTCAGCAATGGCCACCAGAATAATTTGGATAATTTTCAATAATTTTTGCTTTAACCGCAATGAAAAAGACCCTCATGGAGGCTTTTGAGGATAGAATCTTGTTTAGAAGGAATAGTAACAACAATAAGAGCACAAGGTTCCCCTATTTTAATGAGCCTAGAACCTTGTACAAAGTAATCAGAGGAATTCTTTTAAGTGATCAAAATTCTTTGGAAGAAAGATCAGGAGGTCTTTAAAAAGTTAAAAGGTACTGCTCCAATTCAAGAAAGAACCCTTTCTGAAATCAAGAATAATCTTTAGAGGAGAAGGAGAAGACAGGTTGGATTAAAGGTTCTTCTTTATCAAAATCTACTCCAACATCAGATTCTTCATCTCCACAAGGATGTTGAGATAAAACATCAGGCATATTGAAGGATTTCTCAGACCTGTGAACAATATCAAAAGAGAAAAGCTGAATAAAAGCCACCCAAAAATTCATTGGAGCATTTGGGAGGCTGGGGTATTGATCATTTCAATGATGGATTGAGCTTTAACTTTTAATTTGAAATGTTGACCCCAGGGCCCTTTTGGAGCTTCTTCAATATTTGAGCCACACTGCAGAGTTTCAGTTTATGTTGAGAGTATCTGGACTCCACATATGAAAATAAAAAAGATTCATAGAGAGAAGGATGGTCCAAACAATTTTTGTCTTCCTGAGTAAGAAAAGCCCCAAAACATTGATAACTAGAATCAAAAGCCAGCTTGATCTTGCCAGCTCAAGGTCCATAAGAGATCTTTTTCAAAACTATTTATTTCCCAACAATTTTTTTGAGAAACTGGAACAAATTTTTGCAAGGTTGGGTCCAAATCCATTCAGCTTCCTTCCTGGTTAGATGTAACAAAGGAATGAAGAATTTGGATAAAGAAGGAATAAAGATCCAAAAACAAATTACAACAGCTAGAAAGCCTCTAACTTCAGTGGGATTGATTGGATTAGGCCAAGAGATGATCTTGTTGACTTTGGATGGTGAGATCCTCCTTCCCTTCTTGCAGAAAACATGACCAAAACTTTCCAGAGCAGCCACACAAGCAGCCAATTCGGATCCAGAGGCATTAAGGCCAGAAGCCTTGATTTGAAACAGAATCCTTTCCAAAGTAGTACAATATTCCCAGATTAATTGAAAAAATTCCTGAATTCCAAGGTAAGAGCTCATTGTTACAGTCAGAAACTCGACATTTGATTCCACAATCATCAATAAAGATGCCAGAATGATCAGGGATTTCATCCTGGAGGATCCACACCATCTGGGCCTGATAGAATGCAACAAAATTGGTGGCACCTTGAGGAAATTGAGTCAGTTGGAATTGGCCAAGAGAATTATCAAATGTATTGAGAGGACAAGAGATAGGATATAAGGATTTTTGGTCATAAAAACCCATAATATCCCCTACACCATAGCAAGCTCTCCCAGAAAAAGATTCAACAAATTCTTCAGTGGCAGGAGGAATAGCAGATTCTTTAATAGAAACTAGGTTGAGGGGTTGAAGATTGTGAACTATTCTAAGTTTACCATTACTTTTGAGGACGCAGAAGACAGGGGTGGAACAAATGTGAGTTGGATGTTCATATAAACAAGTAAAAACTTGTTTGTGGACCAACTTGATAAATTTATTGACTTTAGCAGCAGGAATTGGAATCTTTTTTCTTTTTCCAAGGATAATTTTAAAATACAAGGATGATTTAAGAGATACCATAGGATTCTTTCAAGAGACCTAAATCTTCTTCACAGAAGTAAATAGATTTTTTCCCTTAGAGATCAGAAATTTTTTATCAAATTCAACTAATCAGGAAGAAGCCATCCATCCAGTCCAAAGTTGACCACCTTCAGACTTTCTTCAGTGACATGACCACAGGGAGCAAAGGGACCTGAAAGAGATTGAGATAAACCACAGAAAGGATCAGAAGATAAGGGAGGAAACAGGAGAGGAGGATTGAGCTTGAGAGGCATAGGCTGGTTGACTGATTGGACCCTTTTTGCAACTGGCTTGTAATTGTTAGCAAAAGAAAAAAATCTTTCTTCCTCCAAGCATTGAACGGTGAGACCTGAATACTAAAACTGAGACCAATTTCCAACATTTTCCACCTCCATGTTCCATAACATCCTTGAAGGGTGCCTTTTCCATAAAAGGAGAAGCAGGAGGTAAAATTTTGCCCACATGTGTGGTACTATTTAGGGTTTCAAAAACAATGGTAGTAGATTTCCCTAGTTGTGCACAATTGGGAGGACTTACTTTGACCCCAGATTGCCTCCACTGAAGCCCATGTTCCTCCATACAAAAGCCACCAAGAATAGAATTGAGATCAGGATCTAGTTTATACTCATTATGGAGATTCAAACCAGAACTAAGAGAAGATAAATCAGACTTAAGAGAAAAATGAAGAGAAAAAACAACAGATCCAGAGAGAGAATAAATATTCTTATAATTTTCTACTTTGTCATGTTTTTTATTCTTAATATTTTCTAGATTAGAAGAAAATGATGAGGGACAAGAAGAATACACCTCAGGAGTTGATCCTTGATTTGAAGTTCGAGGATGTGAAGAATGAAAACTATCCATAGGATCAAATTCTCCAATAAAAAAAGAGAGGAATTAGAATTATCCTTCTGCTTCCCCTTTAGAACAGATTTAGGAGGAGGACCAGGGAAATCCCTTTCCTAACTACCAGAATCCAAAGAGCAGAGAGGAACTTCAATTTTTCTACAATCAGCATCAGGGAGGAGAATTCTCTCCCCAACTTGATCAGAAAACATCAGGGTAGCTCCAAAATCAATTAATAATGGTTGACCCAAGATCATAGGGCCTTCAAAAAAAGTGATCCAAAATTGACAAGTTCCAACAATATTTTGACCAATTCAAACTTGTAAATCTTCAGCAATACCAACCAATTCACAAGATTGATTTCCTATGCCATAAACCACAGAATTGAAGCTGAACCTGGAACTAAGCTTGAGTTTTCAGGCCATAGCATCTGAAATCAAGTTGCGCTGAGAACCAGAATCCACAAGGATAGAAACTGTTGTAAATTAATCACCAAGATAAAAAGGGAGAAAACCAAGAGGAAAGGAGTAAATTTTGGAATCTGAGGAGGGATCTGTTACACCAGAGTCCTCCTTCAAAGTGCCAGAGGAGACCTTTAATTTTTCAGGACCAATATCCACACGTTAACAAGTGACCAATTTCTTCATTCCTTCAGCAACAGATTGAGAAATGGACAGAAATTCAGCTAAAGATAGATCAGGAATTTTCATATCTGAAATTTTTTCTAATACCCCTTCCACAGCACTCGGGTGATCCTTTCAAACTTTTCTCTCAAACAAACATTTGGGCTGGGTGGAGGGAGGAAGTTCAGTTGAAGCAGGGACTAAGACAGGATCAGAAGGTTGAGGTGATTTAAAAGATGAAAGAGGAGGATCAGAGTGGTCTTGAAACCTTTCCATGAGTGGTTCATTTTCCATATCCATGTCTTCTACATCAGAGGAAGGAGGCTCAGCTGAAGATCTATGTTTAAATTATTTTTAGAGAATTGAGGAAGGCAAGGAAGGAGCTTGATGAGGTTTGGGATCCTCATGCCTTTTCCTAGCTGGATAAGACTGATAAGATCCTGCAAAGCTAGAGGAGGAGAGGGCTGGAGGATACCAAAGTGGAAGGGTATCACAAGGAGATCAAAAATTGCAAGAATCCAAACCTGCCTTCTTAGGGGTTGATGGCTGAAAAGAAGCCACCACATGACGGATAGGTCAAGAAAAATAAAAAGTGATAACAGCACAATGAGGAAGAAATAAATTTTTCCCCTTATGTTCCACCAATTTTTCCTATTTATCCTTCTGAAGCTCAGGAAATTGACCATTTCCATGACCTTCCCTATGACAGTAGTAGCAGACCAGAGTGGTTTTGGGAAAAGATTTAGAAGTTTTGGGAGTAGCAAGAAAAGAAATATTTTCATCAGTTTTGTTCTCAAAGGCTTGGAGTAGTTTGGTGATCTTGTCTATAGTAGCAGTTTCTTTGTTGGAATGAGGATTTGGTTTGGGCCTGTGACTTGCCTCCATCTTATTCATAATTTTCTTTGATTCTTGGAAGGAAGGCAAATGGATTTTTTCATTTGTTCTAGGGTTTTGAAAATTTAGAGAAGTTTGAACTTTCATGAATTTATCCACAGCATTCCTGAGGACAAGGAAAACAGAGAGCTTGAATAAATTATCCCTGGTGGTGATCATTGATTCTGGAATTGACCAATTCATCCCTAATCCTTTCCTGCACTTGTAACAAAAAAGATTGAAAAAATAAAACTCCCTCTTTGTCTACCATATCAATATGATTTTTTTGTATGAGATGATCTTGGATTTGGTCCCATGACTTCCTAAAATACTGATAGTCAGAGGCTGAAGAGATACCACCATTTGAGATCCACTGAGAGACAAGAGAATCCAACTCCTGAAATGTAAATTGATCTACATCTTTTTTTCCCCAGTATGCCAACATTGCTTCCCATAGAAGCATCCAGTTATGGGATTTGAATCCATCAAACAACTCAATTACTTCCATGACTTCATTGGAGGAGATAAAAAATTGTAACTGGTAGGCCATATTGTATTCACTTGCCCCATCCACTTCAGCAGCCATTTTGTAAGAGTCCAGGAACAATTCCACATTCATCCCATTGAATCCTAAATTCTTGTTCTGAGGTTTGATATTGACCATCTTAGCCCAAACAGAGGTGGAGGGAGAACTTGTAGATACCATTTTGAATAACAACCTTTCCTACAGGATCCAAAGAGCCAAATTCCAAAGTGACTCACGAGTGTGGAAAGAGTAGGGCTTTACAAAAAACAACAAGAATATTGCCCATATGGTGCAAAATTGGGAGGACTTACTTCTGGGATATGTTGCCTCCATGGATCAAATCCAAAAAGAGAAATAGAAAACAAGAATGAAAAGGATTGGATTTCAAAGTTGATTCCAAAAGTTTGGGACTTTAAATCCCAAGTCTTCTGGTTCATTCCCGGCCCGGGGGACCAAATTTAAGACTCCAAATGGTGCTGGCTGCAGGCAGTTCTGTGGAGGGGAAAGGTTCTTTTTTAGGCTGCCCTCCTGAGTGTTACAGAAATATTTAAATGTAACCAGAATCAATTTCCAGAACCTTGTTAATGAGGAATCAATGGGGAAGGGATAAACCAATTATTAAATGGTAGCTACAGTAAAACACTATCTGAGGCAAGATGGTGCGGGAAAAGAATTGAACAAAATAAGTTAGATTTTGTTGAGATCTCAATGGAACAAGGAAGTTTTAAGTAACAAAAACCACAAGATAATAACACTGGTTTTCAGAAGAAGATTGTGAATCATCAACTCAAACACAGCCAACCTCCAGGTTCTCAATGAACCTGCCAAACTATCTGTAATCAAGCGCTTGATGGGTACCGGATAACTGTGGGTGGCTGTAAAAAACAAAAAAAATTTGTTTTATGAAGCTCTAGAAGCAAAGCAGTAAGCAATTTGAACTAGAATAACCCAAAAATTCTGAAGGAACTCAAGAGTAGTGTGGCAAAATGCAACTACAAAGAACTTAAGGGAGGTTTAATACTGCATTTTTTAAGATTAATAATACCTCTTAGTCAAAAATGAATGATCCCAGAAATAAAATCAAAGGAATGATCAAGAGCAGTATGGTTGAAAAAAAGGATCATGAGTGGTAGAACACACTCAAGAATTCAACCAAATGAATTCTTCTTCAACCAGAAAGGCTATTGGTTGGTGAGAAGGGATGAGAACACAGAGGGGAAGATTTGAGATTTGAGTTTAAAGCATCAAGGATCAAAGGGCAATCATAGATATAACCTGGATAAAGACAGATTATAGTATTTCTCATATAAGGGGGGGGGGAACAGACGGATTCACTCCCATGGATAATTGATAAAAGGAAGGGGAGAGTCCCTTATTTTATTGGAAATAGGCCCTACAGAATGTTTAAAATTAAGCATGAGAACAGATTTTTTTTTAAAGACAGAAAAAAATGATGAACAAAACAAAAAAGTCTTGAGAGGGGATGAATGTAATACAAAGAAAACCACAAGCCGTGAGAAGACTGTGCAAAAAAAAAGCAAAGTGGGCAAGAGGATGAGCGCACAATGGATAGATGTGCAAGGTGATGAAAGAGCCCTGCAGCAGCAGCAACAAGATGAGAGGTGACAGCAAGATGATGACAGATGAGCAACGCAAGGCAACCTTCAGCAAGCTGGCTGACAGGTTTTGCTGATGAGCAGGTGAGATGGAAATGATAATTGGTGGTGGTTGATGTTGTTGTTGCCAATGACAATGATGATGAGTGGAGGGAGTTTAGAACCTGAGACTCAAAATCAAGGTCAGTGAAGATGACACGGGAACAAGGAAATTATGCCAGATGTGAGACAAAATTGGCAACAAGCAGACAAAAACTGGGAGTCCCAAGAGGAAAATGGAGAACCTCAATTTGAGAGGCTCCAATGGTTAAAATGAATTAAAAGAGCAGAGGATTGATTGTGATTGGTTGAGGATGAAAATTGAAGGAGGGTTGGAAGGGATGATTGATGTAAGATTGTTTGCGCAAGCTCAGCCATAAAAATTGGACGCCAAGCGCATAGAGGAGGATTTAAATGCAAAGAATGAAATTGAACACCCCAGGGGCCCTTCCTTGACTGCTAGGACAGGGGGAAGCTTGAAAAAACAGAAAAAAGAAGATTTCCATGGCAATTTTGTTTTGATGGATGAAGGGTTTATAAAAAAATTTAAAAATTGCCCTTTAATTATGAGGTGTCCCAAATTGGTCACCACACGTTAGTATTATATATTCCATCTGTCACAACTGCACCTGGCATGCAAGGGGCTGAGGTCACAGGCATCAATACTCACAGAACTCAGGATGGAGAAATGAGCTTGATTGCAATAAGGAAGAGATGTAGAGTAATGAAAATAAAAGGAGGAGAATCCAGGATTAAGGTCCAGAAGGAGTTTGAGAAATGAATCCTTTAAGAGTAAAACCAAAGGGGTGGGTGAGATGAGTTAGGTAGGCTGGATGTCTTTCTTGTGCTGAGATGACAAATATTGGAAGAGGGACTAAGCAATAAGAAGCAGTATACTAATTACTTGAGAGGAATTAGTCCAGGATGGAAGGAGAGACCAGTATATGTGAGAACTGAGAGGAGGCCTTGAGGAGGGAGGACTGGTTCTGGGGCTGTGATACCCCAAGGCATTACATCTTGACCAATTGGGCTGGGGGCTGTGGCTTGACAGATTGGGTAGTGGGTCTTTCCAGGAAGGTATGGCATGTACTGAACTGGAGTATGGGAAGTCCAGCCAGGAGTATGTACTATGGGTTTACAGCATTTACTTCTCATACCAGGTAGAGTTGAGGGAGAGATGAGGGTGCACCAAGCCATCAAGAGATGTAGGTATGCCTGGGAGATTACCTAAGTGCTGCAGGGTATGCAGGAGGATACTTCAGGAGGTGCAGCATGTTGATCCAGGGTTGGAAGGTAGATTTTACTGAGGATTGATTCCTTCTGAGGGTTGAGTATGGCTGAGGAGACTGAGTCAAGTTTTGGTTATGGAAGTTCCCCCCCAGAAGCGGAAGGGGTAGCTCCTGATACCCATAAGAAGAGGTGAGAGTAGATTGAGAACTTCAACATGACTGAACTTTCTCTCCCCCCTTCATATCCATCACCATCACCACCTGACAGCTGCCCATCACTTTCATCCTACAGCAGATCACCAAACCCCTCATTCACCATGGGAGTTACCAATGTTTATCACCCTGTCAACCAATACTTTCCCCCATACTCCAGGTGTGTGTGAAACTGAGAAGATCTGAATCACCAGAATCACCCCAAAGTCAGGGAAGTGTGAGTTCTTTCAAAGATAAAAGAGATTGTGTTCTGGAGACAATGAAGCTTGAATGAAGGTGCTTGGACAAGTATTTTGGGTGAAGGATGAAATTTATCCCAAATTTAAAGTGAAGGAGGCACCTGAAAGCTTGAGTGTCTCCCTAGGAGTGGAAATTAGGATAGGTTCATCATATGCTGAGTGGTTTCCTGATCTTCTGATTGCTGGAGAATTTCTTCTGATAGGAATTTGGGTTTTGTTCCATTCCTAGTTGAGCCATTGAAGAATAAGATGAAGCAGTTGGAGTTGAGAAACAAAGGCCAGTTGGCTCTGGATGGGAAGTCCAAGAAGGATGCTTCAAGTGCAAAATTGATTGAAAACTGCAGGGTAACTCCCTATTTTTCTTCAATTAGTTCAATTACTGAGTCTGAAGGCGTAGAAGGCCCCTCAAAGCCATGGAAGTTGGTCAAACCACCATCAAAGGGGTCAAATCAAGTCAAAGCACGGTTGAACCAGTTGAAGTTTGAACGGGTCAGATTGAGTTGGTCAAGGGTCAAACCGGTTGAAGTTCAACGTAGTGTGGTCAAAGCTGGAAAACCTTGTTGAAGGATGTTTGAAGCATGCATAGTCTGGTAAAAGCATGGTCAAAGGAGTGGCAAGGGAGTCAACAAAGCTTAAAAGTGTCAAAGAGAGGTCAAAGTCTGAAATTTGAAGAGTGTTCATATTGTGGAAAGGCAAACTGTTGAAGCGGCTCCCAGTCCTGTCAAAGTCAAACCTTCAAAATTCCAAGGCATCAACCTCAAAGATGAGGACAAGGAGGAGGTGGAAGAAGATGAAGATTCTCCTGGAGAGCCTTATGATGAGCATGAGAATGAAGAGGAGGATGACATAGAAGAAGAGGAAGAAGAAGAGCAAGAAGAAGAGGAAGAAGAAGAAGGGATGGAAAAGAATAAATGGAAGGAGAAGGAAGCAATACAGATAGAAGAAGGATCCCCTGGCACAAAGTATGTTGGGGATTTTTTTGGAAGAATGTTGGTCAAGGATGGGGTAAGGGGTGATTTCAGAAGGTTACCAAGGAAGAAATTGGTTTCTATGCTTTCTCTGGAGGGAAGGTGGCTGATCCAGTGGATTCCATTGAAGATGATCCAATTGGGTACTTGAAGAAGATTGAGAAGCAACTTGGAAAGTTTTTGAAGGATTCTAGGACTAATGTTATTTTTGGATGGGGTTTGAGTGATGGAGAAGAAGTGGAAAAGAAAAAGAAGAAGGAGAAAGTGAGGAAGGAATTTTTGGAGGAACTTGAGGATTTTGTATCTATTTCTGGGGTGAATTATGAGTTAGGAGCTACTGATAAAGATAGAGAAGAATAAAAAAGTAGGAAGATCAAGTTGGCTAGTGTTTGGTTGGCTAAAATTGCTGACTTGTTTGATAAGATTGAAAAGGAGTGGTAGATAGAGAATTTATTTTGAATTTATTATTTTATTTTATTGATTGATGAAATAGAGATAGAATTGATTGATTTGAATATTGTAAGATGGATAAAATTAATATGAATTTAGAGGAAGGAAATTGATTGAGAATGGGGATGATGACTATGATGGTTTAGGTTTGGAAGTGTAAAGGGATTGGAAGCTGTGGAGTAGGGCTGAATGGTTGGTGAGGTTGGAGACTGGTTCCCATGAGGTTCTTTAAGAGTCTTCTAAAAAACCTTTCAATTAGAATAAGTAGAGGAGTTTTCCACTCCTAATCTTGGATTCCAAGATTAGAGACAATTCCCATTCTTCTTGGCCATCAATTTCCACTTGTTCTGGAGATGGTTGGTGACTATTATAATTTGGGTCTGAGGAGTATGGTTTGAGAAGTGAAAAATGGAAGACAGGGTAGATAGAAGACCATTGATCAGGGAGTTGGAGTTTGAAAGCATGAGATACTATTTATTCAATAATGAGAAAGGGGCCCAACCAATGCTCAGAGAGCTTCTTGGAAGGTCTTTTAGTATTGATATTCTTTGCAGATAACCAAACTTTATTGCCAGGAGTAATACCTGTTTGAATATCTTTTCTTTTAAGGCAAGCATAGTTCTTATACTTATCCATAGACTCTTTTGACTCTTTCTTTATTTGAATCTGTTTCTTCTGAATCTGATCCAAGTAGTGACTAGCATGCTGGTCATCCAGCACATGTAAGAAGTTAAATCTAGGATGCTTTACATAGAGGGTGGAGAAAGTTTATTGCTGGGTAGAAGTGTGGAAACTGTTGTTGTAAGAGAATTCTGCCAGGGAGAGCTAAGTATCCCAGTCGTTGTGGTGATGACTGATTTAAATTCAAAGATATTGTTCCAGTACTTAATTGAATCTTTTGGTTTGACCATCTGTTTTGGGGTTATAAGCTTTGGAGAGATTCCTTTGGATCTGTAATTTTTCACAAATTTTCTTCCCAAAAGAAGAGATGAATAAGGAGTCTTGGTCAATTATAATTTCAGCAGGAAGCCCATGCTTGGAGAAGACATGGTGATAAAGAGGTTAGCTAATTTTACTGATTCCAGTGTACCAGTTGTTTTTATAAAGAGGGCCATCTTTAAAAAACAGCACAAAACAACAAGGATAGAATCAAATCCATTGGAGAGAGGAAGTTGAGAAATAAATTACATAGATATAGGATCCCAAGGGCCATCAGGAGTTGGAAGAGGTTTTAGCAGTCTTAGTTTCTTTTCATGCCTTGCCTTATTTCCTTTGCAAAGGTAAGCAGGCCAAAACATGATTCTTAACATCTTTTGACATTCCATTCCACGAGAAAGATCTCTTGATTAGGTTGAGATTCTTCTGCTGGCCAGGTTGACCTGCAAGAGGAGGATCATGTCTTTTATAGAGTATTCTTTGTTTAAGATGGTTAGCTTGGACAGGTATGACCACTTTACCATGAAACAGGAGTAAGCCACTAAAGGGGTCTAAGGAATAATCATCTACTTCCTCATTCATATTAAATCTTTTAATGATACCTTGAATTAAATTTTCAGCTTGTTGACCAGAAGTCAATTCAATAAGTTGATCATTAAGTATTTTAGCAGAAGGAAAAAAGAGTTTAGAAGCTTCAACTTCATGTTGTTTCAGAAGTTGTTGATAGTTTCCAGGATTATTTTCAGAATATGGATTTCCCCCCGCCAGATACATGATGTCCCAATGTGAAAAGATATCTGGTATAGTTGAAAATTTTCCATGACTGTAGGTGATCACAAAATTGAATTCAGAGAGAAACTCTGACCAAAAAGCGTGCCTCCTGGTGAGGACTTTGGAGGGCATAAAATACTTTAAAGAAGAATGATCAGTTAAAACTTCAAAGGGGTCAGTGACACTCAAGAGGTAGGAAAATCATTGCTGGAGAGCAAAGAGAATAGCAAGGAGTTCTTTTTCAAGGATCTCATAGTTGATTTCAGCACTGGACATTTTTCTGTTGTCAAAGGCAATAGGATGTTTAGTTTTATCAGCAGTAACCTGGTGCAGAACTGCACCCAGGTCATATTCACTTGCATCAGTTTCAACATAAGTGCTCAGGAGGCAATCAAAATGGCATAGGACTGGAGTTTTAGTGAAGGATTTCTCACTGTTTTCATAGTTTTTTAATGCTTCAGGAGTGAGGGAAAAGGGAGAGCTGTTTCCAGCAATGGATAGGAGATGAGAGACCTGTTTGGAGTAGCTCTTGATAAACCTGCAATAGAAGTTAGAAAACCCAAGGAAAGAATTCAAGGCCCTTCTGTTTTCAGGAAGTAGCAAGGACAGGATAGCCTTTTTTTCCATGAAAATACCATCCCCTGAGATGAAATAGCCAAGGTAGTGCACAGAAGGTGCACAGAAGTTGCATTTGGAGGCCTTGGGATAGAGCTTGTTATTTCTGAGTCTGGTCAGTAGTTCACACACATGAGGATTGTATTCCTGCAAATTATTAGATAAAATAAGGATATCATCAAGTTAAAACACCACATAAATTGTGAGGAGATTAGCAAGGATATCATTTATAAGGTTTTTGAAAGAAGATGGGGCATTAGTCAGGCCAAATGGCATGACCAGGTATTCATAGCTTCCAAACTGAGATCTGAATGCTGTTAAGTGTTTATCTCCTTCCTTGATATGCAAAAGGTTGAAGTGCCTCTGAGGTCAATCTTTGTGAAGATGGAAGAACCTGAAAAGATAGTCAGTAAGAAAGTTATTGGAGGAAGGTGATATTGATTCTTCCTTGTAACAGTGTTAAGTTTGCAATAGTCAACACATAAACGCAAACTACCATCCTTCTTTTTGACAAAGAGAACAGGTGCCCCAGTGCTTGAAGTGCTGCAAAAGTGTAAGACTCCTAAAAGCGCTGAGCCACAGGCAGTTCTGTGGAGGGGAAAGGTGCTTTTTAGGCTGCCCTCCTGAGCATTAAAAAAATATTCAAATTTAACCAGAATCAAGATCCAGAAGCTTGTAAATAAGGAATCAAAGAGAAGGGATGAGTTTGATAGTATTTGGTAGCAATAGAACAATACTATCTGAGGCAAGATGTTGTGGGAAAAAACTTGAACAGAATAAGTTAAAGTTTGTAGAGAGTTCAATGGAACAAGGCAGTTGTGATTAACAACACCCACAAGCTAATAACTCTGGTCATCAGCAGAAGATTAGGAAATATCAAATCAATACCAAAAAACCTTCAGGTTTTTAATGAACCTGCCCAAATCTCCGCAATCAAGCCCTTGAAGGGTACCAGATAACTGTGGGTGGCTGTACAAAAAAGAGCAATTTGATTTATGAATCTCTAGAAAAAATTCAGTAACAAGTTCAAACAAGAATAACCCAACACTTCTCAAGGGACTCAAGAACAGCGTTGCAGAATTCAACTTGAAAGTTATAAAGGGAGTTTTAACACTCCAGTTTCCAAGCTTAAAGAACACTCTCAGTCAAACATGACTGGTTCCAGAAAGATGATCAAAAAGAATGATCAGACCAGTATTGTCAAAAAAGAGATCAAAGAGTGGTATAAAACACTCAAGAATTCAATCAAATGAATTCTTCTGCAACCAGAAAGGCTATTTGTTGGTGATAATGGATTAGGTCTCAGAGGATGGATCAAAGATTTGAGTCTGCAGGATCAAGGATCAAGGGGATATCAAAAGATATATCCAGGATAAGGATGCTCAGATAAAGGGGAAGGGCCCCAAAGATTTATTGATTGAATATAATGGATGGTTCATGGATGATAGATCCAGAAAAAAGTCAGGTGAGAGCCCCTCCTTTTACAGGCAAGAGGCCTTATAGACTACTTACAAGAGAAAACAACAAATGAGTGTAGAAAAAATATTTTCTTTATTTTCATTTTCATTTTTTTTATTTTTATTTTTATTTTTTTTTTTAATTTTCATTCTCTTAATTTTCATTTATTCATTTTTTATAAATGAAGGATCAGGAAAAAAAAGAAGTAAAAAATAACAAAATTGGCGGCAGGAAGCGCATTTCATGTGAAAAAAAAAAAGAAAAAAAAGATGAGGAAAAGAAAACACGCCTGCGTAAACGAGGAAAGTGGCAGCAGTTTAATTTCCACGCAATAGCAAATGTAAGGTGGCAACACCAGTTGCGGATTGTGATTAGCAGACCTCCGTTGGGAAAAGATGACTTTGTTGAGGGGTGGATGAAGGAGGATTGAGCCGCAGATGATTGAGGTGTGGTGGTGCAAGAAAAGTGTGAAAATATGTACGCACTCACATGTGTGCTATGTATAAGTGTAACCCTAATGGGATGCACATAGAGGCCTCTGCAGCCCATTGAAAACTCACACAGACCATATGGGCTTGTGTGGATGTCACGGATTAGGGGAAACTGGACTCAAAACGTGTGAAACAAGCCTATTGGTACATGGGCTGTAATGGGCCTGGTGGGGTGTATAGGCAAATACAGACAGATGGGCTTGTATGGGCATTATTGGGCCCAAGGTTTATTTTGGACATACTTGGCCAGATGGGCTGGCCCGCCAGGGTATGATTAATTGGTTTTTTGGGGTTGGGGCCGCCCATTGGGGCTGCCACGCATCTTGCAGCCTTTTTGGGGCTGCCGCCCGTGTTGCGGCCTACTTGGAGATGCTTGTTTCTCTCAGTAGGGCACACACGGTGCCTGACAGCTTGCTTGGGGCTGCCGCGGTGGCCAAGGGACCCTGTGGTGGGATGTTGGCCATGGCCAACAGTTTTAGCGGCGGGAGCTGGGGCCAACAACCCCGGCTCCTCCCCTCCCCTTGCTTGCCATTGCAAGGGGGAAGGGGATCTCTGGCTGGGTTGAACCATCCAGAAACTGGTCAGGGTGGGGGGGACTTCACCACCCTACCACCCAGATGGAGTGGCTGGGCCAGTTGCAACAAGGCAACCAGCAGTGGGGGGGATCTGATTTCCCTCCAACCAGCAAAGCACAAGGGGTGCTCTCCCTTCCCCCTCTACCAAGGGGAGGAGCAACAGACTGAGGGGGATCTGACCACCCCCCAGGCCACTTAACCTTGAAGACAGCCTGGGGGTTTCTGATAAATTTGGAGAATTTGAATTAGAAAACTAAGAACCAGAAGACTGAAATTTATGATCAGAGTAAGAATCAAATGAATCAAATGAAAAGAAGCAAAGACAACCAACAGGTAGTGCAGACACAAGAGGCTAGGCAGGCTGGAGAGTTTGAGACAAAGATTCTGGACAGGCAAGAAGAAGTAGACGTGGGACAGAGGAGGAAGATAAGAACAGGTTTAAAAGAGGCGTGATTGGTTTGAAAATTGATCATAGAGTTGAGGCACAAATCATCTTACCAGGCAGGGAATAGTGGTGAGTGGAGACAGAGAATTGGTCAAGGTATTAAATGGTCAAGCAAGTTGGATAGCCAAGCAGCAAGGGAGACAGATTGAAGGATGTAGAAGATTGAGTGCCAGGGAAAAGAAGAAGGAAAACAAGGAAAGGAAATATAAGAAGAAAGAAAAAGAAAGACAGAGATCAGAGTTTGATCTAGAAGAGAATAACAATCCATGAAAACCAAATTGAAATCAGAAGAGAAGAAGAGGAGCCCCTGGGAGTGGTCTCTTGGAGTTAGGTTTCAGGGGTCTTGATGCAGGCGCATCTCAAAGCTTAGAGAGCAAGTTAGTTGGAGGGAGAGAGTATTTGTCCTTTAGGTGAGTGGTTAAATTAAATTCCTAACACTCCTTGTGACTGGTAGGATGAAGCAGATCTTGAGAATGAGAATCAGAAGAATCAAAGATGGATTTTTGTAGAAGAAGTAGAGAATTGATAGATGAAGCTTTGGTTAGCAAGTATGCAATTGTAGCTCCTCAAGTAATCAACAGGAGATCAAATTTGGAGTCTTTGAACTCCTCTCTTAATCCTTTGGTTTTTATGTCTATGTGACGGGATTTGGGTGAGAACCAAATTGCTTGATCTTGTCACCAAGTCCCTTATTTTCAATTTAGAGGGTAGTTTTGGGACTAGGAAGATTGTAGATTTTGTTCATGAGATTAAAAATCCATTTAACTTCTAAGAAGCGGTCAAGCATTGCGTTGAGTTCAGACTCAGTAGAAGAGTAAGTGATATTTCTTTGTCTCAACAAGTTCCAGAAAATTGGGCTGCCATAATTAAAAATGATGAAACGGGTCTGAGACTTCCTAGAAGAGGGTTCATCCCCGCATGTTGCATCACTGTAACCAGCTATTACTTTTTCATTTGGGTTAAATTGGAGGACAAGCTTCATATCTTTAGTGGTCTTGAGATATTTCCACACTTTGAAAGCTTCCCTCAAGTAAGTCATGCTTTGCTTTGAGTTAAATCTAGCTAGACTGGAGACTGCAAAGGCAATATTGGGTCAAGTGTATTGAGCATGGTGGTTAAGGAGACCGGTGATAGATTGGAATTTGATATTTAATTGAGCAAACTCAGCGTGATCTTTGTTGGAGGCTGGTTCTAGATGTAAATTTTGAGTTAGAGGAGAAAAAGTATCTTTGCATTCTGTGAGACCTATCTCTTCCAATCCTTGATCTATTTGTTGGAATTCCATTAGTTCTGCTCGTGACTTAAGTATCTATCTCTTATATTGAACACAAATAATAAAATAAATCTACTTGTTATTTATTTCTAGTGTGCTTTAAGAGATGCAGTACAAGAAGGATCAAGAAGCGCACAACATACTTTTTACAGATCAAATCCTTGAGCTTAACCCTGGATCAATGTTTTCTTCTTATGTCCTTATAGTGCTCAGTATCCTCAGGTTAAGACATCCATCAAGTGCATTTACTTTCTTTATTTGTTTCTAGACTGGAAGGATTTACGACCCTTCTAGATGATTATGAAGGTCTTTGAGTATATAACATTAAAACTCAAGAGGCAGAGAAGACCCAAGAGGCATGTAGACCCAGTGGCTTACAACCCAGTTTGTTTTCTGTGACTATACTGATTTTCTTCATCTTCTCTGCTAGTTATGAATTTGGTTAAGACCTTACTCTTGCTGTTATATTCATTGTCTGAGCCTTTATGCATACTTTCTCTGATCACTACAACCACTAATTGGCCCTGTTAAGAATCAGGAAGTTGTTTGTATTTAAGACCACTCAAGACTAAGAAGTAAAACATCATCAGTTCTTACTTTTATTAAAACTTGAGTGCCCCCCTTGACTCTCTGATCCGCTCCTCTTGGCAAAACAAGATTTCTCCTCCTCATCCTCTCACTCAAATTTGACCGGAGCACTCTGTACAAATTCCTTCACTATGTGATTTGGTTGGCTCAAGAGTATCCTGTCCTCCTCTACTTCCATTAGCCTGCCTAGGATTGTATTGGGGGGGGGGGTGACAAGATTAGTTTTTCAATTGTGTCAAGAAGTTGGACTCAAAGATCTTTCTTTTGCCAACGTGAATGAGATCACCCACATGAAAGTAGAGAACTTCCTTCAATTTGGGATTATATTAGAGGAAGGAATTGCTGCTAGAATCAAGATAGCCTTGTGTTTTGATCCACAAAGTCAATCTCTTGTACCAATTTTTGGGAGATTTCTTCAGTCTGTACAACAACTTCTTCAATTTAAGATAGGGAGATTTTGTCAATGATCCTTTGGGGGTCTTGATAATAAAATCTTTGTCCAGTGTTGTGTGGAGGAACGTGCTCTTTACATTGAATTGGGTGAAATTCATTTTTTCTTTAATTTCATATAGGAGAGCAACTTGTGGAAAGCCAATTTTGCCAGTGGGTGCACAAGTTTCATTTTAGATGAAGCCCAAGATCTGATCAAACCCCTGGATGCACAACCCTGCTTTGTATTTTACCAGTTCTCCATGACAATTCTCTTTCACCTTGAATACCCAGGTGGTGTTGAGGGTATTGTTAGGTTCTTTGTAGTACTCTTCCCAGACCTTTTGGTGTTAAATTGAGTCTAATTCCTCCTCCGTGGCTTTCTTCCATTTAGGCCATTCAGGAAAACTTTTTGCAGCTTTGTAAGATGGAGGCTTGTGATAGTGGTGAAATCCATAACGCTGTGGTTTACAGGTCTTGCATTTTGGTTGTTGATATGATTCAGGAGTTATTGGTTCAGGAGTAGTTACTTGTACAGGTTTTGGCGGAGGAGGGATTTGAGAAGCAGAGTCAAGAGGTTCCGGATCAGATTTGGTAGATTCAGATTTATTATTGAGATTGGATTCCAAGTCAGAATCATGAGTTGAGTTGTCTTGAATCACAAATTGTTTTTCAACATTAGAGAAGTTGGATTTGTTGAAATTCTGTGGTTCTTGCAAGAAGAGGTCCATGCTGGTTGACTCAAGGATGGGAAATTCATTTGGGTGCGTCTTGAGGAATTTAACATGATTTTTTTCAATAACAGCACCTAGTGATTTAAGGATAATATAAGAATGAAAAGGGGGATTGAACCCAACTAGTACCCCTTCATTCCATTTTTCATCAAAATTTCTTCCTTTCTGACTGCAATTTGTGAGATAAACTAGAGGAGAACCTACAGGTTTAAGATAGTTAGCTGGAAGTTTCTTCTTGAACATGAGTTCCCATGGGTAGAGGTGATTACCTTCCCAAGGGATTTGGTTGAGCATAAAGCAGCAGCTACTTTTGATTATATGCCAGTATTTTTTTGGTAGACAAGAGGATTAGAAGTTGGCACAATTCAACTCAACTATAGTACAATTTGCTTTTTCTGCCCAGCCTTTATGCTGGGAGTGATAGGTTTTGGACATTAAGAGTTTGATGTGTTTTGACTTTTCAAAGTTTTTGAGAGTTGCATTGGTGAATTCCGTGCCCTTGTTGGAGAAGATATTGGAGGGATAGTAGTTGAGTCTCTTACTTTTTTTCTTGAGTATATTGATCACTACTTTGGGAGTCTCATCCTTAGAGTTCAGTGGAAAAGCAGCCAAATAACCAGAGTAATTGTCCACTACAGTAAGTAGATATCAATGGCCAGACTTAGACTGTGGGGAGATTGGAAAAACAAGGTCAAGATGAATTTTCTCAAGAGGCTTGTTTGACGGCATAGAGACCACTTAGAATTGTGATGTGTTAATGTTGATTTTTGCGCAGCTGTTGCATTGAGAAAAATTCAGTTTGTCTCTGGAAAAGAAATCTTTGAATATTGGTTTGAGAGTGGATATTTAGGCATGGCCGTACATCTTGTGAACATCTTCCAGGGATGGGCCTTGATTTAGCACCAGTTTAGATTTTTGGTTGACATGATTGACTGAGTTGTCTTTTCCTATAATTTGAGTTTTCTCAATTAAAAATAGGTTGTCCCTGATTGAGCCTTTCAGTACGGTCTGGCCCATCCTGGTAAATTTGAAGTGATTCCAATTCTGTGTAAGTGATAAAAATGCGCTAGATTATTTGAGAACCAAACCAGTCTGTCCTCCAAGGAGACCCATATGAGTAGATGAAAGCATAAGAGAGAGTGAGATAAGAGGTAAGAAAAAAATAATATGAGGAACACACCACGTGGAGATAGCTGAGAAGATAGTAGACAATGGAGATAGAGGAGAGAACCGTAGAGGGACAGTTGATGATGACAGACTGAGTGGTCCCATAGGTTAGTGATTTATGAAAGAAAAGGTATGAGAAAAGTTAGAGAATAGGATAGCAATCTCACCAAATAAAAGGGAAGTCTTGATCTGATCAGAGTGAAGTAGAAGGATGAAAAGAGAAGAAAGGAAACACAAAAGAAATAGAACTCAAGAGACAAAGCCAGAGTCAGATAACTTGGTAGCGTGACATGAAAGTGACATGCAAAAGTAACATGAGACATGAGAGAGGAGGCTGCCTGGATCAATACCTAAGTTCCGTACATAATTCCAACAGTAAGGCTACATCCTTTACTTGTAAAAAGTCCTGCACTAATTAGATTCACTACTATTTCTGGTATGTAGGCGCAGTCTTCCAGGGTAATGATTGAGTCCTTTCATTCCAGCCTCACCATACCTAATCCACATATTTTGAGGTTGGCTTCAAGCTTGCCAGTTTTCACTTCTTCTAGCTTGTCTTGCATACGTATTCTAGAGAAGTACCTTAAATTGTTAAAGATGTGGATATTGGCACCAGAGTCCAGGAGAAAATTAGGGCTGTTGTCAGCATTTATCCAGAGCATTAGAAGGGCGTGATATTTGATGGTAGATTGCTTGTTAGTCTTATTTTTCCACTCATTTTTTTGTTTGACCCACCAACTTGGAGAGATTTGTGGATGTACATGGAAGCAGGATTATTTGGGGTGAGGTTTGTTAGCCTTGTGGTATCCTTCTCTGCAGCGCATCTTAACCCTTTTGTTCTCTTTCTCAAATATGGGTTTTTTTGTTACTAGGGTGAGATCAGAATTGGATTTGGTAGTTTTTGACTGGGCCTTGCTCTTGTTGTTGTATTTTATTAAATGGTTGAGGAATACATCAATAGTTAAGAATTTTTCAACATTCATGATCTGCTGTTTAAGATTTTCAAGGATAGGGGGAAACTTGCAGAGGATAAAGTATGCAAGAATATCATTGGGTAGTTCAATGCCAACATCCATCATTTGCATTAAGGCCTATTTCATATCCGTAACAAATCAATTGATGGAATTCTTGTTGAAGCTTAAGTGAAGAAAGTAATGAAACACCCGGGCTTGATTGGAAGTTTTGGATGAAGCAAATCAACGAGTAATTTTGGCCCAGAGAAGTTTTGAGGAAATAATTTTTGAGGAATTGACCAGGTTTGTTTGAGTTATGCTATCCAATTTAGATAGTATGACTTCCAAAATTTCCCTGTCTTGTTTTGTGGAGAGTTGTCCAGAGTTCCTCATGATAGCATCCTTTATGTCCTTGAGTTTGAATAGCATCAAAATTTTTTCGCGCAAAATTGAGAATTTTTCTTGGTTGAGGGGATGAATTGCATCAACAGAAGCCTTTAGCGCAAATTGGTGGAAATAGTCTGTAGCCCCTGCTGGTTTGTTCAAGTTATGGTGAAGTTTTGGTGTCTTTTTTTGGCTTTTAACCATGATATATTTTGAGAATTTGAATTAGACAACTAAGAACCATCAGACTGAAGTTTATGATCAGATTCAGAATCAAAAGAATCAAATAAAAAGAAGCAAAGAAAACCCATAGGTAGTGCGGACACAAGAGGCTAGGCAGGCTGGAGAGTTTGAGACATAGATTCTGGACAGGAGAGAAGAAGCAGACTTGGGACAGAGAAAGAAGATAAGAACAGGTTCAAAAGAGGCGTGATCAGGTTGGCAATTGATCATGGAGCTGAGGAGCAAATCATCTTACCAGGCAGGGAATGGAAGTGAGTGGAGACGGAGAATTGGTTGAGGTATTAAATGTTTGAGAAACTTGGATAGCCAAGTAGCTAGGGAGACGGATTGAAGGATGTAGAAGATTGAGTGAGAAGGAAAGAAGAAGGAAACAAAAATGAAACAAAATATAAGAAGAAAGACAAAGAAAGATAGAGATCAGAGTTCAATCTAGAAGAGAAGAACAATCCGTCACAAGAAAATTGACATCAGAAGAGAAGAAGAGGAGCCCCTTGGAGTGGTCTCTTGGATTTAAGTTTCAGGGGTCTTGATGCAGGCGCATCTCAAACCTTAGAGAGCAAGGTAGTTGTAGGGAGAGAGTAGTTTTCCTTAAGGTGAGTGGTCAAATGACATTCCTAACATTTTTGACCTCCAGGGCCCTGGTAGGGGGATTTGACCACGCCCTCCATGGATTTGTGAGAAAGAGGGGGGAGATGGCATGTCCGCATGTTACACCCCCCCAAGTGTGTCTGAGACCAGACCCAGGTGTGTCATGAGTCCCACCTGGCCATTTGTATGGCCAGGGGCTGGTCGCATGAGGCAACCAGCCAGCATGTGACGTAACAGGGCCGTTTGTAACAGACAACTGGCCAGGGGATTGAAAAGCAAGGGGGCCTTTTCAGCCCTGTAACAGTCGGAAAACCAGAAATGACTAGAATAGGCTGGTCATAAGGGTACAGGGACTAATGCCATGTGGGATTATGTAGACCAAACCAAGTAACAAGGCCTGTAGAGCCTGTAGAGCTCTTTTGGGGCGGAAAATTTGCCTTTTGGCATGTTGTATCATGGGCCCACAAGAGGCAAATCTTTTTTACTTACGGAGCTCTTATCCCTGCTGTTTCCCATCATTCATTCACATCCAATTGCATTCATCAACAATATCATCCAACGTATTTCCCCATTGTAAGAGGCAATTAGCAATTATTGACACAAGGTTTCCAGCATTTATTTTTCTTTAATTACTTCTCATTTGCCTAAGCCAATTGCTTGCCATAATTATAACCCATTATCAGTACCAATATCATTGTTACTTCCAAGCCATCTAGGCCTTTTTACCTTACTTTGGAAAACCTCAAAGACCACAATTTTTGCAAAAAGATGTCCTATATCCCTGATTTTAGCTCCACCAAGATAGTTCCAAACAGTCAGAATTATAATTCTTGGAATGTCCTTATGGATAGTGGGCTAAAAAAAATCTGTTGTGGGGAGATAATGGATGCAGAAGACACTTTGATTAGTTCAGAAGTGCAGAAAAAGTCTTATCATCTCATCCTTAGGCATCTTGATGAGAATTGTGTGACTTGGGTTGCTGATACTCTTAGGCAAGATGAGAAAAGGAGGGGAAGCATTCTTTGGAATTTGCTTAAATCCAAGAATGCTGGTGATTCTGTTCACCAGAAGGGTATAGCCTTCAATAGACTGTTCAAGCTACAATATTCAAATTGTAAGCAGTTTGTTGCAGAGGCTAGGTCAAGTATAGCTAAGTTCAAGTCATCAGGGCTGAACATGGATCCTGGGTGTTTGTCACTCTTAATCCTTCAAAATCTTCAAAAGGAGTTTGATTCTTTAGTAAGGATCATTTCTGAATTAGATCCTCTTCCTGGGGAGGAGGATTTCCTGAAGAGGATTGAAAAGGATGACCTTCAATTCATGATGAAGGGGGGCTCTGGAACAGCCCTTGTTGGAAAGACTGGAAAATCCTGCAAGAAGGCAAAAAAGGATTTTTCCAAGGTCTTATGCTATGATTGTCAGAATAAGTGACATTATTCTAAGGATTGAAAGGAGGCCAAGAAGAGGAAGAAGTCCAAAGCAAATGAAAAGGAGGTCAATATTACTACAGAAAAAGTTTCAATAGTGGCATTGATTGGTCCAATGGGACAGGTTTTTGGGGAAGAAGGTTCCAACAAGAAGGCCAAAATTGATGAAGATCAAGAAATTGAATTGATTGATTATGAATTGAGTAATCTTAACCTCAGAGATGAGAACTCATCAGTAACTGATAAAGCTTCTTTCCTATTAGGAGGATTCAAGGAGGACCTTCTTGTTCTGATTTATTCTGGTTGTACAGATCACATGTTCTTTGAAACAAATTTATCTTCAAATCTTAGTTATTATGATGGAGTTGTAAATATTGGTCAGAAAGGCAGAAAAAATCAGATTAAGGGAAATTGAAAATTTATTCTTGCAAATCACTTGGCTTTCAAAATTTCTTTTGAGAAAGTGTTCTATGTACCAGAGTTTCCTTATGAACTTGTGTCTCTTGGGGTTTTATGGAAAAAATTTTTCCAGATTTTTTATCTTAAATGAGATAGGTTTTTCACTGATATGGATGGGAGAAAGGTTCTTTGTGGAAAAGTTTGGAATAAGCTTTTGTGTGCAAGCTTGTTCAAATTCCCAGCTATGAGCACTGTTTCCCACAATAGAAGTGGCCATAAGGTAAAGAATAGCAACTGTGAGAGCTGTACCTTGGGGGCTAAGACTAGAAATGTGTTATCTAAGAGTTGAGACCCCACTGATGTTCCTAGAGAGGAATTTTCCATGGATTTGGCAGGGCCATTCACACCAGAGTCCCTTGTGGGGAAAGATACTTCATCAATTTAGTTGATAGTGCAACTAATTATGTTTGGGTTAAACCAATTCAATCAAAGGATCAAAACACAGAGGAGGTTTCTGTAATCTTCAAAGTTTGGAAACAGAATGGTCTGATGAAGGAGATCAAGAGGGTTATTACTGATGGAGTTGGTAAATTTGTGAGTAATTGAAAGATTATGGTATTGTTCATATAGTCACTACTCAATGTACTCCACAGAATAATGGAATAGTTTAGAGAATGAATAGGAACTTAGTAGACAAATTAAGAAATATTATGTCTCAATCTGGTCTACCAAAGTTTTTATGGGCTGGGTTGATGTGTACAGATTTTCTGTTGCACAACATTGTAGGTGTTAATGGGAAGAGTCCTCATTATCAGTTTTGGAAGTTGTACCCCAGAACTTCACACCTAAGAACAATTGGTTTCTAAGTGTTTTATAGTGTCAACCATAATGAGATGGTTGGTAAGTTAGACCATAGAGCCAGAACAGGGGCACTTGTAGGCTATGATTTAATAAGTAAATTTTATATGATCTATTGTCCAGGGACAAGAAAGGTTATCCATAGTAGGGATGTAAAATTTGATGAAAGTACCTTTCAACTCAAAAGGAGTGAAGATTTTTTGGTGAATAAGCCACAGCAATAAATATCTTTAGAGCATATTTAAACAGCAAAGGCTGAGGAACATGTGGTTCCAGAAGATGAAGAGATGGCAGACGTGCAACCAGAGGTTTCATTACCCGCTTCAGGGGAGTCTGTTGATTTGGAACCTGATGAGCCTCCACCTCCTGTTAGAAGGAGTGGTAGGGTGAGAGTAACAGTTGAAAGGTACGGGGAATGGAAGTCCCATTATGCTGCTGCAGGATATGAGGAAGATACATTTCAGGAACAGTTTATTTTCAATGAATTCCTGGAGTTGAGTTCAGAAATGGGCAACAGGGTTAACCAAAATAGGTTTGGCCAAGCTATGAATTCTGATGAGAGAGCCAACCGGAAGAGTGCTATTTTTGAGGAATTTGATTCTCTAGAGAATAATAGTGTCTTTGAAGTGGTTAAGCCGGATGCTGTTCCAAAAGGAAAGAACAATTCTCATTTCCTGATGGTTTTTGTGAATGGTTAGTATATACTAAACCAGAAACTATGAATAAAATCTGTGTTAGAAGTTTTCTTTTCGCAGATAAAGGGCAATGTGTCCTCGAGCTGTTTAGATCCCTGTATGGATTGAAGCAAGCAGCTAGGTTTTGGTATAATACCATGAGTGAGAAACTGAACAGATTGGTTTTAAGACATCTGAGGCCAAACATTGTCTTTTTGTGAGAAAGGATGCAATTTTGTTTGCATGGGTTGATGAAATTATGATTATTGGAAATGGTAAATAGAGATTCATCGATACACTCAGAAAGGAATTCAAGATAAAATATCTTGGTCTGGTGCAACAGGTGCTAGAAATTAAATTCAGTAATAGTAAGAATGGTATTAAGTTAGACCAGAGGAATTGCATGGAAGCTCTTCTTAAGAAATATGGCTTAGAGGATGCAAAGGAGTTTGATACTCCCATGCAGTCAAAAATTTGTTTAGATAAGTCTACAGATGAGGAGTATCTGTAGTTTTTTCAATCTGGGAATGACTACAGGTCAGCTGTTGGATCTCTGAATTATTTGGGGAAGTGTGCAAGGCCCAATATTGCTTTTGCAATTGGTGTCTTGTTGAAACACTTAGAGAAGCCAAGCATGAGGAATTGGTCAGAGATTTATGAGGTATCTCAAAGGAACGCACAGTCTGGGACTTTTGTTAACAAAGTCAGCAAACTTTGATTTGGTTTTTTATTCCAATGCAAGTTGGGCAGATGGTTAGACTAAGAAATAACAAGTGTTTTTGTATTGTTCTTAGTTAAGAATCTGGTGTCATGGATGTCCAAGAAGGCATTGGAAATAATTCTTTCATCAACAGAGGCTGAGTATAGAGCTTTCTTAGCATCTTCACAGGAAGAAAAATGGTTGAGAAAATTCTTAGAGGATACTCATAAACCACAAGATTTTGCATTATTTTATTCCAATAACCAGAGTTCCATTACATTGGCGCAGAACCAAGTGTTCCATTCAAGAACAAAACATATTGATGTTCACTATAACTATATTTGCAATTCAGTTGACTGCAAAGAGATTGTGTAGAGGTACATGCCCACTGGAGCAATTATTGCGGATATCTTGACTAAGGCTTTAGATAGGAACAAGCATCAAGGCTTTGTGACTAATATGCAGATTTCACCCCTTTTGGATTAAGGGGGTGTGTTAAAATACGTATGCACTCAAGTGTGTGCTGCATATACGTTTAATCTAAACGGGATGCACATATGGGCCTCTGCCTCCCATTGGACACTCACACGGACAATACGGGCCTGTGTGGATGTCGCAGATTTGGGGAAAATGGCCTCAAAACATGTGAAACAAGCCTATTGGTACACAGGCCCTAACGGGCCCGGTGGGGTGTATGGGAAAATAGAGCCAGATGGGCTTGTATGGGAATTATTGGTCCCAAGGTTCATTTTGGACATACTTGGCCAGACAGGCTGGCCGGCCAGAGTATGATTAATTGATGTTTTGGGCTTGGGGACGCCACCCGTCTTGCAGCCCGTGTTGCGGCCCGCTTGGGGCGGCTTGTTTCTCTCAGTAGGGCCCATGCATGGCCTGAAAGCTTTCTTGGGGCCGCCGCAGTGGCCAAGGGACCCCGTGCGGCGCAAAGCCGCACTGAGCTATTGGCCAGGGCCAACGGTTGGAGCCGCAGGAGCTGGGTCTGGCAGCCCAAGCTCCTCCCACTCCCCTTGCTTTCCATCACAAGGGAGAATAGGATTGTTGGCTGTGTTGAACCAGCCAGTGACTGGTCAGGGTGGGGGGGACTTCATCACCCTCCCACCCAGATGGAGTGGCTGGGCTGGTTGCAACAAGGCAACTGGCGGTGGGGGGGAGCTGATTGCCCTCCCACCACTCCCCCCCCTCTTCCAAGGGGAGGAGCAAAAGACTGAGGGGGATCTGACCACCCCCCTGCCCACCTACCTTTGACAACACCCTGGGGGTTTTGACCTCCAGGGCCCTGGTAGGGGGATTTGACCGCCCCCTCCAGGGATTTGTGAGAAAGAGGGGGGGGATGGCATGTCCACCAGTTACATCCCCCCCAAGTGTGTCTTAGACCAGACCAAGGTGTGTCCTGGGTCCCACCTGGCCATTTGTATGGCCAGGGGCTGCTTGCATGAGGCAACCATCCAGCATGTGAGGTAACAGGGCCAGTTGTAACAGACAACTGGCCAGGGGATTGAACATAAAGGGGGCTGGTTCAGCCCCATAATGGTGGAAACACCAGAAATGACCAGAATAGGCTGGTCATAAGGGTACAGGGACTGATGCCATGTGGGATTATGTAGCCCAAACCAAGTAACAATGCCTTTAGAGCCTTTAGAGCTTGTTTATAGCGGAGAATTTGCCTTTTGGTATGTTGTATCATGGGCCCACAAGAGGCCAATCTTTTTTAATTAAGGATCTCTTCTCCCTGCTGTTTCCCATCATTCATTCACCTCAAATTGAATTCATCAACAATATTGTCCAACATATTTCCCCATTGTGAGAGCCCATTAGCAATTATTGATACAAGGTGTCCATCATTTCTTTTGATTTAATTACTTCTCATTTTCCTAAGCTAATTGCTTTCCATAATTTTAACACAATGGTGCTGACCATTCATGGCAGGTCTTTGTTGTTGCCCCCAATAAGGGTAGAGGCAGCCAAGGCCTTGGGAAGATCAATCAAGGGGTGCTTGAAAGCTGGCATTCAACTGTAACAACCACTGCAAGAATTGAAAGGTTCACAGGTGAAGGGCAAGCAACATTTTGTGGGCCTTCAGATGAGAAAATCAAAATGATTTGGACAATGATTAACATGAGGGTGATGATGGCTTGATGACAGAGGTTTGAGAGTTGATTGGAAACAATACCAATGGCCGCAAGCAACCTCTTGCTGGTTTTAAAATCTTATTCTTACAACGTTATATTGTCTTGCTCTATTTTAAGATATTCATTGTCCACCTAGAGCCAAATATTTTTGTTTTGATTTATGAAAATATGCACCTCATTTTTGCGTGGTTCTGTTTTCTTTTTATTTATTTATCATTTATCATTATTTTTTTTTATTATCTCATATTGTGCCTTTGTCATACTTGCTGCTGATACCTTCAAATGTACTGGTGTGGTAACTTCATTCCCCAATTGGCGCGTTGTTACTACTTGGCTCTCTTCAACTCAATCCAAACAAGGAGGTCTTGATCCTCTCCATCAACAAACTGACGGCAAACCCACTTGTAAAATTCCTGAAACAACAAAAAACTCAAGGCAACCCTCAATCAATTTATGTTCCCCCGCAGCCAGCTTGATTATTGTAAGAATCAACTCTCCAAATCACCAATCAACAACAACTCACTTTACTCTTACACAGATCACTAAAGGCGCTCATTGGGAACGTTTGACACATTGTGCATGGCTGTCTCAATCTCTTCTGATCAATCAATCTCCTTCAATAAAAAACCTTCTCCTCATTTTTATTTCTTTGTTTCTTTGGATCAGAACTCCATTTGTCAACTCTCATTCTTGAATACTCATTTCTTCTAAACTCTCCACTTATTGGTTTCATTTTTATGCAATCAATTCCATTCTGTTCTTGGTTACCAACATAATTTCTCTCATGGTTAAAAGCCTTTCAGCTTGATATGGATTGTCTGGGGCCATCAACAACTCCAGGACCAGGGGGGGATTCCATGAACTACAAATCCCTCGCCATCAAGTTTTTAATCAAGTCCACTCCACTACTCATGGCAGACAACTACAGCATGTGGAGGAAGAAGTTCAAGAAACTGTTCAAACTGCAAGGAATTTTTAACACCATGGACAATCCTGACGAGTTGATACATCTTGATGGAGAAATCAACCAGGATTTTGTGGCACACCTAATGGCCAAACTGGACTCCAACACCTATGACAATGTTATCAATGACCCCAATGAGGATGACGCCAAACCCATCTGGATCTCAACCCAAAATCATTTTGCCTCTTCTAAATCAGCAAATAAAGCAAGATTATTCAATGGATTTTTTCATCTGTCCATGGACTCAAACATCAACAGTTTTGTTACCTTGATAAAGGTTTACCTAAAGAAAATGACCAAAGTAGGTGTCAAACTTCCCACCAACATCATTGCCTATCTAGATCTTTTCAAATTCCAACCTTCCATGCAAAACATGAAATCTCAAATCATGCACACAAAAACCAAAATGAAGATTGACATTGTGCTGGATCATCTCATTCAACACAAAAACAAAGTGATATCCCAAGAGGATTGTGCTGAACCTGTCAATGTAGCCCTGTATTGTGGACCTAGATGCGAAAATGGTACAAAGAACCCCGCTTTTACATCACACCCTGCCAGTTCATGTTGGTTTGAGTTTCCAGAACTCAAGCCTTCAAAATCTCACAATCGCGGCAAGAAATCTAAGTCAAAGCCATAAAACAAGGTACATTTTTATTCTTTTATCTGTGGGATGATTGGCAGCTCAGATGGTTCAGATGCTCTCTCTTGGCAATTCATTTTGGATTTGGGGTTCTTGGTTCTTATGATCATTGACAAAGACTCCTTCAATCATCTTCTCCTTAGCAATGGCTCAGATAAGGTTCTTACGGGCAAGGAAGATGCAGCCATCACCATAAAAGGGACTGGAGAGGAAGCACTTGCTACCAAAGATTCCTTCATAGCGCTGTCAAACGTGGTATGGGTTCCTGACTCAACCGTGAACCTGATTTCTCTGGGAGCGCTTATGACAAGAGGAGCGTTGATCACTATTGATTCTAGTCGTCAACCCAGCACTTTCAAACTTTTCAAGGAGGGAAAAATGCTTATATCTGGGAAAATCAACAACAATCTATTTTTAATTGACATTCTGTCTGAGCCAAGAGCTTCCTATTACTCACAAGAGGACCTCATGAGGGTCCATCAATCACTAGGAAACGCTAGTCTGGGCAGAATGGAGAATTTCCTAAAGTACCCCATACCATTGGCGGATAAGGATACATTCAATTTTCTCAGCTGGGACAAGGTGAAAATCACCCAAAAACCATTCAATTGTCAACAGAATGTCTCTTCTGAATGCTTTGAAAGAATAAATCTAGATCTGATTGGTCCAATAAACCCCACCTCTAAAGGCCTGTTCAAGTAAATACTGAACCTAATTGATTCCTATTCTGGGTATCTAGCAAGCTTCCCTCTTAAGTTGAAAAGTGATGCAGCGGACATAATAATCTTTGTCATCAAAAACCAACATTGGAAGACTGGTTGGTATCCAAAGGAGGTGTGCTCTGAAGGAGGAGGGGAGTTTGTCAATTCAAAACTACAAGCGTACTATTGTGGTAACTACATCAATCAAATAGTCAGTGAACCGTATCATTCACAACACAACAGTAGAAGAAAAAAAGCAAAGCAAACAGTAATTGAGGCTTCCAGAGCTACTATCTACAATACCAGTCTACCAAAATCCTTCTGTCACAAGGTAGTTAGAGGCTGCTGTTTGATGCTCAACCAAATTCCAAAAGAGAAGGGTGAAGATTCACCCTGGACTAAGATGCACAACAAGGATGTACCAAAAGATTATATCAAACCAATTGGCTCTTCCCTCACGTACAAACTGAACAGCACTGACATAAATTCTAAACTAGATGAAAGAGGACCTTTTGGAATTTAAGTAGGTTTCAATCTGCAGCTCTTGTCATATAAAGTGATTAACAAGGCTGGTAAGATCATTGACACCAAACATGTAATATTCAATGATCAAAAGCCTGTTTGAATCCCAGCCAAGGAAAATCTCTTTCAAGCCCCAAAAGCTCCTCAAGCTTCAAATCAATTTACTGGCACCTCTAACATTGCACCACCAATCAGACAAGCTGAAGAAATCAAAGGGGAATCCGTAAGCAAAGCCTCAGATCTTGAAAGCAAGACAAGTTTGGTCAACAAGGCTTCAGTAGAGCAAGATCTTTGACCAACCTTAAGGAATAGAGACAAAATTTCCAAACTGGATTGATATGGCTTTGTTGCAGACAAACTACCAACAACTCTTGAAGAGGCCATGCAAACCCCACACTGGAAGGAGTTGGCGGAAAAAGAGTTTGCCACCATTGATGACCAAGAAGTTTGGGAGGAAGCCAATGAAAACCAAGTCACCAATCCCTTGAACACCGTTCCCGTCTTTAAAATAAAGCACAACGCTCACGGCAAGCCTGACACCTTCAAAACTCAACTCTCCGTCCAAGGTTTCAGTCAAAGATACTGTTTAGACTATCTGAAGACCTATACACCAACTGGTAAGGTGGCTTCACTATGGGAAATCCTCACTTATTTGGCAGACAAGGACCTCAAACTTCTGAAGCCTGATGTCAAAGGCGCGTTTTTACACTCAGAACTAGACAAAAAAGTCTTTATCAAGACTCCCTATGGCTGAAATTGCAAATCAATATACTTAAGACTCAAGAAATCATTGTACGGACTGAAGCAAGCACCAAAAATTTGTATGGCATGCTGAGTGATTGGATCAAGTTGGAAGGATTCTCAGAATCAAACTGCAATCCATTTCTCTACATTGTAAAGAATGGTTTCTCAGTTTTTTTCTTTCATGTGGAAAATCTAGTTGTAGCAGGAAATTTCAACCAGTTCAGGGATTCCTTCCTTTCCAAATTCAAAAACTCATCAGATCACAAACCAAACATGCTGCTTGTAATAAAAGTTGTATGCAAGGAGGGCCTTATTCAGCTGTCATTTCCCCTTCATATCAAAAAATGGTTTTCTGAGCTCAAGATGACAAATTTTTGTGCCGTATCCACTCCTTGTACTCCCAGTCTTCATCTTGCACCAGCTAGTGAGGACAATCATCAAGATTTCCTCAAGCTCCAAGTCAACTACAGGTCTCCTATAGGTTGATTGAACTTCATAGCTGGTCTCACTTGCCCAGATATTAGCTTTGCTGTTTCCAGCCTAGCCAAATACTGTGAGCTCCCGGGCATGAGTCATTGGAACAAAATTTTTCATTTCTGGAAGTACCTTTCAAACACTAAAAATCTCACTCTCACCCTTGGTCAACAATCAATCTTAGACAGGCTCATCTGTTTCAGTGATGCAACCTGGGGTGACAACCCTACAACAAGAAATTCTCAAAGCGGTTTCATATGCTCATTCAAAGGAAGCCCTCTCTATTGGAATAGCAGAAGGCATAAGAATATCACTCATTCCTCCACTGAATTGGAATGTGTGGCTTTGTCCAGCTGTTAACTTGAAGCTTTCTGGCTGCAACATCTAATCTAAGAAATATATTGCACTAAGTTCAAATGTCCTCTTCACCTTATCAACAACAAGGGACTCAATCACAAAATTAAACAATTTCTATCAATCTCAAAGGCTAATTATATAGATATCAAAACAAAGAGTCTGAAACACGATTTTGAAAATGGCCTAATTGATCTCAAGTTGATTCCTTCTCTCTTGATGACAACCAATGCTCTGACCAAGGCCGCAAACAAGACTTCAAATACCCATCTCATAAATGCATTCAGCTCTCTATTTCATTGATTGATGAGTTGATTGGAGCTGTTAAAATCTTATTCTTACAATTTTCTATTTTATTGCTCTATTTTTAGATATTCATTGTTCACCTACAGCAGAATCTTGTTGTTTTGATTTATGACAATACACACCTCATTGGTGCATGCTTCTGTTGTCTTTTTATTTACTTATCATTTATCTTTTTTTTTCTTTATCTCACATGGTGCCTTTGTCATACTTGCTGCTGGTACCTTCAAACTTACCAGTGTGGTCACTTCATTCCCCAATTGGCGTTTTGGTACTACTTGGCTCTCTTCAACTCAATCCAAACAAGGAGGTCTTGATCCTCTCCATCAACAAACCAATGGCGACCCCACTTGGACAATTCCTGAAAAAACAGACAACTCAAGGCAGCCCTCAATCAATTTATGTTCCCCAGAAGCCAGCTTGATCATTGTAAGAATCAACTCTCCAACTCACCAATCAACAACAACTCACTTCACTCTTACACAGATCACTCAAGGCGCTCATTGGGAATGTTTGACACATTGTGCTTGGCTGTCTCAATCTCATCCAATCAATCAATCTCCTTCAATCCAAAACCTTCTCCTCATTTTGATTCCTTTATTTCTTTGGATCAGAACTCTGTTTGTCAACTCTCATTCTTGAATACTCATTTGTTCTAAACTCTCCACTTATTGGTTTCATTTTTATGCAATAAATTCCAGTCTGGTCTTGGTGACCAACATAATTTCTCTCAGCTGGTATGTCAGATGATTGAAAGGAGGCTGACAAGGTGACAGAGATGGGGATGGTATGGTGATGGCTTTTTTGGATGAGCCAATGCTGATAGATGAAGGTGATGAGCCAATACCAATGATGGCCAGCTGGATGGCAATTATGAGGATGAGGAGTGGGAAGGCCACCTGCATGCGCTTGGCCAAAAAATCAGGCTACAAGCGCAAAGAGGGGGAATTGAACGGAAGATCAAGGGATTCAAAAACCCTGGAGAGGAGTACCTTGACCGCTAGTACATGGAGGAGTTATGAGAAGGAATAATAGAAGGGTTTCCAAAGTAATAGCACAATTTTTTTTTTGAGGTGTCCCAAATTGGTCACCACAACGGATGAAATATTTTAAAACATTCTCTTCTATGTAGGCTTGTAGGGTGCAATTTTCACTTTGAGATAGGGAGTAGACTGGCCCTACTGCAGGAAGAGGTCCTTCCAGTTCGCTTTGGTGATTTTAAGGACAGTTAGGAGGGAGTTGATCTTCTTTAAACTTGGAGAAAAAATCTAAAAATAAATGTTAATCAGCAGGAACTTTCTCTAACACAGTTTCTATTTCTTCAGGGTCTTCATAAATATCAAACTTATCCCAGTCAGCTGAAGTGTTTTTGTGGGGATTCAGAGAAATTTTAGAAGAGGTAACAAATTGCATGATATGAAAGGATGAAGCCCTACATTCCTCCTCCAGAGAAATAGTCAAGGCATCAGTGAATATCCAAGAAAGCTGAGAAATTGTTGAAATTAATGGGAATTGGATGGAGTCTTGAGGATGAAAACATTCTGAAGTGAGGGGAAATGCAATGGACTGCAGTTCCAGAGGCAGAGTAGAAGGAAAACCAGTTGAAGGTAGGTTGGCCATGTTGAGTTCAACAAAGTTGGAGGAATGTTTGACAGTTGGCTGGTGTCTTGGGGTGATCAGCCCCATCTTCCAGTGCACTTCAGGATCCCAGTGGTGAAGGAAGTTGATTACCAGGATGAATACTTCTGAGAATGGTGCATCTATAAGGAGGAATTCCCATTGAAAGCTCAATAAGAAGGAAGAGAGACCACCCAATTTACCTTGTGGGTAATTAGCTGAGAGGGTGACTTGTTAGGACTGAAGTTTAGGAGAGGAATATGTTTTCCCAAGGAAGTTTGCTGCAAGGAAATCTTTAGAAGCATAGTATTAGACATTAAAGATTGAGTAGCACCTGAATCAATCAAAACAATATGACTCAATTCCTGGTGAAAGAGAATAAAACGCAAGCCTTTGGAAAGTTTTTCAGAGTAGTATTTTTTTTATCTTTTGTGCCCTAAAATTAGGAGGGTGATAATACTGGAGTAAAGCAGGAAAACCAAATAGTTGTTTTTTTGGCTTGAAAGTAGAGGAAGAGTTGGATTTGGAAGGAGTTTTGGAGACAGGCTTCTTTTTAAATTTGTCCATCCTGCGCTTCCCTCCACAATACATACATAGTCCTTCCTTCTACCTGCTTGCCTTTTCTTCAGATTTGAGCTTGCAATCAGGCCCTAAGTCCAAGGTAGGTTTGTTTTGGGAAGATTTCTTATTTTCAGATTTTTCTTTCTTCTTGGCCTTACCTTTGCCCTTGTCAGAATTAGAGGAATAGGTTTTGGATTGAGAGGAGTTTTGCTTTTTAGAGTGGCTTGGATGGGAAGAATTTTCCTTGACTCATTGTGGTACCTGGTATTGTAATCTAAAACCACATCCATGAGTTCTTGAAGGGTGTCTACAGAACCATTGTAACTGGCTAGTTGTTCCAGAAGTTGAGACTGGGGAATTTTTCAAAAAATGGAAATAGAAGGCTCTATCACCCCATCCAGAAAATTTAGTCATAAGGGATCCAAATTCTGTGATTTGGGTTGACGCTTATCCAGAGTCTGTCATCTTCAAATTCACAAGGTCCTTTTCTGCTTTGGTTACTTCCAGACAATTGCCAAAGAGATTATGAAGTTGCTCCATCAAGTGTTCCCAGGAGTTGAGCAGGAATGAAGGCTCTTGATTGGAGAGATGAGACTGATAGGTTTGGATCCAATTTGTTGTGTTCCCAGAGAGATAGGAGATGGGAAAAAAAATTCCTTCTGTCCACACAAAAGGTTCCTTCATTGTTTGCAAAGATGAGTTCACAAGCTTGTAAGAAAGTTCTGAGCTTGGTAGGATTTCTGCCTTCAAATTTTTCTGTAGGGTTCATCAATTGAGCTCTAAAGTTTCCAGAGTGAGAAGTACTGTTTTTGGAGGTTGAGAGAGTTTAGCTACCACTGAATTCATACTTTGGAGCAAGGCTAGGAGAGTAGGGTACACAGCAGGAGGTTGAGGAGGTTGGATTGGGAGAGCAGGAATTGCATTTGAGGCAGAAGTCTGGGAAGCATCTTCCTGAGGTCCAGAGGTTGGTGAATTAACATTGCTAAGGATCCTCAAATCAAAGCCTGAGTCTATACTTTCTTCCTCCTCCTATTCCTCTGTCTCAGGGAGAGGAATAAGCTGGGATTTTACAAAGGGCAATCCAATCCAAAACCTGCTTGAGGATATTGGCCAATTACAAAATTAGAAAGAGGTCTGAAAACAGTAGTAAAAGGAGATAAGGAAGCTCTTGGAGGAGCTGGGGTAAGCATACCAGTATCCATGATTTTGGAAGCTGGTGCAGCAAGGCTTGAAAGTTTCCTCCCACATCAATGGGCTTGAGGATTAGATTGATTGTTATCCGGTATGTCTAAGGTAGAACCACTTCCTCTGGGTGCCCTGGTAATTGGTGGACTGGAGATGATGGAAGGTTGTACACATTGAAGAGGCATGGTTTCCACTTAGACCATAGGGAAATGACCCAAGGAAAGTACCTGGAGAAGAGAGTAAAGGAATGGCTGCAAAAAAGTTCTTGAGGTTGTACAACTTCCGTCAAAGCGGGTCAAAGCAGGTTGAATCGGTCAAAGTCAGAGGTCAGAGAAGTTGAACTCACTCTTCAAAGCATTGAATTCAAAGTTCAAAGCGTCAAAGTTGAAGTAGTCAAAGTCCAAGTTTGTCAAAGCTCAATAAAACCTATTGGATCCATCAAAGTAGGGGAATAGTTTGAAAATGCCGTTTAAGCGTTGAACTTTTTGTCAAAGCTGCGTTTAAGGGCCAATTGGTGGAAAAGGTTGGAGAAGGATAAATTCCTCAGTGATTTCCATTGGAAATGTGGAGGCCACACACTGTTTAGCACTGTACCACTCACACCTACAAATATTGCAGGTAGTGTTATCCATAAGATGGAATGGGTTGGACTAGATGGATGGAATAGGTCTATTGAGATATAGAGATGGGTAGCAATCAAGGGGAAGAAATTATTATAATGTGACAACTGCCTCTGGAGTGCAAGGGGCTGAAGGCACAGGAACTACTTCTCACAGAACTCAGGATGGAGAAATGAAATTTATTTCAATAAGGAAGCAATGTAGAGTAATAAAAATGATAAGGAGAAGAATCAAGGAGTGAGGCTCAGAAGGAGTTTGAAAAATGAATCCTACAAGAGTAATGCCAAAGGGGTGGGTGAGATAAGTAAGGTAGGCTGGATGGCTTTCTTTTTCTGAGATGAAACCAATTGGAAGAGGGACTAACCAATAAGAAGTAGTATACTAATTATTTGAGGGGAATTAGTCCAGGAGGGAAGGAGAGGCCAGTATATTTGAGAACTGAGAGGAGGCCTTGAGGAGGGAGGACTGGTGCTGGGGCTGGGATTCCACACGGCAATAAATGTTGACCAAATGGTCTGGGGGCTGGGGATTGACAGATTGGGTAGTGGGCCTTTCCAGGAAGGCATGGCATGTACTGAACTGGAGTATGTGAAGTCCAGCCAGGATTATGTACTATAGGTTTAAAGTATTTAATTCTCATACCAGATAGAGTTGAGGGAGAGATGAGGGTGAACCAAGCCATAGAGAGATGTAGGGTATGCCTGGGAGATTACCTAAGTGCTGCAGGGTATTCAGGAGGAGAATTCAGGAGATGCAGCATGTGGATCCAGGGTTGGAAGGTAGATTGTACTGAGAATTGATTCTGGCTGAGGGTTGAGTAAGGCTGAGGAGAATGAGTCAGGTTGTGGTTATGACACCATTCTTGGTGGCTGCTCCATGCTTAGTGGATAATCAATGAAAGGAAGATGTTATTTTCAAACAAGAGCTGCAGGGTTGGATGATGATGGGAGAGAAGATGAGATTGAGTGTTGAAAGTATGATCAAACAGACCAGGGAAATCTTTGAATTGAGATTTGGTAGGATTTTTTGATGGCTGGATTGTATTTTGGTCTTGGAGATGGCGGAGAAACAGTGCAGTAGGATGTGGTTCTCTGTTTTATTCTTTAATTTATATACTTTATTCAAAAAAACCCACTTTTTATTTGGGTAAATCTGACACCCCTTTTTTTAAATAAGTGGGTTTTTTCATCTTTTAATGGAAGTTTTGAAATGGTAGATTTGGGTTAAAACCTGCCATTCAAAAAATGGCGGGTTTTCTAAATCTGATACACCCTATTGGTTACACCGTTTTTAGCTTTTACAGCTACCTTGAATTTTTGGGGCATTTTTTGATTCTGATTTCCAGATTTATTTTTTGGAAGATTTTTAACAGGCCCACTTGGGTGCTTTGAATGATAACCTGTTTCTCAGGTAGCTTGTTTGAGAAAATTACTGGATTTTTCAAGTTGTGAATGTTAAAAATATGGAAGATTTCTATGGTGATGAAATGATGAAAGGTGATGAAAAGGTCTTATGTTGCCAAGAGAAGCAGATCAGACAGTCAATGAGGCACTCAGGTTCAAGTTTAGTCAGAAAAAATGATTGAATTTCACTAGATCAGACACAGGCTTAAATAGTGTAAGTACAATATGGTTGACTAGTGGTTAATGACAAAAGATAATGTTGAATAGAAAGCATTCAATCCCAAACCATTAGAGTCTGCAAAGCTTGCAGCATCACTTCAGGCTGGATTGAGACAGGGAAGAGAATCAAGGATTCAAGATAAAGAACCCACTAGAACTGTTACTACCTAGAACAATAGGAAGATGTAACCAGACAAGAACACTCATGAGCAATAAAATAAAGATAAGCCGCTAGGGAAAATGATAAAGATGTAACTAGAACTATAACTAACCCTGTATAGTATAAATTAAACACTGGAAAAAGTCACTCAAGAGCTGATTATAAACAGATATTGCACTCAAGGTTTAGGCAATACACATAAGAAAATAAAATTCCAACAGTGAAAAATGGTACAAAATTATTTTGAGTGCCCATGATGGTGTGGAATCTAAAGGGATAATGGAAAATTAAAAAGATAGACTTCTGGAAGCCACTGGAGGGGAAGTTATTATCACCACTAATTTTGAAAAATAGAGGTAAAATAAGGTGGTATTGAATTGCCTGCCCTTCTGGACTTTTATAAGTCTGAAAAATAATGTTTTTTTTTTCAAAAAAAAACAAATTAGTAGCTTTTTTCTTTCATACTTAGAACAGGGCTCCAATCAGACCTAGATTAGTCATTATATGAGATTTTTAGGCTTTGAAAGTTATTTACCAGTTGCAATTGATTAATGGTGAGGGTTAACCAATTTATTAATCAAGAAATTTTGACTTTTCTTTACAATTTTTCCAATATAATTAAATGTTTAAGGGTTTGATTAAGGTATTTAAACAGGAAGAAGACCCAAGGATGGTTTTTAGAACAGTTCTTGTGATGGAAAAAAAGCTTGTTTACTGTTTTTTGTGCCCTTATTTTTATATAAGGGTATTGATCATTGAAAAATAAGGGGCTTCTTTTTTTAATAATAGTTGCTGGATAATATAGATATTTTCAAGAAAATTTATTCATGGAAACCTATCAATATTTTGAAAGATCAATGATAAGTCTTAAAAATTCTATCAATTTCCTTTCATGCAATTTCTGTTTTAATAATACTCTTGTAATGGTTAGGTGGGCAGATGCCTTGCTATGATCATATTCCAAGGGGAAAAACTTGAATAGGTAAAAAAAGAACACCTTTTATTGAAAACCTATTCCTCTGGGGATTCCCAGGAATTCCATTAGGGATTTTCTGAACACCTCTGAGCACAGTAAAAATACAGGCGGGTACAGGTATGTATGTAAATTAGACAATAATTCTGGTGAGAAAAACATGAAACATGCTTATAAGAAATGTATGCAACCTTTGGTAACTAAGATTGTATATAAGGCATGATAAACTAGTGGAAGAATAATTGATTTGGTGTTTATGGGGATAATTCACAGGCCTTACCTTTTATAAAATTTTGCAGTTACTCCCTGAAGCTTTACTTATTTTTTTTATTTGGAAAAATGTCAAAAATGCTTGGAAAATGGATGCATTCTCTAGTAGCTAAAAATTGTACAACTTGCCTGATTGAACTAGGAGAAAATTATTGCGTTGGATTTTGCTGAGAACACTTCTAAGGTATTAAATTGTATAATATAGTGCAGAAGCTCCCTGAAGCTTGATTCAATTGAGATTTTTAAGTTCTTGATAAAATAGAGAAATCCAGTTGAGACACTGTCTGTAATTTAATCATAACAAGCCTTATACTGTAATTGAGAGAGAACAGATCCATACTTCAGGGATTAGGGCTCTGGGGCTGAGAAAGAATCTGGGGAACTTCTGAGTAGGTTGGTTAATGATTCTGAAATAGATTTAGGAAGGAAATCAGAAGTTTTAGGATTTGAGGGATTGAAATAAAATATAGTAGCTTAGAGATTCTTCCTTGTAGTTCAATTTATTTGGTGTTAGATTTTAGTCCTGAGGAAATTTAAGTTCAAGTGGAGTTTTAGCAGTTTTGATGACAGGTAGATTGAGGATAAGGCAAAGAAAAGAATGGAAGAAATGAATGCAAAGAAATAATGAAAAAAGATTGATTTGACAGAGGAGTCAAGAGCTAGATGGCATGAAGTCAATCGGAGTATTCACAGGGATGTGTCCTGCATGGTTAGGAATTTCAGTCACTATCTTGAACAATTTCCAAGATTAAAAATTTGCTTAAAAGCAATAGTTTTATTATTATTTTCATTCAACAGAAATATTAGAAAAAAATCTTCATTTTTAAAATGGCCAGAGGATTTTAACATCTTGATGGAACACAAAAATAGTAAATGATAACTTCTTCCAGTATTTGAACCATTTCAGTTAGTTCCTATCATTTTAAAAAATTTTATATATACTTCTTTTGGAGAAATATGTGAATCAAAAGTTTGGTTGGAACATTTATTATTGAAAATAAATCATAACACAAAATGAAAAAAAAGATTGAAAAAATTCAAGATAGAGTAAACATAGTTTTAAATTTCAATTGGAAATTTTCTTTAAAAATTCTTTTCCAGCCTTGAAATTCTTTTGAATTCTCTTCCTATGATTACATTCAATTCATTCACTAATTCAACAGGTTCAACCAATGATTCCAATCCCCCAATGTATATCCTTATTTTTTTTAGATAACTTTGGCATTTGTAAATTATTTCTTTGTTTTTCAACTCAATCCTTTCCTTTTCTGATTGTGAAAATTTTCCATTTGTTTTGATCAACCACAACAAATTTTCCAGATATTCTCACCACAAAAAAACTAGTGGCACTTGCTAGCAAGTGCCATCAAGGAAGCTTTGGTTGAAGCTCTGTCCAATCTCTAGTTGAAGGTATTTTCATTCTCTAACATGTTTTTGGTTCACAGTGACTGTGCACAATGTAGAGTGACTGCACAATGCACAGTGACTGTGTGCAATGAACAGCAACTGTGCACAATGCACAGCAACCTTGCACAATGCAGAGTGACCGTGCACAATGCAAAGCAACTTTGCACAATGCAGAGTGACTGTGCACAATTCACAGTGACTGTGCGCAATGCACAGCAACTGTGCACAATGCAGAGCCACTGTGCACAATGCACAGCAACTTTGCACAATGCACAGAAACTGGGCAAAATGCATAGCAGCTGTGCACAATGCAGAGTGACTGTGCACAATGCACAGCAACTATTCAAAATGCACAACAACTGTGCACAATGCACAGCAACTGTGCACCATGCACAACAATTGTGCACCATGCACAACTGTGCACAATGCACAACAATTGTGCACCATTCACAACTGTGCACAATGCACAACAACTGTGCAAAATGCACAATGACTGCAAAACTCACAATTAATGTGCACAATGCACAGTTGCTGTGCATTGTGCACAGTTGCTGTGCATTTTGCACAGTTGCTGTGCATTTTGCACAGTTGCTGTGCATTGTGCACAGTTGCTGTGCATTGTTCACAGTTACTGTGCATTGTTCACAGTCACTATGCATTGTGCAAAGTCAGTGACTGTGCATTGGAGTGTCAATAAATTTTGACCTGAGCTTGGTTGGAGCTTGACCTGGGCTTGGCCATACATTGGACAAAAGTTCTTTGATGGCACTTGCTAGCAAGTGAAATGCCAATTTCTGTGGTGTCTTGTTCATTTTTATTAGTTAATTCAAAAAATTTATTGAAGAAATAGAAGCTTGAATTTAACCTATTACTTGGATTTAGTGAAAAATGTTGGTAATTACTAATTTTCAAATTCTCTAAAATTTCTTTAAAATCTAAATCAAATCCATTTTCCTCTGCAATTGGAACCATTGCATAAATCCTATTAGATAATGAGTGCTTGAGGTTTGAAACAAGAACCATTTCTTCTTCTATTAGTTTGAATTTGTTGAAAATAAATTAATCTGAATGAAAAATATTTCAATTTGAATGGGAATCATCATCATGATACTTCAAAAAATATGTGATTGTATTGCAAATCAATATTTATTTTTCAAATTTGAAGTCAAATCCATAACTCAAATTTTTACCTGGTAAATAATATATGTAACTCAAAACATACTTCATAAATAAATCTACTTGATTTTTTTTCTAAACCTTTACCCGCGCAATGGTAGAATTCTATTTCATAGAATGCATATTCATGTCTCTTCCATTCCAAAAATCCATTGCAAGAGACATAACATTGTGTTCCATCAAACCGGATATAATTGAATTCAACTCTTTGAGTGATTGTTTTATCCAAGACTGTTAAGAAAGGAAAAATAATCTAGAGAAAAAATCCTCCAAGCTCAAACATGTCAATGGTCACATTGAACTCAAATTAATATAAGTTGAAAAAACCTTCAGAATTTTTGTTTTTCAGCAGGCTAACTGGCAAGTTTAAGGTGGATGACTTCTCCAAATTTCTTATCAATGGTTGTGGCTCAATTTAATTCAAAAAAACATTCTCCAAGGAGCTTTCTACCATTCCCTTCTTTGAGCAATTCTGAAAGTTGATATTGGTGAATTATTGGGTAATCATAGAGCAAGGAAAGAATACAGATTAAGAATTCCGCTAATAAATACTTCCCACTCCTCATTCTTGGAAATATCCCATTTTTAATTGAGCAATGAAAGCAATCATGTAAGTTTAGTAGAATTTCCATTAAGAATTCCCTGATTTTTTGATTAGCTTGATCAAATGCAAAAACTTGATGGTTTTGAAGTTTACTGCTATGTAAATAAAAAAAATTTATCAACAAATTGACGGCCTCCTTCAGGGGAGCTTCAAAAATTTCCACCTGATTCTCTAATTTTAAAACTTTGATGGAATCGGTCCACCATTGTGCTTTTTTGTTGATTGCCTTCAAAAGCTCAAAAAACTCTCTTTTTTTGTGTATTCTGAAAATTCTGCACTCAATCTTTCCAAACCAAGCTTTTTTCCATATTTTCACCCACCACACGTTTCATTATTTTCATCTTCCTTTGATAGCCTTTGACCCACAAAACCTAATTTCAATTTGTTATAATTTTTTATTTTCCCTATTAAAATGCATAACCACAAAGTTATGACAAATGTGAGATAATTTACACGCTCTTTATTGCAGTCACTGATAAGAGTTAATCATAGAAATGAATTGAAGGGAGATAACAGCTTGTATGTCCTCGAGTTGCGATCCTTACTGCCTGGCTGGGTTGAGAGTGAGGGTTGCTCCTCCTGGATGGGAGAGGGGTTAGCTGGTGGTTGTTGGACTGGAGATGTGGGCTAAGTCCGGGGCTGAGTCAGGTTAGGAGGAACAGGTCTTTATGTAGTGAAGGATGAGGCGCGGAGGTCGTGTGAGTAGGAGGGGCATGGGGTGTCCAAATCCAAGGGGGTCAAAGCATGGGGATGCAAAACGGAAGTAGGGTCTAATCATACTCTAACACTCCTCCTTGATTAGGCTGGTGATGGATGTAGCTGGGTAAGAGCAATTTTGACTTTGGTCGGTCCAAGAGGTTTGGTGAGGATATCAGCTATCATGCCTTTGGAGGGTACGTGAGTCACAGAGATCAGAGATTTGGAAACAAGATCTCTTAGGTATTGATAGCGGATTTCAATGTGTTTGGATTTGGGGTTGAGTTGGGCTTCACGGCTTAGGAAGTTAGCACCTTGGTTGTTGTTTTTTATGGTGGGTTTGGATAGGGGGATTCCAAGGCCACTGATAAGCATGGAGAGCCATCTTACTTGTTTTGAACACAGATCGATGGCTACAAACTCTGCTTTGGTGGTGGACTGAGCAACAATAGTTTGCTTTTTGGTGGTCCAGCTGATTGGGTTACCGTATAGTGTTACAACGTAGCCGGTGGTTGATTTCTTTGTTACAAGGGATGTGCCGTAGTCAGTGTCTGCCCAGCAACACAGTTCATTGGTAGGATTGGGCCATTTGGAGTAGAGTATGCCAATGGTTTGTGTGCCTTTGAGGTATCAAAGGAGGTGTTTTACCATCTTCCAGTGGATTTTGGTTTGTTTGTCGGAAAATTGGGCTAGAATGTTGGTGGTGAAGGCAATATCCGGTTGCAAGTTGATGGATAGATGTTTTAACATCCCTATGGCCTTTTGCATGATTTCCGGGTCAAAAGGTGGGGATTCTTCAGCAATTAGTTTGGGGAAGTCCATTGGGGCGGGTGCCTTGACTGGATTTGAGTCACTCATCATGAATTCAATCAGGGTTTTGTTGCAAAAATCCAATTGATGAAGGAGTAACAAGCCATCCTCCTTCCAATCAAGGGTGTAGCCCAGATGTTGGCGTGGCCGCTCCTGTGTTTTGATGGTGTACTCTTTGCCAAGCCTGTCCAAAAATCCAAGCAGTTCAGCACAATCAAACCCAACCAGGAAGCCGTCATCAACATGTATGTGCAGGAACATTGTACAAGTTTTGTTGAGAAAGAGAGATTTGTCACCGGTAGACGGGGACATGCCCAATGTTGCAAGTGTGTTGACCAGGTTCAATCTCCAGCACCGTGGCGCCTGCTTTGTCCCGTATAGGGACTTGTTGAGCTTCCAAACCCAATTTCCTTTGCCAGGTATCTCAAAGCCAGACACCTGCGAGACGTGGACTGTGGAGTCAATGTTGCCGTAAAGGAACGCCATCTCCACATCAAACCGGAATACTGGGAGGGCACGTTGAACAGCCAGGGCGAGTAAGAACTTGAAAGATTTGTTCCAAACCACTGAGGAGTAAGTCTCCCGGTAGTGTTGTGGGAATTCCTGGTGGTTGCCAAAGCACACCCATCAAGACTTCCTTCACATGATTTCACCAAACTTGTTTTTCTTCCGGACCAGTCGCCACATCCCACCAATCACTTTATCGTCTGAAGGCGGAGGTACCAGCGTCCCTGTATTTTTGGCCAGGATAGATGCATTCTTGGCCAACATTGACTCAATCCAGAGAGGCTTTTTGGCGGGGTCCAAGAAAGCCTCCTCAACCGTTACTGGTTCCAACAGGTGAAGTTCATTGGGGGCCTCATTGTTGGGGGGTTCAGCTTGCGCATTTTCTTGGCGCCTGCCAGGTAGGATGTTAGTGGTGGAGATGTTGCTGGTGATGTTTTGTGGTGCCACATCATATTGGGGAACAAAGGCATAGTTTTTGGGGGCAATTGGCCAACTTGGATCACCTAGCGTTGGAGGCGAGACCAAGAGGGTAGGGGGTGGTCCGGCGGGCACGGGGGGGTGGTTGGTTGTGATGTGGGTGCAACCAAGGCTGGGAGAGGGGAGGAGATTGGGGGAGGGGAGGGGAAGATTGGGGGAGGGGAGGAGGAGGAGGGATTGGGGAATGAGGCAAGCTGGGGAAAAGGCTGCTTGGTTCATTGGGTGGGAGGGGTACACGGACGGTGGTGGGGGAGGGGGAGAGAGGCGGGTGCAAGGAGAGGGGTAGGGAGTGGGGAGGTTTGTTTACAGACAGGGGATTATTGTCAGGGAATGAGACCGTAGACAAGGTGAAGTTGTGGCTGAAAATGTTGGAACGGCGGTCTACATTGAGAAATCAACCGGCATTGGATAAGGTTTTGTACCCCAGGAACGGGATGGGCTTTGATGGGGGGCCACTTTAGATGGGGATTGATGGTGCACAAAGCACTTGACGCCAAAAGGAAGGAGGGTGAATAGGTCCCGTGCCGGCTTGATAGAAGAAGATTCCTGGTGGAGCACGTTTTACGGGGACTTCCAGCCAAGAGCCTTCAACAGAAGCATGTTGATCAGCATTGATGAGTATTGAGCGGCTTCATCCCAGTATGCAATTGGGACAGCTGAGTGCCTGAGTACACAGCGCATTTTGATGAGTATGGTGTGGTTAAATTGTTCCGCAATGCCGTTTGTTTGGGGGTAGTTTGCGGGGCCTTGTTCAACAGTAATTCCTTTAGAAGAGAGAAAACTGGTAAGGTTTGAGGATGAGAACTCACCACCTTGGTCAGAGTGCAGCGTTGCCGGGTATGTTCCCAGATGGTTGTGGATTTTGTTGACAAAGCTAATGATTTTCCTCTTGGTTTCCGATTTATGTTTCATCAGGTAGATTTGATTTAACCGTGAGAAGTTGTCCACAATGACCAGGATGTATTGGTAGCCAGTCCGCAAAGGTGTATTTATCTGTAGGACGTTGAGGTGAAGTTTTGCAAAGGGTCTGATTGTGGAGGGGATGGGATTAGAGTGAGATGATTGTTTCAACTTGCACTGCTTGCAGACATTGAAGTTTTTCAAGGAGTGGTTGGGGTTGGAGTTGGTGATGTTGTTCATTTGTAGGAACCATTTTAGGTATTTGTTGGATGGATGTCCCAATGTTACGTGCCAGTCCTCAACAGGTCTGTTGTCTGAAACAGAGTTGATGGTAGATGAGAAGGGTTTGTGGTTTGCAACGTATAGGTTGCCTACCTGTGGGAACTTGTATACCGTTTTGTTTCCCAGTTTGATGAGTATGTTGTGGTGCATGTGTGTTATTTGTAGTCCGTTGTCTTCAAGCTGGGTTTCAGAGACAAGTTTCCGTGGTCCTGAGGGGGCATAATACACGGTATATATGTCCACTCCTCCTAAATTTAGGTAGCCTACGTGCATGATGGTCACCTGTCCACCGTAGGTGTTCATTTTCTTCACATAGGGACGTATGTTGGTGAGTAGAGATTGGTTGGACATGGTTGATTTGGTTGCACCAGAGTCATATACAAGCTTGTTCTTGGATCCCTCATCCGTTGTGGTGTCAATTTATAGACTTGGATTGGGAACTGCGTTGTGGCTGCGTGCTCAGCATTGGAGGCAAGCAGGCTCAGCATTAGGGTATGCGGAGTGCTCAGCAGCGGCAGCCGCTGTTTGGCTCCGCACCTGGTGGACGGGTTGCGCTCAACATCAAATGTGGCGTGGGCGGCAATCCGCCCCGGGGATTGGATTTGGAAAGTAGTGCGCTTGACTAGGTTCGCGGGCGCGCCGGTTTGGATACGTAGGGGCGGAGCAATCCGCGGGCTATGAAGGAACGGATGGAGTGCGCGTGCAAGCGCGCGGATCATGCCGGATATTACCAAACACCCACAACGGGCGCCAACAAACGGATACGGACAGGCGCGGGGGGCTCCGAGTAGGGCGCGGTGCAAGGACTGCGTCATGAGAAGGACAAACTGGATGGACAGAACGGCGTACAGACGACTGGGGGAGTTTGGTATGGAGGAGGTGGGGAGAGGAGGCTAGGGTTTCTGTTTTGGAATTGTTTTCTGTTTCTTTGTCATACTGTCATTTGGGCATGTACTTAGGTTAGGGTTGAGAGGGAGGACTTATCCTCCCTCCCAACTTTGGGTTGGAGGAGGGGGAGGTAGGGAATGAGGAAGGGGAAGGAGACCATCACATCATTGGATTGGATCACTCATCTCACCAGGAGATTAAAGGAACTCATACCGGATACACATCCAGGTGGAAAGTTCTTAGGATTGAAGGATTGGCGATTTCTCTCTCTCTACTTTTCTTTATCTCTTTATCTCCTTATTTCTATTTCTCATTTAAGTGCAACTTTGGACATCCTCATCTCCTTTCAAACGCAGGGAACCGTTAACTTCCAAACCTTGGGACAATTATAGGGGGATAACCTCTATTCTTTCCACACCGTGAGTGTATATAAGGCATCATCTTGAATGAGGAACCCAGATTGATCCGGGTTGGAGTTGCGTTTGGACAGCTGGTTTACCTCTTTGTCATGGGAGTCACGGTCTTCATTGTCTTCTATGGAGTTGAGTAAACCTGCTTTAGCTAGCTTGAGTAGGTCCATAATGTGGTGGATCTTGTTGGTTAGGTTGCTAGTTGTGGGGTTCTTTCTGGTGGGCGTGGCTGGACAAGGTTTGGAGGAAAGTATTGGTGGTCTAGGGTCCTTTCTTTGTTCAAACCAGCCTCTGGAGTGTTTTTGGTTTTGAGGTTGTGAGGAGAAATATGACAACTCCGCAGTGTTTGACTCTTGTCTTCCGTCTTCCAACATGATACGGTTGCATACTTTGTTTAGGGCAAACGGTTGAGTGTCATATAGTGATTGGACCAGACTTGATATGGAGCTGTCTAGGCAGAGGCTCTTCAGTTATAGGGCGGCGGCCATTCCAGTGGAGACCTCCATGATCCTATCATGATGTGTCTGGGCATTCATATTTTTGCTAAGAGTTACGTATGCGTCCTTGAAATTGGAGGTGTGTTCTTGAAGAGATGATTGGGGTTTGTAAGTTAGGTTTACTAGATGGGCTAGGAGGTTGCAAATGACAATCACCAATTTCTCTCCACATGCTTTTGCCAGTGCATCAAGAGCTAGATTGAAGTTGTTCTGGGATTCCTTCACCCAGGGCAGGAGTTCTTTGTTGACAGATTGGTATAGGATGTTGATGGTGAGGGCATTTTTCTTTCTGTATGTCTTTGTGGACTTGTTGCGGGCTATCCATTCAGGGTCAAGGATTTCTTCATGTCCTTTGCCAATGAGTGCGTTCTTGAGTCAGTTCCTCCAGTCCAGCCAGTTATGGCAATTGAGCTTCAGGATCCAGATCTTGCTTGAGTAGTCATCCTCTGAGCTTTCATTGGAATCGGGGATCTGAATAGATTTTCCTTTTGAGCTTGACTTGGGGTACCTCTCCATCATCTTGGGTAAACCTTTGGTTGCTGTATCTGGGTATTTTCTTTCTATTTGTTTTTTTATCTTGACCAAGAGCTGTCTCTCGCTACCATGAGATAATTTACACGCTCTTTATTGCAGTCACCAATAAGAGTTAATCATAGAAATGAATTGAACGGAGATAACAGCTTGTACGTCCTCGAGTTGCGATCCTTACTGCCTGGCCGGGTTGAGAGTGAGGGTTGCTCCTCCTGGATGGGTAATGGGTCAGTGGTGGAGGTCGTACCTGGAATGGGTTTACGAATGGACGGGAAGGATGGGTGAAGTCGAGAAGGGGTACGTGGAAAGGATGGGAGAGGGGTTAGCTGGTGGTTGTCGGACTGGAGATGTGGGCTAAGTCCGGGGCTGAGTCAGGTTAGGAGGAACAGGTCTTTATGTAGTGAAGGATGAGGCGCGGAGGTCGCGTGAGTAGGAGGGGCATGGGGTGTCCGAATCCGAGGGGGTCAAAGCGTGGGGATGCGAAACGGAAGTAGGGTCTAATCATACTCTAACAAAATGATCATTTTTACCGAGAATTCACGGTTAGACAATGGGGATCGCACATGTCTATTTCATCTTGCTAGGTCCGAGCTCGCTTGTTATGTGGGAAATTTCGACTCCGGAATCTCTAGATCGAATGCTAAATGTTCCCCTCCTTGACATTATCAGATCATCCAGCGTCATTTCTTCATGTTTGACGGCGCTTCAACCTCCGTCATGCCTGAGTCCGCCGATAGCTAAACAGATAGAGATTCAATCCATGCAGTCGTTCTTTTGTTCAAGGTAATTTTCAAATCACCAGCCATAAATGCGTGATTGCTTCTAGAAATAAGCGTACCTAAATTGTGTCGGAGATTGTGTGGAGTCGTCTCGGAGGCCAAGATTGAGCGAAGACTTGTCACCCATGAAGAGCTGCACAGGTTTAGCAACAGCGATCTCTCCTTCCAGTTCAAACACATCCCTCAGTCTATTGATTTTGGAATTTATCAGCGGGACCGCTTGAGTAGGGTTCCAGTAGACTTCAAGGCGATGCCACCTGGGAATCTCAAGGTACAGTTAGTTCAAGGACTCTGCGGCAAAGCACGACGATGTTCTCCGGGGCCAAAGACTGTGGTTCATCTTTTATGTACCAGTACTAAGAGCGGTCCGGCTTGAAGTACAGGGCGGGCTACGCGCAGATTTGCCCGTCTACGAAAGTTGTGGGCACGCAGCCGCCGTCGGAAAGTATCCGCAGGACGGTGATGTTGGTGGTATTGCGCTGGGGGACTAGTGACACTATAGAGCTGATCAGTCGGTTGTTGTACTTAACTTGGAATGACTGCCAGCCAGGCGCAGCGGTCGCCTAGTTTGAATTGTTGCGCGTACTAGTGTTGATGCTTGTGGCTTATTGAGTATCCTCGTCAGTCAGTGCTAACTTTGAGCTCAACGTGATTGAGAAAATAGTCAGAGTTCGATTCAGACAATTTGTTTTTTGATACAACCCCACATTATTTACGGAGTGTCTGCAGCTGCGGGCCAAGCTTTTCTTGGTGATTCGTAGTCAACCTTTGATTATGGGAGTTATTGACACAATAGGGCGTATCAAAGTTAGCAAACCCGCCATTAGAAACCCGCCATTTTTTTTGACAAAACCCGCCATTTTTAATGGCGGGTTTCTGAAATACACATACCCCCTAACTGGTGTATTTCAAAATGGCGTGTTTCATGAAAATGGCGGATTTCAATCATCAAACACGCCATTAAACCCGCCATTTATGCATCATCTTCCATCCACCATCCATCACATCAAAAACACCCATCCACATCAGCAAATCCATACCGGTCCCATATCCATCGCATCACACACATCTCTATTGTTTTTCACATACCTTCACATACCCATCTTCACACAAATCCCATCATCATCTCATCACCCCACATCAGTCACCACCTTTCTCAACATGTCCAATCAAACATCCCGCCAGCAAGTTGAAAACGCAAAAAAGCTGACTGAACTTTTGCTACTGTTTGACTCCCATTCAGACTCTGATTCAGACTCCGATTTGGAATCAACTTGGTTAGCTTTGAATTCTCTGTTGGCAAAGCAATACATGGTCCCAAGAATACACACTCTCCATAACCCTATGTATGAAAGGCAAAAGCTTCATCTCATCCCTGACTTAAGCTTCCAGCAACTGTTCGGAACTTTGTTGCCTTCTTTCATGAAACTTTTGGAAATGATTGAAGACCACCACATCTTCCAGAACAATTCTTGCAATCCTCAACGCGATCCAGCCATCGAACTTGCCGTTGCTCTTTGTAGATTGGGGTCAAATGGAAATGGAGCAGCAATCCATCAATTGGAAAACCTATTCTCAGTCAGTTACGGAAGCATTGACTTATACACCAAAAGAGTCATGATTGCTATCCTATCTTTCCGTCGCTTGGTCCTTTCATGGCCAACCAAAGAAGAACGCAAGGAGATATCTCAAGTAATGGAGACAGAAGGCTTTCCTGGTTGCATTGGTTTTGTTGATGGAACCACCATCCCCTTGAGTCAAAAACCCAACCTAGATGGCAACCACTATTTTGATTGTAAAAAAAGGCAATTGATTCATTTCTTTTCCAATTTCTATGATAAAACTTTGGATCACACACTGACCAAATATGTTCCATCTCTTTGTTTAGATACTCTGTGGCACTACAACTTGTTTGCAATAACAACAAGAAGTTCATCTCCCTCCATGCTGGCCTTCCAGGTTCTTGTCATGATTCATATGTTTTCAATCAGATGCGGATTGCCCAACAACCAGAGATCTACTTTGACCAAGATCAATACCTTCTGGCCGATTCGGCTTATGCTAGTGGGAAATATGTAGTTCCAGCATACCGGAATGTTTTGTCCAATGATCAAGGAAAAACCAATTTTAACTATCATCTTGCCCAATCACAAGTTTGGATTGAGCATGCCATAGGAATTCTGAAAGGAAGATGGGCCAGCTTACGGGAGATGCGAAACCAGCTCCAATGTTCCAAAGATATGAGGTTCCTCATCAACTGGATTATCACTTGTGTAATCCTTCACAACCTTTTGGCCAACATCAAAGATGAATGGGATGAAATATTCCAAGATGATATTCCTGATCCGCCTCAAGTCATCCCTGTCTCATCTGGTCCCTCATCTTCTTCTATGAGAGAGCGGATTCTTCCTCTCACCCTTGCTTGCTTTGATGAGTAATTTTTGATTTTGAAATTGGTAAAAATTCCCTTCACCGTATTTTTTTGGTTTTGGTTGTTCACCCAAGATTCATAGGCTGAGTTTTTTTTTTTATTTTTTTTTTTAGTGGACTTGAATCCAAAAACACCTCCACCTCAAACCCTGCCACTCAACAAATGCCACCCCCCTCCCCCTCACCACTCAACCCCTTCAACCTCACCCCACTCACTCACCGGTCAAACCCTGCCTCCTCCTCACCAAACCACCTCACTCATCACCACCACCTTACTCACCACCACCACCTCATCTCACCTCACTCACTGAATCCCCTCCTCCTAATCCTGGTAAGCCCCCTCCACCCTCTTCCTCTTCCTTCCCCTCACCAGTTGCTGATCCTTTGATCATTCAACCTTTAGTCCCCCCCTGGATCCATTGGTCAATCCATCAAGGTGAGCCCCTCCCCTCCTCCAATTCCTCCTCTCATCAATCAAGCAATCGATTGCTCAATCAATTCGCAATCAATTGGCAATTGATCGCTCAATCAATTGCCAATCGATTGCTTGATCAATTGCCAATTGATCGGGCAATTGATTTCCAATCAATCAAGCAATTGATTGCCAATCAATTGCAAATCGATCAAGCGATTGATTGCCAATTGATTGCCCAATTAATTCGCAATCAATCGAGCAATTGATTGCAAATCCATTGCGAATTGATTGCTCAATTGATTGGCAATTGATTGCCCGATCGATTGGCAATTGATTGCCTGATTGATTGGCAATCAATTGCCCAATTGATTGGCAATTGATTGCCCGATCGATTGGCAATCGATTGAGCAATCGATTTGCAATCAATTGGCCAATTGTTTGGGCCGATTGATGCAGGGTTTTTGTAGGGTACAGGAACTGACTTCCCCATTGTTTTTTCTTTGTTTTTGTTTCTTTTTTTTTTAGGTTTTCAAGCTTGGCCAGAACACATTCTCTCAAGTCTTACGCCAACCAAGCTACGTCCTGGGACAGTCTGGTTTGCCTAGTATGATGCCGGCTGCGGCTCCTCATCATTACCACTCCTCCCCAGCTAATTCTATTCTTTTGATATCTATTGATTCCTTCACTGGCTACCAAACTCAAAATGTTATACATCCATTCAAATTTCACCTTGATCCTCAACTTGGGTGCAGCAAGTGCCTGGGAGGGAGAAAGATGGAAGGAGATGGTATGAAAAACATAAAGAGAGGTGGCAAGCAGAGGAATTGTTGATTTTCATCTCTTTTTTATTTTTTTAATCCCACTGTTTTGATTATGAGAACGTTGCCGACATTTTTTTTTTTTATTTGTTTGACTGGTCTTTTCATTTGTCCAACCCCTTTTTTGATATCGATTCCTTCACTGCCTACCAAACTCAAAATGCTATACATCCATTCAAATTTCACCTTGATCCTCACCTCGGGTGCAGCAAGTGCCTGGGAGGGAGAAAGATGGAAGGAGATGGTATGAAAAACATAAAGAGAGGTGGCAAGCAGAGGAATCGTAGAAAAAGGAGGGCTCAAATGAGGGATTTGGAAATTTCTTTGGAAGTGACTGATGACTTGATCAAGGAAAAGTTTGCCTGGTCTAGACAAAAGCTATGCCCTTTGGATCTGTACCCTGCTATCATGGCTGAAAAGAAAAACAACCCTTGAAAACCCACCCAGGAAGAATTTAAGCAAGCAAAACAGACAATTGGGGCTTTCCACTTCTTCCACCATGGAAAAGTTATTGTTCTCGACCAATCTGATCACCATGCTCTTGTTGCCGTCATTGAATTTGTGCCTTTGGATTGACTATCTGAGCAAGATAAGAAAGATATCAACTTTGTGACAACATTCCTTCACAGTTCAAAAAAATTTGTCAACCCGGTTGGTCCCTCAAGATCTTGGGGTGGAAAAATGTGGGCGATTGGTTGGCGAAAATCGATGAACCCTTTGGAGTTATTCGGACGTTATGTGAAGAAATCATCCATTAGATCTTCTCCTCAAGAGTACGCTGTCCTCAACTTGAAGGCCGACAAAGTATCCCAAATTTTAGGACAAATGTTTTTTAATTTGGCCAAACTTGCCTTTGAATCAAACCATGATACCATGAAGGACAGCAACATCCCCTCTTTCTCTTTGTTGGAATTTGGTTCCAAGCCTACACCTTTTGATTGCTCCCCACACCTCACTTTCACCTCGGATTCTTTTTACAATTCTCCTCATATTGACAAAGGTGACATCTCTGGCTATTCCTTTTTACTTGTGGTCCCAACCAAAAAATCAAATGGTTGACTTATTGAAGATACAGATGAATATCAAGTTTTGGACGGTCAATTTTTTTTCCTGACCTTGGCTTTGGAATTGATTTCAAGCAAAAAGGTATAGTCAAAATGGTTTGGGCGGCTAACAAGTACAAGCACTGTACCTTTCCAGCTGTGGACACAGCAACCCATACCAGAATGGCCATGTCACTCCAAATTAATAAAAAAACTCAGAGCACTTGTAGGGACATGAAAAATGACCAAATTTACTCTAGAGAAAAAAATATCAATAAAAAAAAAAAAGATTTGTATATTGGTGGGGTTAAGAATGCTCTCAAACGTTGTTGTAGTAAAAAATAATTTGTTTTTCTTTCATCCATGCAAATATATTTACAAGCCCAGCATTTGAGTAATCTGCTTTATTTCTTCTACCAATCTACCACTGCCAATGCAAGCCAAAGCTACTGATACCTTATCCTTTTTTTCGTTTTCCCGTTGTTCCCTCTCCTTTTCCAGTTGCACTTGCTACCGATCCTTCTCCTTTTCCTCTTTTTGAAACTCTAGCTCAGCTTGTTTCAACCTCCACTCAGCATCCAATTTTTGTTGATTAGCCAAAGTCTTGGCTTGCTGCTTTTGACCATCCATGGCCAGTTGGCAATCCCACTTTTGCTTTTCAAACTGAAGTTTATCTGATTCAATTTGTGATTTCACTGTTTTTTGGAGGGGAATGGCAATGAGAATGATTTTGAAAGCAAGGATATTGAATAAATCAACTTACATGAATCTCTCTTCTCCATGATTTCTTCAAAGCCCAAAAAACTGGAAGTGTTTCTCCTCTTTTGATGACTTTTGGGGTTGACATTGATGGAATTGGAGGCCTTTTGCTTACCCTTGGAAGAGGAGGTTTGAGTCTGAAAGTCCTCACTAGTATTTGAAGGCAATGTGGGAGGCCCCATTGGCTTGAGTTTTCGGCCAATCAAAAATGGATGAGCCTGTTTTTTTACAATGTAAATCAGTCAGGAGCAACCAGACAGAATTGAAAACAATTTAGTTCCTTACTTGAGCAGATGTTGATGGCAACGGTGATCCAGGAATAACATCCTCCTCATTGGGCAAGTTCTCCAGTTTTTCTGCCCCAGGAAGAGAGCAATCAAAAGAAGGAAGTGAGGGGTCCAAGGTTGGGATTGACTGATCAATCAATACCAAAGTAGAAGTGATTGGAGCCAATTGTGTTTGAATATCCTCCTCTTCATCAGATGGGGGCCACTCCAAGGCCAAGGTTTCATCAAGGTCCCTGTTGGTAGGCTGAGCATCCCCAGCCAAGTCCTTGGCATCAACAGAAGCGGATTGTTGGGCATTGAAAGCAGCTAAGGGGGTGATGTTGGCCTTCTTTCCGAAGATTTCATCCATTTGAATATAAAAAGGACAAATGGAGTCCAACTTATCAACCACCGAGTTGATTCCTTTGGCTTTGTCCAAGTCGGTGATACCAAAGCCAGTGGAGATAGACATGGAGTGGGCCTTTTTGTACTTGGCTCAATAGTTTTTGAACCGCTCCCTCATCTGTTTGGATGACAGATCCAGCCTACCTTTTGTTTTGTTCTTGAGTTCATTGGCCATAAGGAGATAACCATTGACCTTAGAGGATTGAGGTTGGCCAACACGTGTTTTGTTGTTGGATCCAAAGCAGGCATTGTAGTTGGAGGGAATTTTCAGCCAGTTTACCAGGATGATGTGATCAGCTCTCTTGAGCTGACTTGAGCCCTTGGAAGCTGATGGGGGAGGATTGTTTGCTGTGGAGTTCCTTGGCAATGTTATCTTGGGTGTGTTGGACTTGTGGGGGGAGGTTTGCTGAGGGGCCATTTAAAAGAGTTTGGGCTATGCAAGTGATGAGAGCAATAAAGTTATGAGAGTGGTGAAGTTTTGAGAGCGATAAAGTGGATGAGAGTGATCAAGTGATGAGAGTGGTTAAGTGATGAGAGTGATGAAGTTTTGAGAGCAATGAAGTGGATGAGAGTGATCAAGTGATGAGAGCAATAAAGTGATGAGAGTGGTCAATCAATTTTATGATGAGGGTTGGGGTAAAAAATTTTCCAATGAGGTCGGAGGTAGAAGGAGGTGGGAAGACAGGGGTGTATGACGCGGACAGGTGGTGGAAGCATTTAAATACTTTATTTGAAAAAACCCACTTATTTCAGGTTAACTTTGACACGTCTGATCTGAAATAAGTGGGTTTTTTTGATTTTTAATGTTGGGTTTGAAATGACGGATTTGGGTTGAAACCCGCCATTAAAAAATGGCGGGTTTGGTTAACTTTGATACCCCCTAATGGGAGTCTCAAGCTGCTCATGATTAGGTGGAAGCTGTGTATTCCAGTATGATGAGGGTGTATCAGATTTAAAAATTTGAAAAATTCAAATTGCTTATTTTAAGAAAAACATCAAATTTTCAAAAAAATATTTTTTTATCAAAATAAACAATGAACCAATGTTTCCAGCTGATCACAAAAATAAAACTCTGAGAAAAACAACCTGGATAAGCCTGAGATCAGTCATTTAATTCTCTGGTTTTAAATGGAGGGGTTAAATTCACACCCCTGGGTTGCAAACAGGCATGAAACACCATTCACAACTCAACTTCACAACTCAGAAAGTTGCAAAAAAGTAGTTTGCAACCCCTGGGGGTTGTGCAAGTTTTAAATGGGGTTGTGTGTGTCTTCCTTGAAACTTTTGGTCCATTTGGGGCAAATGAGCCCCAAATGGGCCATTCTAGGGGTTAATTTGGGGTACCTAGGCAGCCCTGAAACACATTTGAGTGCTTTCAAACCAAATTTGGGGATTTTGCATACATTCTGGGACTATTGGACCCCAAAAAGAAATTGAAAGCTGCCCCAGAAATTCTGCCTATTGGCAAAAGAAATTGTGTCACAAACCATACACACACAATACTTGCCAATGGGATAATCTTCTTTTTCTCAACCCAAAAGTGAGCCGCATTTTCAGTTTTTGAATTGACATTTGCATTGAATACTAACGTGCCTGTGTTTTTTTTTTGGTTTATGGAAACAGTGGCAAGCCCAAGCCCCCAAGGTTTCAACATGTCTGCATTGAAGGACTTATTGATAGTGCCATTAACAAAGCTGTGGCAGAACCTAAGGATTTGGGAAATAAAAAATTGGAAGGCCCAATTGCATCCTCATCTAGGGTTAAAATTGAGGAACAAGATTTTTCACAACTGGAATTGAATCAAGGTGGTGGGTCACATTTCATATGCCATTTGACTGAGACTGATTTGAATTGATAGATACTAATGAAACCATGGCAGATAGAACTACGTAAATATTTAACTATGAGGCGCCAGAAACTCTTGACCCTTCTCCTGTGAGAGCCTTTCCTAGTAGGAAAGATTCTGAAAACTAATGTCAGAAATGGGCATCCATGCATGGATACACTCTCAAACATTCAAGTCAAATAGAGATAAATATGTAGACCTAGCATGAAAAAGACATGAAGCAATACTAACGTTCCTTTGTTTTTTTTTTTGGTTTATGGAAACAGTGGCAAGCCCAAGCCTACAAGGTTTCAACATGTCTGCATTGAAGGACTTATTGATAGTGTCATTAACAAAGCTGTGGCAGAAGCTAAGTATTTGGGAAATAAAACATTGGAAGGCCCATTTGCATCCTCATCTAGGGTTAAAATTGAGGAACAAGATTTTTCACAACCGGAATTGACTCAAGGTGGTGGGTCACATTTCATATGCCATTTGACTGAGACTGATTTGGATTGATAGATACCAATGAAACCATGGCAGATAGAACTACGTAAATATTTAACTATGAGGTTCCAGAAACTCTTGACCCTTCTCCTGTGAGAGCCTTTCCTAGTAGGAAAGATTCTGAAAACTAATTTCAGAAAAGGGCATCCATGCATGGATACACTCTCAAAAATTCAAGTCAAATAGAAATAAATATGTAGACCTAGCATGAAAAAGACATGAAGCATGCAAGGGGCTTTTGCTCAAAAAAAGGGAAAGGAAAACTCACACAAGGTCCTAGTAGGAAAGATTCTGAAAACTAATTTCAGAATTGGGCATCCATGCATGGATACACTCTCAAAAATTCAAGTCAAATAGAAATAAATATGTAGACCTAGCATGAAAAAGACATGAAGCATGCAAGGGGCTTTTGCTCAAAAAAAGGGAAAGGAAAACTCACACAAGGAAGGTTGGGTGTGAATTCATGATCCATGCAAGTTGGAAAGTAGCAGATCCCACATGGCACCTCTCCATTAAAATTACCAACACAATCATCAACCATTTTCAAACCCCTCAGTGCATGCTCAACTGATGAGAATCTCTGGTGTGCCCTTAGGCCAACTTGAGGAAGGCATGCAAGATGGGCTCAATACAGTTCACTTCAAAAGGAAATTGAGCAAGTTTGATGCGGGAGAATATGTTGAGAATAAAACAATCTATAACATTAAGCGCAAGGTAAAAGCAGCTGAACTGGATGGGAAAGGTGTTATGGACATTCAATTCAAAATGCTCCAAGAAACGTATTGGGTCTTCAGGTAAAAATAAAGTGGAGAGTTTCAATTAGAGGCCCTGGTCTTGGCTCATCCTGATTCTATGAAAATCTGTAAAAAATTCCATCATATTTCTTTTTTGGATTTTAATTATAAAACAAGAAGATACAACATCCCTCTATTGCATGTTGCAGGAATGACAGCCAACTGGAAAGATTTTATAAAGGATTTTGTTTTTTTATAAAAATGGCAAAATTTTAGTTCAAAAGTTGGGTTTCAAATGCACTAAAGGAGTTGGCTTATGATGCAGAGAGACTTCCCAAAGTCTTTGTGACGGACCATTAAAAGGCTCTGATTTGCGCCATTGAAAATAGTTTACCTGAGTCATCCAGAAATTTGTGCTCTTGGAACTTTTCTAAATACATTCAAGCAAATTTCAAAGTTTTCTTCAGGAATGATGATGAAGGATGGCAAATTTTTATGTCTCTGTGGGCAAATTATGGGGTCTCTAAAACCAAAGGGGAGTCAGAAGTCAATGATGCAGAACTCAGAGTAGGCCAATTGAATTCTTCTTCTGTTCATCTCTGCTGGGATTGCTTATGCTTGAACTTGTATACCATGTTTCTTGAAAGAACTTGAGGATGTGCTTGATTATATGGAAGAGGAAATTTCCCCTATCAAAAAGATTTATGTAGCGGCATGGACCTGTGTCAACCCTGAAGTTGGAAATAAAACAATGTCTTGGGTAGAAGGGGCCCATGCTACTTTTAAAAAATTACTTGCAGGATCTTTGGGTAACATTTTGAATTTTTGGAAACACCTGGAAGGAAGATTGAGAATTCAAATCAGTGCATGCATTGCTCAACAACTCTTGAATAAAGTTAGGAAAAGTTCTTCCAACAGAACTGTTAAATTTGGGATACACATTGTCAATTGAGGCAATTAAACTCATTGGGGAACAATTAAAGAAGTTGAAGTGTGATAATGATGGGAATGTGTACACTAAATCATATTCCAAGACAGTGGGCTTGCCCTGTTCCCACATATTAGGTAGAATATTAGCATTGAGATGATCCATTGTGCCTGAAGATTTTCATCCTCAGTGGAGGTTAGACTATAGCCCTTCCATTTCAGTAAGTGGGATTTTTGGATTGTTGGATTTTTTGAACGGCTAGAATTATTCCTGATATTGGACAACCTGAAGAAGTTAAAGTACCTGGTCAAGCATGAAACCACTTTGGTTTCTAAGCCAAGGCTTGACCCAAACGTCTTGTGGTCCACCCAAAGTTGACCAAAATTGAAAGAAACCTCACCTGAGATTCCAATATTTGAGTATATGGAAAGGGAACTTGAGAAGAAAAGAGAGGTTAGAAGGGCACCAAAAAGATCAAGAATTGTAATTATTTTATTTTGAGAAGATTAATTTTTTAGGGTTTAATGAACTGATGGAGAAATAATGTTTATAGTCCAAGTCAGACTCAGAATCTGAATACCTTAGTTCAGAGGAAGATACTGAAAGTGAATTAGGCTCCCTTATTTTTGAATCAGGATCCTTGTCTGAGGAAGAAGAAGAAGTGGAGAAGTCAACCAGAAGCTCATCATTGGTGAGTATGGATTTAATTTATGTTATTAGAATGTTGGCTATGGGAGTTTTGATCATAGGAATCAAAAGTGAGATACCTCAATCAAATACTTGAGAACTTACATAATTTCTTGAGTGAGGTTTGGGATCCTGTTGGTTATGGTAATTGTGGATTTAGATTCATGGCTAAATCACTGGGGTAAAATGAAAATGGATGTTTTAAATTGCAAAGGGAAATGATACAAACATCAAGAAAACATAAGGCATTATATGCTAAGATACTAGGGGGTATCAATGAGGTTGAAAATATTGAAGAAAGACTTGATTTTGAAGACATCAAAGAAAATATTCCCTCTTCAAAATGGATTGCAAATTTAGATATGGGCAAAATAATAGAAGATAATTATGGAAGTCCAATTTTTTTCATTTGATTGGCTTCATGTTGCACTTATACTTCTATGAAAATGGGTGTAAAAGAACCATCAGAGACCATCTTTGTTTCTTTTTTTAACAATAACAACTGGGATGATATATTGATTGAGGTAGATATCATTCCAATCCCGCCCATTTTATGAAAAAATTCATCTTTTAATTCAAATAAATCTTCTGGTTGTGTCGATTATCTCAAAGATCAACTGCATTTTTATTAAAATCTATAAAAATCATATCATTTCATCATTTGGCGTTTTGTGTGTTTGGTCTTTCATGTACTTCTGATTCTGATCTTGTACTTCTATAAATATAAATTTTTATCACATTTTGAACATCATTATGTTAACTGTTTTGAGTTGAAATCATTATTTTCAGTTTTTTTAATGAGATTTTATTGGGAATTCAGTTTGAAGACCTAAAGAATTTTGAATTTTAAAGACCAACCAACTGACCAGCAAAAGGAATTATAAACAATAAAAATTCAAAAGTAAATGAGAAATTCAATGATACAAAGGAAATCTTTTGAGAGAACAGGAAAATAATTTCTTACTTAGAGCTAGCTCAGTTTAAGAAAAAGTAGACATTCAGGTTTTGGCAATAAGATTGAATAAAATTGGAACAAAATGAAATGAGGAACCTAGGCAATGGAGTATCCGGTAGTATTGAAGGATCAGTTGATGATTTTAATTGAAAAGGGATTTGATGAATTAAATCTCACATCTGGACACAGGAAATGAGATACAATAGATTGAATAAATGTTTTGAGCGGGGTGGAAGTCAATGGGAATGGTTGCAGCTTGAGGAGGGAGCAAAATCAATAGTTGAGTCTTGAGAAGATTTCAAGAGTTAAACATTGAAGGTTGAGGGACTATTTTAGAAAATTTTGGTTGGATTGTTGGATTGAGGAGAGAGGTTAGAAGAGAAGGATGGGAAGGATGGAAGCAAGGAAGCGGAAGAAAAGGAAGGGAAGGAGGGAAGTGGGGAAGCATGAAGTGATGAAAGAAAAGGGGAGTGTTTAGAATAGGAAGTTGGAGGATGTATGGGATGAGATGAGGAAGGATGAAAAGGAAAGGATTATATTGAAGGATGAGTAGAAGTGTTCTGGGGTTAATTTTTTGGGAGCAGGATAGGAATCAAGCGTTGGAGGTCCGGAAATAGATTATCAGCAGCTCTCCTGAAGGTAGTGATTGTGTCTCATTTCAAAAAAAGTGCTACTTGTGTCGGGCTCATCCCATCATAAGGAGTATTCTTAATTATTATGATTGGATCAGCTTAACACAAGTTTTTTTCTTTTTGAATTTTTACTTTAGGACTTGTCCATTGAGGTGGACTTGTATCAAGTCCAAGAAAATGGAATAACCCTATTTTTGGGTTTTTGACTTAGTTTTGCACTAGTTCAATGAATAATTTCAACTTTTTTTGGGCTGATCCCATGATAAGAAGTCTCTTTACTTCTTATGATGGGATCAGCTTAACACAAGTTGATTTTTTTTTGTTTTTTTACTTGAATGCTAATCATTGAGGCAGAATTACATTACTCTATTTAGGGGGTTGATTGATTGAATTTATGAAATGATAAAATGTAATGATATGAATTAAATTCATTTTTTTAAGCTAATTTAGTTGAATTTTGTGCTGAATCCATTCAATTTATTTTTCAATATACAATAAAATGTTTGTATTTTATTGTATTTTGTTCAAACATTATATTGTGTTTAATTTTATTTCAGGGCTGTATTGTATTTACATTGTTCCTTTTTATTTTTATTTATGCATTTTTATTTTTCCATTTTTTTATTTTTTTGGGGAAAAATTGTTTTGTTTTGTTTTGTTTTCTAAAATTTTCTATTTATTTTAATTAGTTTTTTTTTGATAACAAACCTGCAGTTGTGAACAAGTTGTGAAAAGCCATTTAAAACTCTGCGGGTTGGAAACAGCCTTTCATGGCTCAGATGGGTTTCAAAAAGCTGTTCATGGCTCAGATGTGCCATGAACTGAGCCAAAAAACCCATTTTGATTCATGGAAGGGTTGTGTTCTGTTGCAAATTCAACACTTCCTTGATTTTTTTTCTTTTTCTTTTTTTTGGTGAGATTTCAAAACCCCCCATGCCTTGAAATGAAGAGTCTGATATTGATACTAGAAAGATAGTTTGAGTTCCATTCCTTGGTCAGAGCATCAGTGATCTTGTCTTTGGAGGGAAAAAAATGGAATTCAATTTTCTAGTTTTTTTATAGTTCTCTGAGATAATTGGCTTTGATGTCCAGATGTTTGGTCTTTGAATTTGATCCAAAGTGTCGAATTTCACAAGTATCTAGGAGTGCAATTGGGGTCTTCTTGCAAAATTTTCTGTGGCCTAAGGGATAGCTAGCTGAAATTCCTTGTTTTGTCTCTCTTCTGCCTTTTTGGGGATTCAACTCCTGGTCTTGAGTTTTTGACTTATTTCATAGCCTTATTGGGTTTTCAACTACGTGTCTTGATGTTCTGACTTATTTTCTAGCTTCCTTCCTTTTTAGGGTTCAGGATGAAGAAATATTGTTGCTTTTCTGTTTGATGGAGGATGTTTTGGAAATTTTCAAACAAATTTTTTTCTCAAGGGTGGTTTGATTTCTGTTTTTTTGGCAAGTGGCTGATACCTTGGTTTTTAATTCTTTTTATTTTGGTGGTGTGTTTTAGAATTTTTGATTTCTCTGTGTTTTCTTGATCTGATTATTGACTTTCCAACATAAACTAACCATCATCTGTGGCTGATCCTTCACTGATTTTTTCCCCATTTTGTCACACAAAGCTTCACTTTCACTGCCTGACTCCAAGGATTGTGTTTTGTATCTGAGGTTTCTAGTGATATTGGTCTGGTGGAGCAGAGTATTATGGGATTCTGCATTTTTTGCTGTTTCTTCTGTTGGTCAATCAGTTTTTCATCTTGTCTGGCTTTTGGCTTTATTTTCAATTATTTTACAGAATTTGTTTTATCCAGGGTTCTTGCTGGATGTCTTGGTTATGATTTTTATCATTTCTGATCCAGGGTTCTTCCTGTATTTCTTGGTCCAAGTTTCAATCTGGTCTGGGTTGATTCTTGAGCTAAAATCAGAGCCAACTTGCTAGGTTTCTTTTTGTGTCCTTTCATCTGTCTTTTTCTAGATTCCTGGTCTTTTTTTCCAGCTGGGTCTTGATTTCCAGGCACAGGGTCTGACTGCAAGGGTTCTGGTGGTAGATTCAAGAAGGAGACAGGGTTTCCAATGGTATCAAAATAATCTAGAGGAAATGTTTTGGTTTTTTTAAAGGGGGATTACGGTTGTTCTTTGATTTTGTGACTAGGTATCTGATTCAAGGTGAGTTTGATGTCCTGGAGAACAAAATTCCATAGATTCTTGTTTAGGCATAAGTCATGGGAAAGTTTTCTAAGTGACTCAAGCATAGTTCTTGATAATATTCATTTTGAAGTATTCCTCAAACTCTTCATTTTTGAATTGGCACCCTCTGTTTGAGTGCATAAGCCTGAGTAAGTAATTAAAGCCTTTGCCTTCTTGATAAAGTATATGAAGCAGTGCTTGAAAGTTTCTTCTTTTGTATTTGTGAGAAATACCCAAGCAGTATATGGAGTAGCTATCAAACATAGGAAGGATGTATTTGTGACCCTAATTTGAGGCAGGATTGATGGTCCCAATAGTTTCAAGATTTATCTCTTCAAGGGGACTAGATGCTGGATTAGTGATGTGGGTCTCTCCAGCTGGTGGTCTATTTGGTTACAGTTTGAAGTGAAGAGTCAAGCATGTGGAGGTTTAGTGCTGACCTAGAGGTTTGTGCTTGCCTTTTTTTTGTCTGTTTATGATTGTGTTTTCAGGTTCTATCTTGGATATCAGGGTGGTTCTGATCCTGAGTTTGTTTAAAAACATATGATTCTGGTATGGGGATTCAAGCGTTTCTTTGAGCCCTTGAAGTTCCAAGATGATGTCTGAAATGTCCTTCCAAAGGGAAAGGTTATCCATTTTTGAGAATGGGATGCTTTCAATGTATTTTTTGAAGATGTCTCAAGTTAACACTTTCAAAATGTGTATTTCTGGTTCTGAGCAGGAGGGTTATTTTTTTAATTGATCAAGGATTCTTCCTTAAACCATTGCTTGAGATTTCAATGATACTTTGGCAAAGGGATTTTATTTTTACTTTTAATTGTAATGAAATATGCGCTCCTGATCCTCAACTTTTCTTTGTTATTACTCTTTCTAGAACCAGAAATTCTGGCATGGCTTGGTTTAATTACAAATGGAGAGAAACATAGAACACAGGAAAATGACAACATTGTGGGATCAGCATCATGATGTGAGAGAAAATTTTTCAGGTCAAGGTATTTATGAAGAAATAGAGGAATTTAGACCAGAAGTTTTGGAAGGGTTTCTTTAGCTTTTACTCCTTTTTCTTGGTCTGCTCTTGGGGTCTTTTTTGTGTTCTGGGTCTTTCCACATAATCATTGTGGCAGGCCTGGTCTTCCTCTCAGTTTTTCTGTCTACCTGTGTTCTGGTCTGTTGAGGTTCTTGAGCTCACTGGTTTTCCTGGCTGTCTTAGATGTCTGTCTGGGTCCTTCTAGCTGCCTTTGTCTTCCTTTCAGTTGTTTTGTTTGCGTGACTCCTGATCTGAGTGCAAGGTGATTTGGTCTCAGCTGGCTGGCCTGAGGTGGAGTGGTCTGGTCCTGGCTGGCTGGTATGGGTTTAGATTATCTGATTTTGTTGGCATGAGTTTGGAACAGTCTTGGTTTGACTGGCTGGTCTGAGCTAGGGTGGTCTGTTCATGGCTGGATGGTCTAAGATGGGGTGGTTGTTTCCCAGCTGGCTGGTCTGGTCCTGGCTGGCTGGTCTGAGCTGAGGCATTCTGTTCCAAGCTTTGTGGCTATTGGGATGTCTGGATTTCTGGTTGGTTGGTTGGCTGGTTGGTTGGTTGGCTGGTTGGTTGGTTGGCTGGTTGGTTGGTTGGCTGGTTGGTTGGTTGGCTGGTTGGTTGGTTGGCTGGTTGGTTGGTTGGCTGGTTGGTTGGTTGTCTGGATGGTTCAATGGCTGGATGGTTGGATGGCTGGATGGCTGGGTGTTCTGGGCTGGGCTGGCTGGCCTTGTGTGGACTGGCTGGCTGGTCTCAACTTGCTAGTCTGGTCTGGACTGCCTGCCTGGCTGTTCTGGTCTGGCCTGGACTTCCTGGCTGGCTTTTCTGGGCTGGACTGGTCTTGAAGGCCTGGCTGGCTGGTTTTTCTGGGCTTACCAGTCAATTTGTTGTTTTTTTTCCTGGGCTGTTTTTGAGTCCTTGTTGTTTTTTTTTCAATGTTGGTCAGTCTTGGGTGCTTGCTGAGAGGTTATGGTTTGCTTGATGATGGTGGCTGGCTGGAGGCTGGATCAATGGCAAGGCCGGGTTCAAGTGTAGTTTCGCGGGCCAGATCCCCACACAACTGCTCAGATTTATCCCAATTTGAGTGACTCAGAGCTGCAGCAGTTGCTAGAGGCAACTTCTTGCAACTAAAACACAATTGGGATAAATACCAGGTGGTTGCAATGTAGTTGCACAATGGGACTACCAAGAAAGTTATTGCATTTTTATTTTCTTCTTATTATTATTATTGGGCCAATTTTAAATTCGCAACCCTGTGGTGTCAAAAAGGTGCAAAACGCTGTTTTCAACTCATCTGAGTCGCAAATGGCCATTAACAACCCATCCAAGTTGCAAACAGTTATATATATATATATATATTTATTTAACTTTTTTTATCTATTATTTATTTTTTTTGATTTTAATAAAAAAATAAAAAACAAATAAAACAAATAAACATTAAAATTAAAATAATGAATTAAATTTAAAGTATAAATATAAATAAATAAAATCAAATAAATAAAAAATGAAAAATAAATTCTATAGTTAATTAAATCAAAAATAAAACTATATAAAAAATTTGCTTTTTTTCGATTCACAACCCAGTTTGGTTGCGTGACGCAGTTTGTGACCCATTTTGGGTTGCAAACTGCCATTCAAAACCCAAAATGGGTTGCAAACAGCCATTCACAAGCCACCTGAGTTTTGAATGGCCGTTCGCGACTCAAGTGGGTTGTGAATGGCCATTTTCCACCTCTTTTGGATCGCAAATTGCGCCACGCAAGCCCTTTTAGGTAGTGAATGGGGGCTGCAAGGTTGCGAATTTAAAATTTCCCTTATTATTGCTATGTTATGTTTTTTTTGTTGAGATTTCAACGGAAACTGGGGATCTTAACCAGCTCTCATTGTGGGATGAAACTTATCAACTGTGGCACCTTGGAATTTGAAACCTTGGTATAAAGTTACAGCAGGTATTTTTATCCAGGAAAATACATGGTATTTCTGGGCTAGGGTAGCAAACCAGTCAGATCATGAAGGGATAAATTACTGGATAGAGGTTTAAAACCTGGGTACCTGCAATAGCTGAATTCAAGGGTAATTAGTGAGCCTATTATGATTATTTGAGGGCGTAAAATGGTGCAAAAGCTGATTTATAAGGGTGGGCTGTTCAATATAAATGTCAGACTAAGGCCATTAACCACTTGATTCTCCTAATATTTATTTGATTCCATCATGAATTTTTTCTTTGAGCATGATAATGAATAGACGGGTGACAAATAGCCTGGAAATCCTGTATTGATCCCTTTTCTGTTTATCAGGGGTTACTGTGAGGTTTATCAGGGTAAATGGAGGGGAAAAAAAGTTTGTATGGGGCCAGAAGGGCATTCATGCATGTAAAAAAGGCTTCTTTTGATTTTTTAGGCTTGATTTTCTGTTGAAATGGCCAGAGAAATGCTATTTATCTCATTTATTGCGTAATTTTGGTAGGGGAAATGGGCCGGTAATATGTATAAGTTTCTTTTGTAGTTTTATTTTTATTTTTGTAAGGTTCAGTGAAATTCTATTTGATTCAAAATAATTTTCCATACATTTCTCTTTTATGTAGTCAAAGCAGGTTTCCCTGGTTCAGGCTTGAGAAGTCTGTGAAATTTATTTTTTGGCCATTTTTCTGATTTTGGTCAAAATTGCCAAATCATCTTTTGGAGGGTTTTCACATGTATTTTCTGTGATATTTTGAATTATCTTTAGTTTATATTTCATGAATGCTGGGTTGGCATTCATTTAAATATGCATGCCTTTCCAAAATATGTTTCAAACTATCCATCAGGGGCTTTTGTGAAAATTTTGACTCTGAAAGCTGGGGGCCCTGCTGTCAGCCTGTCTACTGGCTATTGTGGTGCTTGTTTATTTACACGTCTCAGAAGTTAAATGCAGCTTAAAACAAATGAGGAGTGGAATTTTTCCTCAAAAATAAACTAGCACGGAACAAAAAATAGAAAATTGCATCATTTCACTTGCTATATGCATGGGGATGATTGGTTGGAATACAAAATAACACCCAAGTTAGAAAATGTGGGAGCTGGGGCCATTTTACATGTTGGCTGGATGCAGAAACACACACCCAGATGAAAAATCAGCAGACTGAGAAAGAATTTATTAGTAAGCAATGGGTGCAGGACCAAGTTTGGTTTGATGTAAATGCAACGGAAAGTTTGATGGAGTCAGTGGATTGGTGATTAACAAATTGGAATAAGAAAGTTCTTGCACTCCAAGAAATGGCTATGTATTACAAGAATTTTGATCTAATTTCTCCTTCTAACTCTAAAGTTTTTCAAGTGTCTCAGCCCATCTGGTATGTTATTTTATGGTAAAAATTCATCTTTTTCAGCTGATTTTACTTTGTATCTCACTAGGTAAATCTTGGAATCCTTTCCCTGGATCCTTTATTTATTTTCTTCAAGGATTCTGCTGAATTTCCATTTTTCTTTTTCAAATTAATCTTCCATAGGTATTGCAGTTTTAGGGATCTAATTTCAAATTCTGAGTTAAAATTACTTGATCAAACTCACTGTGAAGACTGAGTGCTTCCTGGAGATTTCATCACCCAGGATACCTTCAACAGAATTTTCACCATGAATTTCTCAATAGTGAAAGATCCTACATAGCTCCTGAGTTTTATGTTACAGGCCAGTTAGTTGAAATTTCTGGTAAAAATTAAGACTTAATCTCCAATTTTGAAGCTTGTTCCTTGTGAGTCTTATCACACCTTTTTTGGTTTTATTCAAAAGCATCTTGGAAAATTGGCTGCATGTCTGTTTTCCATGTCTATTTTTTTCTTAAATTCCATAGATGTGGGGTGTACAGAAGCCAGCTGTTTGATAATGTTAACTTTGTTTAACTTTGGGATTCATCCTCTTTATAGAAAATAGGAAGCCTCATTTTCTTTGGAGTTGTTTTGGCTTTTATAAGTCATTTTTGGGGCAGGAAGAGGCTAAACAAATCATTTCAATATCCATCTACATTCTTATATTCTAGTAAAAAGCCACAGAAATTTCTGGGCATTTCTTATAGTGTTTGTATTGGTATCTCAGCTAGTCCACTTCTTTGGGGGTGATAGGCTGTATAGAACTCTAGATTGGTTCCAAAGATGTCATTTACTTTTGTCTAGAACTCAAAATTAAACTTTGGGTCTCTGTGACTTATGATTATTTTTTGTATTCCTACATCTGCAATGATTCTGTTCCTGGAAATTTGGGCTAATTTCATGGCTTTATTTTTCTTGTGATTGGGAATTAATCTTTAATTTTTGGAGAATCTTTCTACTATGACTAAGACAGATTTACAGGAATAAGCTCCTCCAGAGGGTATTCTGGTTACAAGCTCCAGGTTTATGATTCTCCATCTATTATAAGGGTTCAGAAATTGTTTGTAGCAGTCAAAATCATTTCCCCAAAAATTTATTTGATTTCTGAAATTTTTTACAGCTATAGATGTATTGGATAGTGAGGTGTCTCCAATTTATCTACCATTCAGTCCAATTAAATTTTTCCAAGGTTCTGTCTGATTATGAGCTTCCAGAAGAAAAATTGACATGGAATTCAGCTAAAATTTCCTTGATATCTTCTTCCTGAGTTAATAATATTAAACTAGAGTTTTGATGTCTTTAATACACTAGGCCATCCAAAAATTCAAACCTCCCTGCTGTGTGGGAATTCAGCAGAGTTTCAATTAAGTCATTTACCAGTTCAGAAGTAGATGACTTGCTTTCCATGATAGATATCAGGGTTTTCATATTGGAGTTATAGGTCTCTTTGATGTATTCAGACCAGAACTGGTCAATTTCACAGAATTTTATACCCATAATGGGATCTCCTATTTCAAGTGTATGTATTTTTAATATAGGGAATATATCATGGTCTTCTGGATCATGAACTGGATTTCTAGGATCACTTGGTCAGGCATTCCTACTCAAGCTATCAGCATTCCATTTTTTGGATCCAGCTTTGTGTACTATTTTTCTTTGTCCTCTGTACTGTTTTATATTTATTTTCCATCTTAGCATATGGCATCTTGAATTTTTCATATTCATGAGGTTCCTGACGTAATTTTTGTCTTCAATTGCCAAAATTTGGTTCCCTCCAAGTATTATGGTATTTTTTCTAAGGCCCATAATAGTTCAAGAAATTCCATCTGGCTAAAGCCATACCGTTCCTCATTATCTTCAACTGCCCTGGATAAGAAGAGTATGAGTTTCTCTGTGAAAATTATGGCCAGCAATTAGCTTAGTGGCAGGAGGAGCAGTAATTAAAGAAAAAGAAATGCTGGAAACCTTGTGTATATAAATTCTAATGTGCTCTCAAAATGGGGCAATATGTTGGATAATTCATTGGATGAATTTGAATGGATATAGTGAAAAACATCAGGGATAAGGCCTCCTTAAATTCTAAATATTGGCCTCTTGTGGGCACATGATAAAACAGGTGAAAATGAAAAATTTCTTCCCAAAAAGGGCTCAACAAGCTCTACAGGCCTTGTTAATTTGTTTTGGATACATCAGCCCACATGGCATTTACCCCTGAACCCTTTTGACTGGCCTGTTCTGGTCAAATTTGGTGTTTCCACCCTGATGGGGCTGAACCAGCCCTCTTGCTGTTCAAAACCCTGGCTTGTTGTCCGTTAAAACCAGCCCTGTTACTCTCATGACCTCACTTACCAGCTGGTTGCCTCATGCAACCAGCCCCTGGCCCCACATATTGGCCAGGCAGGACCCAGAACTCATCTGGGTCCAGTCTCAAGCTTGCAAAGGGGGGGTGTAACTGGCAGAAATGCTGTCCACCCCCTCTTTTCTAACTAGGTGACCAGCAGGGGCGGCCAAATCCCATGCTGGTCTCCTGGGACAACCTTTGCCCTAGGCCAACTGTCAAAGATGGTGGGCTGGAGGGTGATCAGGTCCCCCCAGCCCTTGGCGCCTCCCCCTCAGTAATGGGGGGGGGGGGGGGAGAGTGCCCCGCTTGCTGGTGAGAGGGTGGTTAGATCCCCCCCACTGCTTTTTTCCTTCCCTTGCATAGGTGGGAGGGTGATGAGGTCCCCCCCACCCTGACCAGTTGCCGAATGCAACTGGTTGCTGGCTGGTTCTAACCAGCCAGCCTCTTTCCCTCCCCCTTGCCCCTTTGCAATAGCAATCAACGGCAGGGGAGGGAGAAGGGGCCATCAGCCCCAGCTCCCATGGCCCTAACTTCCAGCTGCGGGCTAGCGCAGAGGCTGCAACTGGGGTGGGGGGGACTCCATTCAGAGTCCCTCTGCCCCCTAAAACAACCCTGCACTGGTTGTTGGCCCCAGAAATGGGCCAAATGCAAGAAACAGAAGCCCCAAGCGGGCCCCAACAGGCCGTTCCAGCCCAAAAACCTAAAATTGATACTTTGGCAGGCCAGCCTGGCTGACCAAGTATTTTCAAAATGAAAAGCTTGGGCCTAATAACACCCATGAAAGCCCATTTGTCTGGGGTGGCCCATCCATCCCAACGGGCCCATGGTGGCCCGTGTACCAAATGACTTATTTCATTTGTTTTGGGGCTATTTTCCACAAATCTATGACATCCACATGGGACTGTGTGGTTTTCCAATGGGCCATGGAGGCCCATAAGTGCATCCCATTTGGATTACACCTATATGTAGCACACATGTGAATGCCTATGTATTTTAACATTCTCTACAGGTTTTTCATCTTCCACTCCTTCTTGGTGTAGGTAAGCTCCCAATCCATCCTTAATTGCATCTATGTATAGTTCAAATAGTTTTTATTAATCTTTTTTTATTAGCAAAGGGGCTGTTTTCATTTTTATCTTGAGCTCCTCATAATTCTTTATTCTTTCATTAGTCATCTCAAAAAAGGTGTTGTTATTTTAAATCTCACATAATTTCTTATTCAGAGGACCAAATTTTGATATTTACTGACTGTAGTTACTGCAGAAGATGACAAAAGATAGTAGCTCATAATTTTTCTGGGGAATTGGTCTATTCATGTCTGCTTCTATCTCACTTTGGTCAGGTGTTAAGGTTAGCCCAGAGACTAAATTTTCTAAATCTTCAATTTCTCCATATCCAAATTAGCATTTTTCCACAGATACTTTGGGTCTTACAGAAATTATGGTTCTAAGTAATAGCCTTAATATGCTCCTATGAGTGTCCCATTCATCAGAGAAGTTTGTTAAATGACCTATATAGACCATAATTCATCCTTGTCTTATGAATTTTCCTAGGTTTTGCAAGGGCTGCTGGCATGCTAGCAGGAATTGGTGCAAGGGTACTCTACTCATAGCAGGCTTAAGGGAAGAGTGACTGGGAGTTTCAGCAGGGAGCAGGGAAATTGATAGATTAAAGTTGAGATTGCTTGGATGACACTTGCTGGGATGGATTTCCTAGTTAGAATTAGTGAACTGTTTTATTGGGTAACATTACAAGGAAGGAAGAGGAGGACAGGTTATATAGACAAGAATTTGGTTCTAGCTAGGGTTAAAACAGGCCAAGGGGTTCAGACTACATATTTAATGACCAGAGAGTTGAGACAACAGAAAGGGGATAGTCATGTAATATTAATAAATTGGGATAGGCTGCCTACTACATTGGGAAAAGCTCACAGGCCTGGATGTCTAATTTGGGAATTCAAAGTTGAAGTATGTAAAGTGTACATGGGAGTCATGAAACTATGTACTAAGGAAGAGAGATTATGTCAGAAAATCTTCAGGAGGATGTAAATAAGGATTTCCAAAGGAAAAAAAATCATGGAATATAGGGTAGAAATATTTAGTGAGGTCAGAAGATATGGAAGACTGGGAGATTAAGTATTTGCATCCTGGTAGATTAAGTATATGCAGGCATATGGATTATGTATATTATGCAAGGTTATAATATATTTAGATATCTAGTGCATGCAGATATTGAGTGTATTTATTTTCTGAGGATATCCTGAGTTATGTCACCTTAGGCCCTTAAGCTGAAGTTCCTTTGAATTTAGATTGGACTGAGTTAGGTGTTAGTATCACAGTACCCCCTGGTGGAAAAGGAGCAAATCTCCTGATGATCACAAAACAAGCAGTTTAACAGGTCATCCAGTCTTTTTCTACCAGTCATTTCTGAACTTAGATTTCCTTCTACATACCTAAAACCATCAACACCTTCCACCCCAATACAATTACTATCCCCCCACAACAGAACCCCTACGCCAACTTACACCGTGGAAAAATCCAACAACTATTACCCAGTTCAAAAATAATTACCCAGCTGTGAAATATAAAAAAAGATGGAGAGTATTTTGACCAAAAGATTTAATAATAACTCACCAAAACGTGAGAGCTTTTTTAAATATGGAGGGGCCTGTTAAATTGAAAAGCACAATAGGAAGGCCTTGGGTCCAACTGTATGGATCCAGGAGAAGAGTCAAACTTTTGAGGTAAAGGAGGCTTCAGAAAATGATTCCATTAATTTGGAGAATTCATCCTGGCTTGGTGAAGATTCTGGTTGGTAAATTTTGACTGTTTATAATTCCAAATTTTCTGATATTTTGAATTCAATAAAATTGATGCAGGAGCACCTATAGAAGACTAGGGCAAGGAGAAAGGATTTATGTCAAACTGGGATTTTGGAAATTTATGGGACTTCTAAGTTGAAAGATAAAGAGAGGGGAAAGAATTTAATCAGGTGGAGCACTTGGATACAGGATTTGGATGAAGAATAAAATAGGGAAGTCCTGAAAAAGAAATCCCAAATTTGAAATGTGGTAACCTCCGTTGAAATGGTTGAGGATGGTTGTCAAAGTTTTAAATCTTTCCATCAAAGCATCAAAAATTGAATATGGTCAACAAATGTTCAAAGTAATTTTTCAAAGCATCAAGGAAAATGGTTGAGGCCTTGATTTTTGGGTGTCAAAGCACTAAAGCAGTCTTTAAAACTTTTGAAGCTAGCGGTCAAATTGTAAAAGTTCCAAAGTAACCTGTTGAAGTTTCAAACATTGAAGTTTTGATGAAGACATGGATTCTGAGGAAATTTTGTGGATGGCACTAAGCAATGTCCCAGAGGATTTGGAAAATAATAAACAGGAGTAAATGGGCCAGAGAAAAGGAAAGAAAGGCAATTAAAAATTTTTGGAGAATGGTGCAGATCATATGATTTCCTGGAATTGGAATATTTAAGGAAGAAGATGAAGGTGATTGAGTTAAATGCCAAAGAAAATGAAGACAGGAAGAATAGGAAGAAGGGGATTTGTAGAATAATAAGGGAATAAGCTGTTTCCTAGAGAAAAAAATATCTGAAGAGTTGTTGGAAGAGTTAGAGAACAAAGATATATTACTGAAGATTGTGAGACTTTAAGGAGGATTTCATATTGAATGAAGAACAATTAAATCATTCTCTAAATATTTATAATAAAAATTGCAAATCTTTGGACTCTAACTTTCAACAATTTTTATCAAAAAGATGGGGATGTGAACTCGGGAAGTAAAATTTTGGTTTTCTAGAGGCTAGAAAAAAAAGAAATGCAGAGATTAAGAAAAAAATATCAGATATTCTTGCTTTGGCTTGTATGATTTTTGAGTTAGTTACTTCTGTAAAAGGGCCTAATTCTTATGAATATAGAAAGTTGAAACTAGTAAATAATTGGATGGCTACAATAAAGGAATTAGAAGAGATTATTTTTGAAAATATTTAGGAAGATATTATTCTATTTGTCTATTATTATAAATTTTTTTTTTTGATTTTTTTTTGGCCAATGTTAAATTTGCAACCTTGCAACCCCCATTGAATACGCAAAACGGGTTGCGTGGCGCAATTTGAAACCAATTTTAGTTGCAAAGAGCCATTTGCAACCCATTTGAGTCGCAAAGGGCCATTTGCAACTCAGGTGGTTTGTGCATGGCTGTTTGCGAACCAGAACGGGTCACAAAACAAACCACGCAACCCATTTTGAGTAGTGAATGGCAAAAAAAACAATTTTAATTTAATTATTTACTTCATTATACGTGTATATTTTTTTTATATTTTTATTTTTAATTTAATTTGATTAATTTATTTTTTTTTGATATATTTATTTACTTTTTTGTTCATTTCATTTCATTTAAATTTATATATTTATATTCTTTTATATTTGTATTTTTAATTTAATTAATTCATTAATTTTTTATTTACTTATTTATTTAATAATATTTTTTATATTTTCTTTGTATTCATACTTTTAATTTAATGGATTAATTTTTTTTATTTATTCATTTTTTATTTTTTATTTTTTATTTTTTATTTATTTATTTACTTTTTGATTAAAATAGAACAAAGAAATAAGATAAAAAAAAGTAAAAAAATGTTTAAAATATGGGTAATGTTCAATTCACAACTCTTTGAGTTGTGTAGGGTCGGGTACACAACTCAAATGGGCCGTGTGGCACCCTACACAACTCAAATGGGCCCTTGTAGGAACCAAGAGGGTGGAAATCCCCTATTTATCCTTGAGTTCCAGAACCAATGGTCCTAGCATCTGTAAGGATAAAGATGCTCCAGTAAATAGAGAGAGAGAAAGATAAAGAGATGAATTTCTTTTCCTTTTGGTATCCTTTCATTCATCCATCCCTCATTCCATCCTCTTTCCTCTTCCCCTTTCCCTTTCCTTTTCCTTTCTTTTTCCCAAGATCCAATGATCAGATAAGATTATCCCCCCAAAGCTGGGATTGAGAGTGCAGACTTTATGCCCACCCTCTCAACACTAACCTAAGTACAAGCGCAATAACAGCCCAACAATAAATTTAAAAGAAACCCTAAGCCCAGAACACTAGCCTAGAACGCTAGCCTAACCCTAACACATTCCCTGCCCGCTTACCATTACTTACATCCGGTTTGTCCTTCTCATGATGTGGGCCTCCGCCGCGCCCTACTCAGAGCCCCCTGCTTGTCTGCATCCGCTTTGCGCAACTTGTGATGCCCTGCACCATGGGTTAGCACGCGCCCATAGCCCCAATCGCCCCCCCCTACTTCACCAAACTAGCTGCCCACAAACCTTGTGGGGCTGGCTCCATTCTTTGGTCCGTAATGTCCAAGCGGGCCGCGGCCCGCTACATCCAATCAAGCCCAAACCATGCCCAATATGCCAAGCCCCGCAGTGCCTACTGCTGAGCCCCCAGCAGCCAGTGCTGAGACCACGTGCATCCAAGTGCTGAGCCTGACCTACCAAATGCTGAGCGTGCCAACTGCCGCGCGGATCCCAATCAAAGACTATATAACAACACCACACTGTGTGGCACACTAAACAACCAAAATCAAGCTGTGTAGCCTCCACTAAATAATAAATAATGAATAATAAATAATAAATAATAAATAATAAATAATAAATAATAAATAATAAATAATAAATAATAAATAATAAATAATAAATAATAAATAATAAATAATAAATAATAAATAATAAATAATAAATAATAAATAATAAATAATAAATAATAAATAATAAATAATAAATAATAAATAATAAATAATAAATAATAAATAATAAATAATAAATAATAAATAATAAATAATAAATAATAAATAATAAATAATAAATAATAAATAATAAATAATAAATAATAAATAATAAATAATAAATAATAAATAATAAATAATAAATAATAAATAATAAATAATAAATAATAAATAATAAATAATAAATAATAAATAATAAATAATAAATAATAAATAATAAATAATAAATAATAAATAATAAATAATAAATAATAAATAATAAATAATAAATAATAAATAATAAATAATAAATAATAAATAATAAATAATAAATAATAAATAATAAATAATAAATAATAAATAATAAATAATAAATAATAAATAATAAATAATAAATAATAAATAATAAATAATAAATAATAAATAATAAATAATAAATAATAAATAATAAATAATAAATAATAAATAATAAATAATAAATAATAAATAATAAATAATAAATAATAAATAATAAATAATAAATAATAAATAATAAATAATAAATAATAAATAATAAATAATAAATAATAAATAATAAATAATAAATAATAAATAATAAATAATAAATAATAAATAATAAATAATAAATAATAAATAATAAATAATAAATAATAAATAATAAATAATAAATAATAAATAATAAATAATAAATAATAAATAATAAATAATAAATAATAAATAATAAATAATAAATAATAAATAATAAATAATAAATAATAAATAATAAATAATAAATAATAAATAATAAATAATAAATAATAAATAATAAATAATAAATAATAAATAATAAATAATAAATAATAAATAATAAATAATAAATAATAAATAATAAATAATAAATAATAAATAATAAATAATAAATAATAAATAATAAATAATAAATAATAAATAATAAATAATAAATAATAAATAATAAATAATAAATAATAAATAATAAATAATAAATAATAAATAATAAATAATAAATAATAAATAATAAATAATAAATAATAAATAATAAATAATAAATAATAAATAATAAATAATAAATAATAAATAATAAATAATAAATAATAAATAATAAATAATAAATAATAAATAATAAATAATAAATAATAAATAATAAATAATAAATAATAAATAATAAATAATAAATAATAAATAATAAATAATGAATAATAAATAATATGGTTGTGTACAGGGGTAAAAAAATCAAAAAGGTCAATTATGGGGGGCCTATGCCCCCCAGGCGTTGGGCATGTTAAGAACAACCCTTTGGAGTAGTGTATGGGCCCTACACAACTCCAAAAGGTTGTGTGGGGCCCTAACCAACTCCCACAGATTGTGTGGGGCCCTACAGAACTCCCAAACGACTGAAGTTGTGAATTTATCATCACCCTTAATATATATATATATATATATATATTTCCATTTGCAACTCAGATGGGTCACAAAAGCCCATTTGCAACTCATTTGGTTCACAAACAGCCTTTTGAGCCCTTTTGCAACCCCATGGTTGCAAATTTAACATTGCCCCTTTTTTTTTGAACATACATGGATAAAATGAGATTTTTATTTTATTGAAAGAATTTCCTTTGAGTGGGGATTCATGAAGTTATAAAAGATTCCTTGTTTTCTTTTTTTTATCATATATTTTTTCATCTGAATTATAAGAAGAAAAAATGTTTTTGAAAAGAAACTATCACAATGTTTGAAGAGTTTTTGGTTTTAGTGGGTAGAGTGTGTGGAAATCTTGTAAAAATTCAGGGCAGTTGGTAAGGTTAGATTGGGGTTCCCATGTAGTGAGTTCCTTTTTATCTTTAAAAGCTTTCCACTTCACCATATAGAATAACTTCCCCCTCCTTAACTTGGAATCAAGTATTTGAGACACTTCCTATTCTTCTTCCCCATATATATTGACTGATTCAGTTGGTGGTAGGTTTCTAGAAGGCAATTGGTTGTCCTGGTTGGGTTTGATTAGGTAAGAGTGGAACACTGGGTGGATAGTGGACCATTGGCAAGTGCGTTTGAGTTTGAACAAATCTTTATCAATATGTTCTTTAATCAAAAAAGTAACTCATCATTGCTCTGAAAGCTTATGTGTTGGACTATTAGGTTTGATATTTTAAGAAGAGAGCCATACTTTGTTACCAACATAAAATTATTGCAGAAAATCACTTCTTTTAAGGTCAGAATTTCTCTTATAGGTTTAATTTTTTTGATTCTTGTGTATCCAGGTTATTTAATGACCAGAAGGTTGCTCATCCACTAAATGCAGACTTTAAGTTGGGGTGTTTTCCATAAATGGACAATAAGGGAGAGTTCTTAGTTGAAGTGTGGGTGGAGTTTTTTTAGGAGAATTAAGCAAGAGGGATCCAGGTATCCCAGTTGTCTAGGTGATAAATGACATAAATCCTAAGAAACTGTTCCAGGGTATCATTCACCTGTTCCATCTGACCATTTTTCTCAGGGTGATAAGCTGTTCAAATAGCTTGTTTTATCTGTAATTCCTTGCCAATCACTCACAATATCAGCTGGGAGGCCATGCTTTGAGAAGACATGCAAGATTAGTAGATTAGCTAATTTGACAGAGGAGATTTCATTTGTGGTTTTAATAAAGATCAAAATGTTTTAAAAACAATCAACCACCACAAGTAGTGAGTCAAATTCATTTGATGGGGGTAGTTGAGAAGGAAATTCCATAGAGAGTGAGGTCCAGGGAGTATCTTAAATTGGTAAGGGTTCAAGTATTCTAAAAATGTTTTGGTGAATGGATTTTTTCTGCTGTAAAGGTAAAAGGAGGAAACATAGTCCTTGATAAAGGAATTCATGTTCTCCAAATGAAAATCTCTTTTAAAAAGATCATGTTCTCCAAATGAAAATCTCTTTTAACAAGAAATATTGTCTTTTCTTGTCCAGGGTGACCAGAGAGTGGGGAATGGTGTCTTTGTCAAAGTATCTTGAATTGGGTCTGTTCATCCTTCTTGCGAATGGCAATCCTTTCTTGAAAGATTAGAAGACCATTATCTGGGTAAATCAAGTAACTCTTTATTTTTCTTTCCTATATAACTTCTGGAGAATCTTGTGGGTTGATTTGTTGGAATTCTGGGATTGAATTAAGATTTCCAAGTGTCCCTGAATCTGTTTAGTGGGTAAGAGAAAGATTCCATAAGGTTCAAAGTTAGTCTGCTTCAAGACTTGTTTGATATTTCCTGGTTTCTTTTCTACATAAGCCATCCCCTCTTTGGGATAAACTTTTACTTTATGTGATAACACATCAGGGACAATGGAGTTTTTCCCAGGTTTATAGATAATAAAAAAGTTGAATTCAGACAAGAAATCATCCCACTGGGCTGGAAAAAAATTAAAGACTTTAGAATTCATGAAATATTTTAAAGACAGTAGATCAGTGAGAAATTAAAAGGGTTAGGAAAGGTTAAGAATATAAGCCCACCAAATGTTTATAGCACACAAAATGGCCAAAATTTCCTTATTGTGGATCTTTTAATTCAGTTCAGAACTTCCAAAATTTCTGCTATGAAAAGCAATTTTTTTCTTGGATCCATCAGGAAAACTTGTTTCATCAAAGCCCCCAGGGTATAGTCACTAGCATCAGTTTCCATGAGCATTTTTGAAGAAAGATCAAATTCTTTAAGGTTAGGAACCTTGGTTAAGGCCTTTTTGAGGCCCTCAAACTGCTTCACAGACATTGGGGACAAATTAAAGACTATTTGAGAGCCAGTTAGAGCAGTGAGGAGGGGGACCTTTCTGGGGTAGTTGATGATAAGCCTGCAATAAAAATTAGAAAACCTCAAAAATTTCTGCAGAGCCTTTTTGTTCATTGGTACAGGGAAATCCAAAACCTTTTTTAAATTAGATTTTTTTTCATTTAAATTCCCCTCCTAGAGATCACATAGCCCATTTCATCTACTGAAGAAGCATGAAATTTCCACTTAGAAGCTTTTGCATAAAGATTACTTCTCAAAGGCCTCTGTAAGACTTCACACACATGGGATACATGTTGTTCTAAATTTTTGGAAAAAAACTAAGAATTTCACCAAGGTATACCACTACATAGATGGTGAGAAGGTCAGAGAAGATTTCATTAACCAGGCATTGAGAGGAGGAAGGAGCATTGGTTATCCCAAAAGGCATAACAAAATATTCAAAACTACAAAACTTGGTTCTGAATGCTGTAAGGTTTTCATTCCGTTCTCTGATTCAAGGGAGATTGTAAGCAGCCCTGATCTCAATTTTAGAAAAGATAGTAAAAACAGAAGATACTGTCAATGAGTGAGTCATGGGAGGAATAGGATACCAAATTTTTGGAGTAACAGTTTTAAGTTTACAATAGTCAACACATGACCATAAACCACCATCCTTCTTTTCAACAAAGAGCACAGGTGCACCAGTGATTGAATTTCTGGGGCAAATTAAACCTTTCTCTATGTATTTTGCTAAATATGCTGTCATGGATTTAACCTCTACTGCTATACTTGGTCATGGTTAAACCTCAAAAAATAAGACAAAAACCAATATCAAATTCAGTTTTTGACTCAAATAACCCAAACATTAGCTAAAATCTCACAAACTAAAACAATAAGAAGGTATTGTGAGGAAAAAAGCCACAACTTAAACCTTCATAAAAGTCAAGGGCCCTGGCTCCAAATAAATGAATCTCAAAGGAGCTTTACTTATAAATAAGATCACACCCTTTATATTAGCAACACACAAGGGTTACTACTCCAATTAGGGCCTTCCACTCAAAATTGGAGTTTCCAATAAGATTATTAGTTGAATATAATACTAAAGTTTATATCCCCATTCAATCTCTTCTTGAAACTAAGTTTTATGGGCTTGTTAACTCTTTCCATATTCTCTCACAAAATAATAATAATATATAACTGGTGAGGGGGCTATAGGGTGAAGACCCTCCTCTTTTAAGGTAACAGGAGCCATTAGGGGACTCAAGGAATCATTGGGGGAGTGCTAGGCTCCTCCTGGGTTTTTCCTCAAGAGCTCAGAACCCCATTACATCTTAACCAATCAGAAACAGGGTACTAGTACTCATTGGGGAGGATTTTCAATGTAAAAGGTTCTAATTACATACCCCAGAAGTTTTATACTCTAAAACTAAGCTCAGGGCACTCTGAGATAGCGCTCTCAAGGCTCAGGAAATTATATTAAATTATAATCACATCCCAAAGGGGGATAAGATTATGATTATGTGATCTTTTTATACAGAGTGGAGAGTATAGCTTAAATTAATTACTATAGCTTGTCCCTAAAGGAATGGAACTTATTTGGAAGCTGCATATCAATATTTGGGACGCATTTGATTCCTCATAACTTAATTCAAATTTTCATTGGATCCCCATCTTGATAATATATCATCAAGGTTTTAGTTCTATAATCAATATTGATAAAAACATACTGGTAAAATATTATCAAAATTTATTATATAATTCTTAAATTCTTGGTCAATTTTAATTCTTGGATCTATGGTGGGTTGAACCAGTGACCTTGATTTCAGAAAATGGAGGGTGAGGCCATTACTTGAAGGGCTTCCTTTTCATGGTGACTAAGGGAATAGATAGGCCCAACTGGAGGGATGGGACCTTCCAATTTGATATGGTGATTTTAAGAATGTTTTGGCAGGAGTTTCTCAGCTTTAACCTTTTAAAAAACATCTAAAAAGGTATTGTAAGCTTCTGAAACTCTCTCAATCACAGTTTCAATTCCTTCAGGTTCCTATTCTTCATTCAAACCCTCTGCAGCAGACTGCTTTGGTGCAGAGTCAGAAGTGGAAATAATCATACAAAAGACTTGAATGGATAGATCATCCTCTACATCCTCCATGAATTACAGAGAATTCCCAAAGAATACCTGATTCACAAAGTTAGGTGTTGAACTTGAGGAAGCATGTTGGGTCTGCATAGATTTTGAAATGGGAACAGGTGCAGTGGTCTGCATGTCCACTGGCAGAAGTTTAGTAGGAAAAGTAGTGGCCAATTTGAGTTCAAAAAGGGATATGCCTTATATGTTCCTCACTACAACATGGCCTCTTGAAATATTTCTTGCAACATTGACCTCTTGGCAATCCTAATTACCCCATGTAGGGGATATTTTTTCAATGAAGATTGACCAGACAACTTGGCCAATACAGCCAAGGTAATGTTGGTCTGGGCAGCTTTGGATTATCCAGAGGAGAAGCCAAAATGGCTGGTGTCCATGTCAGAGTAAATTGCCTTGTTCCTCTCAAAAAAAAACTGGCACCCTGGTACCACCTCCAAACAACAACAAGGTTGATGGTGGGGTGTGGCAACTGTTCTGTAAGAAGAACAAACTTTATAAAGTAAATTAACACAAGTCTTAGTGGGTGTGGTTTGGAAATCATCACAAGTCTTGATGGGTTTGTTTTGAAAATAATCAAGAAAAGTTCAAAAAATACTACAACACATACTCTAGCATTGGTTGCAAGGAATCAATGAAGGTCCTTGTGTCCATGACAGTTCAGTTTTGATGGTTGGTCTTCCAATTTGATGTTGAAATGGCTTTTCTTTATGGCAACATAGACACTATGGTTCACATCTCACAAGATTCAGGCTTTGAAATCCCTCAAAAGGAGAACTAGGTATGGAACTAAGGAAGCGCCATGGTGTTGAAAGAAGCCTCTAAATGCCACTCTGGGCAGGCTAGGCATGACCCCTTCCAAAGCTCATGAGTCAATCTTTCTCAATGAATCTAATTTGCTGATCCTGCATATCCATGTTGACAATGGGTTAATTTTGGGCAATTCTTGGAAAGAAGTGCTTGAGTTTCTGGACAGGCTTGGTCTAACCTACTGGATCAAGTCTATGGAAAAGCTGGTACAACACTTGGGCTATACATTTGACTGGAAGGAATATGGCTCTGGACTTGTTCATCAACAGGACTACTGCAAGAAAATCCTTGACAAGTTGTCCATGTGCACCATTAATCCAGTCAAAGGTCCAGCCCCAATGAAACTTGTCAAACAAGCTGCCAAGACTGCCAACCCGTTTGATTTCAAACCCATGGAAAAAGCCATTGGAATCTTAGATCATCTTGCGCTGCACACTTGGCCTGACATCATTCACATTGTCAATGTGCTGTCTCAGTACACCAACAAACCAACCATCAAGCACTGGATCTGATCAAACATCTTCTCCAATATCTTTGGGGCATGACTGGAGTTGGCATTGTATACAGCAAAACAGCCAGAACTGACAATCATCTGAAGGGCTGGGAAGATGCGGACTACGCAAACAGTACCAATATGAGGAAGTCCACCACAGGGTTTGTTTTCACTCTATACAGCAATCCAATACACTGGATATCCAAAAAGAAATCCATTGTAGCTCAATCAACCACCAAAGCCAAGTTCATTGCCATGAATGATTGTGCAAAACAAGTAGTACAATGGATGGTCACACTGATTCCTGACCTTGGAATTGAGATTCCCATCCTGATCTTTGAGAAAAACAACTTGTTGAGATATGATCTATGCTTTCATGCAGTCTTCAGGACCTCAGTCCCTGTATGCTTTTAGTTTGTTACTCATTCATCATATGTCCTCACAAAGTGACATTGTCATTGACCTCTGCAAGCATATCTTGATCACTTGGAAGCAAGCGTCCTTAGTATAGTTGGTAGTACACTTGCCATCCACATGAGAGACCTGGGTTCAATTCCCAAAGGACACATGTTATTTTCACAATCTTACACAACTCTGGGGCCCACTTTCTTAGAAAGAAAGCTCAACTCAATCCTAACTCAAAAACACATAGAGGTCAGATATCAATACCTAGAGGACTGGGTCTTCAGATCACTTCTTCCAGTAGAAAAAGTCCCCTCCTCAGATATGATTGCCAACATCCTCACCAAACCCCTAGGACACATCAAAGTCTCCGCTGCTTGCAAACAGTTAAGCCTGATTGAGGCCAAATCCAGGAGGAGCGTTAGCTGATAACCTCAGCATCTCCACCACAACTTACGTAACTGCTGCCCAGCGCATGTGCAACCCTCTGTCCAATGTGGGCCTCTTTACTTCTGTGGACCTTTTCCCCCTCGTGTTCCATCTGCTTCCATTTCCCTGTCTGGTCTCTCTACCACAATCTCTCTCTCTCTCTATCTCATTTGTCTTTTGTTCACTTCTTCACAACAGTCTCTCTATAATCTGGTCAATCAACTACTTGCCCCTCAACATCACTCACCATCATTGATAAGCCCTGTGTAAGGATCCCATATACTGCATTCTGGGAAATGCATCCGCCGACTAGGATAGCCTAGCAGTGGGTTAACCCTTTTCCCATTCTCTACACCCCGCGCATCAACCAGCACCACCCTCAGAACTCAGGAGGAGCTAGAAGCAACTTAGGCGGAGGTACAGCCAATCTTCCATCTCGTTTCAGGTTCTCAGATTCTTTCCATTTCTATTCTCTATCCTCTCATTGCCGTCTGGACCCATCCGTATGTTATCCAAACTCTTGTCACTTACTAGGTTGAATCCTCACGTCTGCCACCAAAGGTATAAGTTCGTATTTGCATCCAGTTGTAACTGAGGACATATTCCTGATTCTTACCCGGTCACTCAGATCATGTGGCAGCTCTTCCCTACTCTACGTTCCTCTTCTTTTATCTGAGTGCAGGATCTACGATTACCATTGGTTGTTCAAATTTATCTTTTTTGTTAGAACTTGAATGATTTGGAAGAAGACTCCCAGACTTTCCTTTCCCTTTTTGTTTTTCCGCTTTGATCATAATCTCCTTTTGTTTCATCTATCTGACATGTCTCAACTATTCTCAATTAGTTCAGTTCATTATGTTACATCATACTCTCTCTCTCGTTGTCTCCAACTCTTTGTCTGCTCTCATAACAAACACCTGACTGTCTAGCTTAAATTCCGTCCTTCCTTTCCCTCCAATATTGTTCCTCATCAGTCCGACCGATCTCGCTCTGTCCTCCACTGCTCTTCACCACACACGCGTCCTTGTTCTGTCTCACCCCTCATTGTTCACCTTTCAGGTATGAACTTGTCTTTCATTGTCTCTTACTTTTTCCTTCTCCCAGACAAAACTCTGACCGTATGAAATACAACTTTCAGTTGTCTTAAACCTAACATTTTACTGTTACCACTCTTCTTCTAATACTTTGTGCTGCAATAAAGAATTACGTCTCACTTATACAGGGGGGGGGGGGGTACCGTTCCCCCGGCAAAAGTAAACAAAAACCAGATCACAAGAACTCTCCAATGGTTGTGAAAAGATTATGACTGCTGATTTTTTGTTCATTAAGTTGCTCGAGCTCTATGTTTTTCTTAATTCTACCATCCGTTGCCCACCACCTGTCCTGATTCGTTACTGTTCTCCACAACCAGTGTGATTATCGAAGTTCACCTTTTGTTTCCGAACTTTTCCAAATGATGATTGGCGAATTGGACTAGGATGTCACGATACCGGCAACGACACAACTAACTTCTGTTCACCCGCAGTCATACAAGTGTATGATCTTAGCCACGTTAGGATTGTGAGTCGTTTGTGAAGGAGCGTTGTCCTTTCAGATAGTGAATATTCTATAAGAGAGGTTTGAATCATGCTTAGGTCAAAGCAGGATTTAGACCGGTATAAATTTTTGCAGTTCATCTTACCAGGAGATCATCTAGCACGCACGAGGAGCAGTCAGTGCCGGCTCAAATTTCACATACAAGATCATGCTGAGAATTGAGATGAAAGTGATAATGATATGGGCATGTACGAGGGTACTCTAGTTTTTTTTTTGTCTAACTAATTGATGTTACAGTACTTGGTTCTACATCTTTACTAGTACGCTTTAAGAAGAGAACTCCTGCTTCCGTCTTGGCAATGAGGCAAAAGAAATTGGTCGATGCTTTTTTTTCGGTGGGGGGGTGAGTACACAGGCAGAGTTGTTCGTAAGATTTGTCGTTTTCTTCAATCAATCTCTAGTGCCCGAGGAACATTTTTTGATCATCTGTTGAGGATGTACGCTTGAAATCCAGCTAGGACTACACCAACCAGACCGACTGCACTCGCTACCTCTTGACTCAAGGTACCCTTTGTAAATTGATGGGAGCGAAGAGAATCCGATCCGGTTGATTTTTTTTTTTTTTTTTTTTTTTTTTGGCGTAACCAAAGCAGAATCGAATAAAATAATGTGCGTTTTAGGGCCATGGGGACGATCGATGTTGCGGTAGGTAAACTAGTTAACGTACCTCGATGTAACCGAATCCAGCTCCACAGATACTTAGCACATCGGCCAAACAACCGATTTGGAGTGCTCTCTCGACCACTGCCGAAGTCGAATCGCGTAAGAGCAAGCCAAGACCGATATCACGAGCTCCGAACAGTCTGGGGCAAGAAGATAAATGATCAGGGGAAGAGGGTCAGAAACACGAAATGATTTGTAGGGGAGCGAAGACTGTCAAACTGACCGAACGGCGATCGAGAGTTCCTCCGAACTACCGGCGGATGGATTGGAGTTAGAGGTAGATTGGCCATCGCTCAAATTACGACGGCGATGGTTATTGAAGCCAAATACACTAAAGAGGATGGACGTGATGAAGGTATCGATAGCATCAACATCAAATCTGTCGTGGATGCTCGCGTATTTTTGTTTTCTGATGGCAGGTGCGAGGAGGCTGCAAACCGGTGGGGCCTCTTGGGGTTTCTGGATTGCGAATGGGGTACCTACTTTTGAGTAAACAGGGTGGGGGCGATGAATGCACCCAAGCCAAGGCCCAAACGGGCTATCGAGAGTAGTTGGATATGAGTGGAGTAAGCTTGGGTGGTAAAGAGACTGGATGGAGGGGAGATGGGGTTAGACATGGTTTGGGAGATTTTTGGTCTTTGGGGTGAAGGACAGAAGGATGAGGGGGTATGACTGGATGGGAGTGAGGAGAAGGATGGAGCAAGTTTTGTTTTGAGTATATCCAGTCTAGATAAGTACAAGTCAAACCGGGGGTGTTGGTTATAATCAGGGTAGGGGGAGGGGTATACTAGCCGAGTGTGGGTCGAATTCCGAGTTTATGTTGAAAGTATCAACTGACGGGAATGAAGTGGTCGATCGATTGACCGGTCGCATGATGAAAAAATCAGCAAGGATGACATCATCGACGACCATCGAGTGAGCCATCGGTAATTAATGACTGCTTCAACCTGCCTAATCGAGTCGACGAGCTCGTTACCTAAATCGGTATAGAGAGTCCATCATTCTCAACCCTTCGCCTCTCCTCCTGCGTGGTGATTCCCGCCTAGTTCGACCACCCTCGGTGCCATCAGCGGTCTCTTTGATGAACACCTAGATGATAAATACTGACATATCTCAACAGTCAGCGATATCAATGGTGATCCTCCCACCAGTCTTAGACAAGTTGTATTATCCAAGCGGATATCGTATGAGTCTTTCCAGGGATAGTAGTTCCACTTCTGCATCTGAAGAAAAATGATGGATGCAAATTAGATCCTGAATATCCTGTCGGTTCACTGCGCTTTCTCCCTCTGATCCGCTCTCCCCCTGAGCACCTGGATCAGGAAGGTTACGGAGACCTCCAGGGCGATAGGGCCCTATCACGAGCTCATTTCAATCTCCAGCACAAATGATATAACTGGGTATTGGATGAAAACCAAGGCAAGTGGTGGATCACGAAGGGGATCCCAGAAGATGAGATTGATTTACTATATTCATCATCATCCATCATCTCGAAATGGAGACTTTCACATGAGGTCCTGATCCAAAAAAAAAAAAAACCAAAGCGGAAAAGGGTCCTATCGGAATCGCATCCAAACTCGTCGGGAAAGGGGTTCCTTATGAAAGAGTCTTTCCAGGAATGCTTGGACAGAGCCTTCAAGCAAGTCTCATTGAAATTGCATCAAGTCGCTTCATGTCTTTGATCTTAGAGTAGAAAATTCATCGGGATTGTAACGAATTGAACTGGACGAAACAAGAATGGTCGAGGGTTTAACGGTCAGAATTCCGTAGACTTAGGACCAAGACCAGGTACCAGGATTTCGTAAGGGCAACAGATAGGATGAACGCTCGGATTACTCTTGGACACGCTTTTCGGAGCTTCACTTTGGACACTCTTCCAGCCTGGGTTTCTTACGACCAAGTTCGTATCTAATAAAGGATGCTTTGATTCACCTGTTGCATCCTCTTTCTCTCATGGAATTACATATCTTTGTATTTTTTGATCTTTAATATCATTCTATCATTTAAATAAACACTACCCTATTGGGAACTATCCGGGACATTCCGAATGATAGCCTCCCAATCTACATGTTAAAGCAAAAGCTTGGGACCACGAGAGGTTGAGTCTCAGCGAGGCGAGTTGATGAAAGTAAGAGGCGCGATGTAACGAACTCGACCGGTTCATTCGGGAATACAGCCGTGCCTCGACGGGTGTACAGGAATAATTAAGGAACCAGCAGACACTAAGTTATTAAGATGATTCGTCCTCACACCAAGAATAACGCGACCTCACACGAATACAAGGAGTCGTCGGACTGTGATGGTTGTTGAACTATTTGTATATAAAGGCTCTTTCTTTTTACTTTCGAATTCCTTTTGCCTTATGAGATTATTCTTGTATTTTTCCAATCCTTAAACCCTTTACAAGCCATAAAGTTGAAATACACTCCTTACTGGAACTATTTGGAATCCCGATTTATAGTTCCCAACTGTTCTACTCAAAGTAGTAGTCGAGTCTCTAACAATTATAATCTCATCTTATCGTATCCATTTCTCTCTTCCCTCCCTCCTTCCCTGTCAAACAAAATGTCCGGGAGGTCGGAACCCTCAACTCCTCTTGCCTTCCCTACAATCTCCTTCGCTCCTCAAAACAATCTTGAATCTACCGTTCTCGACCTCGCACAACAGCTGGCCTTCCTTAATCTAGGACCAGCGAGTCGAGAAGAAGTAAACAACTTATCAACAGAAATCCTCCATTTAAAGAACACCTTAAAGGAAATAATGGAGGATATAAGGGATGTTTTATTATTGAAGAACCTTCAGTCCGATCTCATCAATGTCAACGCATTGATGGAGGAAGAAATCAATAAAATCCAACAATCGTTAAACCAGCAGAACTTGTCTTCCCAACTGCTCAATCCCCAGCTTTCCAGATGGTCCAGACAGCTCTCAGAACTATCCAATAGAAGTAACTGACTCCCCAACCAAGACATCCCATAAATTCCCTGCGCTACCTTTTCCGGCGATCCCAGAGAAACTAGGCAGTTTCTATACTTGATTTGAGAAAAAGCTACACAAGAATGGGCATTCCTTTCAATCAGAGGAATCCAAGATTAACTGGATTGTAAGACACTTTTTCAACCAAGGAGGTAATTTAGGAGATCCTTGTGCCTCACACAACTGGTGGATGGCCATCTTACGCAAGAATGCTGTGGTGGTTATTTATAGACATGGAGGCAAGTAGGCTCAGCAGTTGACATTTGAGCAAAAGGTGGCTCAGCAGTGGGTGGAATTTTGCAGCACAATAGCCTTGAAAAGTGCATTGGCGGACTTTCTAATCCAGAGCAGAAAATTCAAGGCTCAGCATTGGTGCGGCACGTGTTTTCCACAGCACAACAGCAAGGATGGGTCAGATTTTTGCCTTTTGCAGACAACAAACATGGTCAAACATAACTTCTCCTCCACAACTATGGATTTACAAGTGCGGAAGCAAGTGATTGAATCTATGTAGTAGAAGTCCAAGGCCTGAAAATTGGGTATGCACTGAGGTTGTGGGATTGTGGGACAATGTGGCGTTGTTATATAGCCTTGGATCAGGAACCTGGTTGCAGCCTGTGCGCTCAGAATTTGGTAGGTTGGGCTCAGCAGTTGGGGTGTGCGTGGTCTCAGAAGTGGCCACTGCAGGCCCAGAAGTATGGGTCACGGGGCTCAGCACACCAGGTGCGGGTTGGGCTTAATCAGATGTGGTGGGCCTCAACCCGCTTGGATGTTACAGACCTAGGAATGGAGCGGGTTCAACCTAGTTTGCAGGCCAACAAGTTTGGGGAAGTGCAGGCAGGGCAATTGCAAAGGTTATACAAGCGGGGCCAGCGCGCGCAAGCACGGACCAACCCACGGGTACCAGGGAGATCAAGATGGCGCATTGGGCAGATACAGAAAACAAGCAGGGAGGACCTGCGCAAACGCAGGCTGATCCTCAGAAAAAGGGGAATCACCCGGCATGCCAGGGGCTCCAGATAGGGTGCAGCGGAAGGCTGTGTCATGAGAAGGACAAACCAGATGTGCATAATGGTAGGTGGTGTGGGAGTGGGCAGTATGGATATGGGTTAGGGTTATGCTAGGGTTCTGGTTTCTAGGGCTTCTTTTCCTATTTTGTTTTTGGGATGCCATTGTGTTTGTACTTAGGTTAGGGTTGAGAGTAAGGACATAAAGTCCGCATTCTTGGAACTGGGTTGGGAGGAGATCACCATACCATACCACACACAGACAGGACACAGAAAGGGAAGGGGAGGAATAAACCTCTTTTACTCTCTAAAACTCTCTCTCTCTCTTTCTCTCTCACCTTTAAGGGCTCATCCTCATCCTTACAGAAGCTAGGACCACTAACTTCCAAACTTAGGGACAACTTGGAGAGAAACCTTACTCTTGTTTCCACAACAATCAACACTCAAGCTGAGGAGGGGGCATGCAGATTGCTGGGAATCATTAGTTATTTTGCATGCAAAATTGGGAGTGATCCGCTAAGGAAGATCAAGGGGATCTGTTGTTAGAAATTCATTGGAACAACTCAACTTTTAGGAAGATCAGAGATCATAATCACCAAATCTATTTTAAGCAAACGGATCAGCTAGGGAATTGGACTAATAGTGATAAGGATCATTGCAGAATGCACGGAGGCAGTCAGGAGGAAAAGTCATTCTTTTTGTTGTTTCTCTCTTTTTGAAGTAGTGTTTTGGGTTGTACATAAAAAGGGGAACATTTCCTGGACCAGAAGGTATGGGGGGAATCAAGGAATCAAATCACCGGAGTAAGAGGCGTATAGTATCCTTAATGAAAGATTGATTATTTTTGAGAGATAGAACCAAGATGATGAGGACCAAGGAGACACAAGATTAAAATGACATCTGAGGTTATCTCCTCTGAAGAACAAAAAGATCAAGTTTAGTCAATGAAAGAGTTTGAGGAAAGAGGCAAGAAGGAGAACAACAGGAGGAACAAAGGAAAAACAGATTTTACTTCATACCAAATAACCAGAAGATGCGCGTTGTCAATCACAAGAGAGAATATATGAAGGTGAAGCTCTTGAAGAATTGATTTGAAGAGGAGGAGGACGAGGAGGAGTTTTTCTTGGTCTGACGGTCCAGTAAGGAAAAATTGAGTTGATCAAAAGGTAGAAATATTGATAGGAAAAAGAAAAGAGAAGAAGGAGAGGAGGAGAGGATTGAAAAGACTGAAGAGACAAAAGGGAAGATGGATGTCACCAATTGGTGACATGTTTCACGAGCGCGCAGGTTTCAACACCCCCCATTATATGGATGAAGGAGAATTGAGAAAAGATCAACCAGCAATTGAAGAGAGACGTTGTTACAAGCTTTAGTTAGACAGTCGGCTATCATCTTGCTGGATTTTACTAGATTAACCGTGATCCTATTTTCCTTGAAGAGTTCTCTGATTTTCTTGGCTTTGATGTCAATGTGTTTCATCTTTGAGTTATGACCAAAATGTTTGATCTTGTCTAGTAGACCCTTATTGTCAATCTTAAAATTTGAAGTTTTCAGGGAAATATCCCACAGTTCTTCAATGAGATGAACCATCCATTGATTTTCCTGGAAAGCGTCAGAAAGAGCACAGAGTTCAGCTTTGGTCAAGGAGAGAGAGATGTTCTTCTGACTGCTGCTGCACCAGGACAACAGACAGCCTTGCCAGAAAAATAAGTACCTGCTTCTAGATTTCCTTGTGATAATTTCATCCCCCCACGTAGCATTGCCATAGTATTGGATATGGTCATGAATTAGGATGTTAGGTTTCAGGATGAATCCCAGATGAATTGATCCTTTGAGATACTTAAAGATGTGGACAACTTCTGTTCAGTGATTGATTCCGGGATTGTTATTAAATTGTGAAAGTATGGATACAGCAGGGGCAAGATCTGGTCTAGTCCTGCAGGCACGAAAATTGAGGATTCCTGTGAATGATCTGTAATTAATGTCCAGTCTCTGGAATTCCTTGATTTCTTCAGGGCAGGAAAGCAGAAGCTTAACGTTTGGAGTGAGAGTAGTTGACACAGGCTTGTACTTGTTGAGATTGAGAAGAGATAGTCTTTTTTCTATCAGTTTCTTTTGGTTGAGGATAATGCAATCGGACTTTATGGAGACTATCATGCCAAGGAGAGTGTCTGGGGAGTGAGCTTCTGATTTGGGAAATCTTTTGAGGAATTGATCTTCAAAATTGACTACATCACCAACAACTACTAGATTGTCAACGTGAAAAAATAGAAATGCGGATTGATCTTCTTTGATAAAAAGACAGGGATCTGATTTGAAGGGGAAAAATTTGATAAGATTGAGCCATTTTACAAGCGTCTCATACCAGTTGGCAGGAGCCTGTTTGAGACCGTAGAGGGATTTGTTCAGTTTGAGGAAGGGTGACTTGCGTTTGGATTGGGCAGGATTTTTAATGAATATGTCTTTGGACAGAGGTGCGTGTAGGAAGGTGGCCTTGACGTCAAATTGTCTGATGGGGAGCTTTTTGTCTACTGCAAGCGTTATTAAAGCCAGCAGAGATGAGAATTTGTCAGTGGGAGCAAAGGTTTTGTCGTAGTCAATTCCTTCTTCCTGTTGGAATCCTCAAATACAGAGACAAGCCTTTTTTCTTTCCGGGAAGGAGTTGGTGGCTGGTTTGGTTTTGAGAATTAGAGTTGTGGTTAGGTATCTGTCAGGAATCTTGTTGTAGTCTTCCCACACTCCCTTTTCTTTGATGGATTCAAATTCAGCATCAATTGCGTCCTTGTATTTGTTATCTGATTTGCAGAGATAAGTGTATTTGGTTGGTTTAATTTTGTCTGTTCTTTCTCTTAGGTTTTAAGTGGATGTAGGTTCTACTGGAGGGGTGTTTTCTGGAGCAGGTGAGTCCAATTCTGTGTTTTGAGGGTCATCAAAGGATACAAAGGGGTCATCAGTGGTGTCTGCTGAAACAGAAGAGTCAGGGGAAATTGAGAGAGGTTCCCTGTTCAGATTGCAATTGACTTTGGAAGTGTTGGGTTCTTTGGCTATATCAAGAAGAGTAGGACTCCAATCTGGAACATCCTGTTTGGATTTTGTCTGAGAAGTAAAGTCAAGAAACCTGACGTGTTTGGATGAGATAATGCAATTGTCTTCAGTGAGAATTAAATAGGAGTGGAGTTTGTTGTTGTAGAGAATCCTGTGGGATTATATAAATAAAGGTAGAAAATAGATTGCTGGCAGTCCTTGAAGGGGAATTTAGTATTACTCCTACTCCTTTGGAGTATTAGTATATACTAATAGTGGTTTTGAATTGCCTGCCCTTCCAGTACTATAGTAAGTCTGCACAATAATTTATTTAAATTAATGGCTGGTTTCTTTGAGACTTAATATAGGTCTCAGATCAGACCTAGATTAATTATTAACTGTGATGTTGGTAGGATTTGTTGAAGAATAGAACAGATGTATTGGACTATTGGTTAATTTTTTGATCAGATATGTTTGATCTTAACCAATACCCCAATATTAAAGGGTTCAAGGGTTTATCAAAGGGCTGGTTCAGGAGAGGACCCAAGGATGGGTTTACCCACAGGGGGCTGGGCAGAGGAAAGGTTGGTAGTTTCCTTTTGTTGTGCTCTCTTTCTTTGTAAGGGTTATTTATTAACTAATGGGTGGGGTTTCTTTAATATGGTGCTGAGTATTTAGGTCACAGAAGAACCCTTATTCAAGCACCTGATGGGTGGTTTAATTGGTTAAATATGTGTAATAACTTGGTTTTTGATTTCTTTTTTTTCCTTTTATAACTGATTCACTACTAATATTTTATCTGGGTAGGTACCACAGATAGATGGGTTGATGGGGTGAGTAGGGACGGGTGATAACTAGGCCAGATGGCATGAGATGGGATGTGTTGTGCCAGATGGCATGAGATGGGATGTGTTGTGCCAGATGGCATGAGGATACAACTTGGATAGGGCAGAGAGGCCCTCCTTAAATAGACAATCTGGTCCTCAGGGGATGCTCAGGGCTTCCCCTGAGGGTGCCCTGGGGCTTCCCCTGTTACAGTGGGATACAGGTACATGAGACATTTTAGCTGGTTGGAAAAATACATTGCTTGAAACTGAGGGAATTCTGCTGGTTGGACAAAAGACACTGCATGAAACTGAGGCAATTCTGCTGGTTGGAGAAAGCTGGTACAGGGGTTTCATGCATGCACAGCCCTGCATAAATTTCTGTGAAGTGCAGATACAATGTATTCCTGTGCAGTACTAATGGTTGGTCTGGTGCTACTTGATACTTCCTACATGTGTTGCTGTGCATCCACTGGTGGTTTGTTTGGTGCTACTTGCTTCTACCTTCATGTATTTCTTGTGCATTACTGGTGGTTTGTTTGTTGCTGCATGTTCTTGGCTGCCGGCATATATTGCTGGGTAGCCCTGTGGTACTTGTACTGGTGGGTTGTTTGGTATCACATGCTTCTGCCTACATAGATTGCTGTGAGGTTCTGAGTTTGTTTGGTACCGAATGTTTCTGGTTGAGACTGGATCCACTTCCTCCTGCCTATACTGTCCGGTATACTCCTGCATATTCTTGTGTATGTGTATTTGCTTGCTTTTTAGGATCTGGTTGAGACTGTTTCCACTTCCTCCTTCCTATACTGTCCTGTATAATTCTGCATAGTCTTGTGTATGTATATTTGCTTGTTTGTTTGGATCTGGTTGAGACTGGTTTCACTTCCTCCTGCCTATAATGTCCTGTATACTTCTGCATAGCCTTGTGTATGTGTATTTGAATGAATCCTGGGTGAGGTGACAGGAGCTGAACTAGTTGCACTGCCTCCTGTTTCTGTATTTCTGTATTCTGGCTAAGGTGACAGGGTTGGTGTATGGTTCTGGTGTTGAGGGTAGGCTGTTACTAGTATGTACTTGAGGGCTTGAAAGGTATGTCTTTATACCTTCCACAGAGCTGTGACACCTGTTTGGGTATGAGTTTGCCACAGTTGAAGGGTTCTTGGGCTGTATCTTCTAATCCATGAGAGATAGAGGGGTACTTTGGCTGAGTGACTATAGGTTATTTGTGATTTAGAATCCATTTCTGAGGTTTCTTTGAGGGTTGGAGCTGTTGTTACACTAGAAAAGTGAGTCTGATGGCCATAGGACAGGTTTGGTCTACCACATTGTTGTAGCCAATGAGTATTCCAGAGATAACTTTTGGATCAAGTTTAGTTAGAAGAGAAGAAGGGGATGAGACAACAACGGATTTGATGCCTAAGGGTTTGAAGAAATTCAAGGGTATACTCCAATTTTTGAAGTTTTCAAAGAGTGATTTCTTGCTTTTATGTGGGGGAAATTGTTTAAGAATAAGAGTTCCAGCCTTTAGGAATTCATGCCAGAGAGATCTCTTGATGCCAAAGTCAATGAGAATAGTTTGAAGACATTCCATGATGGTTCTGTTGAAGCGTTTGGCTAGACTATTTTGTTTGGGTGTGTATGGATCTGAGGTTCTTGTTCTAATGGCATTGCTCTCACAGAAGAGTTTAAGATTCTTATTAACAAATTCAGTTCCTCTATTGGAGTGTAGAATGGAGGGGAAGTAGCCGAAGCTTTTACTTTCAAGCTTGATGATACTTTTTAAGATGTTGGGAACGTTGCTCTTAGAGATTCAGGGAATGGCAGCGCAATACCTATTATTGCTGTCAACGACAGTGAGAATTTATCTGTGGCCTTGAGTAGAGGGCGGATAAATGGGACCCATTATATCAAGATGAAGTTCTTGAAAAGGTCAGTCAGCCGCTGAGTGTTTATTGCTGAAGGATCCTCTGTTAATCTTTCCAAGGGCACAGGATTTACATTTGGAGTCTATTTTGATAGGAATATTGAGTTTATTTCTAATCCGACTGTAGCTGGCATGACCAAGAGTTTATGGATGTACTCACTATTGGAGAGATGGCATTTGAGTCTTAGTTTTGGGAGTTGGATGATAGGAATGTTATTCAGATACCTCCCTTCTAGGACAGTAAGATTATTCTTAAGAATATGGAAGGAGTTCTTCTCAAAGGAGACATTTTAACCATCTAACAGAAGACACCTGACAGACAGGAGATTGGCAGAAATATTGGGAACAAGAAAAGCATTCTTGAGAGTAAGATATTCTTCCTTTCCTTTGATGTTGACCGTCCCAATTCCAACAATTTTTAGGGTTTCATTGGATGATCCGGTGTGGAAACTAAAGGGGCAACACCCCTTAAGTTGTCCTCAAGTTCCAGAAAGTTATTGATCAAAGCATCTGTAAGGAGATTGGATGCAGCCGGTCAAGAGAGAGAGAGCAAGAGGGAGAGAGCAATAGAGCAATAATAAGATGAATTCCTTCCTTTCCAATCAAATCCAATCCAATGCCATAAAAAGTGATAACCTAAAGTGCAGTCCAGTCCCTGAAGTGAAGTGAAGTGATACAATGCTCCTTATAACCTGGAGTTGAGAGTGAAGTATTTAAGTCCTCCCTCTCAACCCTAACCTAAGTACAACTGCAAGTAAGCAAGAATGATGGAATACAACCCCTAAGCCACAGAACCCTAGCCCAACCCTATCCCTCCGTCCCCCCTCCCGTAACCCATGCTCCACCTCCCCTGCCCCATGCCCCGTCTGTGTTGCCCGCTGGTTTGTCCTTCTCATGATGCATCCGCCCAACAACCCGTTCCAGGTATCCAGGGTGTAACCGCGTGATCCAATCTGCGCGTCTTGCAATGCGCAATCCGCTTGATCCGCGCAAGCTGTCCAATCCGCACAAGCCGTCTGATCCGCGCAAGCCATCCAATCAGCGCAAGCCTTCCAATCCGCGCAATCCGTCTGATCTGCGCAAGCTTTCCAATCTGGGAGAGCCTTCCAATCCGCGCAATCTGTCCAATCCGCGCAAGCATTCCGATCCGCGCGAGCCCGCAGCGCGCAGCCTTTCCCGACTCGCTTCCATGAAAGAGCACCACACCGGTTTTAACAATGCCTATTTCTTTATATTCAATGTGCACAAAGGCATTAGGATCACAAAACATGTGAGAAGAAGATCCGGAATCAAGAACAATTTTTGTCTTGTGAAGAGAGTTGGTTTTTGAGAAGAAAAGACTGACAGAAACACCCTTATTGTCTGTATTTTTTCTTTTAAGGTATTCTTTGCGAAGCTTGGGATGGAGCGCCCAACATTTTGTTACAGAATGGTGGGAATTTGGGTTGTGTTTGCCTCCGGTGCATCTGAGAGTGGGAATCCTTTTGCTTTGGGTTTGAAGGGAAGTGAGGGTGACCTTGTTTTCTTCCTTATTTCTAAGATTGTTGGCAAATATTTGTAGGTGGTCGAGTGCCAACTCAGGGGTAATGTCTATTCCAACATGAGTGATCTGTTGCTTAACAAACTTAAGGGAATTGGGAAGTTTATGAAGAAGCATATAGGCAATTATGTCTCTAGGTAGAACAATACCAACTTCATGGAGCCGTCTAATGGAAATCTTGTCCAAGGTGATAAATTTTGGAATATTTTTAAGATCCAAATTGAGATCTTGAAGGTTGTCAAAGATGCGAGATTGGTTGGAGGACTCTGATGAGGCAAAGTGTTGAATGATGGCCTTCCAGATAAGCTTTGCTTTTTTTTTGTTTTCAAAAGTGATGACATTAGCATGTACAGAAGGGTTTAGTTTAGAGGTGAGGATGGATCAAATTTAAATCTCATCTTTGAAGGAGAGAGGAAGGTCATCTGAGCAGAGATTAGTGCGAGTTCCTTGAATGTCAAGCATGTTTTCAACCTGATTTCTCAATAGCAAAAAGTTTTCCATGGTAAGCATGGGAATGGATTCTATGGCTGTCTTTAAGATTTTTTGAAGAAGGGGATCATTTGACTGAAGATCATCTTGGTTCATGTTTATTGAGGTGGGACAATCAGTTTGACCTGATTGGTAATTTTGACTGTTAATTGTAATGAAAGATTGATTATTTCTTAAGAGATAGAACCAAGATGATGAGGACCAAGGAGACACAAGATTAAAATGACATCTGAGGTTATCTCCTCTGAAGAACAAAAAGAACAAGGTTATTCAATGAAAGAGTTTGAGGAAAGAGGCAAGAAGGAGAACAGGAGGAAAAGAGGAAAAACAGATTTGACTTCATACCAAATAACCAGAAGATGCGTGTTGTCAATCACAAGAGAGAATATATGAAGGTGAAGCTCTTGAAGAATTGATTTGAAGAGGAGGAGGACAAGGAGGATTTGTTCTTGGTCTGACGGTCCAGTAAGGAAAAATTGAGTTGATCAAAAGGTAGAAATATTGATAGGAAAAAGAAAAGAGAAGGAGGAGAGGAGGAGAGGATTGGAGAGACTGAAGAGACAAAAGGGAAGATGGATTTCACCAATTGGTGACATGTTTCACAAGCGCGCAGGTTTCAAAAATCCTTTTTGCTTTGGAAAGTGTTAGTTTGCTTAAGTAAATTGGAGATTTTAATAGGGAAAAATTCAAATGATGAGCTCTTTGGGGATTCCATCTTGTTTATTACTGTTACTTCATTGCATGATAGTTTAAGAAGTGTCCGGTTTAGTGGAGAGTAGTTCTGCGGATAGCAGAGAAGGGATTTGAGGGTGATTCCAAACTGCTGCAGGCCATAGAAACTTCCCTTGCGGAGCAGATTTTGTTCTTTTTGCAGAGGTACAGGATTTTAACTCAAGGGCTAGTAGTCTTTCTGGAACCTGGAGTGGGATTTTTTCAGTGAATTTTAAGGAATACACACTCTATTTCCACAATTCTAGAGCCCAAGGACTAAGTTCAGATTCAGCTTCCGCAGAGGATCAATAGATTTTAAATATTTCAACTTCCTCTTTTGCCTTCTTAACCCACCTTGGTGAATTTTTCTGAAACAAGCACAAATTGGAGGAGGCCAAGAAGCATCTTTAGGGATGCAAACAAGGTAATAAGACAATTGAGGAATTGAACACTCTTTAATTCTTTTGTTTACTTGTTAGACCTATCAGAAGAGTTGCAATGTGAATTCTACAAACCCGCCCTCTATCTAGAAATCCTTAAGATAGCAGTAGTCTGGGGTAACTGGAAGTCATCCTCCCTCCTGGAAGACAAGAAATCCCTTCCTTTCTCAGCCACAGAGGCTCAAGAAAAAATTTCCTTGATAAACCAGTCCACCCCCTACTCTCAAAACCAAACCCCACCTAATAACCAACCCTGCACTGTTCACAATGCTCCTCCACCTACCCCTCCCATTCAGATCAACCCCAGACCAAGTCCAATGGACCTCAAAAAAATGGCAACTGATCAACCATTTGATTTTTTGGAGTATTGAAAGGTTTTCAGGAACCACCTTTGTGCAAAAAAGTTTGAAAACGGCCACGTTTGGGTAGGGATGTGCCCTCTCCCTAAGGGGAAGCATTTAGATATGAAGGGCAGTTTAGATATTAAGGGCAGTTTAGCTTTATTTGGTATACTTCACTCTTGCTCTAGAGTTTCCTTGTCAAAAATTATTGTTGACCCCCCCCCAGGGTCTTTGCTGGCTCTGGCCCAGGAGAATCCCCCATGACCTTGGCTGACTTATGCCTGCAACAGGATGTTGATGAGGTCATCTGAATCCCAAGAAATCTGGTATGCACATCATCCATTTCCCATTTGATCAGCCAATATTGAAAGGATATATCTTCCCCCTTCAGATAAATCTGCAGAGGTCTCATTCCTTTTTGATACTGGTGCCTCTTCTCCCTTCATGTAATCCAATTTTGCTTCCAGGTTAGGTCTTGAACTATCCCCTGTCAAGAAACCCATCAAATTCAGGGGTTTTGATGGTTCCCTCCATCCTAAGGGAGCATTGGATATTTCTGGAAGGGCTTCATTTTTCTTCCACATCCTGAGCTTTCTGGGAAACGGTTTTCTGTTACTTTATATATTTTATCTCTTTCATCGGCTGACATTATCCTAGGTATTCCCTGGCTCAAGGAGAATGGCATTTATGTGGGAGGAAACCCTGGTGGTCTTTTAATCCCTTTCCATGAAGAATGATTAGACTCTTTGGCTTTTACATCCTTTGCCTTGCCCCTGGAAATACAAAATGTGAATGATGTCTTTTTTCAATCCTTTCTGGCAACTTCCCCTCCTCATCAGGCGTATTAAGATTGTCATATCAGTCTAAAGCCCAACACTCAACCCCCCTTTGTTAATATTTGTGATCTTAGCCAATCTGGGACCAATCAACTGAGGGCTTATGTGGACAAGAACCTGGCCAAGACCTTTTTTGTTGAGTGTTCTTCTTTGGCAGAAGCATCCATTTTTTGTTAAGACAGAGGGGAAGGCCAACTGTCCCTGTGTAAACTTTTGGCGCCTCAATGACATGAATTTCTGGGACTCCTATGCTATAACTGTTATCTCCCATTTACTAAAAATCCTTTCCCAATGTAAGTAACTGTCATACCTTGCAAAAATGAAAACCAAATGAGAGGCAAGGCCTAACCAAAAGGCTATGAAACCAGCTGAAATACCAGTTCATTTTTCATTTCTTATGGTTTCACATACAACCCTATGACAGTACCTCTGGTTTTAAGGTCACTTTGTCCCAAAGTGCATATGAATGGTGGCACTAATCCATGACCTTTCAACATGGAGCCATATTCAGACACACTCCTTAAACCATAAGGAGAAACCAAGACTCAGGAGTCTTCCTGTTGACAGGTGGAAAACTCAAAATTTTTCACAGAACAAGCCAATCACTACAACTTTCCTGATTGAAAATTGAACCCACAACAGGGCCAGACGGTTTACTGTCATACCTTGCACAACTGCAAACCAACTGAGAGGCAATGCCTAACCAAAAGGCTATTAAACCTTCTGAAAGACCAGTTTATTTCACAGTTGTTATGGTTTCACATACCACCGTGTGAAAGTAACTTTATAAAGTTAAATTGAAGTTTTCCTTTAACCTCTTGAGAGTAGCCCCAGGTCATGAATGTAAAACTGCTTTTTGTACATCCTGGGACCTGTTTGAACAGAAGGTGATGCCATTTGGGTTTGCAAATGCCCCAGCTATTTTAAAAAGATTCATTCAGCACTGCCTGAGGGAGCTGATGGATGTTTTTTTTTGTTAAAATTGATGAAATCTTGATTTTTTCAAAGACAAGGATGCAGCACATCAAGTACCTTTGACCGGTTTTGGGTAAGCGTTGAGAACACTCTCTATCAGCTTCTCTTCAGAAATGCAATTTTTTCCTGTCAAGTGTCAAGTTCCTGGGCTTCTTTATTAATAGGGAGGGTCTGTCAATCAATCCTCTGAAGCTAAATACTATCACAGATTGTCCTCTCTCAGACATTCTTTTGGGCCTCTGATTCTTTCTAGGATTTACTGGCTTTTATCAATGCTTCAATCACCATTTTTCAAGTCTATCTAAACCTTTGACAGACCTCACCAGGGATGGTAAGTTCACTACATCTTTGATAAAATCTGCTCCTTCTAGTTTTTCTTTCAAGAAGATCAAGGATGAATTTTTCAAGTCTCTTCTACTTCTTCAATTCAATTTTGACAAGTGTTTTGCTGTGCACTTAGAAAGTTCAGGATTTTCATTGGAAGCCATATGGATCCAGCCCAATTCCACAGGCAATCTCTGCCTGGTCAGTTATTTCTTGCAGAATTTATTGGATAGAGAACTTATGCAGCCTATCTATGATTTCAAACTATTGGCCATTTTTGCTGCATTTGAGCAGTGGTGTTCTTGGCTCATAGGTACTAATTTTCCCTTCAAAATTTTCTCTGATAATTCTAACCTCCAATATTTTAAGTCCTCTAAGGTTCTCTCCCCTAAGCAGGCAAGGTGGGCCTCATTTTTGGGAAAATTGAACATGGTCATCAACCAAATCCCTGGTAAGTTGAACCCTGCAGATGCACCCAGGCAGGATTTAGATTTTCTGGAGGGTGAGCCTCCTGTAATAACCAAAACTTGACTCAGTCTCCTCAGCCATACTCAACCCTCAGCCAATTCCAGCCCTCAGTACTCTCTACCTTCCACCCCTGGATCCACATGCTTCACCTCCTGAGGTATCCTCCTGCATGCCCTGCAGTCCTTAGGTAATCTCCCAGGCATACCCTCTACCTCTCTATGGCTTGGTGCATCCTCCTATCTCCTTCAACTCTATCTGGTATGAGAATTACATACTGTAAAAACATAGTACATACTCCTGGCTGGACAACCCATACTCCAGTTCAGTACATTCCGTTTCTGGACAGGCCCATTACCCAATCTGTCAAGCCACAGCCTCCAGCCCAATCGGTCAACATTAAATGCCATGGGGCATCCCAGCCCAGCACCAGTCATCCCTCCTCAAAGCCTCCTCTCAGTTCTCACATTTGCTGGCCTCTCTTCCCTACCTGGACTGATTAACCTGAAGTAATTTGCATCCTACTTCTTATTGGCTAGTCCCTCTTCCAATAGGTGACATATCAGCACAAGAAAGTCATCCAGCATACCTTACTCATATCACCTATCCCTTTGGTGTTACTCTTATAGGATTCATTTTTCAACATCCTTCAGAGCCTTACTCCTGGATTATCCTCTTCATCATTTTCATTAATCTATTTCTCCTCTTCATTTCAATCAAATCAATCTCATTTATCCATCCTGAGTTATGCAAGCAGTAGTGCCTGTGCCTTCAGCCCCTTGCACACCAGGGGCAGTTGTGACACCTCCTCTTTCTTCCAGCTATCTCATACACCAAATGGAAAGCAATCTGGATCCATCCTAACCACCTCTGGCTCTGCTGGATCTTTTCAACATTCCCAATAACTCCACAGGTACTCATAACTTGTATTTCCAGCGCCCTCATAAGGAGGTATTGGACTATTTCTTGAAATTTTATTATTAATGTGGAAACAATGATAAGGAAGCACTTTCTCTGAGGAGTGGTTACTATTGGCATCAGGAACAAGCTCATTTTCCGGCCCATCATCAGCTAATCATTCTCCAGTTCTTTCACAATTCCCCAACCACTGGCCATCCTGGCATTGCCAGTTTGGTGTCTTCTATTGCTTGATCTTTTTCATGGCTGGGGATCAGGAAGGATGCTATTGAGTATGTTTCTTTTTTTGATTCCTTCCAGAAAGCCAAGGGTTTGCAGAATTCTCAAGAGGGTTAATTAGTTTCAATGGAAGTTTCACAATGCCCTTGGAGTTTTGTAGGGATGGAATTCATGACAAAACTTCTGTTTCCAGGAGGTTACAATTCAATTAAGGTTTTCATAGATCTTCTCTCTAGAATTGCACACTTTATTCCTTTTACCAAGGTTCAATTGGCTTCTAAACTAGCTAACTTATTCAGACTCCAGATTTTTTGGCTTCATGGTCTTCCAGAAAAAAATATTTCAGACCAGGAATTGGTTTTTGGTAGTGAGTTCTGGGGAGGGCTGATGCATTCTTTGGGCATATGGACGGGTTATTTCATGGCTTAACATCCTCAGATGGATTTCCAGAATGAGTGTACTAACCAGTTCCATGAGGACTATTTAAAACATTTTTTTCCTACTACCAAGACAACTGGGACAAGTGGCTCAATTTAGGCAAGTTTTCCCTAAATAAATCTGATTCCAGTTCCCTCAGGGTTTCCAATTTTTTTTCTTGGGGTTACTAGGACAATTTGGGCCTTCTTACTGACAAAAATGTTAGTGCCGGTGTGGAAAAGGTTGTAAATTCCATTCAAGTTATTCAAGAAAGGGTGGTAAAATCTTTGGTTCAGGAAAAGGCTAAGAAGGCCTTTTTTTATAACTGGAAGTGTTGCAAGGGTGAAATTTACAATAAGGACAATTTGATTCTCATCCAACGTAAGTTTATTAAATCACACCTGCTTAATTCAAAACTTGATTACTGGTTTGTTGGCCCCTTCAGGGTCCTGGAAATTGTGTGGCTAAATGCGGTTAAGTTTTATCTCTTGCGCAAGTATCCTAGACTTTACCTGGTGTTAAAGTTCTCTTTTCTGGTTTTGCATAAACCTCCAGGATATTTTGGCTGCCCTTTGTTCAATGAGGGTATCAAGGAGTGCTACCATTTGGAAAAGCAGGTGGTTGATTTGTCTCAACTATATTTTGTCTTGGATGCAAGGGTTCATGGGGGTAATTTCAATTATCTGCTCCGTTGGTTATAGTCAACTCTGGGAGAAGATACTTGAGTGCAAGGATAAAATATCCCTTCCAGTTAACATGGCTATCTGGTATTTTTTTGAGAATTCCTCAAATGGATTTAAGGCTTGGTTTGAACAGGCCAGAAGCAGAAAAAGTTGGCCAATCATATTTCATAACAAACTCAACTTGTTCACTATGGCATACAGCCTTGCCTCAATGGGTGAACAGTTATGTTAGGAAGGAATTCCCAAAAGGGCTCTCTTCTACGACACAAGCTTTTTCCTTTGAAAGTAATAATTAAGGAACCAACAGAAACTAAGTTATTAAGATGGTTCATCCTCACACCAAGAATAACACAACTTAACACAAATACAAGGAGTTGTTGGACTGTGATGGTTGTTGAACTATGTGCATATAAAGCCTATTTCTTTCTATTTTTTAATTCATTTTTCCTTATGAAATTATTAATGTATTTTTCCAATTTTAAACCCTTTAAAAACCATAAAGTTGAAATACACACCTTATGGGAACTATTTGGATCCTGATTTATAGTTCCCAACTGTTCTACTCAAAGTAGTAAGTCTCTAACACGCAAGAGGAGACCAAACTGAGAGCAGTAACAGTTAGATCAATGATAGGAGACAAAAAAGATAGATGATGAATTTATTGCACACCTTTGGACAACAAGAGTTTGAGTCTCAGAAAGACAAGTTGATGACAGTAAGAGGAGAAAGAGGGGAAAAACCTGAAGTAAAAAGTAATAATGAAACAAAAGTGGATATGAGTTTTAGAATTTTTGATAAGGAGATAAGAAGGTGTGAAGAAGTGCAATCCTGAAAGCGGGAAAAGTTGGATCAATAATAGGAGACAAAAAAAAATTTGAATGAGGAAACAGTACAAAAAGGTGAGATCACTGGTTTGTGAACAACAAGCATATTAGGTTTTTTCTAGAGTCTGAATATCCCCATTTGGTCTGCAGCGGTTTTCTGCGCAGCCACTCCAGATTTCTACACCCCCCCCCCTGATTCAAAACCCATGAGGTTGATAGCCTGAACAAACTGCCAATGCTTCTGAGCTGTGAGAGCCTTGGTGCAGATATTGGCCAGAATTTCAATTATGGGGAAGTATGCAATGTCAAATAGAGAGGCCTAAAATTTTTCCTGGATCCAGTGGTAGATGAATTCAATGTGCTTGGTGCCCTGCTGGTACAACAGATTTACAGCAAGCGCTATAGCTCTCTGGTTTCAAACAAACATTTTGGGCTTTGGGACAGCAATTGACAGTTTTTGGGTTCTATTCTGTTTGGAGATCTGCCCAAATCCCCAAAGCCACAATATTAGCTTCACCCACTATTGAAACAAGAGATAGAAAATCCCCAAAGTTTTCCTAAGCTTTGGAACTTAATGGTCCTAGCCTCTGTAAGGTGTGGGATGCGCCCTTGAGTAGAAAGAAAGAGAGATAGAGAGAGATTATTCCTTCCTTCCTTCTTTCTGTGTTCCATGGTGTTATGCCCCCCTATCCTAGTGTGGCATTGGGGAAGGGTATTGTACCCTTCCCCACAACCTAAGCTAAGTAAAAGCACAAATACAACCCAAAAAAAAAAAACAGAAAGAACCCTGAGAAACAGGAACCCTAACCCAACCCCTTGTGCTACTATGTCCATTTGGTTTTTCCTTCTCATGGCACCCTCACTGCCCTACTTGGACCCCGCCACACTTGCCCATAGCCGCTAAAATCCTGCTGCGCACCTGCCTTTGTGTCCCCATGGTTTTTCCTTCTCATGATGCCCTCCGCAACCTACTCAGAGCCCACGGCACTTAAAGTGACTGCCTGTCGCACCTTCCCCCAGCCACCCAAATTCCATTCTCCCATTGCCATTGTGTCCACACAGTTTTTCCTTCTCATGATTCCCTCCATGCCCTACTTGGAGCCCCTTGCGCTTACCGTGACTGCATTTTGTGCCTTCCCATAGCCACCTAAATCCCATTCTCCCATTGCTTTCCCAACCAGTTACCAATCCTTGTCTATAAAATGCCACCACACTTCTGTTGGTTATTGACTCAAACTCTGATAAAAAGAGTATTTCTGGATTGGTAGATTGAAGTTGTTTATATACATGAATATTTTCATCTAGTAGCATAACACAGAAATTATGTTTATAATCTATAATATATGTCTGGTTGTGGTTATGGATTTAGGCAATTTGTAAAACATGTACCCATGATTCATTACATCCCCCTCATATGTTTTAAAAACTGTACCATTCTGACCTGTAGATTGTCAAGTGCCAGGGTGATCTTGTTGGGGCTGAGTTTTTTGGTTAGGATTTCAGCCTGCTGGTTTTGGGTGCTGGTCCATTGAAGGTTAAGGTGATACTGCCAAAAAAAGTCATTACCAATTAAAAGGCTCTGGACAGGTACTTGGTTCCTTCTTGGAGGATTTGTCTCTGGAAATCAGGATGGCAGTTTCATTTTTGCATAGGATGGTCATTGCGGGGTCCCCCATGAAAGAGGCAATATTCCTAAGGTAGGAAAGTTGCTGCATGCCATAAGATAGAGCCACATACCTGGCGGCACAGGTGGAGAGAGCAACTACATTCTGTTTTTTGGACCCCCATGCTACTGGGTTGCTAAATTATTTGGTGATGTGGCCAGAAATTGACCTTTCATGTTCCCCTCCCAAATTAGCATTGCTCCAAACTTTCAGACCCAGTTTTTACTTGCAGAATAAAAGCCCTAAGTCACTTTTTTGCTTGAAAAATTCAATAAACCAATCCAGCACCTCCCAGTGAGCAGTGGATGGTTTATTGGTGTAGCATGATAGCAGATTAACCAGATATGAAATATCTGGCCTTGTTCCTGCTTCCAAATGCATTAATTACCCAATGAAATGCTTGAACCTATCCTCATCCACAAGATCTCCATGATTGATTTCCAAAGTGGATTCTGGTAGCTTGCTTCTTTTGGGGTGGGCCTCCCAGCCATAATTGCCAACAATTTGGTCAACAAGCACTTTCTGGGAGAGATAGAATGATTCTGGAAAGTTTGGAAGGCTGATACCAACTATTTTGGTTGGTTCCAACTGCAATTTTGAGCTTAACTTGCTGCTCCATTCCCTGCCGCAGGGCCAAGAGCAAATAATGCAAATACCCAATGACAAAGCCATTGTCAATGTGAATCCAAACAATAAAAAACTCCTTGCCTTTCTTCAACATGTATAATGAAGGTTCCAGCTCCTGTGCCACAAATCCAAGTCCCAAAATCATCCTGTCAAAAAAAATCCACCAACACCAAGCCACCTGCTTGGTTCCAAACATGGCCTTCTTCAACTGAACGACCATCCCTTTCCACTTGGGAAAAAATTCAGTTGGAGGCTGGGCATACATTTCCTTGCTTATAAGGCTGTATAGAAATTTGAAGCTTACATAAAACTTTGCCATCAGCAGGTGCATGTTGACGCCCAAAGAGATGAGTAACAGGAGTACATTCAGACTGGCTGTTGGTGCATAGTTTGCATGCACATCCTCACCCATTGTCTGATTAAAAAATTTTACAACCAATATTGACCATCTGTCAATCAGTTTTCCAGCTTTTTCAAGTTTGTTAGCCAGCACCCAATGCATACCAAGTACCTTCATCCCCAGGTGCAGTTGGACCAGCTCCCAAAAATCCAGATTTTCAAATTTTTCTACCTTTTATGTTTCAGAAGCTAGCCACTCCTTTGCAAATTTGCCTTTCAAGGCTTCGGGAAGAGAGCAAGGTAGGTAGTGATCATAATTCACAGGCATTGACCAAATAAATGCTTGCTCCGCCTCCGCAATCTTGTCTGTCTTCTATTGGCCCAGATGAAGCATCAATTGGTTGAGTATGAAGTCAATGCTTGCCTTTTCAGGTTCAGACTTGAGGGGTAGGTTCTGTAATTCAGGGAAAATGTCAGCTGTTGAGTCGATTAACCGCCTTTCAGCTGGTGACCAGAAAAGCCACCCAGCCCCAGCCATTGGGTCTGCCAGAAAACAACAATGCTGCACCTGCTCACCTAGATTAGAGTCATGTCTCTCCTTAGGTATGTGTATAATTGCATGCACACCAAAAGGATACAGTTGGTTTTGGTCACATTCCAAGCCAAATATTGTTTTAAGAGGTGAAACTCCACTGGTCATGGTGTTTAATAGGCAATTTGGGATGTATGTAGCGTTATGGAAGGCATAACTCCAGTACTGGCCTGCCATTTTGCTCTCATTTGGAATTTTCTGGACAAAATCTCCAATTTTTCTGTTGAAACACTCTTCTCCAACATTCTGTTTCAGCTCAAAAGGTGGGACTGTTGCTAACCTGATACCCAAAGGTTCAAGTTTTTTGAAAAGAGGACTGGTATCCTCAGCTGCATTATCCAACCTAACATGTGTTGGTGTGATCCCTGTTGTATTGCAAAGGTACTAAATCCAGCTCAGGATCTTTTCTGGAACTTTGCTCCTGGACTGGAGAGCCGCGCTAAATGTGTAAGTTGTAGCATGGTTGCCAAAGGTCAGCCAAAATCTGGTGCCTTTGAGGTCTTTCTATAAATTCCCAACAACATTGGTGACACACAGCTGTAAGGGATCATGGTGTTTTATCTGGGAGTTGTCACCTAGTGATTTCTGATCAATTGATTTTGATATTGTACAAAGTTCAAAAAAGTAACTTTTCCAAGTTCCTCTAGCTTTTCTATCAAAATTAGATTTGAGGAATGATCTAAAAACAAGTTCTGATGCATTTCCAAGCCTTAATTTCCAGATTTAAGTGTCAAGAGATGGTTCCTGGTTAACAGCTAAAGAGGATTTGTTGAGACTGGCAATTATGGGTATGTTCCAGCAAAAGTTGCAGAAGATATTATTAAATTTTCTTCCCTATGGGCTTGTAATCAACAGTTAAGTCCCATTGTGTACAAGTTTACACCCTACTTGAACTAGCCTGCCAGTAAAAAAGATGGTGCCCCTCACGCTTTTGCAATAGTAGATGTTATTCACTTGCAGGATCATTATGTTTATCATCATTGTCAACCTGCCAACATAGAGGAAAATGGCAGAGTTTGATTGGACAACTATTGTTAGACTTATTTGCACCTTCAGAAATTGAGTAATCTCAAAAATTTTTGATTGGAAACTTACATGTGGGGTAGATCCAGAATAAAGGGGGATTTTGCCTTCAGATATTGAATCAACATTGAGTTGTCAAATGTGGCCTACCGGGTGGCGCAGAGATGAGGTTTTTGGTGGAGGCAAATAAAAAGATCCTCTTTCTGCATGGTTTCTTGGCGGCAGGAGAATGAGACCCATCTACACATGATCCCAGAAGCTGTCACAGTCAGTGGACCAGTGTCCTTTTTTATTGCAGTAGTGACAGGAACAGCCAAACGTGGGAAATAAAAAATCCTTGGGAATATTTCCTCTGCACTGACTTTCTTTCTAAATGGAGAGCTTGGAGTTATTAGTTGGATGGTTTTCATGCTGGGCTGATTTTCTACACACAGTGGTGATGTACTATGATTGCAATTGGTGTTGCACCACTTGCACTGAAATCTCAAGATCTGAAGGGATTGTCCCAGATGTTAATTCAGATTGGGAATTGAGCTTTTTTAGACATTTCTGTATGACCCTTGGAACCTCAGTAAAGCTAGGAGGGGTAAGTGCATCATTTAGGCTCTGGCCAAGAGTGTACTCAAATTTTTTCAAATTGACTCCTGGGGGTGGGGTGGAACTTACTTGAGTTATTAGCCCATAAGATTTGTCCAACAAGACATTGAATTGGCTGAGAGTGTCAATAATCTTATTCCATCCTGAAATTTAAAAATGTTTAGCACCATTTTTTTCATTTATGGCCGCAAGAAAGCAGTCAATGATGGCCAACTTGTGTCTGAGGTTGGTTTTACTTCATTTTTTATTCAGCAGGTCTATGAGGGCTTGATCATCTTCTGTGCCAGATCCTTCCACAAAGCTGAGTAGGGTATTTTCAATGGTGTTCCTAATGATAATTGTGATTGAATCCTTTTGGTTCCAGGTAAGGTGCGTGAAAGCCCCTGGATTTTTCATAATTGCAAAAAAGTGCTCTGCACAGGGTCCTGTCAAGGGCGTCCTCCAACTTGGAATAGTTAGAACTGCCAAATACAAGAGAAAGCTGTTTTGGGTTCTTTGCATTATGGAAAGCCATGGGTTCTTCCAGTAATTTCTTTGTTACAGGGTCAAGGCTTCCCAGTTCTTATGATTTCCCCTTAAAATGTGTTGATTTATTGCACTTGGATTGTTAAATTTGCGCTTGGAGGTTGTTAATCACTTCCATGAGTGATTCAATGGATGGTCCGCTCATATTGGTGCTGTCTGGTAAAAAATGTCCACCATCCTGAGCAGAGTATAAGGATTATTCTTCTGACCAAATTTATTTCCTGACCAAGTCAGATTTGTTGCTATCCTCAGGTATATCTTGAAATAATTCCATCTAACTACCAGCAGAATAGCTACTGGCCTACTGGCGGTTGAATCAGGTTGGGCAAATTCTTCTTGAAAACAAAACATTTGGCTGGCTTTTAACCTGTTGGGTTCTATTCTGTTTGGGGATCTTCCCAAATCCCCAAATGCAAAATATTAGCTTCACACACCATTTTATCTTCACTCAAACTCTGATAATAGATTACTAACCTGACCAAATACCCAAATCCACAATATTAGCTTCACCCACTGTTGGTTCATGACTCAAACTCTGATGAAGAGAGTCTGTCCAGATTGTTGGGTTCAATTATATTATATACATGAAGATTTTCCTCTATTAGCATAACTCAGAAATTATGTTTATAATATATAATATATGCATAGTTGTGGTTATGGATTTAGGCAATTTGTAAAACATGTATCCATGATTCATTACAACAGTGAGGACAGCATTTGTGTTATCCATTTCAACTTCTGTACATACACCCTTGTAGACAGAATGGTAATTTTCAGCCTTCTGGATGCCAAGACCCTTGCTATCCTTTAGCTACCAGAGGTGGTAGAATAAATTATAAATATATTATTCAATAAATGCAGCAAAAATCCGTAAAATATTTGGATAAAGCTCTTGAAAGGTTAATTGGTTTGGTTATAGTTTAATCTTATTGATCAATATTAATAAATTGATTATTAAATAAATAGATAGAGGGGCCACAATAATATTGGGGATCTTTAAAACCTCTCTTCATGGAATTCACTTTGAAAAAACGTATAGCTGGTTACTTTGAAACGTTTGATTTATATTCTTAAAGGAGATATTGCCCAATGATAATATATATATATAATATATGGTGGAGTGTCAGAGCCTTTTAGCCAAGCTTCCAAAACAAAAAAAAGGATAATAAGACTCACTAGTATATTATTGAATCCTTTTGGTACCTGTTTGAGATGTGCACTGATGGGTTTAAACCTATTACTGGGGTTTAAAAGGTTGTTCAGCAGTTTAAATTGATAAAAAGGGTTTTGGGACGGATATTATTAATCAGAATAAAGCCATCAATCACTTACTTATCTCTTCTAAGTATTTTATTACCTTGGAATGGTGTCTGGATGTAAATATAATTGGGTCTCTGGGGTAACAATAACCTCAAAAAAGGGGCCTTTATTTATATCTTTTTGAGTCCCAATTCTTTCCGTCTGAGGGATATAGGGGCTCAAAGGGATGGGTGCTAAGGCTAGCAGGGCAACCAGTTCTGGCCCTGCATGTGCCCTAGGTGCTGTAGCCTTGGTGGGAGCTGGATCATTCTGGATATGGAGCTATTTCCAATAATAATTTAATAGTTTTCTGGGGAAAAGCGTCTAGTTAGTCACATGATCTTCCTTTAGTCATGTATGTCATGAGAATTTCATGAACTTGATTGAATATTCTAATTTTTGGATTTTCTACAAACAGTTTGATCTCATATAGTATCTGTTTATGTCACTCTAAGTGTAAGTTCTGGTCCTTTGAAGTTGTTAAAATCAATTTTCAAACTTGGTGTTTGTTTATTTGAATAATTTACTAAAAATAATTAATTAGAATTTATATGTAATATTTTTGTTTTTTTGGATTGAGGAAAACACTACGTACACTAAGATGACTTTAAACTTTCATAAAAGCCATGGGAAGTAGTTCATTAGAATCTTCCAATCTCTTGATGGTTGTTTTCAAAGTTCAATGTTTTTTTGTAAAATAATTTATTAAAAATAGTCCCTTTGGGAAATTTAGTAATATTTCTACATATCTTGGGTTATGAGACCTTCACGGACAATTTGGTGTCCTGAAGTCCCCATTTATGTCAAGATAAGATAAGTACGCAGGCCTCCAAAGTTGTTAATAGTCTTTTTCGACATTTTATGTATATATTTATATAATTTAGTTAAATATGTAAAATCATCTTTTTGTGTATTTTTAATTGATTTATCTACCTATTTATTCACTTTCTACGCGTGGAGATATTTATTACATACCCTGGATCTATCAGTATGGTTAGTAGCCTGTCTAATTGGTACCTTAACAGCGGTTCCTCATCATGTGTTGATGGCTGTCGCGCCCGTCGCTTTGCATCTTCCCGCGGTTGCGCATTGGTCAACTGCCTGTGGCTGCGCGCCCGCTTCTCAGCCGTTGCTCTCACGCAGGCTTTTGCTCTGGCATCTATTGCGCAAGTGTGCAGCTTTTGCAGCTGCGCCCGGGAGTGTTGAAAAAATTCTTTTTTGTCAATAACTCCCAAAATATACAGAATTCTCTAATTATGACTAAATTTTAGCCATGAAACCTGGACCTGAGGTTCAATGTGAAATGAGCAATGAGGCAAAATGTGGAATGGTGGCACCGTTGGCTGCAACTTCACAACTATGTGATGGAAGATGGGTGAGGAGTAGGAATTGGAAGGTAGGGTTGTTGAGTGACCCTACCTAAAATTGGGTGAGGAATCCAAATCCTCAATAATATTTTGGATATTCATACTCTTTAATGATTTTTTTATTAATTTTAATTAATTGTCTTGTTTTTGGTGCTTTGTCAGCTATCTCTGACATAGTAGCAGGCTGACAGTACTAGGCTTTGGTGGAGGAGGTGGAGACAGTGGGTTGCTTCTTGGATTTCCAGGAGATGAGATTTTTTCCAAGCTGAAAGAGGTACACCAAGTAGGATCTTCTGGTGTCAGAACAGTTGGTGTACACAAAAATCTGATTCAGGGAATTGGAGCCACAGAGACAGATGCCATAATGGGAGGTGGAGGAGAGATAGCGTAGAAGATGATTCAATGCGCTCCAGTGTACCATGCCCAGCTTTTCAAGGTGCTGAAAGAGCTTTTACATGGTGTAGGAGATGTTGGGTCTTGTGGAGATGTCCAGGTAGTTGAGAAAGCCACGCGCTTGTCAATTAATGTACTTCAAACAGTTAAATTGAACTGTACCCAGTTCCAATTCATGTAAAGCAATTAAAATTCAATTCAACTAGTGCAAATTCACATAAAATAGTGTAAATTAAATTCAAAAAGTGAAAATGAAATCCAAAAAGTGTAATTGTACTGCAAAAAAAAGCAGTCAAGTTGCAAGTGGTGAGATGGAAATGCAAGAAGTGCAATGGCACTGTAAAAGTTTTAAAGGAATTTCAAGTGGTTCAATGGAAATTCAACCAGTGGAAAGGCACTTAAAACAGTTCAAATTTACTGAAAACAGTGAAAATTGACCAAAACCAGCACAAATCAAATGAAAAAGTTTAATTTAGCCACAAAGAAAGAATTTGAGCTGCAACCAGTGCCATTGCACTTCAAAAAGTGCCACTGCACTGCATCTATTTAAATTAGACTGAAGCTCTCAGCCTGCTACTATTGAAGAACCAGCTAAAATATTTACCCAAAATATCAAAAAGAATAAAAACAAATAATAAAAAACATAAATAAGTGTAAATTCCAAATTGTTATTGAAAAAATAGATTTTCCCAACCAAAATTAGTTAGGTTCACTCACTGAAACCACCCTCAAAATCCAACTCCGCAAACCCTTAATGAATTGTGTCACAATAGCCACAAAACCCAAGTGGCACTTTTTGGCCCCTTTCATATTTCACATCAAAATCACCTATCTGTTGCCTGACCAAAATTCAGTAAGAAATTCAGCGTTCTGTATATTTTAGTAGTTATGAAAACATTTTTTTTTTTTTTTTGATGTTCCCACATGCAGCTATGTGAACCATAAACAGGACTGAAAAAAGTACGCAGTCCTTCTCTCAAAATTCCCATGCAAAACTGTCTCAAAGCTAAGTCAAAGCCAGTACAAAGAATGAAAGCTGCATTCCCAGCTTTCAGAACCAAAATGGTCACAAAAAATCCTGGCACAAGGATTAAAAGAGAAATGGGAAAGGCATGCATATGTAATATGCATGCCAATCCATCATGGATGTCACCAAAGCCTCAGATAATTCAAAATATTAAAAGAAAGTCAGTTCAAAAACTCTCAAAATATTAATTGAAACTTTTGACAAAGATCACAAAAATGGCCCAAATCCACTTCCACAGAATTCTAAATTCTAAAAAAGCAACACTGGCCCTGACTAAATAACATAGGAATATTAAGGAAAAAATATATTTAATTAATTAGCATTTCACAAATAATTACACAGATACAAATAAATCCGCCAAAATGATGTATACATGGATTGCTGGCTCAATTTCCCTGTCATTACCATGCACAAAATGGTAGAAAAACATATTTTTAGACATTTTACAAGTCTATCAGTATTACACCAACCAAGTTGCCTTGTGGGGCATACCTGAATGCAATTCTAGCCCTAGAAAATGTTTCATTCCCCTCCATTCGTTTTAATAAACCTCATGGAGGCCCCTGACAAGCTGAAACGGGAGAAATAAAGGCCTTTTTTAGACTTTATATCCCCCTGATACTGATTATACGAGATATAGACACTGGAAATACAGGAATAAATTACTAATTAGGATAAATAATTGATGAATGGATCTAATCTAACCATTTCATTGAGTGGTAAACCCTTATAAAGCAATTTTTTCACCATTTCAAGTCCTTAAAGAATCATAATAGGCCCTCTAACTACCCTCAATTTCATTAATTGCAGGTACTCTGGAATAAAATATATAACCAGTTGATAATTTTTGAATTTCTTTGTCTTATTAAAACCAAGGAACTGACACATAATAACAAAGATCATTAGAACAAAGTAAATCAAGATCATGAAAGTGAAAGTTTGTACCCAGATAACAGATAACAAGGAAAATGACTGAGATCAAGCCTAGTGATGATAGATAACCTTCCAAATGAGCCTATTAATGATACCTCTACTGTTAACTAAGATGAGGTTTGGATTCAGTATGTGAGAGTAGAGCATGTATAACAGTTGATTGCACCAAATTAGCCTGAACTCCTTGTTATTGGTCAATCTTCCATGAAGCCTTCATATATTCAAATTGTTGAATGATTGATTTGAGATTTGAAAGGCTTGAGTTTGTAAATAAAAGAGTTTACAATTTTTCCTTCCTCCACTTGATCCTTGAACTTGAGAGTGTTATAAACTAGTGCGGCTTAAGAAGTGATAATGAATATGAGTATTGAATATGAACGGCACGCATCCTCACACCCATTTTTGATCAACCAGAACTAATTAAATAAAAAGAAAAAAGAAAAAATTGAAGAAAAGAAGAAATAGAAAGAAATAGAAAGAAAGAAAATATTGAGAGATGATGGCTTGATTGATCTACATCATCAACATCCCCCCATAATTTGGTGCCGATCAAGGTTTACCCAAAACAATTTGCTATAAGCAGATTCAACATCTTTTGGCTTGAACATTTTGACAATGCATCGGCTACCATATTTTTTGAGGAGATCAATTTCACAGCCACCAAGCAGTTGTTGTAAATCTCTTGGAACCACTTGAGCTTCATATCAATATGTTTGGTCTTGGAGTTCAACCCAAAGTGCCTGATCTTATCCAGAAGGCCCTTGTTATTGATTAGGAAAGTTGTTGGTGCGGGAGCTTTCTTCCAAAGTTCTCCCACCACTGACTTTATCCACAGTCCCTCTTGAGCTCTTTCAATAAGCGTGTTCAATTCCACCTCCGTCTTCAAAAGTTTTATATTTGATTGCTTCCTACTTTTCCACGCTACTGGACAAGACAACCAATCAAGAATATAACCGGATTGCAAAAGCCAAGTTTCTGGGTTGTCCACCCAAGTAGCATCCAAAAAAGTTGTTAAGCCACCATTATTGTCTGTGGGATTGAGAGTCAGAGAATGATTTAATGTCCCCAACAAGTACTTCCAAACATGAATGAGCTCTTTCCAATGTGTAAGATCCGGGTTCTGATTGAACCTGGAAAGCAAGGATGCCGCCGCCAACAGATCAGGTCGCGTCCTGCAGGACAGATGATTAAGTATTCCTGAGAATTGCCAAAAATTGACCCCCAGCTTTCTGAATTCTGCAAAATCTTCATCCGTGGCTGGTATCAGTTGCAGTCCAGGTGTAAGAGGAGTAAGAACTGGACAACATGACCTTAAACCCAGCTCATCTAAATTCTTGTTGATTAAAGACTGCTGGTGAAGTTTTAGGCCACCTTTGGTCAGCTTCACCTCCATCCCAAGTATGGTATCCGGTTTGTGAGCGGAAGATCTAGGGAATTGTTGAAGAAAAAGATCTTCAAACCAATAAAATTCTCCAACAACTACCAGATTTTCCACTTGAAAGAATAGGGACAATTTCTTTAGTTTGTGAATATACAGACAAGGATTGGAAACAGATTCCCTGTACCCAATTGACTCAAGCCAACCCGTCAAAGTCCTAAACCAGTTTTCCAGTGCCTGTCTCAAACTGTACAACAACTTCTTGAGCTTCAGAAACTTTGATTTCCAATTGCACCCTTCCAGTTGCAGTATGTAGATAGCTTCATCAAGAGGAGCAAACAGATATGCAGCTTTAACATCATACTGCCACATCCAAAGTTTTTGATGCATACCAAAGATGAGAAGAAGAAGAAGAGTAGTGAATTTGCCAGTGGGGGCAAAGGTGTCATCAAAGTCAATCCCTGGTATCTGTAAGTTCCCCCATGATGCACAGTTGCAACTTTTTCTTTTCTGGTGACAATTTGGTTGCCGGTTTTATTCTATCAACCCACATAGTTCTGAGCCAATGGTCAGGAGTTTGATCAAAGTTCTCCCAAAATTCCTTATTTTCAATCTCTTGCAGCTCTATGCCACAAGAATCTACCCATTCCGACAGGTACTTCTTTAAAAGAGATGAATGCAAGTAGTGCTTTGGCTTAATCTTCTCCAAATGGACCCTGAGGTTATACTGGTCTGGAATTGTCAATTCACCTTCACCAGACAATTCCATAGATACCAACGTCGAAGGAGAACTGTACGCTTCATTGATGGGGAGAGAGACAGTCGGAGCAGTATCAGAATGGCTGGGAGCGACTAAAGATGGGGAAACGGATTCAAGTGCGACTGTATTTGGGGAAATGATTTCAACATCATCAGTGCTTGAGGACGCAGAAGAGTTGTCATAGAGAACATCCACTTCATCTTGATCCACAATCTCAAAGTCGTCAATGCTGTCTGAATGGTTAATAGTTTCATCAAAATCAAGTATTCTTATACTCTTGGTTTCCACAATCCAATTATCCTTGGTGAGTACCTTATAGGAGAGCAAGTCGTCATTGTACCCAACTAATTGACCAAAGGAACCTCTAGGTTCAAGTTTCTTAAACAATCCCTTTTCGCCTAGAATTTAGGTGAGAGGATTCCCAATGGGAAAGAAATAGCTCAGGGGTAGTTTTTGTCCTTTAAATAGTTTGTAAGGGGAATTTCTTGATTTGTGGGATGGAAATGGGTTGATTGTGAGTACGCAGGCTTTGAGTATAATACTCCAATACTGGGTAGGGAGTTTTGAGTCAAAAAGAACCATTCTCAGAGCTTCAAGAATTTTTTGATTATACTGTTGTGTCAAACCATTTTTTTCTATAGTATATGGATCAGAGAATGTTTGTTTGATGTTATTTTGCGTGCAGAAATCTTTCATTGACTTGGTGATAAATTCTGTTTCTCTGTCAGAGTGCAGCATCATGGGACTGTAGTCAAATCTCTTTGATTCCATTTTAATCATGAATTGAAGATTGGAGCTAACCTCACTTTTGTTTTTGATTGGTATTGACTCTAAGAATCTTGTACAACTTTCCACAATATTTAGTATATAAGAGTCATGATTTAGACTTCTAGGTTTGATTGGACCTATCAGATCACAGTGGAGTTCCTGAAAAGGCCTTTCTGCTTGTTGATTCTTACATGAGAAAGAAGATTGAGTGATCTTGATAACAGCACATGCCTTGCATTCCTTTAACTTTGATATTTTAATTCCCAGATTCTGTCTGATTCAATGATAACTAGCATTACCAAGAGACTTATGAATAGTTCCCTCTTGACTAGGATGGGAAGAGAGATTGGAAGTTTTGTGATAAAACTGTAGAATGGGTATATTGCAATCATAGTGACCAACAACCAACCAACTACCTTTATTGAGAAGAACTTTATTGACAAGTAGGGAAATTTCAAAACCTTCTAACAGCAGCAATCAAAAAGACAACAGGTTAGCAGTGGAGTTGGGGGTGTACAGAACATCATATATTGTTGCTATTTGCCCATTCTTGTCCCTAAGCGCTACTGTGCCTTTTCCAGTGTATTGAAGACTGTTGACGCCTGAACTGGTAGAGATAGATCCAGTTATTGATTGGTCTAATTGGTCAAAGAATGAGACATCAGATACCATATGCATTGAGGATCCAGAGTCAAGACAAAGGCTTGAGCGCTTTAATGAGAGAGACTAGAGTTGAAAGTTCTAAAACTTGTGCCGCCCTGCTTGACCTCATTGGTATTGGTTTTCTTTTTCTTGGGAAAGCTTGGTCTAAGTTGAGGATAGAGCTTCCAACAGCGGCCTTCCGGATGCAATGCCCTAGGATTATGCCAATTGGTTTTGCAAGGCTTGACGTCCTTATTAAAGAAGGATAGGGTGTTATTGGACTCTGCCTTGATGCTAACCAAACCACTCCCAAGAGAAAAAGTTTTGTGAAACAATCTCAAATGGTCAAGAACGTGATTGGGGGTAACCTTCTTGTCTGAGTGCGTAATTTGTTGCACCACAGTTTCCATTGATGATGGGACTTTCTCGAGTATAAGATATGCAATGATATCAACCAGTAAATCTATTCCTACATTGTGAAGCTTTGAGATGGAGGTTTTGGTCTTGGTAATAAACCCAATTACATTCTTGGAGTTAAACATTGTTCTAAGAAACTCCTTGAAGACTCTTGCTTGGTTCAATGCATGATTGGAAGCAAAGTAGTTATTGATATTGGCCCAGATCAAATGTGCGTCTTTTTCATTTTCAGAATTGATGATGTTGGCTTGTACAGAGGTATCCAACTTGGAATTTAGAATGGTTCTAATTTGAAAGTTTTCCATATGACTCAGACCAATTTTAATTCCATTTGAATCTGCTTTCTTCTTTGTAAGTTTGTCAAAGATATCTTCTTGAAAATCCATCATGTGAAAAACTCAATTACGCCAGATCAAAAAGTTGTCCATGGTAAGCAGTGGAATAGCTTCAATAGCTGTCTTGAGTATGGTGGCTGTCATCAATTCAGACATGTCTAGCTCCTTGGTTCAAACATTCAATTGTAGATGAAAAGTCCGAAATTTCGGAACGCTTTTGACTGTTAATCTTGATAATTTTTGAACTTCTTTTTCTTATAAAAACCAAGGAACTGACACATTATAACAAAGATCATTAGAACAAAGGAAATCAAGATCATTAAAGTGAAAGTTCCTACCCAGCTAACAGATAACAAGGAAAATGACTGAGATCAAGCCTAGTGATGATAACCTTCCAAATGAGCCTATTAATGATACCTCTACTGTTAACTAAGATGAGGTTTGGATTCAGTATGTGAGAGTAGAGCATGTATAACAGTTTATTTCACCAAATTAGCCTGAACTCCTTGTTATTGGTCAATCTTCCATGAAGCCTTCAGATATTGAAATTGTTGAATGATTGATTTGAGATTTGAAAGGCTTGAGTTTTTAAATAAAAGAGTTGACAATTTTTCCTTCCTCCACTTGATCCTTGAACTTGAGAGTGTTATAAAATAGTGCGGCTTAAGAAGTGATAATGAATATGACTATTGAATATGAACCGCACGCATCCTCACACCCATTTGTGATCAACCACAACTAATTAAATAAAAATAAAAAATAAAAAAGTAAAGAGAAAAAGAAAAAGAAAGAAATAGAAAGAAAAAAAAATATTGAGAGATTATGGCTTGATTGATCTACATCATCAACAGCCAGAACTAATTAAAACAAAAATAAAAAAGTAAAAAGTAAAGAGAATAAGAAACAGAAAGAAATATAAAGAAAGAAAATATTGAGAGATTATGGCTTGATTGATCTACATCATCAACAACCAGAACTAATTAAGTAAAAATAAAAAATAAAGAAGTAAAGAGAATAAGAAACAGAAAGAAATAGAAAGAAAGAAAATATTGAGAGATGATGGCTTGATTTATCTACATCATCAACACCAGTAATTTATTGCTCTCTTCTATTTATGTTTTTCTGCCCTAGACTAGACATATAATGTATTTTCTTGATAATAATCTCCTTTTATTAAGTTTCCAAAGTCCCAGGTACACAGATTATACATTTAATTCCCTGAAAAGAGGTTTTAAATATCTGCTGTATCTAATTTTGCCCCTATTTTTATTCAGTGAATAATTTATTTATTCATTAGGGTAGGTTCAGAAATTTACCCTACCTAATTTTGTGTTGGAAATCTATTCCTACCATAATTTTTTTTTTATTTCCTACTGTTTATCTGGGTTATAATTTCTTTTTATAATTTTAATATTTTTGGTAATTTTTACACCTGAGTATACAATAGTAAATGGCTAAAAATAATGAAATATTTATCTATAACCAAGGACCAGAGGGTAATATTTCAAAAGAACCATCGCTCTAAAGCTTCCTTTTCCTCAAAATCAAACTGAGAAAGGGAATTTTATCCAAAATTTCTTTCCCCTGTTCAATGTTAGAATTCTATTCTTGTATTTTGTGTTGCCTAATTCTTGAGTGCAATCATCTTTCAAGCTTTATATTCTTTTATTATTCTCTAGTTTTTATGCCTTGTTTGATCTCTATAATAAGCTTGTTAGTCTTATTTACAGTATCATCTTTATCATAACCTACAGTGGCTTTTGCCTTAAGTATGATTGTCTAGTGAAGTCTTTAAGTTGGTCCGGCAGTATCAACTCTAGTGCTTTCTTTATCTTTCATCTATTGTCGCCCTATTCCTAATATCAAAGCTATCTTGTGAAATCTTGTGTTTCACATTTATGCTTATCAAACTTGTTTGATCCATTATGTTATTTCTTAAACACTAGTCAGCCATATTGTACTTACACTATTTAAGTCTGTGTCTGACCTGGTGGAATTCAATCATCCGTTGTTACTTACTCTGAACTGGGAGTGCCCTCCTCTGGCTCCCCTGATCCGCTCCTCTTGGAGATATAAGCAAATTCCTCACTCTACTCATATTTTTAACCAGAGCAACTCACCAAAAATTCTTACATTCAATTGATTTTTTTAATTTTGGATATATTTAAATCAATAATCATCCCTTTCCTAGAAACTGTGAAAAATACAAATTTTTGGGATTTTTTTTTCTGTAAAAAATCAGTTTATCTTACGTTTTTAATATAAACACACTAGCTAGAATTGAAACTCCAAATTTGAATCAAGGACTATTGAGAAATAATATTCAGTAGAACTATTCCATTGTAACCAATAATTAATATCTTTTTTAAACCATTTAAATAGGTTTTTCTGAATCTTGGGAATGAATATTGTCAAAGGATGAATAAGCTTCCTGTAAATCACTTTCAAGATCAAGAATATAATCTGGGTGCGCATTTTGGTAGAAGTCTATTGTGTAAAAAACATTTAGAAAATTTTCATATTCTTTTTTTGATTTTTCAAGAATACTTGAATAATTAGCAATCTCCTTGAGCCCTTCTTTGTAATAATATTCCCTCCAATATTTCCAGATTTCTTTTGGTACCTCAAAACCATCTTTGAATTTACTTGAAAGATAAGAATGATATTCCACCAAGTTTAATAACCACATTTTACTTGCTAGATAGCTCCTTTTTAATCTCCAACATTCTTTTAATTTTCCCATTTCCTCCCAATACTCATTGATAAATTCCTCTACGATTGGCTTTTGGAAAATAGAACCACTGAAAAATTCAATGAGACCAAAAATTAACCAAAATTCTGGACCATGATAGTTATCACTTCCTTCTTCTCCCAGTGAAGCTGTCATCAAAAATTTCCAAAGTGTGTAAATTTCACATCTTAATTTTGAATAAAATTCCAGAAAGTCTTTTGATGTGTATGCCTTTCCTTCCTCTTTCAAGAGAAATATTTTAGTTTTTTCAACTACAGAAAGGATCATTTTACGTAAATTTGAAACTTGGAAATATTCTTTTTGAATAAAATTTTCATTTTCTTTTTGTTCAAAAAAAAACCTGATGATAAGCCTGTGGAAGATATCAATCCAAATTAGATCTGTTCCTTTCTCTTTTACTAATCCTGTCAAAATGAGAAAAATTATAAGAATTAGTTCATTGAAAAAATGGAAAGCTTCAATTGAAAATTGGGAAAAATTTCCCATTCTGACCTTGAATAAATTTTCCAAAGTGACAAATGATGAAATTACTTTCCAGCATTTCTGGAAACAGGAAAAATATACCAACCCGTTCTTCAAGCTGGTAATATATATCAAATTCATCAAAAATCTCTTTTGAGATCCACATTAAGAACTTTGGGTGTCTGAATTCCAAGTAAACATTTTCAAATTCAGATGGAAGAATCTTATATATATTTAGATAATTGAGTGTTTCAATAATGCACTTGTTTTGGTAAAAATTGATACCAAAATTTTTGATGTCTGTTACACCTTGTTGGTGCAATATTTGAATGATTCTTTTCAAACATTGATTTATTTTTCCTGGTGAAATGTCCATAAAGAGATTGAAATTCTCACTTTTTTTTGAATCAATGAAATGATTTTCTTTGGGGTCCTCTGATTGGTTCCAAATGTATCTGTGGCATATTTTTAATTCATTCAAAATTTTTTGCCCACTTTGAATGTTGGGAGTCATTTCAATAAGCTGGTGATTGAATTCCAAGGAATGAAACTCTTTTTGAAGGGCCTTCAATGAGAAATCAATCTGCTTCAAGTCTTTTAGCCTTCTTGCAACAGTTCTATCTGCAAAGTAAAAATTATTCACATGATGAATCAATTTCTTGAAAATCATATCATTTTCGAGATTAATTTCATTTTAATGTCTCTTTCCTAGTTTTTTGGTTCCATTAGGCTTCCAGACCTTAAAAATTTCTCCATATTTGAGTCTAAATATCCTCAATAACCGATTGAATTTTACCAATGGGATACACCGTTGGTTGTGTAAAAACTTACCATTTTCTTTGTCATAAGATAAATTTATATCCAGTCCGTCAAATTCTTTTGAAAACGGCACCTGAAAATAATCTAATCTTGGTGTTAAAATTGTCAAATTTTCCCGCATCTGAATCGGCAAAGCAGCTCCCGAGTCACAACTAGAAAGGCAATACTTACCCTTGACCGAAGTATCTCGTACGGCGACTATTCCGTGGTTCTCATTTGTTATGTCACCGGCATGTACACAAAATAGCCGAACGAAAATTTGGAATGCTAGTGGATGTTTCATTTTTTGATAGTGAAGTTGTGGGATCCAAGATTTCTGTGGCGGAATTGAGGAATATTGCACGAATCGGAGGGGGGGGGGGTTGTGAGGAACTGACCGCGTTCTGGCGCCGTATTCTGTTGCGAAGGTGAAAGATACTAGAGAAAGTCTTCACATGCCCCTCGTTGATTCTTTACCCGCTCATTATTAAACAAGCGAAGATCAATTATTAAATGGGAAACCTCCACGTTTGAGCTTCCTTCAAGATGTGGCACAAAGAGGAAAAAGGAATCGGGAAAGTGTGCTTCGAATTACCAGAGCACAGTCTCCTTCAAGTTCAATCCAAAATTCCAAACAATATGATAAGCATGGATAGCCGAATAAAATTTCCAATTATCCCTAGATTATCGTCGATTCACCTGCAAGTTGACGTCGTTTATACCGGCTGCGGATTCCTCGGAGGATTGGCTCTTATTCACATATTTGTGTTTCAGCGAAATACCTGCGGGCTTTCCCAGAGTCGATAACCGGGAATTCTTTCAGCCACGGCGCTTGAAGCCGAAGCTCGTACCAATCAATCGCTGCGTCGGGATTCTTCTCAAGCTTTTTGTAGTTTGATAAACAGACCACGCAGTCCAATCTGTTGGATGGTTGACGACAGCCCTAAGAGGCAGCGTACATCCGACAAAGATCACAGCCACGTACAAGCCAATGATGAGCAACGCTCTGTATAACCAGCCCAGTCGAAATTCATAAAACTAACAGGCCATCTTGAGCCCACAGAAACTGGCCACATCCAGGCCAGTCAGGCTACGAAGAACCCTTGATGTCCATGGCCTAGAAAGCAAGGCCATATCAGTGACAAGTCACCCGGATGACAATCAAAGTGGCCCTGACCACCCAGACGAGCCATGGCAACTTGTATATAACAGCTCTCACTATTTAAACCATTGATCGCATATCATTCTTTGTCTTTGTTCTCTGCACATTCCAAATCATCCTTTTCATAAAAAAATCTTATCATGTATTATGAGTTCAATACCCTGAAGAGGTGTGTTATAGATCCTCAGTTTTGAATGTAGCCCCTGTTTTCATTTAATTAATAATTCATTAATTAATCAATTCACCATGAAACCATACCAAACCACTTTCTTGAACTTTCTTTATCCATATCTTTACAGATGATTTCTGCATCACCATAAATGATTGGGAAATGCTGCATTCACAATCCTACACAACCCATTCACAACTCAAAATGGGTTGTGTGGTGGGTTTTGCAACCCATCTGAGTTTTGAATGGCTTTTTGCAACCCACAGAGTTTTGGTGTGCTGTTTGCGACTTGTTCACAACTTTTATTTATTTATTTTATATTATTTTTTTAAAATTATTTATTTATTTATTTATTTTTGTTTGAAAATTGTTGATTTTTGAACCTCAATTCACAAATCATATGGGTTTTGAATGGTTTTTCACCCCTTTTTGCAACCCAAGGTTGCAAATTTAACATTGCCCTAAATACTTTATTTATTAAAACTCCATTATCATCAGTATCCAAAGGATTGCAAGGTTCCTAGCATCTTTCAGGCTGACACAGGGCCTTGATTGATGGTTTCAAGCCTTTGAATGCCCAAAATTCCATCAATGTTAGAATTATCAGAACCAAAAGTTTTGATTTCACAAGATCAGAATGCAACACAAGGTAACAGAAAAATATTGAAGACAAGAGTACCTGAAAGGTGAACAACAATTTCAGGAGCATATAGGAAAAATTGCAGTTGAGTTGGAGCGCAGCATGCAACAATTGGAAGAGAAGAAAAACAATCAATTGTGGAGTGATGACAAAAAAGAAAAAGAGGAAACAACAGGCAGGCAATTGCCTTAGTATTTAAGGATACAAGACTGAGTATGAGGAGAGGCAGAAGATCAGAGCTTACATGAAATATTGGAAATGAGGCAATGAAAGAAAAAATGAAATATGGAAACAAGGCACAGCATTATGAGAAAACAATTTAAAAAATTTGACCGGCAGGAACGCAAAGTCTGAGAGTCTATCAAAGTGAAATCTTAAAACATTTCAACAATCAAATGGCTTTTTCTACCACTCCAGAATAACTTACAAATTTTGAAAAGTCTGTGGGTATTCCTGAGGTGGGAAAGCATGAAAAAGGCTTCATTTCAGAAAAGAAATTACTATAATGATGCCAATGATGTCTATTGGCATCATTGGAATCATTATAGTAATATTATTGGCGTGATTTTAGCCTGGGCCTTTAAAAAATTATTTCAAGCTCCAAATACATAATTTATCATTCTTTTATATATTGCTCTATATATTACTTTTCACTTGAATCAAGCCTTCCTTGAAGAATCTTTAATTTTTATTGATTTTTCATACGTTGTAGAGACTCCTTTGGGATTGGGTTTAGTTTAGCAAATAGCTTTCTGGAATTCACTTGAGGGGGGATTTAGTACTACAACTATTGATATAATACAGGAATACAAAGTGTGTTTTTGAATTTCCTTCCCCTTTGAGTACTATACTAAGTCTCACAACAATAAAAAAAAAGAGATTTGTGGCTGATTTTCAGATAGGGTTGCTACTTTAGTAGTCTCCATCAGACCTAGGATCAATATATTTCAAGCTTTATAAGGGAAACGTGTTGGAACAGATGGGTGAATTGGAGGATAGAAGCTGAGTAAGGAAATAATCATGTATCTATTCTTATCCTTTATGTATTTTATAATGTTTTTATTGGTGACTGATGGATACTACTTTGATGTTACAGGTGGTGATTGATAAGGTTAAAATGGCTGATCCTACACTTGATAACTGATGATGGATGATGGGAGATGATGATGGTCAAAGTGGTGATGATGAGGGTTGATGATGATAGTATGGATGGTGATGGTGATGGTCAGGGTATGTGGTATTGGTTGATGATGGTGGTGATGGATGCTGGTCAAGTTATGTTTTAATGGTTGATGATGGTGGTGGTGGATGGTGGTCAAGGTATGTGGTAATTGTTGATAATGATGGTGGTGGGTACTTGTCAAGGTATGTGGTAATGGTTGATGATTATTGATTTGAAAGTTGTTAATAAACATAAGGGTTGATCCTTTTTGGTAATGGTTGATATCCTTTATATTTTTTCATATCTTTTATAAGGGTTTAATATCCTTTATAAGGGGGTGACCAGCCCTGGTGATGGGGGGGGAATGGCGGGAGAGAGGCTGTCTATTTATAGACATCAGGGGGTGTTCCACCTGTCACAAATTTTTTGATGGGTGGTGAAAGGTTTTTCTGGCTGACTTGTGGTTCTAGGTTTGTGGAGTGGTTGACTTGTGGGTGGCACAGTTGAACTTCTGTGCTGGAACATTCCATAGATTTCCAGCCTGGGTGACTTTTTGTTAAGGCTGTGCTGGATGATAACATAATCCCTTTTGGTATGTCCATGTTTCTTTCACAGATTTGTGAAACCTGATTGGGTTATGGGTAGACCAGGATTGATTTGAGCTGTATCTTCCAATCCATGAGAGATAGAGGGGTACTTTGGCTGATTGATTATACGTTATTTTGGGTGTAGAATCCATTTCTCAGGTTAATTTTATGTGTGGGATTATATTGATAATAGACAATTGAGTCTGATGAATAAAGGTAATTTTTGGTCTACCACAATTTAGATTTCATCCCTTAATGTTCAAGTTTTGGGTCTCTTCATCATGATGATTTATTGAAAGAGAAGAATAATGCTCCCCATAAAGAAGGTTTCAAGGGTGGGAGAAATCATTTTCCAACCTGCAAAGATAGCAGAAAAACTATTTCACATTTTTTGATTTTTGATTTTTGGATCAATTTTTGATGGTGTGAAACCCTTGAAAAATTCTGAAAAATATTTTTTAAAGCCTTTTAAAAGCCCTCTACAGTACTAAAAATTGAGAATTTCCATTTTTTTTAATAATGGAATGTTGCAAAAATTTATGAAAAAAAACCAGCAGAGCACAAAATTTAGGTTATAAAAAAGTACCATAGGATTTTAGAGGTTAGAGATGTAGAGAAACAATACCATTTATTATTTTATTTTTGATTTTTTTAAATTTTCTTAGGTGATTTCTTATTTATTCCCCCAATCATCAAAATCACATGTTTTTTTTTGTTTCCATAAGTTGGGCATATATGTTTTTTTTACTTGAATTCACAATCCTTTTTTGAAGAAAATCAATTAAAATGAATTAAATACTGAAGAAATAATTTCAAAAATCCCATGATTTATCTTCAGAATATTTTTAAGGCTTGAACACACTTTCAAATTGATCCAAAAATAAAAAAAATGGCGGAGTGGTAAAAGAATTTGACACTTAATTTAATCCTTTATGACTGGAAGGTTTTTTAATTTTAGCACAAATTCATTCAATTGGTCAATGAAAAATTGCAAATTGAAAATTTTAAAATTTCAGCAATGTTCCTTCCCCTAAAAAACTAGACAACTTTCAGAAATGCAAAAAAGGGTAACAAGTAATTTTTATCCTTTTTTGATCAATCCCAGAAATTATTTCTAGACTTTTTTAAACTTTAGGGGTCTATAAAACATCAAAATCATCCAACAAAAACATAAATTTACAATTTCATTGTAATCATTTTGACTCTTAATAATCAGACTAAAACCAAAAGCACTAATTTGAAAAGCTGTTTGTGGCCATTTTTGAAACTTTTTTGGTTCACATTTATTTACAATATATGCTTAAATTATTTTTCATTTTTGATGAAAATTTAATTTTATCATTCAATAAAATTATTCAAAAATATTTTTTTGAGAAATTTGAGTTTAGGTTTTTCACCATGAAAATTTATAAAAATTCAGAACTTCAGAAAACAAAAAATTTGTTTTTTCCTCTCCTAGCCCTGTTTCTGCAAGTTTATCTAAATTTAAAAGCTTATGTCAATAAGATAAAATAAAAAAAACCTGGTTATCATTCAAATGAAAAAATGGAGGGTGGAAGGGGAAAAAAGGCAGAAATAATTAAATAAGAAAAACCAACTATCATTTAACTTGTATGGTCTTTAATTTCCTGTCAGATTTTCTAAGGTTTCAAAAGAACTAGATCCCAATATGTGCTTTTTTCTGAACCAATTGGGATAAATTGCTTGAAATTTCTTCCCTATTGAATATAATCTATGAGATATCTCAGTTATTTAATCAAAAAAAAAAATAGAAAGATATTCTTGGGATATTCTAAAAGAATTAGAGAAATTAGTTGAGATTTGTAATTTATTTTTTAGGGTATTTAAGGAGTAATATTTCTCATTTTTTAACAAAAATAAAATAACCACTGTATTTATTCTGTCTCACCAAGGAGAAAATGGAGATCAATTTTCATCTTGAAATCTATTTGCTCTACAGCTTTTTTGGGATAAGTATATATTTTTTCCTTCTTCAAACCTTTCACCCCATAAATATTCTATGAGCTTTTATATATGGAAGAATCCTTCTGAACTGATTTCTTCAATTATTTGTTTCCTCATCAGAGCCAGTTTCAAGATTTCTGTCTCAAGACACCATGAAAAACTTCATGTAAATTGCTGGAAATTTCCATTAAGGAATCTCCGGTTGAAGCTTTCTCCAAGCTAGAGTTGAATTTAACCTGGTCTCCAACCAATTTTTTGATGCACATTTACTGCGCACAATCCACAGTGACTGTGCAGAGGAGCTTTTTTAAATCTTTACTTGAGATTGGTTGATGTTTGGTTTGAGCTGGGGCATATATTTGGCCTGAGAATTTTATTAAACTTTCTAGCAAGTGCCATAACATTATTTGTGGTGGGATAATGGCTGATTCTTGGGACCCAAATTTTTCCTCACCTATGGGATTTGAAACAGGGAATATATACATACTGAAAGTTTAATTAATTTATCATAGGACTTTGCCATCAATCAAAAGGACAGTCTAGAAGTCCCAGAACACCTGATAATAATTAAATGCCTTCATTTAAATATAAATTGATAGCCTTGGCATTTATTTAACTCTCAATTCCAGGTTTCATGGCATGTATTATACATACAGATTATGTATAATCTTGGAAATGATATTACAAGATTTATTCCTTACAAATAAGCTCTGGGCCCTCTTTTTGGAAGCACTCAAGAAAAAATTTTTTATATCAAAGTATCAATAAATCCCAATGAAGAATAAGATCAAATTTTTGCAATTTATCTATAGAGAGTAGATATTACAGATTCAATTAAATGAGATAACATTTTCCCAAAGCATTGGAACATATTTGGAACTTCCATATCCTTATTTGTAATGCATATGATTCCTCATAGATTAATTTGATTTTTTATTTTATCTCCTTCTTGTTGAGTTAAGAGACTGTTGAGTCGAGTGAGAGGAGAAGATCAACCTGGAAGGAGAAGCCAGGAGGGACTGAACTCAGGATGTGGCAATCAAGAGGATATGAGAATCAGTGGTTGATTGCGTGTAGCAGAAAGGAGCGGTTTAAGTAGTTACAACTAGAGAACACAAAACGTGGGTCTGATCACATCATAGAACCATATTCATCAGGTCTAAGAGAAGAGGGCCTGAAAACAATTCAAAGAAAAAGAAACACTGGAGACAGAAGTCTGGAAATGAACAGGTTAGTAAAAGCCTGAGGACACAACAGTGACATACATGAGACAAGAGTAGGAAACCTTGACAGATCAATCTTTAACTAGGAAGATGATAAACAGCAATGAGACTCTGACGTAAACTAGAGATTGTAATCTGAACAATCAACCATAACATCAGCATGTATCAATATGGCTTGTAAGATGAGGTTGAAATAGATGAGACAGATAGAGCTGAAAATATACGGATGAAAGATTAAAAGCAGAATAAATCAATATATAAACACTTCTTGATAGTGTATTTTATCAAGTTTTTAATTCCATAAAACATAATTAAAAATTATTATAAAATATTATCAAAATTTATTATACAATTGTAAAAAACACCATGATTATTGATTGAGTTGTGATAAATTCAAAAAACTAAACAACTTGTACACAACTCAAAATTGGCCATGTGGCATGGTTCAGAACCATTTTGAGTTGTGTTGCGCCCCCAAAAACCAACAGAGTTGTGAAAGGCTGTTCACAACTCAAATGGTTCATGAGCTGGGCCACACAACTCATTTCAAGTCTTGGTGTGCTGTTCAAAACTTGTTCACAACCCCAGGGTGGTGAGAAAAAATATAAAAATAAAAATAAAAATAAAAATAAAAATAAAAATAAAAATAAAAATAAAAATAAAAATAAAAATAAAAATAAAAATAAAAATAAAAATAAAAATAAAAATAAAAATAAAAATAAAAATAAAAATAAAAATAAAAATAAAAATAAAAATAAAAATAAAAATAAAAATAAAAATGAAAATAAAAATAAAAATAAAAATAAAAATAAAAATAAAAATAAAAATAAAAATAAAAATAAAAATAAAAATAATAATAATAATAATAATAACAATAAAAATAATAAAAATAAAAATAAAAATAAAAATAAAAATAAAAATAAAAATAAAAATAAAAATAAAAATAAAAATAAAAATAAAAATAAAAATAAAAATAAAAATAAAAATAAAAATAAAAATAAAAATAAAAATAAAAATAAAAATAAAAATAAAAATAAAAATAAAAATAAAAATAAAAATAAAAATAAAAATAAAAATAAAAATAAAAATAAAAATAAAAATAAAAATAAAAATAAAAATAAAAATAAAAATAAAAATAAAAATAAAAATAAAAATAAAAATAAAAATAAAAATAAAAATAAAAATAAAAATAAAGATAAAAATAAAAATAAAAATAAAAATAAAAATAAAAATAAAAATAAAAATAAAAATAAAAATAAAAATAAAAATAAAAATAAAAATAAAAATAAAAATAAAAATAAAAATAAAAATAAAAATAAAAATAAAAATAAAAATAAAAATAAAAATAAAAATAAAAATAAAAATAAAAATAAAAATAAAAATAAAAATAAAAACAAATAAAATTTGAACAACAAAAACCATAACTAAACGAATACATCAAAAAAAGTAAAAAAATAAATAAAAAAATAAAAAAATAAAAAAATAAAAAAATAAAAAAATAAAAAAATAAAAAAATAAAAAAATAAAAAAATAAAAAAATAAAAAAATAAAAAAATAAAAAAATAAAAAAATAAAAAAATAAAAAAATAAAAAAATAAAAAAATAAAAAAATAAAAAAATAAAAAAATAAAAAAATAAAAAAATAAAAAAATAAAAAAATAAAAAAATAAAAAAATAAAAAAATAAAAAAATAAAAAAATAAAAAAATAAAAAAATAAAAAAATAAAAAAATAAAAAAATAAAAAAATAAAAAAATAAAAAAATAAAAAAAAAATTAAAAATTTCACAACTTCAGGGCCATCAATGCACATTCATGGCCCCATGAATAATTAAAAATTAAAAAGGCTCAAAAAATCAAAATGTTGTTCCCAAAAAAAACACAAAAATGGAAAAAGTAAAAATGGGTAAATAAAAATACAATAGAACAATACACATACAATAAAGCCCTGAAACAAGATACAATACAATATGGTGTTTGAGTAAAATAAATTAAAATACAATAAAATACAATAAAATACAATAAAATACAACCATTTTATTTTATATTAAAAAAGAAATTGAATTGAATCAAAACAAAATTAAACTAAATTAAATTAAAAAAACTAAATTGAATTCATATCATTCCATTTCTATCAATATATAAAGTAATCAATTAACCCCCAAAAAAGAGGAATGTAATTCCACCTCAATGGACTAGCCCTAAAGTTAAAACACCAAAACAAACCAAAATCAAATTTTGTTAAGCTTATCCTATCATAAAAAGTAAAAGGGCTTCTTATGATGGGATCAGCCCAACACAAGTTGAACTTATTTCATTGGAATGTTGAAAAACTAAATCAAACCCCCAAAGAAACAGGGCTATTCCATTAAAGTGGACTTGATAAAATTCCACCTCAAAGGACTAGCCCTATATTAAAAACACTAAAAAAACAAGTTGAATTTGTGTTGAGCGTATCCCATCATAATAATTTAAAATAATCCTTATGATGGTATCATCCCAACACAATTTTAACTTAATTAAGAATAAAATATCATTGAAAACACTCAACACAATGATGTTAACTCAAAAACCCTAAATAATGATTTTCCAAATGTGAAAACCTTTTATCTTGATACAAGTACAAGATCAGCATCAGAAGTACATGTTAGAACAAACCCAAATGACAAAATTAAAACCAAAATGATGAAATGATATGATGTCTATAAATTGGAATACAAATCCAGTTAATCTTTGAAATGATTAATCCAATCAGAAGCTTTTTTTGAAGTCAAAGAAGAAGGTTTTGGTACAATGGGTGGGATTGGAATCATATCTCCCTCAAGTAATAAATGAACCCAGTGGTTTTTTTTAACAAAGGAAATGAAGATGGCAAGCAATGGTTCTTTTACACCCATTTTAATAGGATTATAAGTACAACATGACTCCAATGGAATGAACCAAATTGGTCTTAAATACATATCTGCTATTATTTCACCCATATCCAACTTTAAAAACCTTTCTTAAGAGTTAATCTTTTCATTGATTTCTTCCAAATAATTTCTTTGTTTGATCTTTTTGACCCCTTTTCTACCATCATGTATCTTGGCATAGCATGCATTAAGTTTCCTCAATGATTCTATCATTTTGCTTTGTAATTTGAACCATGTGTTTTTCATCATACCCAAGTGATTTAGCAATGACTCTAAATCTACAATTTCCATCACCAAAAGGATCCCAGACCTTGCCCAAGAACTTATCTAAGTTCTCAGGTATTTGATTGAGTTATTTCACCTTTGGTTCCTACAATCAAAACTCACTTAGCCAACATTCAAATCACATTAATCAAATCAATACTCACCAAAGAAGTGCTTCTGGTTGACTTCTCCTGCATGCCTTCTTCCTCAGAAGAGGATTCCAATTTCAAATCAAGCAAGCCTAGTTGGCTTTCAGTATCTTTATCTGAACTATTAAATTCAGATTCTGAGCCTGGGGACTTGGAATATAAACATCATATCACCATCATTTCATCAAATCATCAAAATGGATACTTTTCAAAATAGAAGACTTAAAATTTTTAATCTTTTTTGGTGACCTTCTAACCCACCTTTGCCACTTAAGTTCCTTTTAAACATTTTCAAATAATAAAAGTTCATGCCAGTTTTCCTTCAATTTTGGTTGACCAAGGTGTAGAGAATCCTGTGGGATTATATAAATAAATTGGAAAATAGCTTTCTGGAAGTCCTTGAAGGGGAATTTAGTATTAATTCTACTACTTTAGAGTATTATTAAATACTAAGAGTGGTTTTGAATTGCCTGCCCTTCTAGTACTAAAGTAAGTCTGCACAATAATGTATTTAAATTAATAGCTGGTTTCTTTGAGACTTAAAATAGGTCTCATATCAGACCTAGATTATTTATTGATTGTTATTGGTAGGTTTTTGTTGAAAAATAGACCAGATTTATTGGATTATTGGTCATTTAATTATCAGATATATTTGATCTTAACCAATATCCCAATATTAAAGGGTTCAATTTTTCATCAAAGGGGTGGTTCAGGAGAGGACCAAAGGATGGGTTTACCCACACGGGGCTGGGTAGATGAAAGGTTGGTAGTTTCTTTTTTTTGTGCTCTCTTGCTTTGTAAGGGTTATTTATTGATTGGGGGGGTGGGTTTTTCTTTAATATGGTGCTAAATATTTAGGTCACAGAAGAACCCTTCTTCAAGCACCTGTTGGGTGGTTTCATTGGTTAAATATGGGTAATAACTTGGTTTTTGATTTCTTGTTTCCTTTTATAACTGATTCACTAATAATTTTTATCTGGGTAGGTAACACAGATGGTTAGGGTGGATTGAGCTGGGTGGGATACTGGTATGGTGGGGATGGATGGTGATACAACTTGGATAGGGCATAGAGGCCCTCCTTAAATAAAAAATTCCTGCCCCCAGGGGTGCTCAAGGCTGCCCCTGAGGATTCTTGCTGTTCTGGTGAGGAACAGTGAGATAAAACTACATGAGACATTTTTTCTGGTTGGAAAAAGCTTGTACAGTTACATGAGGAATTTCTTCTGGTTGTAAAAAGCTGGTACAGGGGTTTCATGCATGCACAGCCCTGCAGAAACTGCTGTGAAGTGCAGCTACAATATATTCCTGTGCAGTACTGGTGGTTGGTCTTGTGCTACTTGATTCTTCCTACATGTGTTGCTTTGCATTTACTGGTGGTTTGTTTGGTGCTACTTGCTTCTACCTTCATTTATTTCTGTGCGTTACTGGTGGTTTGTTTGGTGCTGCATGGTCTTGACTGCCTGCATATATTGCTGGGTAGTACTGGGGGTTGTTGTTACTTGTGGTTTGTTTGGTATCACACGCTCCTGACTACATAAATTTCTGTGTGGTGCTGAGGTTGTTTGGTACTGGTAGTTTGTTTGGTATCACATGCTTCTGACCACATAAATTGCTGTGTGGTTCTGAGGTTGTTTTGTACTGCATGGTTCTGGCTGCCTGCATATATTTCTGGGTAGAACTGTGGTAATTTTACTGGTGGTTTTTTTGGTATCACATGCTACTGAATACATAAATTGCTGTGTGGTGCTGGGGGTTGTTGGTACTGGTAGTTTGTTTGATATCACATGCTACTGGCTGCATAAATTACTGTGTGGTGCTGTGATGGATTGGTGCTGGTAGTTTTTTTGGTTTTGGTTGATCCTGGTTCCACTTTCTCCTGACTATACTGCTCCTGTATACTTCTTCACAGCTTTCTGTATTTATATTTGCTTTTTTGTTTGGTTCTGGTTGAGACTGGTTTCACTTCCTCCTGACTGCACTGTTCCTGTATACTTCTGCACAGCCTTCTGTATTTATATTTGCTTGTTTGTTTGGTGAGGTGACAGGAGCTGAACTAGCTGCACTGCCTCCTGTATCTGTATTGCTGTATTCTGGCTGAGGTGACAGATTTTTATGGTCATGGTGTTGAGGGTGATCTGTTACTGGTATTTACTTGAGGGTTTCCAAGGTATGTCTTCATGCCTTCCACAGAGCTGTGACACCTGGTTGGGTATGAGTTTGCCACAGGTGGAGGTTTTTTTTGGGCTGTATCTTCTAATCCATGGGAGATAGTGGGGTACTTTGGCTGAGTGACAATAGGTTATTTGTGATGTAGAATCCATTCCTGAGGTTAATTTGAGGGTTTGAGCTGTTTTTAGACTAGAAAATTGAGTCTGATAACTACAGGACAGGTTTGGACTACCACAGCGGCTGGACCATAAAACTTTTGACGCAAGCCTTGGCTTGGAAAAAAACATTTGTTTCATTCATGACCAGGGACTTTGAAATCTCCACTTTAACTTCTTCAGGTTTTCCCATAAAAATCAAAATTATATTATCAAACAATTGAGAAGATTCAAGCGCTGGATTGGTTTTAACCTTTCAAAAAACAAAATCATTAATAATTCTTAAATCCATTCAGGAATCATCAATTAAAGAGGAATCAATCAAAAAGCATTCATCAAAAATCAATTGAAACAATCTAACAATCCTACTTACTGAACTGGGATGGTTGTAGTCTAAGCTCCACTGAGGATGAACATCCGCAGGCACAACAGATCCTCTCAACTCTATTATTTTGCCTAATATGTGGGAAAAGGGCAAGCCTGTTGTCTTGGAATATGACTTGGTGCACAATTTTCCATCATGATAACGGTTCAACTTCATGAATTGTTCCCCAATGGGTTGAATTGCCTCAATTAAAAATTTGTATCCCAAAGGTAAAAGTTTTGTTGGAAGACCTTTTCCTAAATTTATTCATGATTATTTCAGAAATTCATGCGCTGATTTTATTTGCATATCAATTGCTCCATCCCGGTGTTTCCACACATCCAAAATTTTCCCCAAAGAACTTGAAAATGAGTCTCCATACTTTTCCCACAGAGACATAAAACTTTCCCATCCTTCATCATCATTACTGAAGGAAAATTTTTAATTTTTTTGAATATTTTTAGACAAGTGCCAAGAGAAAAACTGTACAAAAAATAAGTTCTTTTTCAAGGTCCAGCACAAAGACTTTGGGAAGCCTCTCAGGATCATAAACCAACCACTTTAGTGGATTCTCTGCCCAACTGTAGAACTGAAAAGTTTCTTTTGTTATAAAAATAAAAACTTTTGTAAATGTTTTCCTGTTTTTTTCATTCCTAAAACATGCAATAGCAGGATTTTTTACCTATTTGTTTAATAAGTATCATCCAACAAAGCAATATGATGGAAGCTTTTACAAAGTTTTCTAGACTCAGGATGAGCCAAGAACAGGACCTCTAAGTGACCCTCTCCACTGAATTTTGAAATACACACCCACTGATCATGTTGGAGGTTTTTAAATTTCACATCCATAACACTTTTACCCTAGAGTTCTGCTGCCTTAACCTTGCACTTAGTGTTATAGATTTTTCTAATTTTTGATGTATTATCCACCATCAATCTTGCTCAATTTTGGTTTGAATTTAATTTTAGTGAGCCCATCCTTCATGCCTTCTTTCAGTTGATCTAAGGCCACACCAGATATTCTGCTCAGTTGAGGATGCACTGAGGGGTTTGAAGATGGTTCATTATTATGTTGGTCATTTCTAATGGAGAGGTGCCACATGGAATCTGCTACAGTGCAAATTGCACAGATAATAAATTGACACATAAACTTCCTTTTGTGATTTTTCCTTTGCCATTTGGTGATAAAAGGCCCCAAATATATTACATGTATTTTGCCTGCTAGGTTAAAATATTTCTTCCTCTTTGAATCAAATGTTTTCAAAGCTTAGCCATGCATGGATGCCCATTTTTGGAAAAAATATTTGGCTTCTCCCCTACTAGCAAAGGATCTCACTGTAGCATGTTCAAGGGGTTCTGGGACCTCATAGTTACATAGTTACATCCGCCATAGTTATCTTAGTTTCCATCAAATGAAATCAATCAAATTTCCCATGAAATTTTGTGCACAAAAAACAGTCAATTCCAGTTGTGAAACATCTTATTCCTCAATTGTAAACCTAGGTGAGGATGCAATTGCGGCTTCCAATATTTTATTTCCCAAATCCCTAGCTTCTGCCACAGCTTTTTTAATGGTACTATCAATTAATTCCATCAAAGAATCCATGTTTAAACCAGGGGGGCTTGGGCTTGCCACTGTTCCAATAATCCAAAAAAAAATCCAAGTCACTTCATCATTCAAGCCAGCCGTTTCAACAAATCCAAAGTGCTCACTTTTGGGTTGAGAAAAATAAAGTTATCCATGGGTGGATTACTTTTTACCGTGTGGTTCAAGAAATTGTGCTGCTACTGCTATCTGCAACAATCCCTCTCTTCTCCAGCATTTAATCAATTCCCTTTGTTATGATACCCACCCAACTACAGGTTATATTAGAAAAGATGCCTCTGAAAAGATGATAACCACTTTATGCAAAATTTGGAAGACAAAACAGAATTCCCTCTGATTTTTTGTGTTTTATTTTTGTGCTCTTCAGGCTCTTGCCCAATTACTATGCAATGAAATAACTAGAATAAGAACTCTGAAATGATCTTGAAACTTGGACATTCTCCATTATACTTCAAAAAAATACTCCAATGATGCAATAAAAATAGGATTCCCTCAGCTCCAATATCATAAAATATTATCAATATTTCATGATCCCCCCTACAACCATTACAAAAAAAAAACCCCTTTCATATACAGTCCAAAAATTAACTAAACAACAAAAAATGACTCCCTCCACACTGGCTTCCCCGTGCATTCTGCAATGACCCTGATCACCATTAGCTATGATTGGCTTAGAACATATTTCTGCATGCTTTAGTTGTACTGATACCTGCAATCTAAAATAGCCCTACTAGTTGATTCTGCCCCAATATGCATTGCTAAAAACAGATCCCCAAAAGTTTTCTTTAGCAGATCCCCTTTGATCCTGCATAATACATAAAAAAAGATCCCCTTCAACCCTCATGCTGCTTCCTTGACTTTTTCATTCAATTTTCCCAACAATTATATACCCTTCCGCAACCCTGCGGCATACCCCAAATTTTACCCTTGGATACATACTCATTAGCTCCAATAACTTTCCTCCACACTTATACAAATACAATCCTAAATACATAGTTGCAAAACACAACTGAATATCATACCACTAATATTATCATCTGAAAAAGGCAAAATTATGGCTCAGATTTGCTATTGTGCTTCAGATCTTGCATCCGCCCACCTGCTGATCCTTTATCATCCTCCACAGGAGTAGGATATACACCAATATAAGCTTCATTTCCCTATTGTGCTGCAGATTCCACATCCACCCACTGCTGAGCCTACTGTGTTTTTGTCTATAAATAACCACCACAACAGTCTTTTCTCTTTACCAATAGGCAGAATGTTTAATTTATTTATTTTTGTTTTACAATTATGCCACAATGTATGAAAATCCCCAAATTTTGGTTAAAGGCACCCAAATGTAGTTCAGGGGTGCCTAGGTACCCCTAATTATCCCCTAAAATGGCCCATTTGGGGATATCTTTCTCCAAATGAATTTTTCAGGACTCACACAACCCCCAGGGGCTTCCACATGAGTAGTACCCAGCCCCCCAGGGGTTTTGAAAGTCCTGAAAAGTTTTTTTGTGACTCTTTTAGTTGTGAAAGTTCTTTCATGACTCAAATGGGTTGTGAATTTCATTTTACACCTTTTCAAAACCCAGGGTTGTGAATTTATCACTTCCCTTCTTTATTCTTGGCTCTATTTTGGGTCCAATAATGACCTTGGTGTCATAAAATGAAAGGGTAACATCAGTCCTTAACCAAAATACTTGAAAGAAATATGAGTTGTGAAGACATTTTCAAAACTATATTTTTTTCATGGCTGACAAATGGTGCATAATTGTGCTTTATTCCAATTTCAGATATCTTCAAACAAAAAAATATTATTCATTGGGCAATGTTAAATTTGAAACCTTAAAAAACCCATTCACAACTCAAAATGTGTTGTATGGCATGGTTTGAAAACCATCTGGGTTATGAACAGCTGTTTCAAACCCATCTGAGGCATGAATGGCCATTGACAATGCATATGGGTTTCAAAATGCTCCACACAACCTTTTTTGAGTTGTGAACAGGTCAAGTAGGGTGGCCAATTTTTATTTTAATTTTTATTTATTTATATTTTTATTTTTAATATAATTCATTTATATATTCAGTTATATTTTTAATTTTAATATAATTCATTTATTTAATTTTTTAATTATTTATTTTTATTTATTGTTTTTTTCATATGATTATTTTTAATCTACTTAATTATTTGTTTATTTGCTTATTTTTAATTTATTTATTTATTTATTTATTTATTTTATTTATTTATTTTTAATTGGTTTATTTATTTATTTTTAGTTTAGATATTTATTTCTTTTTAATTTAAATATTTATTTCTTTTTAATTAATTTATTTATTTTTAATTAATTTATTTATTTATATATTTTTAATTTAATTATTTATTTATTTCTAATTTACTTACTCACTTATTTATTTATTTTTAATTTACTAATTTATTTATTTTTTTTCTTCACAACTCATGTGGGTTGTGGATGGCTTTTCATAACCATTTGCAACCCCTGGGTTGCAAACTTAAAATTTCTTTTATTCATTATATGATAGTTCAGGAGGTGAAGCCAAACTTATTCAGTCAGGATATCTCTGCAAAGGAGATGGATCATTATATGTTGAAGCCAGGGGTAAATTTCCACAAATTTAGTGAAAATTTTGCTCAGAAGTTTTTAAGGGAGTTATTTTTTTTAGACCACCAATCCGTAAATTTGTTTTTTTTGAAGTCATCTGAAATCTTGCATTCACACTGTTTTCTTTAAGTTTGAACTCTTTTTTGTAATGCAGCATTTTTTAGAGGGCTGTTTGAAACTCTCAAAAGAAGAAATTCAGATTTTTTGAAGGGTTTTAACCTCTTAGAATTTGTGTCCAAAGCCTTTGAAAAATGAAATTAAAGGTTCATGCAATAATTCTTCACCTCTTTTTTCATATTTTTCACTTAAATCATTTTGAATTTAAAAACTGCTAGAAAGTTTCTGAATCCATTGGAGATTACAAAAATAATTTTTTTTAGAATTTTCAAAGTTGGTCTTGTGCACTCAGAAATTGGTACCGATTTGAAAAAAATTAAATGCAAGTCATATTTTTCAAAGCTCTTTGAGGGGTTTATCTTCAATATTTTCAGAATCTGAATCCTGCATAATTTCAGAGAGCCTTTTATAGGATAATACAGAAATTTTCAGTAATTTTTTCAACATATTCCTCAACCCCAAATTCTAAACTTGAAAAAAAATGTAGCAAATTTGATATAATTGTGGGGAAACTTTTACAGATTGATGAATGATTGTATATATTTATTTTTGAGATTCAATTTGACTCAATTGAATCATTGATTTTGATAAGGGGTAAACTCAAAATAAATTTATATTAATCCTTTTGTGGTAGAGTTGATTGATCAATCTTTATGAATTATTGATCATCAAAAATTAATTTTTATTCATATGGATTATTCCCTTTTCTGTCTTTTTTTTTTTATTCATCATCTAATCTTCATTGTTTCTTATTTATTTTGGATTTCTTAATAGTTAATATTCAATTCACGGCTACAGAGCTGTGTACACGGCTCTGTACACGGCCCTTTGAGCCATGTAGACGGCTCAATGGGTTGTGTGGCACCCTACACAACTCAAATGAGCTGTGTGGCACCCTACACGGCTCAAATGGGCCGTTTGGCATGCTACACGTCTCAAATGGGCCGTTTGGCATGCTACATCTCTCAAATGGGCCGTGTGGCATGCTACACGGCTCAAATGGGTTGTGTGGCATGCTACACGTCCCATTTGAGTTGTATGGCACGCTAAACAACTAAAATCAAGTTGTGTAGCCTCCACTAAATCATAAATAATGAATAATAAATCAAAAATTATAAATTATGTATAAATAATAAATAATAAATAATAAATAACAAATAACAAATAATAAATAATAAATAATTAATAATTAATAATTAATAATAAATAATCAATAATAAATAATAAATAATAAATAATAAATAATAAATAATAAATAATAAATAATAAATAATAAATAATAAATAATAAATAATAAATAATAAATAATAAATAATAAATAATAAATAATAAATAATAAATAATAAATAATAAATAATAAATAATAAATAATAAATAATAAATAATAAATAATAAATAATAAATAATAAATAATAAATAATAAATAATAAATAATAAATAATAAATAATAAATAATAAATAATAAATAATAAATAATAAATAATAAATAATAAATAATAAATAATAAATAATAAATAATAAATAATAAATAATAAATAATAAATAATAAATAATAAATAATAAATAATAAATAATAAATAATAAATAATAAATAATAAATAATAAATAATAAATAATAAATAATAAATAATAAATAATAAATAATAAATAATAAATAATAAATAATAAATAATAAATAATAAAAAATAAATAATAAATAATAAATAATAAATAATAAATAATAAATAATAAATAATAAATAATAAATAATAAATAATAAATAATAAATAATAAATAATAAATAATAAATAATAAATAATAAATAATAAATAATAAATAATAAATAATAAATAATAAATAATAAATAATAAATAATAAATAATAAATAATAAATAATAAATAATAAATAATAAATAATAAATAATAAATAATAAATAATAAATAATAAATAATAAATAATAAATAATAAATAATAAATAATAAATAATAAATAATAAATAATAAATAATAAATAATAAATAATAAATAATAAATAATAAATAATAAATAATAAATAATAAATAATAAATAATAAATAATAAATAATAAATAATAAATAATAAATAATAAATAATAAATAATAAATAATAAATAATAAATAATAAATAATAAATAATAAATAATAAATAATAAATAATAAATAATAAATAATAAATAATAAATAATAAATAATAAATAATAAATAATAAATAATAAATAATAAATAATAAATAATAAATAATAAATAATAAATAATAAATAATAAATAATAAATAATAAATAATAAATAATAAATAATAAATAATAAATAATAAATAATAAATAATAAATAATAAATAATAAATAATAAATAATAAATAATAAATAATAAATAATAAATAATAAATAATAAATAATAAATAATAAATAATAAATAATAAATAATAAATAATAAATAATAAATAATAAATAATAAATAATAAATAATAAATAATAAATAATAAATAATAAATAATAAATAATAAATAATAAATAATAAATAATAAATAATAAATAATAAATAATAAATAATAAATAATAAATAATAAATAATAAATAATAAATAATAAATAATAAATAATAAATAATAAATAATAAATAATAAATAATAAATAATAAATAATAAATAATAAATAATAAATAATAAATAATAAATAATAAATAATAAATAATAAATAATAAATAATAAATAATAAATAATAAATAATAAATAATAAATAATAAATAATCATAAATTATAAATTATAAATTATATGGGGCAGTTTATGGGCCGCCCATGCATTGAGGGGCCCTACACAACTCCCACAGGCCGTGTGGGGCCATGTACATGGCTCCCAGGTGCCTGGAGCCATGAATTTAACATCACCCTTATTTTATTTTACTTAGATTTGAATTTGAATTTGATTTGATTTTTTTTTTTCTTTTTTTTCAAATTATGAGACCAATACCTCCCCATCCCTCAGGAAGGAAGTATGGATCATGATGAGGTTAGCTTTGTGTAACATCCCATCACAACAAGTTTCTTTCCACACCCTATCCTACCCTGCCCAATCATCATCATCACCATAAAGTCAAGTTTATTTATTGAAAACAACACCCTCCCCCCCCCTCCTAAAAACAAAACCAAAAAAAGTTTTATTCATGTTTTTATGGGTGGGAGGAGGAGGATTTTAAAATTTCAGATGAAATGCTTCAAATTCTCAAATTTTATTTAATATTTATTTAATTTTTTTGTGTCAGCTTGAGTTAAAAACCCCATGAATGGTCATAACATCATCAAAAAAAAAAGAAAAAGAAAAAGAAAAAGAAAGAAAGGAAGGAAGCGGGGAGGGGCATGGAGAGTTCCAGAATCACCCAGTACCCCCCGGGGGCGGGGGGAGAGGCACCATGGGAGAGACTGGGGACTTGTTTTTGAAGTTGCTAACAACGTTTGGATCGGTCGATATAAACTTGACGTGTGGATTGCGAGAAGGATGTAAAGAAAAAATAAAATAAAATAAAATAAAGTCTAAAGGAGAATTAAACTAGAAAGTTGGAAAGTCTGGATTGTACAAGTGATGCGGTTGAGGAGGGGGGTACAGAGGTGAAAGAGAAGCTTACTTTCTCTTCTCGCATCATCTTCTCTCGCTTCAAACGAAGAAAGAGGGTTTTTTTTCTTTTGTATAAAAAAAAAAAGTTCGGAAGTACAAATGATACCAAACTGGATAAGAGAGTTCTGAATCCCTTAAAGATCAAAAGTCAAATTAGAGGAGATAGTAGAGTTGCTTTTTTGTCTACTCGAGACAAGAAACAAACGGGGGGGGAGGATGGTAGGAATAAAACTGGGGGATCTGATTGGAAAGAAGAGGGGAAGCAGAAGAACCAAGTGATTTTGAAATGATGAACGGTTGGAGAATTCCAGACCTAGGGATCCAATCGAACTCTTTCGATCAAGTTTCGAGTCCAGTGATCGTCGATGGGATTTAGGACTCGTGACCATGTCGGGCCTTCCAACGATCCTCGAGGTCCGATTCGACGATGCTCTTACTGGCCTTCCAGAACTGAACGAGATTGATGATTTGTTTTCCGGAACAGATCGGGAAGGTCAGGATGGCCAGGATTTGTGGTAGCGTGATCGAACTCATGAATCTCGTGATGGCCGTGTTGGATCCCATGAGTTGAGAATCCGCCTTGAAAATCGGTTGATCGTACCAGTGTGCCAGGTATAAACAAACAAAAAATAGTTCGTTTCCTGCACAAAACAAGAAGAGTGTATTCTGAACCAATCGCGCCCCCCGTCATCAGAACAAAACGGAAAGCTAGGGTTAGATAAGTGGATTCCAACTCGGTTGATTGCATAGCTTGGCGGCTTGTCACTTGAGAGAAATGCTATGAGGAACAAAAAGAGGGGGGGGGGAACTGACCGGATTTGTATAGTACGAGTGTAGAATCCTACTCTGTTTTTTCGAGACGGTCTTGTGAGATTTCGAGCCAGCAACCATTGAACTGATGGATTTCATAGAGTCATCGACAAGACGTGAACGTTTCAGGTCGAACGAAGCGTGTTGGGGGTTTTATTTATTGATTTAAATTAAAAAAAAAAAAGAATGCAACATTTGATGGGTTCAGGGATCCTCACCTGTACATGTGAATGTAATGACTGGCGAAATCGAGGGCGATCAAGGATTGAAACATGATGGCCCAGTTTGGATAAACCGAACTTAGGAAGCATAATAAGCAACTAGTCGTACACCTAGGTTGATTTGATCGCAGCCGATCAGGGATGAACGAGGGATTAGATGAGCCAATTGGGGGGGGGGGGGGGTCTGGATAGAGAGGGGGTAGGGATGAAGGGATCTTACCGATCGGTGACCATATCTAAGACGGCTCCAAACTTACTAGTCTGACCCAACATCCGAGCCACTTGACCGTCGACGGCGTCTAAGAGTTGAGAGATGATATAGGCGATCGTACAATAGATCGGATGGTAAGACATGAAATGTAACGAGACGGCAGCCAAGACGATCCTCGAATAACCTGTGGTTGGGTAGGGATCATTTTGAAGAGAGAGGGGGTAAACGATTTGAGTGAGATGAGAGTTTGTTGGAGGGCTGCTTGAGGTTTGATCTTTCGACTGGTTGAGGTTACGATGGGGATGGATGGGATGAAATGACCTATCAAGTTGGGTAAGAATAGGAATCTGGGATGGTAGAAGGAGGAGGTCAATTTTGATGAATTGGTTCGAAGCGGTCATAGAGGACTTTTTGAATTGAATGATCACTTACACGTTTTCGTCCGTCCGAAGTGGGACGACCGAGTTGGAGGATCGATGTGCTTGATGGTTGAGATGAAGTGAGGAGGGATCGATGATCGATTGAGTGGATGATGGCTGATCGGGATAGTGAATCAGTGGATCCTCATCTCCATCGTCTTCGTCTTCGTCTTCGTCTTCGTCTTCGTCTTCGTCTTCGTCCTCTTCCTCTTGCTCGTAGCTCGCTCTGTTGGTGGTACTCCTCTTCCTCCTCCTCCTCCTCCTCCTCCTCGTCGTCATCGTCGTCGTCGTCGTCGTCATCGTCGTCGTCGAGGGTGAAGATGAGATGGTGGATTGGGATGATGATGGTTGAGCAGTCGTCATTCCTGAACTGAACTGAATTGACTGATGATGATGATGATGATGATGATGATGATGATGATGATGATGATGATGGTTATTCTTCTTTCGTTTCCTAATTCGTCTTCCCACTCTTTCTTCTGTCACCTCGGCTGTAATCCGACCTGGGAAGGTTCAAGGGAGCATGAACTTGGTCGTCGTGCCCAGCGCAGCCCCAGACTTACTGTCACACTAGTTAGTGATATTAACTAACTATCGAATTCGTTAAACTATCATCACTCCAATCGAACTTCTCGAAACCGATCTCATCAGTTAATGATCTCTTGACCAACTAAGCTCGCTTCATCCACCGACCGGCTCTCTCTCTCTCAACTTCCTACGGCTCGTGGTGACCCTGACTACTTGAGCGCCCAAACCAAAGTGTCCTCATCCATCCCATCACTCCAGACTGACTTGATCAATATGGGTATGCCCTTATCTCCTTCCATGCGGTCGGATGTATGAATGTATGTACATACTCATCATCATCATCATTGTCTCCTCCCCCGCATTCACATTCACATTCATCCCATCCATCACCCCTCTGCTTTGTTGTGCCCTCTGCCCACTCCCCTTCATCCCATCCTCTACCTCCTCTCCATCATCCCCTACCCCTTATCCCTTTCTCTCACCCTCTCCCCCCGTATCCCTTCATCCTAGCCTCTCCCATCATCCCAGACTAACCATGACCCTCCCCCTCCCAATATAAAATTGGTCCATTCACCCCCCTTTCTGGGATTCATAGGATTGGTCCCATATTCCAACGATTCAAAAGCTCTTGGAAGTCTACCAAAGTAAGGAGCATTCCTCACCCATGAGTGGATCAAGCCCAATGGAGACTGACTGCAACATCCCAAGGAGATCTATTTTCAGAAAACCAAGCGGGGAAAACTTCAAGGTTGAAGGTGCTTGGAGAGTTAACTCAAACTCATGAAAAACAGATGGGTGAATCCCAGGGATTTTCCCACTCAACTTCCTCCAGCTATGGCTGTCACTCCTCTCCCTTTCCATCCATTTCTTTCCCTCAAAATCCACAAGGTGTCAAGTCTTCTGAATGCAAACAAACCCCTTTCCAAGCCATGTTCCAAAGCTGTAAATGAAGCCTCCAATTTCCTGGAGTGACTTTCTTCCAGAAAAAGCATTGGTTTGAAACAGAAAAATATTTCAAAACCTTCAAACATCACCCGCCAAAAATTTCTTTAAAAAACTTGAAGCTATAAAGACCAAGGTGGAGGTAGCCATGGGTCAGTTATTGGTGTCCCTTCAGGAAGAATTAATTTTATCACATGATAATTGTAAGAAAAAGCTGAGGATGTTGAAAAAGAAAGTATGGAATCAACTTTAGGCTTGAGATTATAGTCCCTCAAAACTATCTGATGGATTGTGTACCATGTTATGTTGCCTTGGATGCTATTCAATCTCTCTGGCTATTTTTAGTTTCCCCCCCCCCCCCTTGGTCTCAGTCTTTCTTGGTTCTTAGGAAATAAAAAGTTGTGTTTTGGGCCACTTTTGTAAAAAAAACAAGCATGTATGATTCAAACAAGAGGAAAAGTTTAGAAATAAATAAAAAATAAAAAAAGTGAATCAATTGAGCCCCCCCCCCGCTTCATCCAGTTATAAACTTTCAAATCATTCATAATTTGGAAATTGTTAGTAGGATTAGGAATAAAATGAGTATTTTGACTAGAGGGATTTGAAAAGTATGGAAAATTTAAGGCTCACAAGTATTGGGAGTTATGGTAGTTTTGAGAGGTGAAAGTTGAGAATGTGAATGAAGGAATGGATCATATGGTGATCTTTCCTCCACAAGGAGGTTGTGGAGGATAATGCAGAATTTGATGAATTTAAAAATATCTTGTCTCATGAATGATCTGCTGGGTTGGCCAATAATAGAAAACCTGGCATTTATAACTCCAAATCCTTGTTTGATTTACTTCCTGGAAACTTCTTTTAGTGAATTGAAGTGTTTCTGTTGTATCATCTTAAGAATTCCTGAGATATTTGAAAAAGACTGGAAAGTTTAGGTATATCCCATCAGCTAAACAGTACACATAGGAGTATTGGTTGTAATTTACTTCAAATCTTACATCAGATCATGATTCTTGATTCCAAAAATTAAAAAAAAAAAAATCAATCAAATCAAATCAAACATCAGACCAAGAATCATTCCAAGAATATTTTGAAAAGTTGAAAGATGTTGGTAAGGTCATACCAGTGAGGAATTGATCAAATATTTGATTATTTCTTGATACCATTAATTTCATGGTGAGTTTCAGGAGATCCAAAGGAACACTTTCAGATGTTTAAGGTGGTAGGTTCCACTGCTTCAAAATCCATAGCCTGATTTCTTTTTCTTTTTCTTGATATTTTCCAGAACAAGGTTGGGGTAAAAAATTTCCAAGCCCAGTGAACTCCATCAATACTTCCACAAAAACCAGGGAAACTACTTTCCTCATACTCCTTCATGATAAATTTGAGCTCTTCATTGGTTGGACCACATAGATAGTCTTTTCAACAGAGCTCAAAAATATCATAATTAGAAAATTTATTCAAGTTTTCAGGAGCCATAGTTTCACAAATAAAGGCATATTCATTGGCAGGATTGGGAGGGAATCCAGTGACTAATGGATGGATCACAATAATCATGTTTTTTTGTGGAGGGAATAGGCAAATCTAACCACATCAGTCCTGAATTAAAAACAAGAAGAAAAATATAAATAAATAAGATTAATCAGTTTAGATTATATCTCATCAAAATAAATCTCTCTAAAAAAATACAACTCTTTGTGGCCAATATGTGCTATGGGCTCCCAAGCCATTTACTAGCCTCTCAAAACTCCTCTTACTCATACTTAATGTCAGCTTGCTACTATTGCAGATCAAGCTGCAAAAGTAACAGAAATAACATAAAAATAATGATAATAATACAATTAACCTAATAAGGAGTAGAAAAACCATGAATATTATTACAGAAATGGATTCTGCACCCAAAATTTGGTAGGGTCACTCACTGACCCCACCCTTGAAATCCAACTCCTTATATTTTTAAATAATTAAGGAAAGAAAAACCAAAATGCCATGACACCACCATTGAGCGTTTTGGCCAATTAAATATTTCACACGTATTGTCACGTATAGGTTTCAAACCTAAAACTAAGTCAGAATGGAGGTGTTGTGTATATTTTAGGAGTTATGGACGGAAATGTGTTTTGTCACGATTCCCGCATGCAGCCGCGGCAGCCAATGCACCCGCGCGCAGCTGAGATACAGCCCTGTCACTCTGTCAAGGCCATGTACGCAGCCCCCGGGCCTCTGACAAGTATGCAGCCGCGGGACTATGGGTTGACAAAGTGACAAGCGGCCTGAGAAACTTAGCTACTGTGTAAACATGCTACAACCCACATGGGAACATTCTACATATGTAATAAATGTTCCTGTGGATAGTAGATTGTCTAAAAGTACATAATATTATATAAAAAGACTTAAATAACCCTTATACCTATTTTTATTAAATATAATTCAAAGTACCAAGAATGTCAAAAATAAGACAATGACAACTTCTAAAAATATATTAAAATACTTTAATATACTTTTATGAGAATTTATAGAAATCAATATTTTTGTGACATACTAAGAAAATTAATGATGTAAAAATATTACATGAATTCCCATGACTTATATTTTTAAGTAATTATTTTAGTAAATCAACTGAAACTCGAAAATAAGGAGTAAAATCAATATCATGACTTTACTACGTTTATTTAATACGTAATGAGAACTCACCTGACATCAGGATGTCCTTAGAAATGTCTAATAAAATAATTATTAACTTACTGGGAACATTTACTAAGGATAATTAATTAAATAATACATAAATAGGACAGATTAGTGTTATTCACATGTCCTAATATCAATTATAAAGTGGAATAATTCCCATACCCTGAGGAATTAGATGCTACCCGTGCTACAGCACCAAGAAAACATGACAGGCTACCACTGGTTACCCTGCTAGCCTTAGTGTCCGTCCCTTTGAGCCCCTGTACCCCTCAGAAGGATAATATTGGGACTCCAAAAGCTATAAATAAAGAGCTCCTTTGAGGATATTGTTAGGCAGAGACCCAGTTATATTTATATCCAGACACCATGCCAAGGTAATCAAGTACTTATAAGAGATAAGTAAGTGATTTATGGCTTAGTCTGATCAATAATATCCGTCCTCAACCTCTTTATATCAATTTAAACTGCTGAACAACCTTATAACCCCAGTATACAGGTTTAACCCATCAGTGCACGTCCCAAACAGATACCCTAAGGATTTAATAATATATCAGTGAGTTTTATTATCCTTTCTCTGTCGTGGAAGCTTGGTTACAAGGCCCTGTCACTCCACTGTGTATTTTATATACATATTATCTTTGGGCAAAATATCCTTTAAACTAAAGAGCCCAAGGTAACCAGGACTATGTGTTTTCATACTGAAATCCCTGAAGAGAGGTGTTAAAGATCCCCAATATAATTGTGGCCCCTCTATAAAAATATTTAATAATCAATTTATTCATATTGATTTATAACAATCAACCATAACCAAACCAATTAAACTTACAATAAGCTTTATCCAAATATTTTACTGATTTTTGCTGCATTTATTAAATAATATATTTATTATCTATTCTATCACCTTTGGTAGCTAAAGGATAGCAAGGGTCTTGGAATCCAGGAGGCTGACACTTAACCTCCTTGAAAAAATATTTTCAGGGAATCTTGCATCCTGATTGAAACAACCCTCCATTATATCATCTTGACCCTGCACCCTTTCAAAGTTAAGTCTAGGTCTTCTGTGATCTTTTCCCTTTTTCTTAATTTGTAATCTTTTAAATGATTCTTCTGGTTCTTGGAAAATGAATTCTTGAGCAAGATTTGGCTTTACATGGGCTGCAAGGCTCCTGAAGAATTTCAGTGGGGGGAAATCCTCTTGATATGTTTGGTGGCTACAGGCTCCAGCCAAACTTCCCTGGAAAGTGTGGTGTATGCAGTTAACCCAAAGCTTTTTTGAAGGCTTAGCAGGAAAGCCTGTGATTTTTTTAAGGGGGATTTTGTTTTGGCCAAGATGAATGAGTGAGAAAACAATAAACAGTGATGAAGTTTCCCCTAGTATTTAGATCCCATCAGAAGTATTAATTTTTACTCAAAAACATCAATTTTTGATATTTTTATTATTATTTTTGTAATTTATGAATTTTTTAATTTGTGAATTTTATATTGAATTAAGAAATAAAATTTTGAATTACTCTCATGAAATATTTTTATATAGCATTTCTTCAATTGTTCTTTATGTTGGGTGCCATGGTATTTATAATCCACTTGAAGTATTCCATTCTGTTTGAAGGAAATATTTCTTGAACATGTTTTATTATGATTGGTGTACTTTGTGAATTAATTTCTTGCATTTAAAAAAAAGGTTTTGAATTCTCTATGAAAATGATCATATTTAGCATTGTTTTTGCATGTTTTTCTTTTCTTTTTTTGTGTTTGTTACAATTTTATTTAATTCTGACTGAAAATATGCCATTTTTTTTTTTAAAAAAAAAAAAAAAATAATAACCCTTTTCATCATTGATCTTATTTTTCCTTACTTAAATATATTTAATGAAGTCATTTTTTTTCAAATCTAATCTCAGATTCTTATTCTTTCCAGAAAAAAAATCAATTATATTGTTTTGTCACATTGAATATTTTTTTTAAATATTTGGACTCAAAAATTCAACCCCAGACAGGCCCCAAAGGGGGACTGTGGGCCTGAGTTTAGCCCCAAAAGGCTTGAATCAATTCTGAAAGGCCTCCAAAAGTCCAATAATTCATCAAAAGGCATGTTTTAAAACTGAAGAAATTCCTTTATAATTTGAAAAGCTATTGACCCATCCTCAAGATTAATGTTTTTCCACCTCAGGCAGTCCTCTAAACCTTAAAAATGCCTACTAAACCTTAACAATTATCTATTCACACAATTTTTTTTCAATTGGAAAAAATTCTTGAATTTTTAAAGGCCTTCCTGGGGTGGGAAAACACACCAAAGCTCATGAATTTATTTAAAACATTTTTTTTTTTTTTTGGAATTTTGGTCCATTAGTAGTGTTGCCTGGATCTTGAGTGCAACCTGTGTTGTGGTCCTCCAAGTTGTGTGGTCTCTGATGGCCTAGTATTTAATATTCCTATTAATTTTTTTATCCTTTCCATTCAACCACTTGTCATCCACTTTTTACTTAGTCTATTTAAGTCTTCTGGTTTCCAAGTGAATGAATGATCATTGATTTTTCTTTAATTTGAGTTGGAGTGCCCCTCTTATGGCTCCTTGGATCTGTCCCTCTTAGTTTCATAAGACATCATTGCATCCTTCTCCTCCTGTCTCAATTGGAGCATCTTACTTAAATCTTCACAAATTTATATGGTGTATCCAGTGAGTTTGGTCAGGTGGTCAACTCCCACTGGTCATGTGACAATCTGTGGTTGATGGTCAGACCAAATGGGTTGATTGCAAAATAGCCAAGGTGCCCCCATCTTGTTGGGTGATCAACCCAACTTTTCCATTGATTGAATCAGAGAAAAAAGAAATGATTTTGCTGCTGTTGTGATCCTCATGACCATTAAAACCAAAAGAATGGCCTCCAGTCAATTCCAATAATATTGGAGGCTTCAGTTGAAAGCAGCCACGGCCAATTTGATGGCACACGTGGGTGAACCAGGCATAAACTGAGGCTAAGTGACAGTAAATTGGTTTGTCTGATCATTCTCTAGACATGATGAACATATGAAAATCCTTTTGTCATCATCAAAGGGGATTTAAAAGGTTTCTATCTTAATATTGGTGTCATAATACCAGTCCCTAGTGTGATTCAAACCACAGATTTCTGTACTGTGCACACGTGACCTGTGGCTATGGGATTTGACATAAATTCCAGAGGCCAAAATCTTGGTGGAAAGTTTGATTTGGGATCATTCTTGACTATATCTGTTACTCTACAGGTAACTAAGCGGTCCATCAAGCCTTTTTGGTAAAAGCCCCAATCTACCTTTTTAATACTTTTAGGGGAGGGGAGTATGAAACTGAGACTCTTGGGAAGTTTATGAAATTATATCATAAAGAAGGACTCCCTAGGATACCTTGTGTACAACCCTAGATGGTTGAAGTCAGTATTGGTTACACTAGTTACTTGGTTCCAAACCCTCCTTTTAGTCCAAGTTGATGGGGGCCCTTGTTTCTTTGTATTTCTCTTTTGGGTTCAGTAGATCCCATTTCTCTGGATCTTAGGCATTTAGGTTGGTTTTCACACTCATTTGGCCCCCATGTGGTGTGAAACCAGGCTGTAGGGGGTAGTTGGGGTACCCTACATCTTAATCTCTGGTCTGCTTGGGTGCCTGGCACAACTACTGCCCATGGAAGGTAGTCAGTTTTAACTTTCTGAACCCTGAAAGTTATTTCTGAGGCATTCAGAGGAAGTGAAGAGCCACCCAGATCCTGAATCTAGAAAAAAAAAAAAAAAATTCATGTGATGATAAAAAATCAAAGTTTGAACAGACATCAAAAAAAAAGGGGGGGAAGATGATGTTCTTTGGAAATGATTGAATGCAAGCTTATGAAGAAATAGGATGTAGAATCACTATATGACTAAAAAAAAAAAAAAAAAAAAAAAAAAAAAAAAAAAAAAAGGATGATCTCAGCATTGTATGTACATACTCTCAGGAAGACCTTAGGATGGTCTGTTTGAAACCAATCAGAGAGATTGATTGATTTATGAGGATTATTTGAAGATCATCAGAGAGAGAAGGATTTTCAACTGTTTTGATTGTTGGAGATCCAACCGTTTTGTTGCTCTTTTTTCTCCCTCACAGATCTAGCTCTGTATGACCATATGATGATTCTGAGAGGAACAACAGTTTGAATCCTTTTTTTTTTTTTTTTCAGGATTCTTAAGGTAATGATCCTTTTTTTTTCAGGATTCTTAAGGTAATGCAAGGTGTAAAACCCCATCTTTTAAACACCCAATCAACCAATTTTTTTTTTCTTTTTCTAATTCAACTAGCTTGAAGAAGGGCAACATTAAATTCACAACCTAGGGGTTGCAAACAGGCGTGAAAAGCCATTCACAACCCATATGAGTTGTGAATGGAGGTTCACAACTCAACAAGTTGCAAACAAAAATAAATAGATAAATAATATATAAATAAATAAAAGAAACAAATGAGCAAATTTAAAATAAACAAATAAGTAAATTAAAAATACATAAATAAGTAAGTAAATTAAAAATAAATAGATAAATAAATTAAAAATAATAATCTAAAATAAAATCTAAAAATCTAAAATAAAATTTAAATAAGAATAAAAATAAAAGTAAAAGTAAAAGTAAAAATAAAAATTTTTCAAACGGCATACCACGACTCAAAACGAATTGCGTGGCATGGTTTTCAACCCAACCGGGTCGTGAACGGCCGGTTTGACACCTCGGATGGATTTTACAACCCGGGCCACAGGACCCGTTTTTGGAGTTACGAATGGGTCAAGTCAGGTTACCAAGTTGGGGCGCCCCTTGAGAAAAAAAAAAAAAAGAAAAGAAAGAAAAACTATCTCCCCTTTTTTCTTTCTTTTTTTTTTTTTTTTTTTTTTTTTCTCGGATGGCTGGGTAGGTATGCTCCTGGATGGGTCGAAGCAAGCCGGGCCGATTCAGACCCAGTCCCGATAGGTAAGACTATCAGCCCCGACTCCTGATTCCCCCCACGCTCTCCGAACCGTCTCGCTTCGACCGATCGACCGATCGACCGGCCAACCAGGGATATCAGCACATCCAGGTCACTCACGAACCGCATCCCACCCACCCTTCTTTCTTTTGAAAAATCCGGATTCGAGGTTCAAATGACCGACCCCCCCCCCCCCCCCTCCCCCTCCCCATCCCACGAAAAAAAAAGACCGATTGCCAGATCTGATGATCAGGTTTTTGTTCAGACAAGAAGAGAGAGAGAGAGAGTGTGTGTGTGTGTGTGTGTGTTGGAGTCCCTCGCTTTGGCTTGGAGGGGTGAGAGAGGACCGGAGTGAGGGTCAGCAGGCTGACTCAGCTTGGGGTGTAAAGCGTCGAGAGAGACCTACCGGTCGATCGTCGTCCAGGCTCTCTTCACCTGCCCTGCCCGCCAACCCAAAGACGTCCATCCTCCCTCTCCTCTCACAGATCTTCTCGTGGTCCCATTCAGACGTTCAATCACCCCTCACCCCTTTCCAAGTTCCTTTTATTTCTTTTAGGGGGGGATAGAGGAGTACAACGATCTCACGTACGTTACGTTTCGTACTCGAGATACGTACTTCTACTCTGATTGGACTCTTCGGATTTCATCTGGTCGCTCGACCCACCATCCTCTCCCTCTCCCTCCCCCTAAAAAAAAATAAAAAGTCATCCAGAAACCCAACCACTCTATTACTGATCAAGAATTATTCTCTCTTTTTTTTGGGGTTTTTTTTTTTTTTTGGTCGAGGTCGATCCGAATCGTCTTTGACAAACGTCCCTCCATAATCGTCAAAAAAAAACCCTCCTTTTTCTTTCTTTTTTTTTTTTTTTAGGGGGAGGAGGAGGAGGAACCTTTGGATGGTCTTGGCTACCAACCATCTCCTATCACCTCTGCGATTTGATTTTTTTATTGTCTAAAAAAAAAAAAAAAAAAAAAAAAAAAAAATGTAATCCGCACGCACGCGCCTCGATTATAAGACCATGATCCTGACCCCCGGCCAGCTTCCGCGTGCGAAAAAAAAAGTGGAAAAAAATCACATTCAAGCTCGCTAGCCTGTTTGGTTCTCTATCGACGCGCTCCAACTAGTTGCCAAATATAGATATTGTATGCATAGAGAGAGAGTGTGTGTGGGGGAGGGGGTGAGGGGATTAGGCTTCTCAAGGAATAAACGGTGGGTTTTTGATGACAGGATACCGACTTAGAGTTGTACGTATACCGAGTACTTATCAAGACAAAAACCTTCACGAAGAGAGAGATACCCCCACAGACCCTGACCTCACCAGCTCTCGACCGAGCTAGATGATCTATCTACCTATATTTATTTCTTTTGCGGGTGGGTCGACTGAACGCGTTACTTTTTACGTTGTTCTTTGATCGCCAAGTTTAACTGATCACCCGATTTGAAGTTCAAGGAGGCGAGCGTGACTTGATTGGGTAAGATCTTCTGGCCAAGTTTGATCTGTTGTCGACCGACCGGGATGCCTTTCAAGTGCTAAACCCCATCGAGATCCGACCCACGAGGTAAGAATGTGTTAATGATGGAGTCGATGATCAAGTTTGTCATAAGATTTGACCGAAAAAAAAAAGAAACATCATGATGATAATCTGATGACTCAACTGAGAGTTTATCTCGGAGCACTCCGACCAGTAGGGTGATCGGTAACTCTTCCAACAAAACTTCGTTCCCATTACAACCCCACTCCGGTTTGTCCGGATAGTCCGGTAACTTGATCACCAACGAGATCGGTTCGGGATGCATCTCGATCCATTGTTCTTCCGTGAATAGTTGTGGAACCAGAGGCGGTTGAGGTGGGGGTGGTCCCGTGACGTGAGCCGGTAGAGTGGGCGGACCCGACGGAGGGGTCGCAGTGGCTGCAGCCACATGGCTCGTGGGACGATCTTCGGTCGAACTACTTAACTTCATCTTCTTAGCCCCTGGTTGACCTTCTGGACTCTCATCCTCAGCCGGCCGACCGATCCCCCCCATACTGACGGTGCCACCAGCGGCCGCCGTAGCTTGATGGGTGATATTATCGATCGCTAGTTGAGCTGCCATGGGCGTCAGAGCCGCTGGAGTGATTCCCGAAGTCGGTGGGCCTGGGATCCCAGCTCCGAAGTCTGGCACATTAGGCCTTCCCGGTAAACCAGCAGGCACCGGAAAACTCGGCGGTCCCGTTGGGGGCATCACTGGTTGACTGGGCACTGTTGGCTCATCAGGGTTGTCGGTGGCTACTGTGAGGGTGATCGGAGGTACCGAGTCGGCTGTGGGATGGATGTGACCTAGGCCGCCCGGGGGCATGGGAATCGGTAGTGGCTGAGGAGTTCCGGTGACCATCAAACCACTGATCATGGCAGCTCTTCCGGGGTCGATCATTGGGGGTGGTCGAGATGAGATCGGTTGAGGTGCTGCAGACAGGGTAGCCCCACCACCAAATGAAGGCTGCTGATGCAAGGAGTGAGGTGGGATCGGAGCACCCGAGCCGGTGAGCCCACTAGTGATGTTAAGGATATGTAAGTCTATCTGTTGCTGCTGGAGCTGTAAGGCTCGTTGTTGTTGTAGAAGAGCTGGATTGGGTTGAACCGGTGGTGGCTGAGGTGGCATGGCACCCGCTAATGGACCGATCTGGGGACCAGAATGGATGGACTCTCCAGTCAAGCCTTTCAAGCGATGTAGAGCTTGGATCTGTTCGTCAAGATTGGCGCCGGTTTGATAGATGTTGGTGACCCTCTCACCGGTGTTGAGATGACCATCCCAGGTATATTTCTCTTTCGCGAGTTGTTTTAACTTCTTCTGTTCGGCCTCTCGTCTCCTCTTCTCTTCCTCGGTCACGTTCTCCTCAAAGATATCCAATCTGGATTTGGCTAGATCTCTCAGAGATGATGAAACATCGGAGCCAAGGGTTAACATGTTGGAAGAGCTTCGGTTGAGTTCGGTCTTTTGTTTCTTTTCCTTCCACCTTGGATCCAAGAGCTCGATTCGAACGTGTTCAGAGATCTCGTTAACGTTAATCTGTTGCCCGCAGATCTGACAGAGCGTCGTGATGATCTTACCTCCGACCGTACCATTCTGCTGACCGACCGCTCTCTTGGGGACGTAATCTTTTCTAATCTTCATTCCTGTCGTATTGAGCTTCTTGATCTCAGCCGTCTGCTTGGTTTCGGTGGTCCTGCTCTCATCCTCTTCGGTTTCCTTGGTACCATCGAGTTTGGCTTGGAGGGCAGCCTGAGCCTTGGCCTCCTCCGCTGATCGTTTGGCGTCCTCGAGGACTTGGTTGGCCTCTAGATCATGGGTGGATTCCTGCTCCAAGGCTAGTTGGTCTTCTGCGATCGAGTTAACATCCTTACCTTCCATCACCATGGCCGCCATCTTCTTTTGAGCGATCGTCATGTTTTCGACCTCACTGATGCTCATGGGGGGTGGTAGATCGATGACCTCGTCATTCTCGGTAAACTCGACCGTACTGACGACGATGAAATCCTCCCAATCGATCTCGTTAAACTCCCTCTTCTCCTTCTCCTCTTCACTGGTCCTCTTCTGTAACTGTAATCCTTGGTACCTCTCCCACTCGATCCGCCTTTCGATCTCTACCATGACCTCGCGTTTACCGATGATCGTATGATCTCTTTGGGTCCGATCGATCGTCTCGAGGTCCAAGCGCTTCCGATCGACCGCCGGACCACCGGCCAGTCTTTCGAGACGGGATAATGATTCTGGGGTAGGGATGAGGATGGTGGTATACTGTTCGACGAGTCTGTTGAAGAATCCGAAGAGGGAGTGAGACGGTCTGAGGAAATCGAATTGATAGTTCCGAGACTCTCGCTGACTGAGATCGGAGACGAACTTGCGACCGAGTCGAGCGGTGAAGAGGGCGGTGAGTTTGATGATTTCGAGATCGACGGCGTTGATCTTGGGCATCTGATCGGCTTCGATCAAGAACACTAACGGTCTCGGTTCAGGGGGTTGATCGGCATCCTCGGGTTTGGGTTGACGATCGGTTGAGTTGGGGAGATTGGTCTTGGTCGTTGGAGTAGGTTGAGTGGTCTCACCGGGGTTACTGATGGCCTCGATCCGATGACGATAGTAAGGGTTGTAGGCATCGTCGGGATTGAGGAAGGAGAACCGAGAGTCGGTCTTCTCGCGTTGACGGATCTTTTCTTCGACTATCGAGATCCGAAGTGGTGGGGAGGCGGTCGATGGGTTGGGTGAAGATCAAAACTCAGGGGGGTTCATCAGTTGGTGGGTAGTTGGGAGGGAGGCTGAGGGGTAGGGAAGAGATGAGTGAAGGCTGACAGAGTTTTGGGTTTTGATTCTTGGCGATGAAGGCGGCGGTCTTATCGACGATACCTGAGTGGGTAGTTGAGCGAAGGATAGGGTAGGATGGATTAGATCTCAGTTTAAGGATGAGCAGCCGGGATGAGACGAACTTCTGATCTCCGGGGGTGGATAGATGAGACCGTCGAGATACTTGGTGGATTGAATCAATTCGTTACTACTATCCTGCTTGGGTTGATCTTGAGCTGCGATCGATGGTTGATCTTGGTGATTTTGATCTGGATGATCGTTCGAGAGTGAGTTAGTGGATCGATGGATACCATTTCCAGTGCCATTTCCATTAGCATTGGTGGTCGTGGTCGTGGTGGTGGTGGTGGTGGTGGTGGTGGTGGTGGTCGTGTTGAGTTCTTGGGATCCTTGGACTGGGTTGATATCAGTTGAAGTGGAGAGTTGATTGTTGGATTCGATCGAAGTGGTAGCTGGATCGATATTCATCTTGTACTTTACTGATGATGATGGTTCTCCTTCTTTCCAATCCTCAGTCTCTTCGTCTTCTTCTCCTTCTCCTTCTCCTTCGTTCGATTTGTTGATGGTTGAGTTTGACCCTCGACTCTCTCTCTCCCTCTCTACCTCTCCCTCTCTCCCTCTCCCTCTCTCCCTCTCTCCTCTCTTGACCATCGATTATGGGTTCGCTGCCCTGCCCTACTCACGATCTCCTCATCACTTGCTGCGAGCCACCCGCAACTTCGCAGGCTTCCAGACCCATGCCAGAGAGGGGTCTATCCACTTCAGGCGCGCCCCCGTCCATCCCACGGTCTCCGTGGCGCAATAGGTTAGCGCGTTCGACTGTTATTGGGGATATCCCAGGCTCATCGAGAGGTTGACAGTTCAATCCTGTCCGGGGACGACTCCGGGGAGTAGATTCCAGCCCCGTGCCTCTGCTGCTGTCTGTCACGCAGCGGAGTCATCATTTCTGTTTTGGTCTTCTTTATCGTCAGACATGAGTTTGACGGACAGCTGTAATCGTAACTCCACCTGACTTGCAAGACTGAACCTGCCAGGGGGTTACATTTACAGTCAGAGAGTTGGGGTGTTGGGCATGTTAAGATTATACGGTAAGATTCTAATATGTATTTCCCCCGGAGTAGCGATCCATGTTTACAAGGTTGACATAGTCTTATATATGTGTGTCGTGGAAAGTATTTGTTGTGTATCTACAAGAACCTAGAACATTCTACCTGATAACATAATCTTATATGCATACTATGTATATTTGTACTCCCATATTCTTAACATTCCCTCCCACAACAAGACCTGAAGACGCACACAATAGGGCGTATCAAAGTTAGCAAACCTGCCATTAGAAACCCACCATTTTTTTTGACAAAACCCGCCATTTTTAATGGCGGGTTTCTGAAATACACATACCCCCTAACTGGTGTATTTCAAAATGGCGTGTTTCATGAAAATGGTGGATTTCAATCATCAAACACACCATTAAACCCGCCATTTATGCATCATCATCCATCCACCATCCATCACATCAAAAACACCCATCCACATCAGCAAATCCATACCGGTCCCATCTCCATTGCATCACACACATCTCTATCATTTTTCACATACCTTCACATACCCATCTTCACACAAATCCCATCATCATCTCATCACCCCACATCACTCACCACCTTTCTCAACATGTCCAATCAAACATCCTGCCAGCAAGTTGAAAACGCAAAAAAGCTGACTGAACTTTTGCTACTGTTTGACTCCCATTCAGACTCTGATTCAGACTCCAATTTGGAATCAACTTGGTTAGCTTTGAATTCTCTGTTGGCAAAGCAATACATGGTTCCAAGAATACACACTCTCCATAACCCTATGTATGAAAGGCAAAAGCTTCATCTCATCCCTGACTTAAGCTTCCAGCAACTGTTCCAAACTTTGTTGCCTTCTTTCATGAAACTTTTGGCAATGATTGAAGACCACCACATCTTCCAGAACAATTCTTGCAATCCTCAACGCAATCCAGCCATCCAACTTGCCGTTGCTCTTTGTAGATTGGGGTCAAATGGAAATGGAGCAGCAATCCATCGATTGGAAAATCTATTCTCAGTCAGTTACGGAAGAATTGACTTATACACCAAAAGAGTCATGATTGCTATCCTATCTTTCCGTTGCTTGGTCCTTTCATGGCCAACCAAAGAAGAACGCAAGGAGATATCTCAAGTAATGGAGACAGAGAAGGCTTTCCTGGTTGCATTGGTTTTGTTGATGGAACCACCATCCCCTTGAGTCAAAAACCCAACCTAGATGGCAACCACTATTTTGATTGTAAAAAAAGGCAATTGATTCATTTCTTTTCCAATTGCTATGATAAAACTTTGGATCACACACTGACCAAATATGTTCCATCTCTTTGTTTAGATACTCCGTGGCACTACAACTTGTTTGCAATAACAACAAGAAGTTCATCTCCCTCCATGCTGGCCTTCCAGGTTCTTGTCATGATTCATATGTTTTCAATTGGATGCGGATTGTCCAACAACCAGAGATCTACTTTGACCAAGATCAATACCTTCTGGCAGATTTGGCTTATGCTAGTGGGAAATATGTAGTTCCAGCATACCGGAATGTTTTGTCCAATGATCAAGGAAAAACCAATTTTAACTATCATCTTGCCCAATCACAAGTTTGGATTGAGCATGCCATAGGAATTCTGAAAGGAAGATGGGCCAGCTTACGGGAGATGCAAAACCAGCTCCAATGTTCCAAAGATATGAGGTTCCTCATCAACTGGATTATCACTTGTGTAATCCTTCACAACCTTTTGGCCGACATCAAAGATGAATGGGACAAAATATTCCAAGATGATATTCCTGATCCGCCTCAAGTCATCCCTGTCTCATCTGGTCCCTCATCTTCTTCAATGAGAGAGCGGATTCTTCCTCTCACCCTTGCTCGCTTTGATGAGTAATTTTTGATTTTGAAATTGGTAAAAATTCCCTTCACCGTATTTTTTTGGTTTTGGTTGTTCACCCAAGATTCATAGGCTGAGTTTTTTTTTTATTTTTTTTTTTAGTGGACTTGAATCCAAAAACACCTCCACCTCAAACCCTGCCACTCACCAAATGCCACCCCCCTCCCCCTCACCACTCAACCCCTTCAACCTCACCCCACTCACTCACTGGTCAAACCCTGCCTCCTCCTCACCAAACCACCTCACTCATCACCACCACCTTACTCACCACCACCACCTCATCTCACCTCACTCACTGAATCCCCTCCTCCTAATCCTGGTAAGCCCCCTCCACCCTCTTCCTCTTCCTTCCCCTCACCAGTTGCTGATCCTTTGATCATTCAACCTTTAGTCCCCCCCTGGATCCATTTCTCAATCCATCAAGGTGAGCCCCTCCCCTCCTCCAATTCCTCCTCTCATCAATCAAGCTATCAATTGCCAATTGATTCGCAATTGATCGGGCAATCAATTGGCAATTGATCGAGCAATTGATTCGTGATCGATTGGCCAATTGATGCAGGGTTTTTGTAGGGTACAGGAACTGACTTCCCCCTTTTTTTTTCTTTGTTTTTGTTTCTTTTTTTTTTAGGTTTTCGAGCTCTGCCAGAACACATTCTCTCAAGTCTTACGCCAACCGAGCTACGTCCTGGGACAGTCTGGTTTGCCTAGTATGATGCCGGCTGCGGCTCCTCATCATTACCACTCCTCCCCAGCTAATTCTATTCTTTTGATATCTATTGATTCCTTCACTGGCTACCAAACTCAAAATGTTATACATCCATTCAAATTTCACCTTGATCCTCACCTTGGGTGCAGCAAGTGCCTGGGAGGGAGAAAGATGGAAGGAGATGGTATGAAAAACATAAAGAGAGGTGGCAAGCAGAGGAATTGTTGATTTTCATCTCTTTTTTATTTTTTTAATCCCACCGTTTGTCGCCGATAATGAGAACGTTGCTGACATTTTTTTTTATTTATTTGTTTGACCGGTCTTTTCATTTGTCCAAACCCTTTTTTGATATCAATTCCTTCACTGCCTACCAAACTCAAAATGTTATACATCCATTCAAATTTCACCTTGATCCTCACCTTGGGCGCAGCAAGTGCCTGGGAGGGATAAAGATGGAAGGAGATGGTATGAAAAACATAAAGAGAGGTGGCAAGCAGAGGAATCGTAGAAAAAGGAGGGCTCAAATGAGGGATTTGGAAATTTCTTTGGAAGTGACTGATGACTTGATCAAGGAAAAGTTTGCCTGGTCTAGACGAAAGCTATGCCCTTGGGATCTGTACCCTGCTATCATGGCTGAAAAGAAAAACAACCCTTGAAAACCCACCCAGGAAGAATTTAAGCAAGCAAAACAGACAATTGGGGCTTTCCACTTCTTCCACCATGGAAAAGTTATTGTTCTCAACCAATCTGATCACCATGCTCTGGTTGCCATCATTGAATTTGTGCCTTTGGATTGACTATCTGAGCAAGATAAGAAAGATATAAACTTTGTGACAACATTCCTTCACTGTTCAAAAAAATTTGTCAACCCGGTTGGTCCCTCAAGATCTTGGGGTGGAAAAATGTGGGCAATTGGTTGGCAAAAATTGATGAACCCTTTGGAGTTATTTGGACTTTATGTGAAGAAATCATCCATTAGATCTTCTCCTCAAGAGTACGCTGTCCTCAACCTGAAGGCCAACAAAGTATCCCAAATTTTAGGACAAATGTTTTGTAATTTGGCCAAACTTGCCTTTGAATCAAACCATGATACCATGAAGGACAGCAACATCCCCTCTTTCTCTTCTTTGGAATTTGGTTCCAAGCCTACACCTTTTGATTGCTCCCCACACCTCACTTTCACCTTGGATTCTTTTTACAATTCTCCTCATATTGAAAAAGGCGACATCTCTGGCTATTCCTTTTTACTTGTGGTCCAAACCAAAAAATTGAATGGTCAACTTATTGAAGATACGGATGAATATCAAGTTTTGGACGGTCAATTTGTTTTTCCTGACCTTGGCTTTGGAATTGATTCCAAGCAAAAAGGTATAGTCAAAATGGTTTGGGCGGCTAACAAGTACAAGCACTGTACCTTTCCAGCTGTGGACACAGCAACCCATACCAGAATGGCCATGTCACTCCAAATTAATAAAAAAACTCAGAGCACTTTTAGGGACATGAAAAACGGCAAAATTTACTCTAGAGAAAAAAATATCAATAAAAACAAAAAAGATTTGTATATTGGTGGGGTTAAGAATGCTCTCAAACGTTGTTGTAGTAAAAAATAATTTGTTTTTCTTTCATCCATGCAAATATATTTACAAGCCCAGCATTTGAGTAATCTGCTGTATTTCTTCTACCAATCTACCACTGCCAATGCAAGCCAAAGCTACTGATACCTTATCCTTTTTTTTGTTTGCCCATTGTTCCCTCTCCTTTTCCAGTTGCACTTGCTGCCGATCCTTCTCCTTTTCCTCTTTTTGAAACTCTAGCTCAGCTTGTTTCAACCTCCACTCAGCATCCAATTTTTGTTGATTAGCCAAAGTCTCGGCTTGCTGCTTTTGACCATCCATGGCCAGTTGGCAATCCCACTTTTGCTTTTCAAACTGAAGTTTATCTGATTCAATTTGTGATTTCACTGTTTTTTGAAGGGGAATGGCAATGAGCATGATTTTTAAAGCAAGGATATTGAATCAATCAACTTACATGAATCTCACTTCTCCATGATTTCTTCAAAGCCCAAAAAACTGGAAGTGTTTCTCCTCTTTTGATGACTTTTGGGGTTGACATTGATGGAATTGGAGGTCTTTTGCTTACCCTTGGCAGAGGAGGTTTGAGTCTGAAAGTCCTCACTAGTATTTGAAGGCGATGTGGGAGGCCCCATTGGCTTGAGTTTTTGGCCAATCAAAAATGGATGAGCCTGTTTTTTTACAATGTAAATCAGTCAGGAGAAACCAGACAGAATCAAAAACAATTTAGTTCCTTACTTGAGCAGATGTTGATGGCAACGGTGATCCAGGAATAACATCCTCCTCATTGGGCAAGTTCTCCAGTTGTTCTGCCCCAGGAAGAGAGCAATCAAAAGAAGGAAGCAAGGGGTCCAAGGTTGGGATTGACTGATCAATCAATACCAAAGTAGAAGTGATTGGAGCCAATTGTGTTTGAATATCCTCCTTGTCATCAGATGGGGGCCACTCCAAGGCCAAGGTTTCATCAAGGTCCCCGTTGGTAGGCTGAGCATCCCCAGCCAAGTCCTCCGCATCAATGGAATTGGATTTTTGGGCATTGAAAGCAGCTAGGGGGGTGATGTTGGCCTTCTTTCCAAAGTTTTCATCCATTTGAATATAAAAAGGACAAATGGAGTCCAACTTATCAACCACCGAGTTGATTCCTTTGGCTTTGTCCAAGTGGGTGATACCAAAGCCAGTGGAGATAGACATGGAGTGGGCCTTTTTGTACTTGGCTCAATAGTTTTTGAACCGCTCCCTCATCTGTTTGGATGACAGATCCAGCCTACCTTTTGTTTTGTTCTTGAGTTCATTGTCCATCAGGAGATAACCATTGACCTTAGAGGATCGAGGTCGGCCAACATGTGTTTTGTTGTCGGATCCAAAGCAGGCATTGTAGTTGGAGGGAATTTTCAGCCAGTTTACCAGGATGATGTGATCAGCTCTCTTGAGCTGAATTGAGCCCTTGGAAGCTGATGGGGGAGGATTGTTTGTTGTGGAGTTCCTTGGCGATGTTCTCTTGGGTTTGTTGGACTTGTGGGGGGAGGTTTGCTGAGGGGCCATTTGAAAGAGTTCGGGCTACGCAAGTGATGAGAGTGGTGAAGTTTTGAGAGTGATAAAGTGGATGAGAGTGATCAAGTGATGAGAGCGGTTAAGTGATGAGAGCGGTTAAGTGATGAGAGTGATGAAGTTTTGAGAGCAATGAAGTGGATGAGAGTGATCAAGTGATGAGAGCAATAAAGTGATGAGAGTGGTCAATCAATTTTATGATGAGGGTGGGGGTAAAAAATTTTCCAATGAGGTTGGAGGTAGAAGGAGGTGGGAAGACAGGGGTGTATGACGCGGACAGGTGGTGGAAGCATTTAAATACTTTATTTGAAAAAACCCACTTATTTCAGGTTAACTTTGACACGTCTGATCTGAAATAAGTGGGTTTTTTTGATTTTTAATGGCGGGTTTGAAATGGCGGATTTGGGTTGAAACCCGCCATTAGAAAATGGCGGGTTTGGTTAACTTTGATATCCCCTAATATCCAAGCAAGAAATGAGGTGGAGAGAGCAATCATGAGGAGAAGAAGAAGGAGACAGCAAGTATGGGAGAGCCCAAAAGAAAGACGCAAGAAACTAGGAAAGAGAGAAACATCAAAAATGAGTAGAATGAACAAACAATGCACATCAGATATTGAACGGGTGAAAGAAACGCTGAAGGAATTGTTGTTGCTGGTTTGGTCCAAGGGCCTTGGTGAAGACATCCACCTGCTGCTCCAAGCCTTGTATCCACTGCAGTCATAATTTCTTCTGGCGCAAGAGTTTTTTGATGAAATGAAATTCCCAATCTATATGCCCCGTGTTCTTCATGCTTGACTTGTCCAACGCAATCTTAGTCGCCGCCTGATTATCACACAGGATCATTGGTTGTAGGTTTGGGAGAAGTTTGGTGGCCAAGTTTCCAAGCCACAGCGCCTCAGTTGCAGCATAAAACAGAGCCCCCATATATTCCGCTTGGCAAGTTGACCGGGCCACACACTGTTTTCAGCGCAATCCCCAGTGGATTGGCAAGCCCCACAGGGTAGCTATAAAGCCGTGACTTGAGCGTGCCCCCTCTCCTCCCCAGTTTGCATCAACATAAATTTTCAAGGGGCTATCATCATCCATACTGGTCCTTAGGTTCAAGGCAAGGTGTCTTGTCTTTCGTAAGTATTGTATGACTTTGTTCAGTGCGTTCCAGTGAGATTTGTCAGGATTCAAGGAGAATCGAGCAAGGTAATTTACAGCAAAGGACACGTCAGGTTGCAATCCTTGGGCCAGGTAGAGTAGCATCCCAATTTGGTGGAGATATGCTTTGTTGCCCCCAACCGATTCATTGGACAGAAGAGAGGTGTTGGCAAGAGGTGTGGTGGAGGTGAGGTTGGAGTCCTTGGTATGTATGATTTTTTCCACCAGCGCCGGTTGTTGCAGTGCCAGGCCATTGGCAACTTGGGCGATGTGGATACCTACAATTAACATGAGGTCCGCATCCCATTTGAGTTCCACAGTTGAGCTCAGTTGGGCTTTCAACGCAATTAGTAGATCATGACTGTCCACGGTCAGAACTCCATCATCAACATGGATCCATAAAAATGCCTTTCCTTTGGTAGAGTCCATAATGTATGTACTTTGATCTTCAGTGTTGGCCTTAAAACCAAGCCCTTCCAGTTGCTGCTTTAAATACAACCACCAGCACCTACCAGCCTGTTTAGTTACATACAGTGACTTCTTCAACCTCAAGACCTTGCCTGCGGGGCAAATTAGCCCTTTTGGCGGCCACATGAAGAGTTCTTCATCAATGTCACTGTGGAGGAAGGCCGTTTTGACATCAAATGACGCCAGTGGCCAGTTCAGTTTAGAAGCCATGGAGAGGAGCATGCGGAGTGAAGAAAAGGTTGGTGTTGGAGCAAATGTCTCCTCAAAGCTAACCCCTTGGATCTGTGTAAACCCTTGTGCCACTAACCGTGCTTTTCTTTTGATGAAGGCACCCAGATGGTCCCTTTTTGTGGTGAGAACATAGCGCAAGCCCAAGATCTTTTGCTTATCAGCAGGGGGGTTGGTGATTTCATAAACGTCCATGTCAAGCAGCCCGTCATTCTCCTCCATGATGGCTGCCTTCCATTCTTCAGCGGCATCAGATTGTAAATCCTCCTCCACCAACGGACTGTCCATGCCAGCATTTGCACATAGCTGAAGCTTTGCAATCACCGCATCCTGGCAGTCCAATTCATCCCCCAGCCGGAAATCCCCAAGTTGCGAGACGGTGATGCCGTAGATTGCGTGATCCACTTCTGCCATTGCGCTCCCATCAGCAGTTTCCAATGGCTTACTGTCTGCCACAAACTTGACTGACAATCCCTGCTGAATTTTGTCAGTCGCAGGATCCCATAATAGCCAGCCTTTTGCATCCGGCTCCACTCCAATATGTTGCAGGTGTGTTGAGTAGGGGCTGAGCTGCTTTAGATGAGTATGATTGTATAGGTAGCACTCACCGCCAAAGAGGCCCAGAAGACCAAGGGAAGGTTTATTACCAAGCACTTCCTCATAAGGTGTGATACTATGGCCAGAGTGTACCAGGCGGTTGAAGATGTAAGCTGCGTGTTTGAAGGCATATGGCCAAAGTTTTACAGGGAGAGATTGCAAATGAAGCATTGTCCTAGCCATCTCAGACACGGTGCGGTTACATTGTTCCACAAAGCCATTCTGATGATGTTTGTACGGAATAGTCTTCTCATGCAGGATTCCCAATTCAGCCAGTCCTTTTTGCAGGTGGGTACTTCTAACAAACTCCATTGCATTATCCGACCTGAGTTGTTTTACCGTGAATTTTGTCACATTATTGAATTTTCTGATCCATTTCAAAATCTTTTTTGGTTCTTCCAATCAAACCTTCAAAGGAATTGTTGAGACCATTCCTGATTTCACATTGACAATATTAAGCACATACTTTGATCCGTCCATGCCCGTATTATAGGGCCCTATCACATCAATTGCAATCACATCACCCGCCTCATGACAGATGTTCCGCAACTCTTCCTCAGGTAGCACATGCCTGGCTTTCATGATGGAACACAAAAAACAATGGCCCATTTCTCCTGCTGGCAGGGGGGGTGGGTTTAGAACAGAATCATTCTGAATAGTGTTGTGCAGCATTTGCAAGGAGAGGTGCCCAATCAAATCATGGACATTATGACAGGTGGAATTGACCGCAGAGACACAAGTTTTAGAGACAGTTGGAAGAAAATAGCGATCCTTAATCTCCACCGCCCAGAAAGTAGTCCCTTTTTGTTTCAAAATATAGGTATCACCATTGTATTCCACTGTACCATCCAATTGGTTAAATTTTCCCACCAAGACAATTGTCCCTTTGATATCCGCGCAGTAAAGCATATCCAACACGTGTAGGTCGCCAAAAGGTGTTGCCAGGATTGCATCCCCCATAGATTCTACGGGAAATTTGTCTGATGATGCAACTGTGAGATTGAGGTGTGTAGGTTTGAGAGATACAAAAACACTAACGTCATTTGTGACACTATTGGTTGCCCCTGAGTCAAGAAGGATCATCCCATTGCTTTCCGGTTGCTGTTCAACAGACGCAACATTTGCTCCTTGACCCCGTCAATGGAAAACTGGATGACAAACCGGTGACCGATTGAGCCGGGCCAAGGGGTTCATCAGGCAGGGGTCTCCCCGTGGTGGAAGCTTTTCTTGTCGCCAAGGACAGTCATGTGCCCAATGGCCCCAGTCATAGCAGTACAGACATGGATTCCTCCAGGTCAGGTTTGCTTGGGCCCACTCATTACTGCGGGCCATCACCGACTCATTCTGATCTTGAATGGCCTTTGCCAGGTTGGGATACCATGGTTTACCACTGGATTGCTGATGGCGTCAATTTGTTGGGGGTCCTGCTCGATAACTGAGCAGGGAGCTGTGGGGAATGTCTTGTTGTGACATCACTTGACAAGAGATTAGTTCTAGGACGTCCCGCAAAGTGACCTTGAAGTCCTTGCTAATGGCCCGTCGACTGTTGAGCGCATTAGAGATGTCATGAAATAGGTGTCCCAAATTAGAGTGGAGTAGCATTGCCAATACGGAGTCCACGGTGAAGCCACCCAAGTGAGTTTCAACATCCTGGAGTGCGGTCTTCATCTCGTTGTATGTACGATTGGGGTTGTTGGCAATTTCCGGTGAGTTCAAGACCTTGAGCCACTTTGTCATGAGATAAGACCATGACATGGAGCCAAATTATTCCCAAAGAATATGGTAGCCTTCTCTCCCAGTCTTAGAGGCTACAAACGGTGATAAAGATGGGTCAACGCTATACTCCACAATTGTCCCTGTGAACCTAGCCTGCTCATCCAAATCGTCCAGCTTGTCCAAAACAAAATAATTGGGGAGACGGAATAGCAAAAAGACTTTGAGATGCACTGCCTCCGACCACTCTTCAAAGTTTGACCCATCAGCCCTTAGGTTTGGTCGTATACCGCTTCCTACCCTTTTGTATTGCAAGTGGGCCTCCGCAATCCCAACCGGATTACTACCGCTCTTAATTGCTGCAATGATGGTGGCAAGATCATCAACAGATAGACCGGTTCCTCCCCGCTTGGTATTGTTGCTACTGGTAATGGTGCTTGACTCCTCCGGCATGGTTTCCGCGGGGTTTGGTTGGCGGTAGGGGCGTCCTGATTGGGTGAGCGTGGGTCCAGGTGGTATGTCCTGAGGGGATGACAGATTGGCAGGCAATGCTCACAAACGTGGCTAGTCGTTTGCAAGACTCTGGGCAATGCACACGTCAATAAAATCACTTACTTTTAGGCCAAACTGGCCAGGTATTGGATCTGCAAAAAAGTGGTATCCAGTCAAGGCGTTTGAGACGTGACCTGCAAACTCCAGGCCTTTGGTGGTGCTAATTGCAGCAAAGAAGCGCGGTGCCTTCTGGTTGTTAGCAAAGTAAGGACCAAATGATGCCGTTAGCAAAGTAACAGGCTAAGTAGTGATGGCCGTCAGCAAAGTGAGGGCCCTAATTGATGCGTGAGAGCTGATAGAGAGGGTTGTTCTGGGGTAGACTCAAGATAGCACTTAGCGCAGGCTCATAACCTGTTAAGATTATACGGTAAGATTCTAATATGTATTTCCCCCGGAGTAGCAATCCATGTTTACAAGGTTGACATAGTCTTATATATGTGTGTCGTGGAAGGTATTTGTTGTGTATCTACAAGAACCTAGAAGATTTTACCTGATAACATAATCTTATATGCATACTATGCATATTTGTACTCCCATATTCTTAACAGGGCAACACCCAGGACCCCTTAAATGCCCTCCCACACTACCCTCCACAAGAACAAGGAACTGTAACATGGCCAAAGTACAAGCTTAGAAGTACCTAATCCCCTGGGAGCTTGGGCTGTGGTGGGGCTCCAAACTGGTGCGCATCTTAGACTGTTACAGTGACAGCTAGAGCCTTATCAACTCACTGTTCCTCCTGTCACCTCTCACACTAGCTCCCTCACTCTCCAATTCACTTTTGTACTTCAGAATCACCAACAACACTCAAACCACCCACTGACCACTCTTTCAACTATGAGCATCAGAAGGTCATCATCATCCTCTACTCTGTGATACATCTGGTCATCATGCTCATCCATCAATCCTTTGTGTTAGAGTTTGAGTTTTCATTTATGTGACTTTCACTGGAGTTCAGAGTATCATTGATTGGATTGATTTGATCTTATTATTGTTAATCTTAAAGTACTAAAACAAAAAGTAAAATATAACTAGGCTGTGCTGTAGTATTGTGATCATCAGACTGTTCAGTCATGGCTATCAGACTCATTAGTCATAGCATTTCAATTACCATCTCACTTAAATTGCTTATGCTTATTTTACCTCATTCAGTTTGTACTCAACCACTTGTCAGCCTGTTGTGTACTTAAGTCTATATAAAAAACCGTTCTCTCAAGTGGAATTAAATCATCTGTTCAGTCAACCAATCAACCTGAGTGCCCTGTTCCTCCTGTTCCTCCTGTTCCCAGGTCTGTTATGCTTGACATCACAAGCCTCTATCATTCATTTCTCCTTACCTTTTATTCTTTTGAGCTCAAGCTCTCTTTATCTTTTACACTTTGACCACCCACCCACCATCTTACTGAAAAATTCAAAAATTCATTTGAAAACTATTGATGGCACTCTTGACCAGATCATTTCTTCAGCATCACCAACTCTTTCAAGCCTGGATTCATTGACTCCATCTTCAGTAATCTTCAACCCATCACCCTTGGAAATCATTACCATTAACCCTTGGATCAATTGCAATCATCATGTAGTCACTTTGATCCTCACTAGAGGGGTTTTTTTTTAAGAACTGAAATCATCTGACTAACCTTGTACCTGTTATCACATCTTCCCTCTCAGTTTGATCTTGAATCTTCACTAGTCCCATTGGAACCATCCAATCACAACTCTCAGCAGATCTATTGACTTTGATCTCATCCATAGATCTACTTTCCAGTCAGCTCCCCTTAGGTTAATTCTCATCCACACTCTTTCTCTGTTCCAGACAATCAAACATTCTTTGGGTTTTAATTTTTGAATTAAATCTTAAAAACTAAGAAAAAAAAGAAAAAAAGAAAAAAAAAAGAAAAAAAAAAAGAAAAAAAAAAGAAAAGAAAGAAAAAAGAAAGAAAAAAAAAGAAAAAAAAGAAAAAAAAGAAAAAAAAGAAAAAAGAAAGAAAAAAAAAAGAAAAAAAAAAAGAAAAAAAAAAGAAAAAAAAAAAGAAAAAAATGAAAAAATGAAAAAATGAAAATGAAAAAAATGAAAAAAAATGAAAAAAATGAAAAAAATGAAAAAAATGAAAAAAAAGAAAAAAAAGAAAAAAAAGAAAAAAAAGAAAAAAAAGAAAAAAAAGAAAAAAAAGAAAAAAAAGAAAAAAAAGAAAAAAAAGAAAAAAAAGAAAAAAAAGAAAAAAAAGAAAAAAAAGAAAAAAAAGAAAAAAAAGAAAAAAAAGAAAAAAAAGAAAAAAAAGAAAAAAAAGAAAAAAAAGAAAAAAAAAGAAAAAAAAGAAAAAAAAAGAAAAAAAAGAAAAAAAAAGAAAAAAAAGAAAAAAAGAAAAAAAAAAGAAAAAAAGAAAAAAAAGAAAAAAAGAGAAAAGAGAAAAGAGAAAAGAGAAAAGAGAAAAGAGAAAAGAGAAAAGAGAAAAGAGAAAAGAGAAAAGAGAAAAGAGAAAAGAGAAAAGAGAAAAGAGAAAAGAGAAAAGAGAAAAGAGAAAAGAGAAAAGAAAAAAAAAGCATCCCAAAAAATACACCCATGAATACACCCATTTGGTATATCTATGTGAGGGGGTAGTGAATGGAGAGTACCTAAAATGTCAGAAGGGAATACATGAAAGGATACAATGCATACAATAATCTCAGATTCAACACCTCAAAGCCAAACAGCCCACAGATTTTTAACTGTAGCCTTTGATATTGGGGGGGGAGAGGAGATGCTCACAGCCAGTTGCAAGGTCAAAAAATTTTAACTTTCCATAATCTCTTTATGCAAAGGGCAGTATTGGAGTGTAAGTTATGCGGAACTTACGCTTTAGGGGCTATGGTACTTGAGAAATACTTAAAATCTGTAACTGTAACTTTAGCCCCCTGTAAAACCCTTTAACTTCCATTTGGTGGGGCAGGGGGAGTTACAGTGGATACATGTGAAAGCCCAAAGTACTAGATTGGGGAGTCCATAGATTGGAAATTTAAAAAATGAAAAGAGCTAAAGCTCAAATCAGATATCAGGATTGGTGAATGAATGAAAGGGGCTTGTAAAGTGAAGCATAACAGACCTGAGATTAGAAGGAAAAGGGCACTCCAGTTGATATGATGTGTGAACAGATGATCAATTCCACTTGAGAGCAATGGTGTTTATATAGACTAAATACACAATAGGCTGACAAGTGGTTGAGTAAAAAATGAATAAGGCAAAATTAACATAAGCAGTTTAAGTGACATGGTAAGTGAGATGCTATGCTTAGACAGTCTGTCAATCACAATACTAAAACACAGCCCAGTTACATTTTCCTTGTTAGCTTAATACTTAAGGACTTCCAATGATCAAAATCAAATCAATCCAATCAATTATACTCTGAACTCAATGGAAATTCAACTATACAAAAACTCAATTTCTAACAGGAAATTCAATATATTTCCCAATAGTGTATTAATATTATCAAGGATGGAGAATCAAATTAAAAAAAATGAAAATACAAAAACAACCCCATGAAGAAGAGAAAAGGGAAAATCCATGAGTATCAAAAACTTAGCAAAGATAATTACAAAGGATGCCATAGTGTGTTATTCTAACCTGGCCATCAATTTTAAAGGTGTGTCACACAACTACCCCATGTACTATAGGGAAAAATTAGGTGATTGTGAGCACAAATGGGAGAGGCTGAGTGCAAGCAGGAATGCAAGATATCAAAGATAACTGCAAAGTGCAAACAGATGGTTTGATGGCTCAACAAAGAGAAAGAGGGGTAAATGTTTCCAATGAAAAGGAAACTAAGGCAAATCCCAATGTGATGAATTGACCTCAACAAATTTCAAGAACATATGAAATTAACTAACCAAGAAAACAATCTTCAGGCAGGTGGTATAGCCCTTATAAGGTAATCCAATGATGACTAGATACAACCTGATGGGAATTTATCTATGGCTAGAGAGCAATGATGCAATGAATGACAGGAAGGGAATGGGGAAATGAAATTAACTGTACAATTGTATCCAAGGTCAGAGCATAGGTGCAAAACAATACAATGTGTAAGAACATAGGTTAAATGGATGAGACATGGAAGGAATGACATGTGAAGACAATGAAAAGGAGTGAGTATAGTTATGCAGGTAAGGGAGCCAGTCCATTGGCAGGAATATACAATTGATGTGGCTATCTATGTGTATGTGCAAACTAGTTTAGTTGTGTGACCAAGAATGGAAGTCCAAGGGCTTGAGATACACAAGGGTAGAAGAGAAAGACTTCGATGAAAAATCAACCTGATTGGGGTTAACGGAAAGGATTGCAAGTATAGAATGAGTTGACAAGATTGGAAGGTCATTTTGCGCAAGCCTGAGGTAGTAAGCAGAATGCACCATCAATTTTGTGCTTTGTTTGGGTCAAACTTATAGACTGAGGTAGATAGTACTGAGGAAAGGTATATGTTGAAGAAGTGATGAAGTCAATAACCCTTAAACTTGGAGCATGACAAGGAGGAAGAAGTTCCTAGTTTAAGTCCTAGCCCTCATAGTTTGTTTCTTGTTCCTAACCTGTGACTCTACTAGCATTCATAATGACTTTTGTGCTAACAAAATAACCTCTATGACATGTGAACCCGTCAATTTTTAATTTTATCCAGTTTGGTTTGTTACAAAATATGCTCTCCCTACCCCCTCTTCCATTTCCAAACCTGCTTAGGTCTGTAAATCTGATCCAAATGGTCCTGGAAAGATATTAATTTGTGATTTAAATTTGAGGGAATATGATCCTCCCTAACCCAAGTATCCTTGCCTGGCCTCAACTGAAGCCATCAAATTAAATATTTTTGTTTCCCCCCCTGAATTCAAGCATCCAGAACCAACCCCAGTTTTTACAAATCAATGGCAAATTTATCTGAACAGTATTGGTCCTTGATACCCTTGTTCAATTAAGTGTGCCCAAAGTCCCCGGGACTCTTGTAACAAACTACCAAGGAAACATTAAAAACCACATGGAGCTTTGGTTATCTTTGCCCTATGTCAACTTCCACTGCATAAGATCCCACCATGCCCCACACCTTGAAGGGGCCTATAAATCTATAGTAAAGCTTTGAGTTGGTGCAGCAAGACTGAATGAACTTTAATTGGATAAGTAACAAATCTGCTTCTACATATTCCTCTATCTCCCTGTGCCCTTTATTATAGTAAAATGTCTTCCTTGCCTCAGCCTGAGTCAAACACTCAATGGCTGTCTTGTGAATGAGCTGCATGTACCTAAGTAGATCATCAACCTCCCCCTGTCTCTATGATTGGTTAGTATCCCCAAAATTGGTTGAAAAACCCAAGAAAAGAAAAATGGGGAGACCCCAAAAGATGCAGAATCAAGATTATTAAGTGAAAATTCAGCCACATCTAACCACTTATACCAGTTATCTTGAGAATAAGAGAAAAAATGATACAGATAGTTTTTCAAGGACTTGATTAGTGTGCCCACTTTGGCCATCAGTTTGGGGGTAATAGGCTGTTGAACACCCTGTCTTTATTCCTAGAGAGGACATAAGAAAGGTCCAAAACTCACCAAAAAAAAAAAAGAACCCTGATCTGAAATAATTTTATCTGGTAAGCCATGTTAACAAAAAACTTGTTAGCAGAACAGATCTTCCAACTTTGCAGCCAATTGAGATTACCTGCAAGAAAAAAAATGAGACATTTTCAACAGAAAATCCCCCACTACCATAATAGAATCAAACCCCCCAGAAATGTGCAGCTTGTTGATGAAATCAACATCTATAACATGCCAAGGGTGTTGCAGGATTTTCAGAGATGCTAAGATTCCATCAGGGCCCTGCCACCAAGCCTTAACCCATTGACAGGAGTTGCAGTAAGTGAAAAAGTTAATGATCTCCCATCAAATACCTGGCCAGGAAAATTACTGGTGTGGTGACCAATCCCGGACACCTCATGTAAAGGGGAAATTTTGAAAAAAAAAAAAATATTCATCCTTTATCCAACTAAAATAAAAATAAGAAAAAAAAAATTATTATTTTCCTGCACTAATTTGTAGTCATCTCTTGTAAATAGTACAGAGGGCCTTTTTATATATAAAAGGAGGGGCTCTCCCCCGCCCTTTGGCCCATCCAGCATCTTATCATTCATGATCACCATAATCAATTAATCCATGGGCTTCTTTCCCATTTATCTGAGCAATTTTATCCAGGTATATCTTTGATTTCCCTTGATCTTTTGAGCCTCCATACGCAAATATTTGATCTGTCTTTTGTGACCCCAATCCTTATCACCAACCATAGCCTTGCTGGTTGAAGAGAATTCTGTCTGTGGAATTCTTGAGTGTGTTATTCCAATCTTGATCCCTTCTTCCAATCATACTGGTCTTGATCTTTCTTTTGATCACCTTTCCGAATCCAGTCACATTTGACTGAGAGGTTTCTTTAAGCTTGAATCCTGGAGTTTTAAACCTCCCTTTATTCTTTAAGTTAAATTCTGCCACACTATTCTTGAGTTCCTTGAAGTTTTGGGTTATTCTTGTTCAATACATTATTGCTTTGCTTCTGTAGCTTCATAAACAAACTGCTTTTTTTTTACAGCCACCCACAGTTATCTGGTACCCTTCAAGCACTTGATTGCAGAGATTTGGGAAGGTTGGTTGAGATTGAGTTGATCTTTCCTAATCTTCTGCTGACAACCAGAGTTATTAGCTTGTGGGTGTTGTTATTTACAACTGCCTTGTTCTATTGAACTCTGAACAAACTTCAACTTATTTTTTCAAGTCTTTTCCTGCACCATCTTGCCTCAGATAGTGTTGTTTCCATTGCTACCGACTACTCTCAAACTCATCCCTTCCATCAATTACTCATTCATAAGGTTCTGGACCTTGATTCTGGTTACACTTAAATATTTTTGTAACACTTAGGAGGGAAGCATAAACAGCACCTTTCCCCTCCACAGAACTGCCTGAGGCTTAGCACTGTTTGGAGTCTTACACTGCTTAATGAGGAAAATCTTCCAAGAAATCCCAGGATGACCTGCAGTTGGTCTGTTATGGAAGAATTGGATAATTTGTTGGTGTTGAAATTGTGGCACATAAAACTGGGAATGGTCCCAATAAATTCCCTCCTTAAGGTGCAATGAGTCCTTCTTGTCTTCACCAAGGCTGTTTTAAGACTGTGAAAATTATTCCAAAAGTACTCTGTGTGGTTTCTGAAAATAAAGCTCATGAGTATGAAGAGCCATTCTATCAATATTGCAAAGTTGATGAACCTTGAATTCATCCTTTTCTAACCACTTCAACAGATTATGAGAAGGAAGAGGTCCCCCTTTGTCTAAAATTTCAAAAAACTAGCTAGATGCATCTTCCAAATTTAGCTTACCTTGTTTTTGGTGGATGAATAGGTTAAAATTACAGAGAAAAGTGGCCCATCTGGCCTGCTTAGGGGATAAAAATTTTGAATTCCTGAAGTAGAAAAGGTTTAAACCAGAACCTCCACTGTTAAAACACCAAGATAATGACTGAAATTTCAAAGTTTTATATTGGCCAGAGATGCTCCATGTTAGTCAGCTTTCTGTAAAAATTACAAAATGGAAAAAGCTTCCCATTTCAGTCAGGTTGAGATAGTATTGCATTCAGGGTGCATCCAAAACTGTCAATGTGGACTACTCTAGGCTTATCAAAATTCAAGTGAAGGAGTAACAGATATTTGGCAAACTGTTCCTTTAGATTATCAAAGGCCATCTTGGATGGAATTCCCTGTATGTGTCACACAACCACCCCACATACTATAGGGAAATCTTAGATGATTGTGAGCGCAAAAGAAAAGCTGAGTGCAAGGGCAAGTGCAAGGTAGCAAGGGCTAACTGTGAAGTGCAACCTTATGGTGGAGTAAATTAACACACAGCAAAAGGGGTGAATGTTCTGATGGAAGGGAACCAAACCCAAGCCCAATTTGATGACTGGATTTAGCAAATGCAAGAACGTATGAAATTAATTAACTGAGGAAACAACCCTCAGGAAAGCGGTCAGGCAAACAGAGTAGCCTTTATAAGGTAATCCAAAATGACTAGATACAGCCTGATGGGTGGTCAACTACAGTTTAAAGCAATGAGGAAATGAATGACATGAACGGAGTAAAAAATGAAATAATGGTATGAACATTTCCAAGGTCTTAGCATAAGTGTGAGACAATAGGGGAAAAATTTATTGGGGTGTAATGGCTGAGACATGAGGGAGTGAAGTCAGAAGCACTGCAAATATGAAGGTGTAGTTAATGAAGGGTAAGGGACTAGTCCATTTGCAAACTATACAGTTAAGGTGGCTTGACTAGCTTTAGTGCAAACTAGCAAGAGCATGTGACCGGAAATGGGAACCCAAGGGTTATTGATACCCAGGGTGAAAAGGCGGAGCCCAGATGGATGGTCAACCAAGGTAGAGTTGACTGCAAGGTTTGCAAGTGGCTGCTGAGTCAGTTGCCAAGAATGGAAGGTTGTTATGCAAGCCAGAGTTGATAAGCCAAAGGCACCATTGATGTTGTGCTTCTAGTTTGTCACGCTTATAGACTGAGGTAGATGGTACTGAGGAAAAAGGGTATGTCAAAGTGGGAGGAAAATAATCCTTAAGCTTGAAGCGTGACAGTTGCCCGTGTATAAAGACGCAAGCTCCTGCAAGCGTTCAGACAATTTTCCCATTGATTCCAAAGTTGTTACAAATACTGTATACCCATTAACATTACATCTTTTCTTTTAAATAGATTTATACTTAATTATGTTGTCATTTTCATTCTGCCGTTGCAATAACTGCATTCAACAAAACAAGCAATGCATCCCTAGTACAGCCATGCGAGGCATCCAAGACAAGTGCAAACAATGCCATTTGTGCAAGGTTGATTGCACATTCCCTATAAGTAGCAAGCCGGTTGTAGATGTCCCAGCAGCATCTGGAAGGGAGGTAAAAAGTCAAAGTTCTGCGCCGCAAGTCAACTATCATATACCTCCAGTTCCAGAGATCAAGTTTTAGGTATTTGAAACCCTGGTAAGTTGAGGCTTAGAGGCTAGCAATAAGTAAAAAAATAAAGAAAGAGAAATGGAACTAATATAATCTTTTTTGCTGTAGTACTGCCACAATTTTGACAATATACCACCAATACACCTCTGCCGCCACCACCATATACTGGGTCAATTGGTTTGGAAGTGCAAAGTGAAGTGCAAGCCAAGGAAACGCAGACAATCAAAGAGGCAAGGGAACAGGGAATGGCTGAAGGAGAGGTGGAACCGGAGCAAAGAGAGGAAAATGAAGAGGAAGGAAATGGGGTAGAAGGAAGGAGTGGAAGAGAACGGGAGGTGGAGGAAAGGGATGGAACAGAAATAGATGAGGGGAACTGAGTGCAAGTCAAAGGGCCAATTGAAACCAATGCAAGGCAATTGACTGGCAATGTTGGAGAAGGTTCTTCAAGGGGCCAAAGGAAGAGAGCTCACAAGGAACTCATTGAGGAATGTGGATGGAATACTCAACCAAAGAGAGTTTGGACTGCAAAGTGCAAGGAAATCTTTGAGAGACATCTGGTGATGCAAGTGGTTATCTTGCAAAGGTTTTCTTCCTTGGTGGATGACAAAGATTTGGAAGAGTTTAGGTTGATGGTAGAAGAATTGAATGAGAATTGGGAGGAAGTGGAGAGAGAAGTAAAGGATAGTTTGTAGAAATGTATTTTGTAATTATATATATTATTTTGTTATTTTATCATTATTATTATTATTATTATTTAAGGAAAATAGGATTCTGATTTTGAAAAATGTGAAGAGATAAAAATTGTGAAAAGAAAAGGGGATGGTTCTGAGAAAGGGAAAGGAAATGAAATAAGGAAATGGGATGAAATTAATGGGAAGGAATGGGATGAGATTGTGGACTGGAATGGAAGAAATGGAATGGAATGGGAGTTATGATTGGCAAGGTTTGCAAGGGTAACTTGCATGGAAGTCTCAAACCAAATTGGGAGAGTTTCAAAGGTGATGGGCTGGTTCCCATGAGGGGTGATCTTTGTTGCACTGGAAGCCAGTCCATTTGACAAGGTATTGAAGCTTTCCTTTGCATAACCTGGAATCCAGGATACGGCTTACTTCCCACTCTAACTGATTGTGGAATCTGTCCGTTTCAGGGGGGGGGATGAGTCTTTCCTGGGTATAGGACTTGAGCTTGCTCTAGGAGAGACATGTGAAAGACCAGGTGGATACCTTTCCATTTTGCAGGTAAGGTGAGTTTAAAGGCGTTAGGGGAGACAATTGATTCAACTTTGAAGGGGCCAAGCTTTCTTTCAGAGAGTTTACAATTTGGGCAAGTACTGAAAATATTGGGAGCATCAAGCCACACCTGATCTCCTACTGCAAAGGTTGGGTCCAAAGTGCAATGTTGATCTGCTTGTTCCTTGTAGCGCTGGTTTGCTGCTTTGAGGTTGGTTCAAAGTTGCGTTTGAAGGGATTGGATGTGGTTAAGGTAATTGGTAGCAGGTTGAGAAGGTGCTATGTGAAGGGAAGAGAAGGTTGGATTTCTACCATAAAGAGTCTGGAAGGGCAACTGTTTGGTGGAGGAATGAGTGGAGTTGTTGTAGTCAAATTTGGCTAATGGGAGCCATTGCAACCAGTTGTCCTGATGGTAGGAGATGTACATTTGGAGATACTGTTTGAGGATCTGATTAACTTGCTTGGTTTTCCCATCCTTTTCTGGGTGGTAAGAAGTTGATAGATTGCAAGTGATCATCAAATGTTGACACAGTAAGGTCCAGAAGCTAGAGACAAACAAAGATCCACAATCACTAATTATGTTATCAGGGAGATCATGCTTTGAGAATACATATTCTATAAATAAATTAGCTAAGTCTTCAGAAGAGGCCATCACATTACTGCAAAGCAATAAAGCCATCTTTGAGAAGCAATCTACTACTACTAAAATAGCATCATATCCACTAGAAATAGGTAATTGAAAAATGAAATTCATAGAAAGAGAGTGCCAAGGAATTGGCAGAATTGGAAATGGCTGGAGCAGCTCATACTTCCAGTGTTTTGAGGACTTGTTCCAATTGCAATCATAGCACGTGTTAACATAGTCTTTTACTTCATTGGTAATACCAGTACAATAGAAGTCTTATGCAATCAATTGGTAGGTTTTATCCTGCCCATAATGACTGGAAAGCGGAGAATCATGCCTTGAATCAAAGATATCTAACTTAATGCAAGGATTATCTGGTACTACTATACAATTTTTATAAACTAAATAATCATTTTCTTCAATACTATAATCACTATCTAATAAGTTCAATTTCTTGCAAAGTTTGCTACACTTGAGGTTTTTGAGTTGAGCTTGTCATAGTTTGGAAGCCTGATCTCATAGGTGATTGATGATTGAACTGAGTTTGGCAGACTGGGTTGAGAAAAGTGTCCTAATGTTTTCAGGGTTGTTGTCAGCAAAGGTGCTCCCCCCTCCTGGGTAAATGTTGTCCTGATGTGACAAAGAATCAGGGACTACCGCCTGTTTCCCAGGATGGTACATGATTGTAAATTTTAACTTGGAGAGATATTTGGCGCAAGGTGCCTGTCTGTGTGTAAGGACTTCTGAGATCATGAAATATTTCAAAGAATTGTGATCAGTTAAGACCTCAAAAGGTTCCATAAGAATCAAAAGGTATGAACACCATTTTTTTCAAGAAAAAAACAATTGCAAGAAGTTCCTTGTCATGGATCCCGTAATTCAGCTCTGCAGCAAGCAATTTGTGAGAGTCAAAAGCCACAGGATAAAAAAGAGAAGAAGAGGAGGAGAACTGCAAGATCACTCCTGCAATTTCATAGTCACTTGCATCTGTTTCTACAATAGTGCAAGCTAGCTCATTAAAGTGAGTGAGTATTGGAGCAGTTGTAAATGCTTATTTCAGAGATTTGAACTCCAAAGCAGCTTGTTCTGTGAAAACAAAATGAGTGTCTTTTTGAAGAAGGTTAGTAAGGTTCACGGTTTTCTTGGCATAATGCTCAATAAACCTTCTGTAAAAATTACTGAAACCAAGGAAAACTTGATAGGATTTAACAGAGGAAGGTGGGGGCCAGTCCAATATGCGCTGGCTCTTTGCTGGATCCATCAATATTCCTTGCTGCAAGACTATGAAACCTAAAAATTGAAGAGAAGGAGTATGAAATTTGCACTTAGAGGCTTTTGAGAACAGGTCATTCTTGCAAATTTGCTGCAGCACCTCTTGCACAATGTGATCCTCAAGAGTTTTCCAGTAGACTAGTATATTGTCAAGATACACCACAAGATATTTCTCTAAAAGGTCAGAAAAAATGTCATTGACAAAATGTTGAAAAGTGGAAGGAGCATTGCAGAGGCCAAAGGGCATGACGGTATACTCATAACTGCCAAACCGTGTTCTCATTGAGCTCAAATACTCATGACCTTTTGCAATGCAAACTAGGTTATAGGCGCCTCAAAGGTCTAACTTTGAGAAATAAGCAGCTCCATGGAACAGAGTGAGGAGGTGCAACATAGGCAGTACTGGGTAGGCATTTTTCCGGGTTACCTGGTTCAGTTTCCTATAGTCAACACAAACGCAAAGTCCAACATCTTTCTTTGGAAAAAATAAGACAGGTGAACCGGTGTTCAAATTGCTTGGTCAAAGAAATCCTTTCAATAAATTTTCCACAATTTATTCTTGAAGCACGGTTGATTCCTGCTTTGAGAGAGAGTAGACTGGTCTGGGTGCCAGTGGTGGGCCATTAAGTTTGATCTTATGATTGCAAGAACGGAATGGAGGAAGTTTATCTGCCTTTACAGCCAAAAAGACGTTAGCAAAGTCATGATAAACCAAAGGTAAAGACTCTAAAATGATTTCTAAATCTTCAATCTTGACATCCTTGAGCACAGGGCTTGAAGTGCTTGCATGATGCAAGAGGATTAGGGAGCTCAAATACACCGTTTGGTTGGTGCCTGTTTCTCTTTGAAGAAAAAATGAAGAGGTAAGTTGGAAAAATAAGAAATAACTCCTAAATCTGAAGAGGGAACTTGGGAATGAAGGTCAGGATATTGCAAATCTCCTGACGGAAAAGTTACATCCAACTCAATGACAGTGTCAGGTAGGCTGTTTAATTCCTGTTTGATGGAAGGGTTAGTTTTCCGGGGTTGCAAGGTTCAAAGGTTAATTACTCCTTCTTGCCAATTCACATCCAGATTCCAGTGGACTAGGAAATCATGGCCTAGAATGGTATCACCATTCCAGGAGTATCCAAGACAAATAAATCCCATTCAAAGCTGGGGAAATTATAAAATGCAAAGGTCCATTTTGCCTTTTGGTAAACCCAATGAGATGGCTTGGTTGCACTACTTACTAAATAGATAGGGAACCTATATATCTTGGAAAGCGTAAGGTTTTTGGAAGTGGCAAAAGATTCAATTATAAAAGAAACATTAGCACCAGAATCAAGTAAAACTCAATAAGGAGAATTGTTGGAATGAAAAAGCAAAAATCTTGAGCTTGGAGCACCTAGTGACTTGCAAGTGCAAAGATTGACTTGCTGTAATTTAGGTAATGTGTAGCCTTCCTTGCAAGTTTCAGGAAAACTAAAAGCTAATTTTTTGACTTTTTAGCGGCTTCACACAACTATTGACATCATGTTTACCTCTAAAATACATACATAACCCATTCTTTTCCCTCCTTAACCGTTCCTCATTCCTGAGGATCCCAGTTTCTTTATCCAGGAACTTTGGAGTTTTGGTGATGGGCTTTCCTTTTGGGTTGGAGTGCAAGGTTGGATTTGGTCTGGATTTCTTTGGATTCTTTGAAGATTGTTTCAAGGATTTTTCTGTCTTTGGAGCCAAAGTTGATGGTCCATGGTTGTTTTTTCAAGAGCAGTTCTTGTTGTGATAACCATTATCAAGCTCAATCACCTGGTCAATTAACAGCTGAAGGGAGGTTGTCTTATGTCCCCCAGCTACAAGTTGTTTGATTAGGCATGCCGGTAAACCTTTTCAAAAATGAAATAGAAGGGCTGCCTTGTTCCATTGGATGCAAGACTGCAGAGTTTGAAAATTGGAAATATAAACAGAGGCTCTACTATTTTCCTTCATGACTAGATTATTGAGTTTCTATTCAGTGTTTCAAACTTCATTAGGGTTGCCAAACAGGGTGAAAAAATGTTGTTTGAACTTGTCCCAATTGTTGAGAATACAAGTGGGGCTAGTGTTATCTAATAGTTTGAGGTAGGGTTCAAACCACTGCAAGGCTCTTCCACCAAGGAAGGAAGATGCATACATAAATCTAGGTCTATCAGTAGGGAAATTGTGAGGATCATTTGAGAAGATGATTTTGCAGGACTGTAGGTAGGATCTAAGCTTATGAGGTTTTTCCCCAGTAAAATGATCAGGCTGCTTCATTCCCAGGGTGCAAAAACTAGGACCACTCAGACCAGAACGCAAGGCAGTTTGGTTAAGCGCCTGGATCAGAGTTGTGAGTAAGGTCAAAGCGCCGGGTTTTGGAGCATTAGTGCAAGCCTGCAATCTACCACAAGTCAAGGTTTCATTGGAAGAGTCTTTGATTTCTTCAAGAGGGTCCACTTCTTCCCAAGAGGGAGAAAGGGGATCATCAAGAGGTTCAACCACAGGGGATTTAGAAGAAGGGACAGGATCTAAAGGTTGTCTGGCCCAAGAAATGCTGGATCTCCCTACCCAATGGATATCATCATTGTAAGGGGTGAGGGAAGCATTCCCGGTTGAGTGAGTATGTGACATTGGAAAAAGAAATCTATTATAGGTTGTCAAGCTACAATAGATGATTTGAGTTAGTTAATTTAATGTCAAACAACCACCCCATGTACTATAGGGCAATCTTAGATGATTGTGAGCGCAAAAGGAAAGCTGAGTGCAAGGGCAAGTGCAAGGTAGCAAGGGATAACTGCAAAGTGCAAACTTATGGTGGAGTAACTTAACACACAGCAAGAGGGATGAATGTTCCAATCAAAGGGAACCAAAACCAAGCCCAATGTGATGACTGGATTCAGCAAATGCAAGAATGTATGAAATTAACTAACTGAGGAAACAACCCTCAGGAAAGGGGAGTAGCCTTTATAAGGTAATCCAAAACAACTAGATAAAACCTGATGGGAGGTCAACTACATTTTTGAGCAATGAGGCAATGAATGACATGAATGGAGTAAAAAATGAAATAAAGGTATGAACGTTTCCAAGGTCTTAGTGTAAGTGCAAGACAATAGGGGACAAATGTATTGGGGTGTAATGGCTGAGACATGAGGTAGTGACATCAGAAGCAATGCAAATATGAAGGCGTAGTTTATGCAGGGTAAGGGACTAGTCCATTTGCAAACTATACAGTTAAGGTGGCTTGACTAGTGTGAGTGCAAACTAGCAATAGCATGTGACTGGAAATGGGAACCCAAGGGTTATTGATACCCAGGGTGAAAAGGCAGAGCCCGGATGGATGGTTGACTGAGGTAGAGTTGACTGCAAGGTTTACAAGTGGCTGCTGAGTCAGTCGCCAAGAATGGAAGGTTGTTATCCAAGCCAGAGTTGATAATTGGAAGGCACCATTGATCATGTTGTGCTTCTAGTTTTTCATGCTTATGGACTGAGGTAGATGGTACTGAGAAAAAAGGGTATGTCAAAGTGGGAGGACAATAATCCTTAAGCTCAAAGCATGAAAGTATGGAAGTTAAATCAAACTGCCCCTCCCTAGTCAAATCAGTTAACGGCTAAGAAAGATAAAAAAATTGGTGAATAAAACACCTGTAGAAGTTTTTAAAACACAAAAAATGGCAAAGACCTTGAAGGATTTCTGGAAGAGGTTATTCATTGATAGTTTTGAGCTTAGTTGGATCCATTTTCATTCATTTCCTGTGGATTATGAATCCTAAAAAATTTACTGTGGATTGAAAAAACTTTCATTTCTCTAGAGAGGCTGAAAGACAATATTTTTGGAGCTTACCCAAAAATCAATGTAATTCTATTATGTGTTTCTCTCTAGTTTTCAAAAATGTCAGCATGTCATCAATGTATAAAAAAAAAAGACATCAAGAAGTTCCCTCAGGAAATTCTGGATGAATCCTTGAAAGATTTCAGGAGCATTTTCCAAACCAAAAGGCATAACCTTATACTCAAATAAACCCCATGGTGCACAAAAATGGGTCTCCCACTCATGTCCTGGCTCTACTTGCAGAAGAATGAAGGCAGACTTTAAACCTACATTAAAAAGACATGTACAACCAAATAGGTTTTTAATTAGGTGAGAGATGACCAGGATGGGGCAAGAATTGCTGATATTCAAATGGTTTAACATTCTCTAGTAAATGCAAGTGCAATCTGCCTTACCCTTTGATTTTACAAAACAAATTGGTGCCCTGGCTGGAGAGGAAGATTTGACAATTAATTTCTTTTCCATGTTTTCCTCAACATAATTTTGTAATTGCTTGGTTTCAGACTGGCTCAAGGGGTACATAATAAAAAATGAGAGGGGGTTCTGAAAGGCTTTAGATTGATATGGGAATTGAACTCTGCTCTATGAGTGGGTAGGTTCTTTAAAGCAGGTTGAGTAAAAATTTCCTGATATTCCAGTGTTTCTGTTGGGAAATTAAAGGTATTAATTTTTGAGGATTCAAGCTGGGCTGGCAATAATAAACACTCAGGAGTTCCTCCCATAAAAATTCTATTTTCATTGAGCCAGGGCATCCCTAGTATAATATTAGTGGAAGACAAAAATAGGGTGCATAGTGTGACAGGGAAACATTGATTATTAGAATGGGTTCCTGGTAGTTCAATAAAATCATTCCAAAAAAATTGAATGTTTCCATAATATGAGAGTGAACCATCAAATCCCCTACACTGGGTGTGACGAGAGACCACAGAAAACTGAAGTCCTATCTTGGAGGCAAAAGCACAATCAATAAAAGAGGAAGACACACCCATATCAAACAGGACCATAAAATCAATGGAGGAGCATGGGGTAATCACAAGGGAGCCCTGAGAAATGGGACAAGCAGTTGGTAAATGAATGGTCTGCCTACCAGAAATCTTGTGTTCAAAGTGAACTTCTTTGACAGCATGATGGAAAAAAAGATTGGCTAGAGTCAGAGGGGATCTCTTGTTGAATCCCTGCTTAATATGGCTTACAGGGGGGTCAATGGTAATTTTGGACAGGGAGACTTTACTTTTTGATTGCAGCTTGTAGAACAAAAAAATCCTTCCTTTCATTTCACAATGCTTCTCCTTAGGAAGTGGGAACATGCCCACTCAAAAGTGACCCTTGTCATAACTATTCCCACAGAAATGGCAGATTTGATTGCTTCTACAAGCCTTCTGATATTCCAAAGAATCAAATGGGCACTCAGTAGTAATTCCATCCAAGTCCATTGGGGTTGGCCCAAAATTTATTTGGACTGGGGGGCTACAAGCTTGATTATTTTGTTGGTTATGGGTTTGAGAGTATGGAGTTGACTGGTTGATAAGGGAAATTTTTTCCTGAGCCTCAGAAGCTTATAATGCCAGGGCCTGCTTGTCTTGGAGACAAACAGAAGTTTTCCAATTTCCTCAAATTCCAGCTATCTCAAATATTTCTGGGTGTAAAGCTTGTTTGTAAATATTGCATTGTGAGTCTTCAGACAGGTTCATAGCATAAACCAACAAATTGAAGAGTGTGTTGAATTATTTGATAGTTTTATTTCCTTGTTTATAACTGTATAAATGCTTCTTGGTATCTTCCAATTTGTGCTTATTACAAAATACTTCCTCAAGGTGAGCTAGAAAGGAGTGTGAAGAATTGAGAATATCTAAAACATACCAGTCTTCATCTGAGGCTAAATCAGAGCTTGGACCCTTGGATCTGGTTTTCTCTCATAAGTTTTCCATCCACCAATTGTGCAATGGACAGGGATTGCCTAGATTTCTGCCTTGGTTGCAAAAATGGTGTACTATCCCCAGCTGATCTTGGAACTTTCTGATTGGAATGAGTGATTGTTCTCAAGCAATTTTTTTTGTATTGGGTAGACAAATTGTCTAGTCTCCTTAGTAAAATTTCCAGAGAATTTTACATAAGGGATTTCTGGAACATCATGGATGGAGGATTGGATATTGCTGTTGGTGAGGTTGGCTAATTGGGAACCAAGAAGCTGGGAAGACAGGTTGTGTTGGTTAAGGGAGTGGTAGATTTTATTGATTTATTCTTCCATCAATGCCTTGAAATGGGTGATTTCTGCTTGCAAATTCCTTAGATTAAGGACATCCTTGATGCCCTCCATAATATCCTCCAGAGTTACCTTTAATGAGCCTATTTCTACAGAGAGGTTATTGACTCCCCCTTCACTAGTGGGGCCCAAATTTAGGGAGGCTAGTTGCTGCAAGAGATCATTGACAGTGTTTTTGAGGATGCTCTGAGGGTTGGGGAAGCAAATGGTGAGAAAAGAGAGAGGAGTCAAAGGCTCCAATTTCCTGGACATCTTTGATGTAAAAAATTTCTATAAATGATATATAAGATGGGATTATAATTGTGAGAGCCCAACATACAGGATTGGGGGGACTATGAATTGGAAATTCCAGATAGTTCCCAATAGTGTATTAATATCATAAAGGGTGGAGAATTACATTTAAAGGAATGGAAAATACAAAAATAACCCCATGAAGAAGAGAAAAGGGACAAGCCATGAGTATCAATAACTTATTTAAGCTAATTACAAAGGATACCGTAGTGTGGTATTCTAACCCGGCCATCGAGTGTAAAGGAGGAAGCGGTTCCTAGTTTAAATCCTAGCCCTCATAGTTTGTTCTTTGTTCCTAATCTGTGTCTCTCCTAATGGTCATCAAGGCCGTCGTGCTAACGAAATAACCTCTATGACGCGTGAACGGGTACCATTCTAATTTTATCCAGTCCGGTTTGTTACAGCTACAGTGCTTACCAAACACCCAGAATCTGTAACTGTAACTGTAACTGTAACTGTTACCCCCTGTAAATCCCTTTAACTTCCATTGGGTGGGGCAGGCGGAGTTAGAGTGGATACCCCGGGCAGCCGAACGCACCCTAAAATGTAGGAGCAGTACAGCGTTTTCGATCATGTGTGATATTCTCTGTGACAGGTCTCAGCCTAGTTTGATTCTACCCTAACCATTCTCCCTTTCGTTCGACAAGCGGCCAGTTCACCACTCAGAACACCTTTGGACACCGGGGCGCAACCAAGTGCATAATCGAAACAGCCGGAGTGCTAGCTAGTTTTATTTATTGACAGGCCACCCGATGGGGGTCTCATCTCAACCCAACCCCGGCACGCCGCGATGGCCCGCCAGTCAATATGCGTACATACATCATACATTTGGCGCCGCCGACCTGGCTCTTGAGTTCGGGGCCGTGCTGATAGAACCCTCGTTGATATTTACATCTCGTTGATATTTACATCCTCGGAGGCTTGAAGACGTTTCTGTCCCATCTTTTTTGTCCTGCTTTACTTCCGTTTCCCATTCTTCCGCCAAGGAATGCTGTCCGATTCGCAAACCTCGGAGAGAGTTTCGAGGGACCTGTGCAGTTTGGCTCCATCGAGTACTGATGACTACCCTACCAGATTGATCAAAGCTTCCATCTCTCACGGCATCCTCAAGTTTGGTACCTTCCAGTTAAAATCCGGCCGAACGTCACCCTACTTCTTCAACTCGGGCCTCTTCCACACCGGTTTCCTTTTGAATCTTCTCGGTTCATCGTATGCCTCCAGGATCTCCCAACTCGGAGAAAAACTCGAATTTGACGTCATCTTCGGACCGGCGTACAAAGGCATCCCGATCGCTTCCATCACTGCGACCGAATTGACTAGGCTCGATCCGGCTAAGTACCATTCGGTGGGATTCAGTTACCATCGAAAGGAAGCCAAATCTCATGGTGAAGGTGGTACGATCATCGGCAGTCCCCTGAATGGTAAACGAGTTCTGATCGTCGATGATGTCATCACGGCCGGTACTGCGATTCGAGAATCGATCGAGGTGATCCGAAGTGCGGGCGGTCGATTCGTCGGTGTCGTCGTCGCCCTCGATCGTCAAGAACGGATGAATGATTCGGACTTGAGTCCGATCGAAGCTGTCGAGAGGGAGTTTGGAGTCAAGGTTTATTCTCTCATCAAACTCACTCAAATCATCGATGTGCTCAAGTCAATCGATGGTTTTCAGCATCAAGTCACCGAAATGGAAAATTATCGCCTCGAGTGGGGTATCAGAAATCAGGAATTCATACTATACTCTCTTAATCCTGTCCGAAATCCTATGCCCTCATCTTTTGCTCTTACCTTATCGTGACACTTGAAGGAGCCCGGTTCTATCCTCAGCTTAAGGTTTTGCAGATGACATGTCAGAACACAAGTATGTCACATACCTTTGTAGATAGACTATAAACCTGCCCCAACACCAATCCCACTTTTCCCTTGTCAGCCAGTGACTATGTCGGAGCTAGTTGCCAAAGTACCAAGAAAAGAAATAAATAACAAAAATAACTGCGAAGAAAAGAAATAAATAACTAAAATAACATAAACCAACAGAAGCACTAACAAGGAGTAAGAATATCTAAAATATTATTTGAAATCTGGATTCTTCAGCTAACTTTAGGTAGGATCAGTTGTTAAGTATTCTCTGTCTGATGTCTCAGCTGCCACGTGTCCTTAGCTCTGGGGTGTGAACACTTCAAGACAAGAATCCTTCTCCACTCTACATTAGAAACAACCTGACCGCTAACAGCCTCAACCAGTTGGAAGGTGGCAACTTGTCTTCTCTTCTTTGTTTTATTTTTCCTTTTTATTTGTTATCTCTTGTTGACTGTCTCCATTTTTCTCTTCTTCTCTACTCTACATATTGCTCAACCTCAACCAACGTCTCCTCCATCCTCTCTGCCACCTGTGTTGATTCAGTCTTGCTCATCAATCTCTGCCTGGTAGATGATTCATGCTCATTCCAATTCACTGCCTGTGAACCTGACATGCAACTCTCAAATCAGTTTTCTTTGTTCTCTTTCCTGCTGCTTCTTGTCTATTCTATAACCCTGAAATCCCTGTTCTGTCTTGTCTTGACAATCTCACCTTACCTTATCTGTGGTAGTTGTTGGTTTCCTTCTCTTTCTTCTCTCTTCTCTCTTGATTCTTTTATTCTGTTTCTGATCTCAAAATCCAGTCTGTTGGTTTTAGTCCTAAATGCAAAATCTAAAATCTTATCATGGTTAAAAGACAAAAAGGATACCACTACTCACTTGGGAATATGAACAAACCAACAGGAGCAGCAGGTTATTTTCATCAAGTTGCACTCAAGGCCACTGTTGACATCATACCCCCACTCAATGAAGAAAACTACTCTATCTGGTACAACAAGATGCTAATGCTCTTTGACCTCAAAGACATCAAAGATGCCATTAATAGGAACTTGGGACAGCTATCCACAAAGCAAGACAGGGAAATCAGAGTGGTCATTCTCTCAAAAGTAGATAGCACAACACATGCCAGCATGGTCAATTCCTCAAATATAACCTCTTCAAAACTATTCTGGGCCAAGATAAATTGACAATTTGCTTCTTCTGAGAAAGCTAACAGAGCAAGGGTCTTGAACCACTTCCTCCACACCAGTTTTAAAAAACATGCCTTTGAAGGCTTTTTAATGGACACAAGGAAAGCTCTCACCAGGATGACTGATGTTGGAATAGAATTTCCCAACAACATCCTTGCATATCTGGTACTCTTCAAATTTCCCCCTCTTTTTGAGAACCTCAAGCAAAAAATCATGCATGTTAAGAAATTCCTAATGGTTGAAATTTTCTTCAACCCTTTGATCCAGTATAAGAACAAATGCAAGGTTCAGCTGAAGGTGACCAAATCTACCACCAATGTCTCCCTTGTGGCAACAAAAATAAAAGCAGAGAGTGATGATAAGAAGGTAAAGATGCAATGCAGGGAAGTCTATCACAAACCAAATGCTCCTTATTCCAAATCTTTGTGTTTTCACCTAAACCCTCAAATAGCCCACAGCTGGTGGATCAAACAGCAAAATGAGTGGAAAAATAAAATTAAAAAACAATCCACCATCAATTATAATGCTCTTCTAATGCTCTGGATCAATGCAGATAATAATCCAAACCTACTGCAAGACTCTGGCGCCAACATCCACATTTTCAATGACTTAAAGTAATTCTCAACCATTGAAATCAAGGAGGAGCAAGAGGAAGTTAAAAAGGGAAAACTCAAAGCTAACCTGAAAATCCATGGGACTGGCATGGTAAGACTAAAATGGAAAGACTCTTTCATTACCCTTGAAGACTGCATGTATATTCCAAACATAGTTGTCAACCTGATCTGTCCCAGGCTCCTCTCAAAGAAGGGATGCAGCCTTACTCAAAATCAAGACAAGTTTGCTTTCACAAGAAACAATTTTTGGACAGTTCTGAAAGGATTGGTCCAAGATAACCTGTTTGTAATGGAGAAGCCTCTGACAAAAGGTAAAAAAAATACAGTCAACCATGTCAACCAATTCTTGCTCACCTTGTCAAATGGAACCCAATCCCTGGCTGATATTCATAAAATGTATGGTCACACATCTATCTCTACCCTCAAACCCATTCTAAAGGATCTTTTCTCCAGGGGAAAATTGAAAAACTTTCAGTGCAACAGTTTTGTCAAAAGCAAAATTACCCAATCCCCCTTTTTGGCTGTGTCAACTCTGTCAAAAAAACTGCTAGAACAAATTCACCTTGACCTGATTGGTCCAATTACTCCCCAGTCAAAAGCAAGTCATCACTATTTGCCCACTCTGGTTGAAAATTAAACTGGCTATCTTGCAGCATTTCCCTTGGAATCTAAGGATGAAATCCCTGAAATAATTATTAACATACTTGAGGTTGAATACAAGAGAATCAATTATTATCCCTCCATAATATTCTTGGACAAAGGCACTGAATTCACTAACTCAACTCTCAGAGATTTTGCTAAATCCAAAAACATCAAGTTTCAGCCTCCCGGATGCCAAGACCCTTGCTATCATTTAGCTACCAGAGGTGATAGAATAAATAATAAATATATTATTTAATAAATGCAGCAAAAATCCATAAAATATTTGGATAAAGCTTATTGCAAGGTTAATTGGTTTGGTTATGGTTTATTGTTATAAATCAGTATAGATAAATTGATTATTAAATATTTTTATAGAGGGGCCACAATTATATTGGGGATCTTTAACACCTCTCTTCAGGTAATTCAGTATGAAAATACGTGGGCCTGGTTACTTTGGGCCCTTTAGTTTAAAGGATATTTTGCCCAAAGATAATATGTATATAAAATACACAGTGGAGTGGCAGGGCTTTGAAACCAAGCTGACACAACAGAGAAAGGATAATAAGACTCACCGGTATATTATTAAATCCTTTGGGTATCTGATTGGGACATGCACTGATGGGTTAAACCTGTATACTGGGGTTATAAGGTTGTTCAGCAGTTTAAATTGATAAAAAGAGGGTTGAGGATGGATATTATTAATCAGACTAAGCCATAAATCACTTTCTTATCTCTTATAAGTATTTGATTACCTTGGCACGGTTTCTGGATATAAATATAACTGGGTCTCTGGGTATCAACATCCTCTATAGAGCTCTTTATTTATAGTTTTTGGAGTCCCAATATTGTCCTTCTGAGGGGTACAGGGACTCAAAGGGACAAAGACTGAGGCTAACAGGGTAACCAGTGGTAGCCTGTCACGTTTTCTTGGTGCTGTAACACGGGTAGCATCTAATTCCACAGGGTATGGGAATTATTCTACTTTATAATTGATTTTTGGACGTGTGAATAACACTAATCTGTCCTTTTTATTTACTATGTAATTAATTATCCTTAGTAAATGTTCCAAGTAAGTTAATAATTATTTTAATAGACATTCTTACAGATATTCTGATGTCAGGTGGGTTCTAATTATGTATTAAATATTTGGAGTAAAGTCATGATATTGATTTTACTCCTTATTTTTGAAATTCAGTTGATTTACTAAAATAATTACTTAAAAATGTAAGTCATGGGTATTCATGTAATATTTTTACATCATAAGTTTTCTTAGTATGTCACGAAAATGTTGACATCTAGAAATTCTCATAAAAGTATATTAAAATATTTTAATATATTTTTAGAAGTAGTCATTATCCTATTTTTGACATCTTTGGTACTTTGAATTATATTTAATAAAAAATATGTATAAAGGTTATTTAAGTATTTTTATATATTCTTATGTACTTTCAGACTATCTACTATCCACGGGAAAATTCATTACATATGTAGAATGTTCCTATGTAGGTTGTAGCATGTTTATGCAGTACTTAAGTTTCTCAGGCCGCGTGTCACTTTGTCAACCCGTAGTCCCGCGGCTGCATACTTTTCAGAGGCCCAGGGCTGCGTACACATCTTTGACAGAGTGACAGAGCTGTAGCTCAGCCACGCGCGGGTGCATTGGCTGCTGCAGCTGCGTGTGGGAATTGGGACAGAACACATTTCAATCTGTAACTCCTGAAATATACACAAAACCTCAATTCTGACTTAATTTTAGGTGTGAAACCTATACGTGAAAATACATATGAAATATTTAATTGGCCAAAAAGTTCAATAGTGGTGCCGTGGTATTTTTGTCTTTCTTTCCTTAATTATTTAAAAATATAAGGAGTTGGATTTCAAGGGTGGGGTCAGTGAGTGAGCCTACCTAATTTTGGGTGGAAAATCCATTTTTGCAATAATATTTATGGTTTTCCTACTCCTTCTTAAGTTAATTTTATTATTATTGTTATCATGTTATTTCTGTTACTTTTGCAGCTTGCTCTGCAATAGTAGCAAGCTGACATCAAGCTTCTAACCTCTGAGCCTTATCACTCCCAACACAAAGTTTGCACAGAAAGATAAAATTGAACAATAGTGGAGTCAGCTTGGGCCACTTTTTCCTCTTCTCAATTACCAAAGAACTAATGGCATGTTGTCACAAGGAGCTTCTGCTTCATGCTCAATCAATACCTAGGGAAGGTAATCACCATCCCCCCTGGGAGCTTATGTTTGGTAAGAAGCTTCCCGCTAACAATGTAAGACCTGTAGGTTCTCCTCTGGTCTATCTTGTGAATTGTGGTAAAAAAGAACGGAGGTTCAACAAGAGGGGATGCCCACTCTTATCTTGTTCTTAACTCATTAGGGTCTATTATTGAAACAAAGCATGTGAAGTTCATCAAGAATCACCCAAAAAAATTTCCACTTCTTGAATTGTCCAGAATGGACATCTTTTTTCAAGTCCCGCTAGACTCTAACAAATCAGACTTCTCAACCATTTATAAAAGATTTGTGGCTAGAGACCATGGAACCAACTACTCTGAATCAGATTCAAATCAAGAAGACCCCATCTCCCTAGACTCCAAATCTCAAGACTATTTCCAATCTGATCATCCTCAAATTCCATCTCTGGAGCCAATTTTTCAAGAAGTCAGCCAACAACCAAGGTGTGAGACTCAAAAGCCTCAATGGTATGGCTTCCATAACTACTAAAAACCCCCTTCTTATAACACTGCTTGGAACTGCCCAGAATGGCCCAAGTGGGAGACGGCCTCTGAAGAAGAATTAGAATCAATCAAACTTCAAGAAGTATGGGAAGAATATTGTGGAACACCCAAGAATATTCTAAACACCACATGGGTGTTCAAAGTAAAGGAGAACTGCCATGGAGAACCTGTGAGATACAAGGCAAGGCTGTGTGTGCAAGGGTTCAATCAAGTACTGGGAGTCAATTATAAAAAGACATGGGCACCCACTGGGAAACTCAGCTTGCTATGCATTGCCCTTTTGTAAAGCCTGAAAGAAAAGATGGTCTTCACTCAGTTTGATGTAAAAGGGGCCTTCCTTCACGCCCCACTAGATGAAGATGTCATCATCAAAACTCCCAAAGGTTCACACAGAAAATAACCATATCTGAAATTGAAGAAATTGCTGTAAGGCCTCAAGAAATCTCCAAAAAATTGGTACCAAACTCTAACTGCCTGGATCAAATCACAAGGTTTCCCCAAATCTACTAGTGATCCCTTCCTATATCTCAACCCCAATATGGAGGAAGTCTTGTAATTCCAAGTAGATGACCTGATCCATATTGGAAAGAGTGAAATCTTCAAATCCAGTTTCCTGACATGCTTCAAAAACTCTTCCTGTCACCAACCTGACACTATCCTTGGCATGCTAATGGAAATAGAAGGCAACAAGATTCTCTTAAGTCAACCAAACCATATTTATTTTGGCTTGAAAGAGATAGGCCTCTCTGACTGTACAAGTACTCACTTGCTGCTCACTAGAAACCTGAATCTCAAACCTGCCATGGACAAAGATCATGTTGAATTTACACAAAAAATATTAATTATCAATCAATTACTGGACTCCTCAACCATCTAGCTCAATATATAATTTTCCCAAAATTGTGTTTGCAGTCTCTAGCTTGGCAAGGTTCAATGCCAAGCCAGGCATGACTGACTTGAGAGAAGCCCGCAAAGTATGGAAATATTTCAAGACCACCAGAGACCTCAACCTTATACTCAGGTGCAATACAAGTGAAGAGATATTCTCTGGCTACAGCAACACAACTTGGGGAGACAACCCAACTTTCAGAAAGTTGCAGATTGGTTTTCATTATTTTTCACCACAGTAGTCCAATTGCCTGGAACTCCTCAAGGAAAAGAAACATCACATATTCCTCAACCAAGTTGGAACTCAATGCAATTCTTGATTGCTTTCTTGAACTAAATTGTATCACTCACCTGGTAAGCAAAATTTATCACTCATCAGAGGTCAAACAAACCATCTACATAGAAAACAAAGGGCTTGAAAACAAGATTAAAAAATTTGGATCTCACTCCAAATCTTGAAACATTGACATCAAAACCAAAGGGTTGAGGTAAGAGTTTAATGATTCTAAATTCAACCTCTCCTTTATCACAACTGACTCCATGGTGGCAGACTCCTTGACTAAGGCCTCATCCATCAACTCTCTCAATCTTCTACAGAAATCTGTCTTCACTCTTCTGGACCCTTAAATTCCATCACCTTGCCATCTCTCCAGTAAAAAGGGGTGTTAAGTATTCTCCGCCTGACGTCTCAGCTGCTGCGCTTCCTTAGCTCTGGGGTGTGAACACTTCAAGACAAGAATCCTTCCCCACTCTAAACTAGAAATATCCTGACCACTAACATCCTTGACCAGTTGGAAGGTGGCGACTTGTCTGTCTCCATTTTTCTCTTCTTCTCTACTCTACATATTGCTCAACCTCAACCAATGTCTCCTCCATCCTCTCTGCCACCTGTTTTGATTCAGTCTTGCACATCAATCTCTTCCTGGTGAGATGACTCATACTTATTCCAATTCAACGCCTGTGAACCTGACAATGCAACTCTTGAATCAGTTTTCTTTGTTCTCTTTCCTGCTGCTTCTTGTCTCTATTCTATGAACCTGACTTCACCATTCTGTCTGGTCTCAACAATCTTGCCTTACCTTATTTGCGGTAGCTTTTGGTTTCCTGCTCTTTCTTCTCTCTTCTATCTTGATTCTTTTATTCTGTTTCTGATCTCACAATACAGTCTTTTGGTTTTAGTCCTCAATGTGAAATCTGAAATCTTGTCACTTTTAATTCTAATTTTTCCATCTTTTTATTTTTTTGGGCACAATTTTTTGATTTTTTAGACTTTTTGATTGTTTTTTTTTTGATTTATTCATGGGGTCATGAAGGTGCATCCATGGACCTGGATTTGTGAAATTTTCACAATTTCTTTTTGATTTCTTTCTAATTTTTATTTTTTTAATTGTTTTAAGGGCAGTGTTAAATTCACAACCCTACACAACCTGTTCAAAAATCAAAATGGGTCACGTGGCACGCTTTGCAACCCATCTGAGGCGTGAATGGCCATTCACCACCTAGATGGGTTGCAAACCATGCCACGCAACCTGTTTTGAGTTGTGAATGGGTTGTGTAGGGTCAAAAATTTTAATTTATTTATTTTTAATTTACTGAGTTGTGAACCTCTGTTCACAACTCATATGGGTTGTGAAGGGCTTTTAATGCCTGTTTGCAATCCCTGGTTTGCAAATTTAACATTGCCATTTATATTTTAATGAAACTTTGCACCTGAGGAACCCTGATTATACAAGAAAGTCTTTATTATGAAGAAATTTATTGTGCTAATCAACAGGCACCTTGAATCAATACTCAAAAAATTGATTATTCCTACTTTTACCCTTGAACCAATCATTATTCAATATTATCCACAAAGGAAAACCTGCTTCAGAATATAATATAACAGTAAATTCCTTTTTAGGAATCCTGAGAATAAGCAGATTAGAATACAAGAATGATCTTTCCCCTCAGTCATTAACTTTTTTTGTTTCTTAATATATTTCAATCCAAAATAAAACAATATATCCTTTCCTTTTTGATATTTCCGAATTTATAAATAATTATCTTTGGGTAGCAGAGTCATTTACCCCTTTTTTCTAACACCTCCAGTAGCCAAAAGGGGGAAAGGCCCTTGGCTTCTAGGAGGCTGAATTTTTTGGAGATTTGAAACTTAATTCAATTATGATGAGTTTAAGCTGAAATTAAAATTGATCAAGGATAGATTTGAAAGAAATTTTGACTGGAATGATCAATTGGGTAGATTGAGGATGATATTTATTTCCTCCGCCTATTTGCAAAAAATAACCAAACGCGTTGTTACGTTTGAGCCCTGATATAATCATTCACAGATAATAAGAAGAGGTTAAAGTTGAAATTTAAGAGTCGTTAAGATTTATCAAATAAATTTTATTCAAACTCGCTTTTTCATAAGGGATGTCAAGGATATTTGGTCACTCCACCAACAAGTTTCAATGTTTTCTTGGTTATTGACTCGATGCACATTTTTCCTTGAAAGAGATGACAAATATTTTCTGCGAGCGTTCGATAGTATGATGATTTTAAACTAGTCGTTAGCCTCTTTTAACAAAGAATAGTTAAGCTGATCTTCCCATTAAATAAAAAGTTAGAACAAATCGTTTTGAATAGAAATGTTTGGATGACAGGATGTAAACTTGGTAAGAGGCTAGAAACTTTCGTTATAAAGGTTTACAAACACGAATGGTTTTATTTATTGATTTTTCGATTCTTTTGAGTTGCGAGGACACAAGAAAAAGCTAAAACGGGAATAAAAAAATCCAAATGATAGACGAGGCTAAAAAGAAAGACAAAGTGGATTCAAAATACAATAATTTTGTTAATAGCAGACATGTTCGGGAACCAAGGTTTTAATTTTCACCAGAGTTTACTGATAGTGCCGTAGAGCCACCCTCTAATCTACAGAAATCAGATACATGTAGTTCCAGTTTTTTTTATTCAATCGGATCGAATCGGCGATTTCCTTTAATTATTTAAAACAAAATACATTTTTTTTTCAAATGTGAGAATTGAACTTTTGACCCAGAATTTCCTCAGTTCATTCGACATGCTATGAAAAACTTACCAATAGTAAGAATCCCCCCGACCTTGAAATGAGGCTCGGGCTACCGTCATTTGACGCTGCAACCGGTCTGAAACTGAGGCCATATCAATCGTTTGTTGTGTCTCCATATCTTCAGAACTCGGACTTTTTAGGTAGCTGGGTGGTGTTGGAGCAATAGACGGTGATCTTGAGGCATAATTTTTTCGTTTTAAAAAAAGCACAGCACAAATCAGAATTTACCCCATGATCAAACTGATGTGCCGACATGACGATTCCAGGGCAAGCGAAAGGCTTCGACAAGATCATACCTGCGCTCATTCCAATCAATTTCTTCTATACCGGTAAAAATGGGTGGCAAGTTTTTGCAAAGGATTGGCCTGTTTGAAAACTCTTTTTCTTTTCTCCCGCTATTCGTTGAAGTCCTTCTCGTAGACTTTTCCCGTAGCGTCTTCAAACGTGCTGCAATGTTTGGAAATCGCTCAAAGAGCCGCGAAACCCGCAGTTTGTCTTCCTCAATTGGTACAGAGCTGAGAACACTGAAGCCTCCTCCTTCTTCAAACCTAATATCACTTTCCCGACTCACTTCTTGCGGGTATTTCAGATTTTCTTCCGTCGTCGCAAACTCAAAAGGAGATGTTTCACAACTGAATTGCGACTCATCACCAAATGAATACCTTTGATCCCTCTGAGCGTCTGCGCGAAAATTTTGTAGCGACTCAGAGCATCTTATGATGTGAAGAGAGGGGATCACAGCGGGTGGTGCTTGTAGGATTCGTGATTTGGGCCTTAGGTAACCGGCTGGAACTCCGAAAAGCGATATGTAACGTTCCCTTTGCTCATCGTGAGTGACATGCCGAATCGTAGATTTTTCCACTGTTGTAAAACCAGCTTTCCGGTGGGGACTGCGAAGTGAAAGTGAAGAAACACCAAGGTTGCCAAACACTCCCTTTCTTGATTTGTACTTGCGATAAATTATGAGGAAAGCCAAGGTGATGACCGAAATCGCGCTGGCGCCGGAGAGGGTAGCCAAAAGTATTTTTGAGGCGGTATCTCTGGGTGATGATGGTGACGCTTCTTGGTTTGAATTATTCAGGCCCGAACCAGAGGGATATACGACCATTGGGGCAGCCTCTGCGGGACTTGTTGAGTTCGAGATCGTCGCCGCGGCATTGTTTCCTCCCTGGGGTGGCGCAGAAACATCGTAGAAATCAAAACCAATCAGTTGGACAGGTAGACTGTAAGAGCGCATAAGGCTTTATGAGTGGATGGGCGGGCATGCCATGCACATAGTTATACATATATTTCTATTTGTACGCATGTCATGAGGCCGTGTAACCGCTGGGTTGCCGACTCTGTTTTTCCCTCTGCTCAAAAATGTGACAGGCAAAAAAAGGCGTGCAGCTCTAACCGACTGGAGCGATGTGCACACTTTCCAAAAAGTTGTTGCACTTACCGGGGTTGGTCTTTGAGGAGCCCTTTTCCAAAATAGGGAAGCAGTAGTCACTTGCCCAACTTGGAGGAACGAAGTAGTACACCATATCTTTGTCGTGAGTGGTTGTGACGCTGGCATCACCGCAGACGTGACAAGTATAGGAGCCGACCGGGTGTTATTCAAGATCCAGACCAGCAAACGAAGAGCACGACATTAAGCAAACAGGAATGATTGGGCGTCGGTTATCCCCGGTACGAAAGGCAAAGCGGTCGAGATCACGCAACGTCTAAACGAAAATTTATAGTGGGTTCGGGCGAACGAGCAAAATGACCAAACGGCTCCGGCTAGGGGGTTCCTTCTATTTTTCCTCGATTGAAAATTGCTGGTGGACTCCGCCTCATAATTAGAACTACTTTCTGAACACTTAATTTCTGACACAGCGGTTGGAGTCTGGTCCAACCACAATGAACGGATGGGGGTCCCGGTGATACACGTTAAAGTGAGCTCAATTTAGCCCAGGTTGACGGTTCGAGCACCCTCTTAAGCGGGGCTTAGGCAATTTCTAGGCTAAAAGCTCGTTGACGACAGGTCTTTGTTCCAGCCATGAAATTGCCCCCACCTTGAAGCGCGAAGGCAGGTGATGAGCTTAGGTCAAGATTAGTACATACAGATCGGTCTAACACTAAGTTAACACGGAGGTTGGTTGCTATGATTTTGCCCCGTCCTCGCACAGCCCAACGCGGATTAAGGAGACCCCCCCTCATTACTTTCTAACGTCAATCCGAATGGAAGTCGGATGAACAAATTTATATTCCTCGCTCCGTCGCCTTGACAACAACATTAACGGTGCAACTGGGATGATTGGCCCCGGTCTTCCATGAGCCGAGGATCCGAGCTAATTTCAAACCGGGTACCGCACCACCGTCCCGGGATTTGAAAAGAAAGATTAAAAGGCAACTAAAATTTTCCAAAAACGATACTGAGCGTGCTTGGAGAGAAGACAAAACGTGTGAAAGTGTGAACATGGGACTATTGGAACACGGAGAAAGACCTTACGGAGTCCTAAATAAATCCAAGACAAAATTTTCTCAATCTTTGAGTAAAGAGAGCCCATCAAGCTTTCAAGATCAAGAAGTAGCATTGAGGAGGAGAAGAGCAAGGAAGAAAGTGTTGAAAAGTAAAATGGTGAGGAATTGTTTTATTCATATTTGTCTATTTCAACTCTGAATCATATTTTTCTCTTTACATCTTTAGGCTTTGAGAAAGAGGAAGGGGAAGAAGAAGGAATATTCGGACAAAAGCATTCCTTTTTTTGGGGAAAAGATATGCTTTTTGAGCTCTCTTATTTTTCTTCTTGAAGAAAACTGGATGAATTAGGAAATTCATGGCGACAATGAAAACTGATGGTGACAACTAATGGTGAAAATGATAAGTATTGGTGAAAATAAAAACCAACACTAACCATGAAAATAATGGTGACACTAAAAACTGATGGTGACAAAAAACAAATGGTGGCAATAAAAACCAATAGTGGCAAAAAAAACTAGTGCTGATAATAAAAACTAATGGTGGCAACAAAAAATAATGCTGACAATGAAAATAATGGTGAAAATTAAAACTGATGGTGACAACAAACTCCCAGATTTTGACAGACTAGAGATATAAACTTTAAAACTAGATTGTTTTGTTTCATTCTTTTACATTAACTGATTATTCACCTTGTTTTCCAGATTTATGGTAATATTTTTTATGAAGTTACAGATTTTATATGAATATATGTCACAAGTGCTAGTGGGATGTAAGTAACAAATGATACAGGAACTACTGCCCACAGAACTCAAGTAAAATTTTTGATATTACAAAGATGATGAATGTGTAGCTGCAAGTGTAAGGATGATCAATGTAGAAGATGATCCCATAGTAGATCTCTGAGGAGGATAGCTGTTGAATCCTATGAGAGTAACACCAGGGGGGAGGGGGGGAAGGTGATATGAGTCTAGAAGGCAAGGTGAATGTTACCTTTGTGCCAAGATGACACCCACTGGATGAGGACTAACCAGTAAGAAGCAATATACTAATTACTTGGGGGGAGTATGTCCAGGAAAGAAGGATAGTTCATTATATGTGAGGGCTGATGGAGGCAGCCTTGAGAGATGGTTGGTCCAGGTAGTTGTGAAGGGTTCCCAGGGTGTTGAACTGTGGTTCAGATGTATACTGATCTGGAATCTATGGGAAAGTTGGTTGAAGCACATGATGCAGGTAGAGTGTACATGGTCATAGAGATTGAGATATCCCATACAGGGAGAGAGAAAGCCTGGGAGAGGAAGATGAAATCTGCAGGATAAAAAGGAGAACTATCAATTTTTGGGCATGGGAGTAGAAAGAGGTGGGGCTTGAGCTTGGGCTGAGTTGGGTGGGAGATTGGATTGACCAGGGCTAAGGAGTTTCAACCTGTGGTATGAAAATATAGTACTTGAAGCATCAATTAAATCCAAATGTCACATGCCCACCCATGTACCTAGGGAAAATAGTAGATGCATGTGGCACAGAAGGATTAAACAGCACAAAATGTATGCCTTCATAATATTCTTCAAAGTTCAAATGAGAAGTTCAAAGTTCAAAGTTTCAAGTAGGAGCTTCAAAGATAGGTGAAAGCTTGAGATGAGATTTTTTTGATGGAAAAATAAAATTTAAAAATTTCCATATTACTTGAACGCAGGAAAAACACAATAATTTATGAAATTGAATAAATGAGGAAAAAATTGCAACAGAGAAAAGCATTGTGCTTTTAAGGCCAAGAGAATGGTTTGTTTCTTTCAAATCAAAGCCTCAATAAATACCTTCCAAAATAAAATGGAAGATTTTCTTGATAAATAAGATGATGAGTTCTGGGATTTTAATAATCAATGTAAAGGTGGGTAAGAGATTTTGACTGTTGAATTAGTAAACAACATAATGAAATAATCAAAATTGAATGAAATGGTAAACAAAGAAAAAAGACGGATATTTAGTTACAAAATAGTTGGAATAAACTTCAAGGATGAAAATAACAATGGGTAGAAGAGTAATGAAATGATTTCAAGCATTTTGAATGATTCTGGCCATAAGAGAAGCTTTCAATGATCAAAGTAAATAAAAAAAAAAGAAAATTCAAAACTGATTTTCCAAAGCTGACAAAAGAATTGTGTGAAAAACCTGGCTTCAAAGATTCATTCCATATAACCAGGTAAAAGAAACCCTTTTAAATGTTCAAATCAAAGCCACAGGTTTGAGAAAAAATTGAATTAGTGATTTCAGTTTCAAAAAATATTCATTTTTTTAAATTTAAATTTTAATAGCTTTAAGTATATAAATTTCTAGCATCATTTTGATTAAATTTCATGCTTTCAAGTTCAAAGCCAAAACCTGAGTTTACCAAGATGTATTTTGAAGTGAGATTGATCAAAAATAGGTCTTTAGTTTTGAGGGATAAAATTTTACTGGGTATAAAAATGAAAGCTCCTGTAAAACTTGTTTCAAATTCAAGAACCACTCAAAGAATATTTTTCTAAGATGGAAATTTAAATTGAAATAACTTTACTATACCCTTTTGTGATTATTTATTATGCTGAAATTATTATATGCTAATATTATGTATATAAAGGGATTATTTTTGAAATTTGATGAATCAAAATTTAAAGACAAAAAATTTGGAGCATGGTCATTGAAAAAAATCAAAGCATTTTTTGAATTTTCAAATTTCCTTTTTTTCACCCTCCCAGAAACTCAATGTCTACCACAAGAAATGCTATTTCATCCTTTGATTGGAGCGTGATTTTAAGCAAACATATTTCTCTTTGATGCCATCAAGAAGAATTATCAAACAAATTCTCAAAGGCTTCATTTGGTTTTGGGAAGGACTAATCTTGAATGTTATATCTATGAAACAAAGAAAATGAATGAAATATATAAAAAATTGGTTCTGAAATTTTGCAGTATTTCCCAGGTATCAAAGAAATCACAGCCTAACTCTGCCTATGGCTCCCCCTTAAGGCTAGACAGAAATAATTTTCACTTTTAGAAATGAATTTGTTTTGATGGAGCAAGATGAAGAAGAAAGTTTCAAATTAATGGTGGTTTTTGATGTTGTTTTGGGTCCAGAACCTTCAACAACAACTGTAGTGACAAAGAGAACACTTGTTGAAGAAACCAAAAAATCAACCGGAAATCAACACTAATCTGCAGGTCTGTATGGAAACATTTTACAAGAGATTACTAAGGCAAGCTTGAAGGAAGAAATCTAATCACAAGAATTTTACAAAGGAAGTATATTGGGGAAATATATCCAATCAAGCTTTTATCTTGAATATAAAAAATATCTTCAATTAGGATTTCAATAAATATTACTTATAAAGTGAATCTGGGAAACCTCCTAATTTTGAATTGGAATGTGCAATTTAGGCCTTTAATTGGTTTTCAGAGTGCTTGATTGGGCTAGGTTTGCAGGAGAAAAAAATTGGAACCCAATCAAGTTTCATTTTTCTAAGATCAAATCTTTTTTTAATGATCCCAAGCTGTTGACCATAATATCACCTTGGTTTCACAAAAACACCCCACGTACTATAGGGCAATCTTTAGATGATTGTGGTGCAAATGGAGAAGGCTGAGTGCAAGGGATAAATTTGAGATAGAAAGGCTAATTGAAAAGTGAAACTAATGGTCTGATGGCTTTGGCAAACAGAAAGAGGAATGGATTTTTCCAATAGAAGGGAACCAAGGCAAATCCAAATGTGATGACTAGTCTGAGAAAAATGCAAGAACATATGAAATTAACTAACTGAGGAATAAATCTTCAGGAAAGCAGCATGGCCTTTATAAGGTAATCCAATGGTGAATAGATACAACCTGATGGATGGTCATCTACAGTTAGAGAGCAATGGCTCAAATAATGACAGGGACGGAATGTGAAATGAAATAAACTATAAAATTTTTTCCAAGGTCATAGTGTAGGTGCAAGAAAATACAATATGAGCCTAAATGATTGTAATGGGTGAGGCATGGAAGGAATAACATGTTCAAGTTAATGCAAATGAACAGATATAGTTATGCAGGGAAGGGAGATATTCCATTGGAAAAATATACATTTGATGTGGGTATCTAGTCATGGGTGAAAAGTATTGTAATTGCAAGACCAATGATGGAAGTCTGAGGGCTAGAGATACCCAGGGGTAGAAGAGCAAAGCTTGAATGGATGTTTGACCATATTAGAGTTAAATTCAAATATTTGCAAGTATATACTGAGTCACCAAGATTGGAAGGTTGTTATGGAAGCCAGAATTGGTAAGCGGAAGGCACCAATGATGTTGTGCTTTGTTTGTGTCGCAATTATGGACTGAGGTAGAGGGTACTGAGGAAAAGGATATGTAAAAATGGTAAATACAATGAACCTTAAACTTGGAGTGTGAAAATTGGGGAGTGTTATATTTGCAACACCAGGTTGCAAATGGTTGTTTGCCACCCATTTAAGTTGTGAAACACTGTTTGAAACCCATTTGAGTTGTAAAAAACTGTATGAAACCCAATTGAGTTTTGAAAAACACCTATGGAACGTTTGGGGCTATTTTGTGCCAAATGGGCTTTTTTATGGGGTAATTAAGCTTCCCTAGACACCCCAAACCACATTTTTGATATTTTGGAGGATTTAGAACCCCTTCAAAAATGTAATAAAAATTTAATAAAAAAAATAAAACAAATTCAATGGAGATTGGTATATTTCTTTCTTCCTTTTTAATTTTAATTTTTGGTTATTTGAGCACTCATAAAGTTTTGAAAACAATAAAAGAGCTTTATAGCATTTTTTTTAGATTTTTTGGATGTATCCCTTTACCTTAACAAATCAATCAAAAAAGTCCAAAAATTAAATTTTCCAATAGAGTTTGGGATCTTTCTTTTTTACTTTTTAATTATTTCTTTTGGCTAGTTAATCTCTCATTAAGTATAGAAAAAATCAAATATCTTTCCAATATTTTTCATAGGTTTTTTGGATGTATTCTTTTACCTGAAAAAAGTTCATTCAAAAAATCAAAAAAAAAATCCCATTGCACTTTTGCATCCTTTTATTTAATGTTTTAATTCATTTTTTTGGTGATTCAAGCGCTCATAAAGTTATCAAAACAATCAAAGAGCTTTCCAATATTTTTTGAAGATTTTTTGGATGTATTTCTCTACCTCTAAAAATTCATTCAAAAAATCAAACAAATCAAAAAAACCAAATTTCTCAATGGACTTTTGAATCCTTTCATTTGCATTTTTAATTCATCTTTTTTCAATTATTTAAGCCTCACAAATTTTGAAAAAGAATCAAAGTTATTTTAATTTTGTTTTTAAAGATTTTCTGGATTTATTATATTACCTAAAGAAATTAATTCAAAATCAAAAAAAGGATGTCATTGCACTTTTGGATCCATTTTTTTACACTTTTAATTATTTTTTTTGGGTGATTCAAGCTCTTAGTTTATTTTTATTTCTTTCAATTTTTTTTAAATAAGTCTATTTTATTTTATTTTTAATTTTCAATTTTTTTAGGTTTTTTCTCACACCCCTGGAGTTGTGAATGGCCATTCACAACCCAAATGGGTTGCAAATGGCTTTTCACGGCTCAGATGGGTTGTGAAATTTGCCACAGGACCCATTTTGAGTTTTGAAAAGCCATTCAAAACTCAGATATGTTTCAAATGGCCATTTGCAACTCAGATGGGTGGCAAACAACGGTTAAAAACTAAAATGGGTCACAAATGGCGGTTCATGACTCAGATGGGTTGCAAATGGCTGTGCACAACTCAAATGGGTTGCAAACCATGCCACATGACCCATTTTGAGTTGTGAACAGGTTGTGTTTGGTCAAAAATTTAACATTTCCCTATCAACTTTTATTTTTGGAAATTGTGATTCCTGTTTTCTATGTAAATTGTAAATTTAACCCAATTATTTCAGATGAAACTGAACCAAAAAAAAAACTTTTGATTTTTTATTTTAAATTTACTTTTTTACAAAATAAAATAAATTTATACACATGTCAATTAAAATTTTCTGTATTTTTTGAAGGATAAAATCAAAAAATAAAAAGATCAATCTTGCCCTGGAACATAGAAAAAATTCATAGAAGCCAAGCTTTCTTTTACAGGAATAATTTTCAGTTTGCATAAGGAAAAATGAACTTTGAATTCCACTCAAAAAGGCTTTACACACCATGTTTCTTTATTTCATATAAATTGCATTTCTGAATAACAGGATGGGGTATGGAGGAAATAGATCATTTACAAAATTATTTAAGATAAATTTTTAAAACACAGAGGGAAATACAAGTGAAATGTTTCTTTATAGTTTTTTCAATTGTAAATAATTGACATATACATTTGTGTATTTATATTATTAGGAAATTATGTTTATCATGTCCCCTACCCTTGAAATAATTGGTATTTCACCACTCCATGAAATAAAAAAACAAGTATTTCCTCCAATTCACTGGTTTTTCAAGATATTTGAATTTTGCAAAACTGATGAGAAGCTGCGTAGCTTGCTGTCTAAAGTCCCCATGAAAATTTATTCAGATTTTTCCAAGTATTTTGAGGCCTTGAAGAATACATTGAAAAAGCTAATGGAATAAGTATAATTAATGATGAATAAGCAACATGAATAATGGAAAATAAAAAATTAATATAAAAAAAAACTAAAATAAGCAATAATTAAGAAAAAAAACAATCAATATTAAAAAATAATAATAAATAAATAATTCATTATGGGGCTTATCAGAGCTAGCAAACCTGAAATTCTTTCAATTGAAGTTTTCAACCAAAATAAAACATTTCAAAACCACCATCAAAAATGAAAGAAACCACTTATTTCACAAGAGTGGTGTCATGTTTACACACAAAATAAGTGGATTTTCTCCTATATAGTATATAAAGTCAAGACTAAAACAGGGAAACACATCCCAATTCAGGTTTTATCCACCATCTCCAAGCACAAAATTTGTTCCAGCCATCAAATCATAATACCAAATATTTATTCAAATTTTCATTTGATTATAATCTTCTTCTTTTTTCTCTATTTTCTATAATAAAATTTTCAACTTTTACAATTCATCATCATTGTCCTATCCTCAATATTGATTTCATTCTGAAAAAAAGGGGAAAAAAACCCATCTATTTCAACTCTGACTCCCTATCCATTGTCTATATAATACAATAAGATGAAGATGATACTAATAAACAATCCTTCTCCACCTACCCAATCTACGCTAATCCACCACTACCAGCCGAAAAAAGTACAAATCCCATGGATGGATAATGTCTTGCATTGAGTGTTTACCATCATCATAGCTTGAATTTTCAACATGACTATTGACTCCAATCCACCAAGAATCTGTTGCTTGCAGATGTGACATGAATGCCATTTTACCATTCAAAAGACTTGAAAAAACATTGCTACTCTGACCTTCCTGATGGCCCAATACATGAGCTTTTTTATCTAAACCTTGAAAATAAAAGTCTTTGTGAGCTAACTACTGGGTAATGGTTTCAAAAATGGATACATTACTGGTTTAACCTGAAGGATAAACTTGATCATTTGCTCCCAGAACTCCAAATTTTGTCACTGTCAGATTGCACATGAATTCTGGGCAACCATTCTGGGGAATCAGGCAACTTGGAATAATATTTCTATTTTAAACAGGCTGGTCATTGGGATGATAGACAAATTCTGTACCTAGAATAAGTAAATCTTGCCAATATTCAATCTGATAGTGGGAATTTCATGGCCCAAGGAGTTATGCCCCATGATGGGCTTTGATATTCTTTTAGTTTTTTTTTGCATTTAAAAATATCCTTGAGTCCAAGTGGGAACCCCAGATGTTGGTTTCAAAAAATCTGGTAATTGTTTTCAACAAACAAATCACTCAGCTTCAGAGCCAGGATGTTGATGTGGGTTCTCTCCCTCCAACATGGATAGGGTTGTCAAGTCAACAAGCTGTTAAAATACATATGCACTTATGCATGTGCTATGTATGATTGTAATCCAAATGGAATGCAAATGTGGGCCTCTGCGGCCCATTGGAAACACACACGGACCATACGTGCCGGTGTGGATGTCACATATCTGGGGAAACTGGCCTCAAAACATGTGAAACAGGCCTATTGGTACACGGACCCTAGCAGGCCCGGTGGGATATATGGGCAAATACAGCCAGATGGGCTTGTATGGGCATAATTTGGCCCAAGGTTTATTTGGCACATACTTGGCCAGATGGGCTGGCCTGCCAAAGTATGTTAAAGTCACTTTTTGGGCTTGGGGTGGCCTATTGGGGCCGCCACCTGTGTTGCATCCCATTTGGGGCTGCCACCTGTGTTGCGGCCCACTCAGGGCTTCTGTTTTTGCTTCTGGCCCGTTTATGGGGCCCAAAGGCCCGCACGGGGCTGTTGTAGGGGGCAGAGGGACTCAAAATGGAGTCCCCCACCCCGGTTGCGGCTGCCGCAGAGCTGGGGCCAATGGCCCCGGATCCTCCCCCTCCCCTCGCTTGCCATTGCAAGGAGGAGGAGGAGGGCTGGCTGGGTTGAACCAGCCAGCAAACGGTTGCAAGAGGCAACCGGTCATGGCGGGGGGGACCTCATCACCCCCCCACCAAATGTGGTGGCTGGACCGGTTGCAGCAAGGCAACCGGCGGTGGGGGGGAATTGACCACCCCCCCACCATTGAAAGGGGCGCTCTACCCCCCCCTTTACCAAGGGGGAGGAGCAACGGGCTGGAGGGGATTTGACCACCCCCCAGCCCACCTACCTTGACAATGCCCTGGGGGTATCAACCTCCAGGGCCCCTGGTAGGGGGATTTGACCACCCCCTCCAGGGGTTTGAGAGAAGGAGGGGGGGGGGGCGGCATGTCCGCTGGTTACACCCCACCCATGTGTGTCTGAGACCAGACCCAGGTGTGTCCTGGGTCCCACCTGGCCATTTGTATGGCCAGGGGCTGGTTGCATGAGGCAACCAGCCAGCATGTAAGGTAACAGGGCTGGGTTGTAACAGACAACCGGCCAGGGGTTTGAACAGCTAAGGGGCTGGTTCAGCCCAATTATGGTGGAAACACCAGAAATGAATGGAATAGGTTGGTTTTAAGGGTACAAGGACTGATGCCATGTGGGCTGATGTAGCCCAAACCAAGTAACAAGGCCTGTAGAGCCTGTAGAGCTCTTTTGGGGCGGAAAATTTGCCTTTTGGCTTGTTGTATCATGGGATCACAAGAGGCCAATCTTTTGTACTTAAGGAGCCCTTCTCCCTGCTGTTTTCCATCATCCATTCATCATCCAATTGAATTCATCACCAATATCATCCAACATATTGCCCCATTGTGAGAGCCCATTAGCAATTATTGACACAAGGTGTCCAGAATTTCTTTTGCTTTAAATACTGCTCATTTGCCTAAGATAATTGCTGTCCATAATTATAACACAAGAAAAGGGTTTTCAATTGGCTTCAGAAGGCCTCTGAATTGGTTATCTTGGATTTGAGCCTCAGTCATCAACATAGTTGAATTTTCAGCCTGCTTAGGAGATAATGATGTGCAACAAGGTTGCTCTTGTTTTTTAACCCTTTTGTGACTCTGAGGTTATGACCATCTTTCCAGTTTGTTCAATCATTAAGGTGGATAATGATTCCATAGTGTGTTGATTTGATATTCCATAGATTGGTTTTTTTTAAAATATGTGAAAGGGACTAAGAGCAATTTGAAACTTGGGGCCAAGTGCTGAAGACCAGGGGTGCTCTCTAGAATGTCTGGAATTGGTTCCCTCATCTGATTCCAATTAACTATAATGGTTACACAGGTGTTGCAACTGGGAGGGATGAAAACTCAAAATTATTTCTTCAGGTATTATTTCAACAAAAAAAATAAAAAACTTCAAGCAGAATAACATAAGATGTTATTTAAAACAAATAATTAAAAAATAAGAAAACCATGTGCAAAACAAATGAATAAAAAAGGGGGGGTTTCAGATGGTGGTATGTGACACCATAAAACCTGAAAATAGACTGGTATTTCAGCCAGGCTCAAAGAATTTTGTTGAGGCCTTGCCTCTTGATTTTGTTCAGGATCCTGAGATATGACATTAGAATGGCTAAACCTGTTACAGGTTCAATTTTCATTCAGGAAAAGCTTTGAAGGGGGATTTTTTCTGTGACAATTTTTGTGTTTCCTGCCTTTCAATAGAAAGACACCAAAGTCCTGGTGGCTCATTACGGCGTTCAGGAGTGTGTTGGAATATGGCTCCATGTTTTGGTATTGCATGGCTTATTAACACCAGCCATACACACACTGGGAAAAAATGCCCTTATACCCAGGGGGACTGTCACACACAGGTATGTGACACCATGAAACCTGCAAATGGACTGGTCTTTCAGCCAGTATCATAGCCTTTTTTTAGGTATTGCCTCTCAATTATTTTCAGGATCCTGAGTTATGACAAAGGGGGGGGGGGAAGATTCAATGATCTTTGATTAAACAAAACACATTGATCTATATCCATGAAGCCATTCAGGGTGATAAGAGCTCCTGATCCTCCTCAGGAATTTATATGAAAAAATTGAGATCAAAAGAAAACAGAGAGTTTTAAGATTGGTTTTGATGGTCCATGGCATAAATTGAGGTGAGATTGTGATCCAGCTGGGGGAGGGAGGGTGATACCTCAAAGTGAGAAGATGGATCAGGAAGGCCTGATTTATTGAGAGGTCTGGTTTCATCAAAAAATCTGGGCTTCAAGTCAATTATTTCATCAAAGGAATACTCCCAAGGACCATAATCCAAGCTTTCATCCTCAGCCCCTTTGAGATTGTCCTGGTGACAATAGCAATCACATCAAAAACAAAAATTGTTTCTTTTTTTGGGGGAAATTGCAGGTGTTGGCCTCCAGAAGACTCAATGGAGAGGAGAAAGATGCATTTCCATTGAGGTCCTTTTTGAGATTTTCATCTTAAATTACTGTTGCTTGAGAGTTTCCAGTGAGGAATAGGTGTGAAGAGATTTCAGAATTGGATTATCAGGAAAGGAAATTAGACATAGAAAAGTTGATTTTGCACTATTGCCAAGATGTTGATTGGTGAAGAATATAAGATGGGATCTGATAAGACCAATCATGGCAATAAGATGATGATTTTGAATATTGGTTGAAAGATTGGAATTCATAGAGGTAAGAGTGAGGATTGTATGAGTTTTGGTCTTGGTTGTGTGATGAAGTGAAGCCCATGCCTGATGCCATGTCAGCATTTGATGAATGGTAAATGATGAGGAGTTGGATGATTTGAGTGAGTCATGGTTGATGACATGTTGATGTGTGGATGGTTTCTTTTTCATTTGATGCATAGATTATTCATAAATGGTGGGTTTGATGGTTGAAAACACCATTTTTATGAAGCCCTCTATTTTGAAATAAACCAGTTGGGGTTTATGTGTATTTCTGAAAACTCCTATTAAAATGGTGGGTTTGGTAAAAAATAAATGGCTGGTTTTCTAAATCTGATACACCCTAATTTGGAATTTATTATTAATTTTTTGGGCATTTTTTGTCTCATGCGGTTCCAATTTTTCCCAGAAATGATCCACTCATACTAAAAACTTAAGATGAACACCATTCTTAAGTACTCAATATATACAATTTCAAGGGGACAAATAGCTTAAATGTTTTTTTTTTTTGGGGGGGGTAATTTTCCTGGTTGTTTTTGCCTCCCTAAAAGTTTCCAAATTTCAAAAAATCCATAAAAAATGAATATTTTTGTAATATTTTTTGAAATTTCTATTTTTTTTCTGCTGATTTTCAGACATTGGTGCTGTAGAAGAAAATCACAGAAACTAGAAGTTATCATGGAGGATTTTTTGGGAAATTTAAACCAATACAATTCCACCTTAAAATAAAAAAATGTAATAACAATGGGCTGTTTGAAGGACCATTTTTATAAATTCAAAAACAATTTTTAAGATTTTTTAAAAAATTTGAAATACTTCATTTTTATCCTTAGGAGAGCTTATTTCATGCTTGTAGAGGGTTTCAAAAGTTATTATAAAATTATCCTGGCATATTCCTTTGAATTATAAAAATTTATAGTCTGACCCCTTTGAATCATTAAAAGAACAATTGAAGGTAGGCTCAAAACCTACAAAAATTATTTGAATATATATATATATAATAAATAAGATCAATCATAAACTTATATTTTTTTTGTTTTGCTGCAAGACCTTCTAGAATTGGAATAAGCCTCCATACCACAATCTAAATTTTCCTGAATGAAAGGGATACACCTTTTGGATTTCTTGCTTGCAAGGCCCTTCCAAATTTGATTGAATTTTGGAACTGGAAATTAATGAGATTTAAAAGTGAATTAAACTATATTCTTGAAATATTCCAAAAGAATAAGATATACAGGTGAAGGCTGGGAAGTTTTTTAGGCGGGGAATTAAGTGGGAAATAAGTAGAGGTAATAAAAGAAGATGAAAGAACTACTGGTCATTTGAAAGTTTCAGCAAGGAGGAGACCATGGCAAGGAAATTTCTTCTAGAAAATTGTGGAAAATAATGAGAGAGACACTCCCAAAGTTGTCCCTTGGTTATGGAGTCAATGGTTCTAGCTTCTTTAACCTTTTAGGATACTCCTTCAAGAGAGAAAAGAGAGAGATTATGATGAATTTACTTTCCCTACTCCTTGTACTGTCTCCACCTCCCCTTTCCAACCCGCTCTGAGGGAGTGGGCTTTTTATGCCCTCCATCTCAGCCCTAACCTAGGTCCAAACACAAAAAAAACCTGAAAACAAGTAAAGAACAAACCCTAAGACCCAGAACCCTAAACCAACCCTAATCTGTACCTCCTAATCCCTCCATCCCGCCTGCCATTACGCACATCCAGTTTTCCCTTCTCATGGCGCGGTGTGGAAAGAATAAAGGTTATCCCCCTATAATTGTACCAAGGTTTGGAAGTTAACGGTTGCCTGCATTTGAAAGGAGATGGGGATGCCCGGAGTTGCACTTGAAATGAGAGATAGAAATAAGGAGATAAAAAGATAAAGAAAAGTAGAGAGAGAGTGAAATCGCCAATCCTTCAATCCTAAGAACTTTCCACCTGGATGTGTATCCAGTATGAGTTCCTTTAATCTCCTGGTGAGATGAGTGATCCAATCAGATGATGTGATGGTCTGATTCCATTCCCCCTGGAGCTGAGAGTGAGGATAAGTCCTCCCTCTCAACCCTAACCTAAGTACACGCTCAAATAACAGTATAACAAAGAAACAGAAAAAAATCCCAAAACAGAAATCCTAGCCTCCTCTCCCCACCTCCGTATCAAACTCCCCCCCAACGTCCGTACGCTGTTCCGTCCATCTTGTTTGTCCTTGCACCGCGCCCTACTCAGAGCCCCCCGCCTGTCCGTATCCGTTCTTCCGCGCCCGTCGTGGATGTCCGGCAATATCCAGCATGATCCGCGCGTTTGCACGTGCGCTCCATCCATTCCTTTATAGCCCGCGGATTGCTCCGCCCCTCCGTATTCAAACCAGCGCGCCCGCAAACCTAGTCGAGCACACTACCTTCCAAATCCAATCTCCGGGGCGGATAGCCGCCCACGCCGCATTCAATGCTGAGCCCGACCCGTCCACTAGGTGCGGAGCCAAACAGCGGCTGCCACTGCTGAGAACTCCGCATACCCCAATGCTGAGCCCGCTGCCTCCAATGCTGAGCGCGCAGCCGCGATGCAGTTCCCAATCCGTGTCTATAAATTGACACCACAGCGGCCCTCCTCTGCACCCTACTGGGTGCCCACCCCGCTTGTCCATATCCACCTGACACACCGTCATGATTATCCTAGTCCCGTAGGCTGGCCTGCGCTTGTGCGCGTACACCCACATTCATAGCCCCACAACCATCCCGCTCTTACCTCCCCAAACTAACCGCCAGAGAACGTGGTCGGGCTGGCTCCATTCCCAAGGACAAATATCCAAGCGGGTTGCAGCCCGTCTCCCCTAGTCAAGCCTGGCCCGCAGCTGGTGTGCTGGTCCTGCTTTTCCTACTGCTGAGCTTGCAGCAACTGCTGCTGAGACTTCAGAAACTGCTGCTGAGACCACAGAAACTACTTCTGAGAACGCGCGCACTCCAACTGCTGAGCCTGACCTACCAAATGCTGAGTGCACAGGCCACAACGCAGTTCCCAATCCAAGGATATATAATGACACCACATCCCCCCCAACTTGAGTTATGTCCCCAGAGGTCTTCCCATTGTTACCTTGACCATCTTTGCGCCTACCCATACCACCCACTCCCCTTTGCGCTCTTCCCTTCACACCACCAACCCTCTTCTTGCTTTGTTGCCATGATAGCCTGCAACTTCTGTGCCTGAAACGGGTACACGTGCTTGATCATCCCCGGCCCTTGCGCTTGCACTTCCTGTTGTTGTGGCCACTGTTGCTGCTTGCTCAGCGCGGGAATGCCCCGGGCTCCTCCCCAATCTGGATCTCACCCAAGGCTGCACAAGAGGGCTTTCCCTGACCCATTTGGGGTCTTGGACAATGATACAATCTTGGAGGAATTGTGGACTCCGCAGGGTTCACCTCTTTGCTGCCCACCTCCAAGTGACGGTTGCAACTCCAACTTGCCCCTTTGCCGTGCGGGACCTCCCCAGAAGGAGGACTATTTGACCTTTGTGGCTTAACGGTGTGGTGTCATTATATAGCCTTGGATTGGGAACTGCATTGCGGCCTGCGCGGTCAGCATTTGTTGGGTCAGGCTCAGCATTTGGGAAGCGCGCGTTCTCAGCAGTGGCCGCTGCGGGCTCAGAAGCAGTTTCTGCAAGGCTCAGCGGTAGGTGCAGCAGGACCAGCACGCGGCTGCGGGTTGGGCCTGACTAAGGGAGAGACGGGTTGTGACCTGTTTGGATACCCAACTTAGGAATGGAGCCGGGCCAATCATGTTCTTGGACGGCTAGTTCAGGGAGGAAGAATGGGGCTGTTGCGGGGCTATGTGTGTGGAAGGCCGGGTGCAAGCGCAAGCCGGCCATGGGACTGGGAAATTCACAACGGCGCATTGGGCGCACACGGGCAGGCGCGGTGAACTCCAAGTAATGCGCGGCGGAGGGCCGTGCCACAGGAGGACAAACCGAATGAGTGTAACAGCAGATGGGCTGAAGGGATAAGGTATGGGATAGGGTATGGGTTAGGGTTCTGGGTCTAGGGTTTCTTCTTCAAATTGTTTTCAGGTTGTTCTTGTGCTTGTACCTAGGTTAGGGCTGAGGGGAGGGGATGTAAAAGGCCTCTCCCCTCAGCGCAGGGCAAAGGGAAGACAGACAGGGGCAAGGGGGGAAAAGGAAGAAAAGAAAAGGAGCATCCTCAAATCTTACAGACGCTAGAACCATCAACTCTGCAATCAGGGACAACTTCATGAGGGATAACCTCTAAATTTTCCACACCAGGCCAACGGCATCCAAGTTAACCAAGGCGCAAGGGAACCACCCATTGACAAGATGCACAGATGGCACGGGGCTCCCCCTCCGGCACCTCCTCCAGCCCCACCTTCAAGCCCTCAGCCCACTCCTACTCCAGCACCGGCTCCCAACCCAAGGCATTCACTGGACCCAGACAAGAGGCCTACAACACCACAGGCCACTCCTCCTCCGCCATCTCCAATTGTGATCCCCTTGTTGCGTCCAGTTGGAACAAGCCCCCCAAATGGTTCTCCAGAGAACCCATCCTTGCAACCTGTTTCCCTTCCATCAAGCCTGCCCAAAATCCCAGAAATCCCCTTTTTGATTGCCCTCCCAGCAGCCAACTTTGAGATCTTTGCTGAACAGTTGTCCACAATGTTACGGGACTTCCTTGCAGCCCCCAGGGCTCAATCCTCAGAATCCCAAAGCAAGCCCCTGGTGTCTTTCCAGGCCATATTGGCGTTGTTGCGGGCGGAAATGGAGGAAATGATGAGGATGGCTCAGGCACCTTGCCCCCCCTTTTCCCACTTTCTCTACTCTTGTTGTATTGCGCCTTTTCCTAATTCCAAAGAAATACACATCTCTTGCGCATGTGTCCCTTCTAAGTTAAGTCCTGTGAGAAAGACCCCGTGCCCTGAGTGAGTGAGTGAGAGAAAAGTGTCCTGATTTGCCCCATGCGCAATTGCATGGCCGTGAGTCCTGCCAATGCGCTTTGAGAGCCCGCGCCTTTGTAAGTAGCCAAGGGTTCCAAAAGCTACCTGGAACGCCCCAGAAAAACTGCCACACAGTTCCCTGTACCCATACTTCAAAACAAACAAAAACCAAGCCTCCAGCGCACACGCACAACCAGAGAGAGAGAGAGAAGCGCTAGGAAACAAAAATTTTGGGGTGCCTAGTAGTCCCGGCTGTGAACCGGCTAGAGCACCCCCTTACCAAATCAAGCTTGTCCTGCCCCCACTTCAACTTTATTACCCATATGTGACCATTACACTAGTCCTTAGGAAAGAACAGATAAAAGAGGAAACAGCCCAGACCAAAAGAAAAATAAAGAAAGAATTTTTTTAAATATTGCAGCGCTCTTTGTCCCACCTTACAATTGCAGGGCTTGTCCTTGCGTATACTTACCCAGCATTGCGCCGTGCCTGTGTTCCTGCAATAAGTATGAACCAAGGCCAGTACCAATCCAAAGCCCAAGTCCAAACCAAGTTATAAGAGAACAAACATTCTGGGGTGTCTAGTTATTCCAGCTGTGAACCAGCTAGAACACCCCCTTACCAAATCAACCTTTCACACAAGCCTCCCCCCCCAGCTTGAAAGCTGTCCCATGCGGTTTGTAGTCTCTTACTCCTCCAAAGCGGGGCGTTGTGGGCCAACTCCTCATTTCCCAAAGAGCCCAAACCATTGATCAATCCTGAACCTTTGTCGCCATCCCCTGCTGTCTTGTTGAAAGAAATGGAACCATGCGCAAAGAAGTGCTTCACATGAAAAGCAGCGGCCTTCCATTTAAGCGGCTTCCTTTCCAATTCCTCAAGCTGGTAGCTGCCGCCCATGAATTCAGAAGCCACGCAATAAGGACTGTTCCACTGTTTGGTGAAAAGCCAACCCCACTGAGATTCCAGACTCCAGTTATACAGCAGCACAAAGTCTCCTTTCTGTAATGGGTTGCAAAGACAGTGGGAACAGCGCTTGTCCCAGTAGCAAAAGGCCACTGTCTGGGTTTTCTTCAACTGTTCCATGGCCTTTGCCAAAGTTGCCTCATGCCTAAAAATTTTTTCAGCACAAGCTTCAACAATATCTGCGGGGGTCTTGAACTTCCACCAGTCTATGCCCAAGAACTTGTCAAGATCAATGTCTACCGGAAGCATGGGCCACTTCCCGTTGTGGAAAATTTAGAGGTTAAAACTCACAAAGTTGTCCCTTGGTTGCAGAGTCAATGATTCTAGCATCTTTAAGGTCTGAGGATGCTTCCTTCAGAGAGCAAGAAGGGGTGAGAGAGAGATAGAGAGATGGTGATGATGATTTTCTTCCTCCTCCTTCCTCCTTTTCTGCCCCCCAACTTGGGCTGAGGGAGGCAGCCTGTTACATCCTCTCCCTCAGCCCTAATCTAGGTACAAGCAAAAGAACAATCTGGAAACAATTGAAGAAGAAACCCTAGACCCAGAACCCTAATACAATCCTAACCCCTACACCCCTAAAACCCTATCCCTTCTGCCCGCCTGCCATTACACAAATCCGGTTTGTCCTTCAGTCGCGCGTCCCTCCGCCGCGCACTACTCAAAGTTCACTGCGCTTGTCCGTATCCGCCCAATGCGCTGTCTGAATATGCCAATCCCATGACCGGCTTGCGCTTGCACGCGGCCTTCCACGCACATAGCCCCCCAATTGCCCCGCTCTTTCCTCCCCAAACTAACTGCCCAAGAACATGGTTGGGCCGGCTCCATTCCTAAGTTGAATATCTAAGCGGGTTGCGGCCCGTCTTCCTAGTAAGGCCTGACCGGCAGCCGCATGCTGGCCCCGCTGCGCCTACTGCTTAGCCTTGCAGCTGCTGCTTCTAATCCTGCAGCGGCCACTGCTGAGAAAGCACACAACCCAACTGCTGAGCATGCAGGCCATGATGCAGTTCCCAAACCAAGGCTATATAATGACACCACATCCCCCCAACTTGATTTCTGTCCCCAGAGGTCTTCCCATCACTTCCTTGACCGTCTTTGCACCCTTTCCCCTACCAACCACCCTCCTCTTTGCACCCACTCCTCCTAGTCCTTGCAACCCCTTCCACTTGCCACCATGATACCCTGCAAGTTCTGCACCCAAAACAGGTTGCAGTGCTTCCTAATTCCGGGCCGTCGCGCCTGCACCAGCTGCCATTGTGGCCATTGTTGATGCTTGCTCAGAAAGGGTACAACACGGGCCCCTCCCCAATCTGGTTCTCTCCTGAGGCTGCGCAAGAGGGCTTGTCCTGACCCATTTGTGGTCTTGGATGATGATACAATCTTGGAGGAATTGTGGACCCTGCTGGGCTCACCACTTTTCCTCCCTCCTCCAAGTGAGAGTTGCAACTTGGCTTTTCCCTTCTGCGGCCCTGGGCCTCCCTGGAAGAAGGATTATTTGAAATTTTCAGCCTACCAAGCCGCCTTCCTTCACTGGGCCGACCGAGCTTGAGTCAATCAAGGATCAAGGGACCCATGCATCAAGGAAAGGCTCGGACGGCACACGGCTCCTCCTCCGGCTCCTCCTCCGGCTCCTCCTCCGGCTCCTCCTCCGGCTCCTCCTCCGGCTCCTCCTCCGGCTCCTCCTCCGGCTCCTCCTCCGGCTCCTCCTCCGGCTCCTCCTCCGGCTCCTCCTCCGGCTCCTCCTCCGGCTCCTCCTCCGGCTCCTCCTCCGGCTCCTCCTCCGGCTCCTCCTCCGGCTCCTCCTCCGGCTCCTCCTCCGGCTCCTCCTCCGGCTCCTCCTCCGGCTCCTCCTCCGGCTCCTCCTCCGGCTCCTCCTCTGGCTCCTCCTCCGGCTCCTCCTCCGGCTCCTCCTCCGGCTCCTCCTCCGGCTCCTCCTCCGGCTCCTCCTCCGGCTCCTCCTCTGGCTCCTCCTCCGGCTCCTCCTCCGGCTCCTCCTCTGGCTCCTCCTCCGGCTCCTCCTCCGGCTCCTCCTCCGGCTCCTCCTCCGGCTCCTCCTCTGGCTCCTCCTCCGGCTCCTCCTCCGGCTCCTCCTCCGGCTCCTCCTCCGGCTCCTCCTCCGGCTCCTCCTCCGGCTCCTCCTCCGGCTCCTCCTCCGGCTCCTCCTCCGGCTCCTCCTCCGGCTCCTCCTCCGGCTCCTCCTCCGGCTCCTCCTCCGGCTCCTCCTCCGGCTCCTCCTCCGGCTCCTCCTCCGGCTCCTCCTCCGGCTCCTCCTCCGGCTCCTCCTCCGGCTCCTCCTCTGGCTCCTCCTCTGGCTCCTCCTCCTGCTCCTCCCCTGGATCCTCCTCCAGCTCCTCCCCTGGATCCTCCTCCGGCTCCTCCTCTGGCTCAGAATCCCAATGCAAGGCCATCACCGGTCCCGGACAAAAGGCCTACAACCCCAGAGGCCGCTCCTCTGCCGTCCCCAATCCTGATCCCATCATCCGCTTCAGCTGGACTAAGCCCCCCAATCAATACCCCGGGGACCCCCTTGTTGCCTCCATGTTCATTTGGATTGAGCCCCACTCCAACTTTGGCACCCCCTTGCGCAACTACTCCCAAAATTCCAGACATCCCCACTGGGCTAGTCCTAAGGGAAGCCTGCTTCAAGGACTTTGCGGCTAGATTGGAAAACCTTCTCCGGAAATTCCTTTTGGCTCTGGGCCCCCATGGAGCCAAATCCTGAAACAAGCTCTTGGTGACCTTCTGAGGACTTGTGAACGCGGCGCGGTCAGAAATGTTGGGGGTTATGGACCTGATCTAAGCAGATCAACCCGCCCTTTTCTGTTCTCTTTTCTCTCTTTTCTCTCTTTTTGCACCGCGCCTTTAACCTTACTCCAAAAAGAAATAAATAAAAGTTTGCGCATGCGCCCTATTACTAATTCTTTTGAAAGAAGCCCTAAGTGAGAGAGAGAGAGAGAGAACTGAGATCCAATCCTCGCGGGCAATTGCGCAACCGCGAGTCCTGCCTACGCGCTTTTCCTTTGTAAGTAACTGGTTTTCCAAAAGGTACCTGGACGGCCCCAGACAAACTGCCACACAGTTCTTCAAACCCATGCTACAAAAAAAACAAAACCCAAGCCAACAGCACGCGCACGCAAACGGAGAGAGAGAGAAGCAATGGGAAAACAAAAATTCTGGGGTGCCTAGTTGTTCCGGCTGTGAACCGGCTAGGGAACCCCCTTACCAAATCAGGCTTGTCCCGCAACCACAACGACTGTATAAAAATAAATGAACCATCACAACCATCCATAGAGAAAGAAACAGATAAAAAGGAAAACGGCCCTGATCAAAAGCAAAGAAAGAATTTCTATTATTATTATTATTATTTTTTTTTTACAGAGCTCTTTGTCCTGCCTCCCGTCTGCGGGGATTGTCCTTGCGTGAACGGACTTGGCATTGCGCTGCGCCCGCATTCCTGCAACAAGTAAACCATAGCCAGTACCAACCAAAGCTGAGTCCAAACCACAAACCAAGAAATAAGAAAAAAAACATTCTGGGGTGTCTAATTATTCCGGCTGTGAACTGGCTAGAACACCCCCTCACCAAATCAAGCTTTCAACTAGCGTCCCCCCCAACTTGACAGCTGTCCCCAGAATTCTGCAACCTCCCAATCCTCCAGGGCTGGGTGTCGCGCCCCGGTTCCTTGTTTTCCAAACAGTCCGTGTTGCTGACCAACCCTGGACCCTCCTCCTTGTCCCCAGATCCCGTGCCATCACTTGCCAATTCATTGAATGAAGTGGAGCTGCCTTCAAAGAAGCCCTTCACATGCAAGGCTGCAGCTTTCCGCTTAAGCGGAGTCCCATCCAACTCTTCAAGATGGTAACTGCCGCCCAAGAACTTGGAAGCCACGCAATACGGACCATTCCACTGGTTTTCAAAGAGCCAACCCCACTGGGATTCCAGACTATGGTTATACAGTAGCACCAAGTCCCCCTTCTGTAGCATGTCACAGAGCTGATGGGAACAGAGCTTGTCCCAGTAGTGGACGGAGGCCATCCGGGTTTTCTTTTTCTACCCATCCTGACAGATCATTGCTCGCAACCAGCGAGTATGCAAACTTCCCCGCCTTAATGTGTACTAAATCCAGCAAAAAGCGCCCAAAAAGAAAGTCTTTGCCCGTGGGGTGACCAACTTCCTTGGGCAATCTTGAGCTCTGCCGCTGACAGGCCTCGCACAATTTTACCCAATCACGTACTGTGCGTACAATCCCGGGCCACCAAAACCTTGAGTTTACCCTCCTACGCGTCTCAATCTTGCCCCGGTGACCAAGGTTGTTGTGCAGACCTCTCAGTATCACTTCATGGTCCGCCCTAGAATTTGCAATGACAAGAGGCACAAGAACGCTTTGCCGCCACAACTGGCCATCCTGAAGGTAGAAGTTTACTACGTGCTGCTTCACCCACCGGACAACCAAGCCTGCCATGCCCTCGGGGTACCAGAGATCCTGCAAATAAGAGCACAAGAATGCGTAACGCCCTGACTGATGTAACAGAAGACAAACCTCTACCTCCATCACTCCCATTCAAACAACCGGAGATTCCACATCCAGAGGTTCTGCTCCTTTGTATGGGTCCTTGCAAGGGTACCGCAACAGCGCTTTTGGAATTGTGAACACCTTCCCTGGTACATGCACCACATTAAAAGAGAATAACTGAAGGAACGCCACCCACCTGTTCATGGGCGCGTTTGGCAATTTTGGTGAGTTAATCATTTGCGCTAAAGTCTCCACATCCACGAAGAGCTCAAGATGCATGCCCCACAAAAGGTGCTGCAGCCTTTGAAAAATTTTGGTGATACTGCACAACTCCAGCTTTGGCTGATAGTAGCTGCCCTTGGTTGCGGTAAAGGTGACCGACTAGTAGAGCACCGGCCTATCATTTCCCATCCTTCTCCTGCGTCAAGACCCCCCAGCACCAAATTTGCTAGAGTCAACTGCCAAGCGTATCCCCCCGGCGTCGTAGTCAAGATCCCAAAGAATAATGTTGCCCCCCACAATCTTCTTGAGCTTTGAAAACACAATGTCACATGCAACGGTCCAATTCCAATCCGTACCCTTCCGCGTTAGTGCCCGCATAGGGCTTGCCACTTCTGCAAAACGCTTGATGAACATACGGACATAGCTGCACAACCCCAGGAAATGAAGAATATGCAACATCATCGGGGGATTCAGCCATTGGAGAACCTTGTTCTGCTTCTTCTCCGCTATCCACCTACCGTCAAAAGCTACAACATGTCCCAGCACCTCAAGCTCCGGAACGCAGACCGCTAACTTCTTTCGTGACACAGCAAGGCCCACCTCCTCAATCCGGAACAGGATCCGCTCCAGGATCACCGCATATTCCCAAAAAAACTGATGGATTGCGGGAGCTTCTGTCAAAACCGCACCTTCTTAGTCTGTTCCAGGGCCTTTGATACCGGTGTTGTTGATGAAGATCTGTAAGCCTCCCGGAAGATTGTCGCGTAGTATCCAAGTAATTTGGGCTTGGTAAACCACCACTGAGTTGGTTGAGCCTTGCGGAATCCGCGTCAGTTGCATCCTGCCTAGTCCTGTTTCAAACACTGTCAGCGGCTGAAAGTCCGGGTGAAGTTCTTCCTGATTGTATCCTGCCATTATGTCCACCAGGCCGTAACAAGCCCGCCCAGCCATTGAGTCTAGGAATTCTTCCACGCGTGGAGGAAGCCCCTCATCGCAAATAGTGAACAAGTTTAGCCTCTGAAGGTCATGAACAATTCTTAGTGACTTCCCATCCTGATTAACAACCCCAAAAATAGGACTAGAATAACTTGACGTGGACTGCTTGTAAAGCCACGTCCTCACGCGCTCCCGTACCAGTTCCAGAAAAGCTTCTCAAACAGTACAAGGGATTGGGATTGACTTGATTTTCCACAGTTCATGAGGGATGGTGGGAATAAAATAAGGGTCCCAAATCTTGCCTTTCAAAAAACCGCGCTCACCCGGTCCAAATGCAAGAGGCTTCTCCCTTAATACCAACACCAATACAAATAGATCCCTCTCCTCTGTACTCAACCAAAATGCCGGCCCAAAGTTAAGGGCCTCCACCCGCTCATCCGTGATTTGCGCCAACTGCGTTACCCATCAACTCTTCTTAAGGGGGGTCTCCCACGGGTCTTGGGACCACACAATTGGTTTTAAGGGTCCATTAAGCCCCTGCAGCATTGGCATGTTCCATGGCCTGACCTTTTGCGCCACCGGTTTGTACTTGCCTGCGTTGCACTGCGCCATCCAGATCCAGCCATTGCTGTTATGAGTCCTAGTAATCAAAAAACCGGGGCTTTTGCCTTTGCTCACGACTGTGTCATGATGATAGGGTTTTTGAAGAATAGAACCTTCCAGAAATGCACACTGAGGAATTGAACTTACTTCTGATCCCTGCACCCTACGCCTGCCCTCCTCCACTTGCTCCTTACTTTTTGGCTGCCTGCGCAAAGCCGGAGTCTGCTCCACGCGGTAACTGCTACCAACAAGGAAAAATACACCGTGAGGTGACCCTTACAGTCAGCCCCCATGTCCAACTCCTTGTCATTGCCAGCTGCTGGCCGCCGCAAACATTTTCCTCTCCTGTGATTGCAGATAGTTGTCTCAAACCGCGCGCTGAATGAATCCTTGACCGTCAGAGCCTCCCTTCCTTCCTTGGCATTGAAAGCCATTTGCGCTCAGAAACCAAACATGAACAGTCAAACCAATATCACGTCACCACATTCTACCAAGAGAAACAATAGGGGCTTACAAACCTTTCCAACTTTGACCTCCTCTGCCTCCACCAACCTGTCCATGCCGCATTTGCCGCCATTCAACTCCTGGAGACCCATCACACACTTCCTCCGCACCAAGCCAAGCTTTTCCACCAACCTTGATGGAAGCAAGTTGACCATCAAACTGCTATCCACCATTGCCCATACCTGCCTCCCTGCAATAGTCATTGCCACATAAGCAAGTGGGACTGATACTGACTTTGACCGGCACGGCTTGCAATCCACCTCCCCCTCCACCGTATTTACCCGTTGAACTGTTGTTGGAACTCGGTTCTGACCACAATATTTCAACACCTGGACCATCTCATCAACAACCGCCGGGGACACTGCCGCCAACTCTTTTAGGGTCAAGGGTATTGGTGAGTTGTTTCCCATCACCCTTTGGACAATATCCGTGGCCTTTTTTGTCCCTGCGGAATGAGTCAAAGGTCCATCCATTGCCGGTACGCGCGTGGTTATATTTGGGGCTGTTGGCTGCTCCTTGGCGTTGACTTCCATTGCAATCCATTTGTTTGCAACCAATGCTCTGACTTCTGCCTCTACCCTTGGCGCTTCCCAGGTACCGGGCGCAGTGACAATTCCAAGCAATACCCAAACAGTCTTTGCCTGAGCCTTTGCCCACTCCTGCACTTGCACCATTGGCGGCAGCTGGTCTCTAGTCAAATCCACTGAATTTCCCAACAGAAATATGTATGTCATCCCAGATGTGCAAACCAGTCCTTTGTTCATGTCCCGGGTGAGGTTTTTGCACATCAACTTCCAGTGCCCCTTTTCCCTGCAGTAAGTACAGGTGCAAACCCCAAACGGTGTGGTGCCCAATCTGGGACACCTCTGGACCAATACGGAAAGAGTAAAATTTTTATGAAATTTTCTATAGCCTCCATTTACATCCTCAAAAAAAAGAAAAAACAAACTTTTTTTTCCGGAATGATTTCCATATCCAGTTACCAAACTTCCAGCTCCCACTCTCCTAGCTGTCTAGGATCATCTATTGGGTGCCTAGGGCCCGGTCCTATGTTCAATTTGCCCTTGCTTTGCACTTCTATCCACCCTTTTTGGCAAACACATGGATGAAGACCAGCTTGGCTTGCGGGCTTCTATCCGGCACCGGTACCCCCAAATCGCAACCCTCCTTGTCTCCTCTCCCTCAACAGTTGGCCAACCAGCCAATCCATCCATCATCTTGCTCACTGCCTCACCTTCTCTACCATCCAAGCCATCCTATCTTCATCAATCATCTTCCCTCCAACTGGTCCTGGCTCCTCAAACCTCCTTGGTCCATCTCTATCCCTCCAACAAGATGAAAACTCTTGATAGCTCATCTCCATCTGACCCCAAAAGTCACACAGGCCATCAATCCAGTCCACCCACCACTCCTCTTCATCCAAGCAGGAGCTGGCCAGAGTTCAGCCCAACCAGTCCCCCCCACTCCCAGGATCATCATAGGTAAATCCATTCCCTCAACACGTACTTAAGAGTATCCATGTATGGAACCCTCAAAGGCTACAAGCCAAGCCAACATCTAGAGACATACGTACGTACGTGCAACTGGCCAGCCTATTGATTGGATGATCTCCAATCCCATTGAGTGTCATCCATCCATCCATCCAATCTATCACTAGATTCATCTACCTCAATCCAATCCATCGTCATCCGGACGGCGTCTTCATCATTGGATGCGCGTAAAATATCCTAGCTGTGCCCTTATTGATCCTTGGATGCAATCCTCATGGCTTGGCTTGACTACCTCTTCATCCTCTTGATCCATCCAACCATGATCACCAATCATCCAGTCCAGATTGGAGATGCGGTGGCACGGGTACTGCTGGCCAGAGCCAAGTCTGGAGACTTCATTTGGTTGCTGGAGTGGTTCCCTGCTCCGCTCCCCAATTTCAAATCAATTGACCCCTGCTCAAGTGTCAAACGCATGCCTAGCCTAGCAACAGTATAACTCATCCTGCCTCTCAAACTCTCCATTCTCATCATTTTAAATCATCTTCTCTCTTGTCAACCGTCCATGGCATGAATCATCATCCGCTTGCCCAGGCACGTCAGCCTGTCCCCGCGGCTCCTCACCTGCCCGTGCCCATCACTGGCACAGGCTGGCGTCTTTCCATTCCCGCTCATCCATGGGTTGTCATTATTTCAATTTTTTCTAGTTTTTTGTTTTTTTTTCTTTTTTTCTCATCAGTTCTTTTGTTTTTATCATGATCATCAAAAAAGAAATTCCAATTGTTTTTTTTCCACTCTATGTGTTTTATCACTTGTACGTAGTCAACAGGGACCCCTGGCACATAAAAGGAGGGGCTCTCCCCAACCTTTTTCTAATCATCCAGGGGAGTGTGTGCATATGTCCCCCCCGTTATCATTGAAATCTGATCCTCATCCTCATCCTGGGTAAATCCATGATTGCCCCCTGATCCATTGATCCTTAGTCTTTGCCCCTCTGTGGCCTGATCCTTATCACCAACCAATAGCCTTGCCGGTTGAAGAGAATTCTGTCTGTTGGAATTCTTGAGTGTGTTATACCACTCCTTGATCCCTTTCTCTGACCATACTGGTCTTGATCCCTCCTTGATCATCTTTCTGGAGCCAATCACAATTGATTGAAGAGCTCTTATTAAGCTTAAGACCTGGAGTGTTATACCTCCCTTATTTTTTTTGAGTTGCATTCTTCCAGCCTACTCTTGAGTTCCTTGAGAAGTGTTGAGGTTATCCTTGCTTCAAATCAGTTACTGTTTGCTTTTAGAGCTTCTTAAACATAGTGCTTTGTCTTGTACAGCCACCATCAGTTATCTGGTACCCTTCAAGCGCTTGATTGCGGAGAGTTGGGCAGGTTCATTGAGAACCTGGAGGTTGGTTGGGTTTGAGTTGATCATCCCCAATCTTCGGCTGACAACCAAAGTTATTAGCTTGTGGGTGTTGTTTACATGCAACAGCTTTGTTCTTTGAACTTTGAACAAACTTTAGCTTCTTTTGTCCAAGTTTTCCCCACATAATCTTGGCTCAGATAGTGCTGTTCCATTGCTACCAAACTACTATCATCTTTATCCTTTACTACTTGATTCCTCATTTACCAGGTTCTGGACCTTGATCTTGGTTAAATTTAAATATTTTTGTAACACTCAGGAGGGCAGCCTCAACAGCGCCTTTCCCCTCCACAGAACTGCCATGGCCTAGCACCGTTTGGAGTCTTACATTTGGTCCCCCAGGCAGGGATCAAACCAGCAACCTTGGGATTTACAGTCCCGACTTGAAGAATCAACTCTGAAATCCAATCCAACCCTTTTTTTTTCTTTCTTCTGTCATCATCCAGATCTGATCTGTGGAGGCATCTTGTTCCAGAAGTAAGTCCACCCAATTGTGAACCATCTGGGCAGGATTCTTGTTGCTTTTTGTGAAACTCTACCCTTACCACACTTGTGAGCCACCTTGGAACTCTGCTTTTTGGATCCCCTTAGGAGCTCTGTCTTCAAAAATGGAATCTGTTCCCTCCACCACTGTTTGGGCCAAGATGGTCAACATCAAACCCCAGAACAAGAACCTAGGCTTCAATGGAACAAACGTGGAACAATTTTTGGACTCCTATGAAATGGCTGCAGAAGTAGATGGTGCAAGTGAACATGATATGGCCTATCAGTTATGATTTTTTATCTCCTCTGATGAAGTTATGGAAGTGATTGAATTGTTTGATGGATTAAAAACTCATAACTGGAGGCTCTTGAAGGAGGCTATGTTGGCTTATTGGGGAAAAATAGATGTGGCTAGGTTTACCTTACAGGACTTGGATACTCTGGTTTCTCAATGGATCTCCAATGGTGGTGTCTCTTCAGCCTCTGATTATCAGTCTTTCAGAAAGTCTTGGGATCCTATTCAATCTTATCTTATCAGGAACAATCACATTGACACTGTGGAAAAAATTTGAGTTTGATTTTTCCAATCTTTTTTGCCAGGAGTGCAGGAAAGGATTAGGGATGAATTGGTCAAGTCTGGATCTATGATCACTACTATGGATAATTGATTCAAACTCCCTTTCTTTCTGGTCCTTAGGAATGTGGTGGACAAAGTCATGAAAGGTCAAACTGCTTTAACTTTTGAAAAGCCCAGGATCACTGAACCAGTCCATGCTACTTCCTTCCAAGAATCAAACAAAATCAAAAACAAGATGGAAGAGAATTGCAGACCCAAATCAAGCCCTCAGGCCAATAAGGATACTGCTACCATAGATGAGATTACTAATCTACTTCAGGCCTTTGAGAATAAAATTGATCAAAAAATATCCTCTTTAGCTACCCCTAAAACTGCTAATTCTGTTCCTAAATCCACCTTAGTCTGCTATTACTGTCATAGAGAAGGCCATGGTACTGGTAGATGTCCTGAACTCCAGAAGGAAAAGGAGGAGAAATTAGTAGAGCAGAAGGGAAATAATTTCTTTCTTACTAATGGTGCTTTGATCCCTTTCAACTTGTCTTGTCCAATCCATCATGTGGTGGCTTCTTACAAACCACCAACTCCCAAGAAGGCATTTCTGGTCTCCTTGGATTTTTGATCATCCTGTGGCACTCTTCAACCTTGGTATCCTCCAGCTATCACTTCTTCCAGCTTCTCTGGTGCTTATTAATCTGATCCAGCTAGGAAACGCCATGAGGAACCCAAACCTCACAAGTCTCCTCCTGTTTCATCTTCAATCCTTTGAAAACCTGTCAAATGTCAATCTTTTCCTGAGCCTCCTTCCTCTGATGTGGAAGAAATGGAAGTAGAAAGGGAACCACTCATGGAAAGGTTCCCGGACCACTCTGATACTTCTCTTCCTCTTCAATCTGGTCAACCCCCTCAATCCTCTGATCCTCTTCCAGTACCTGCCTCACCTTATCTTCCTCCCTCCACCCAGCCCAAAGTTTGGTTTGAGAGGGGCATTTCCAAGGACTACCCTAATGCTGTGGAAGGAGTATTAAAGAAAATTTCTGATCTCAAAATCCCTGATCTGTCTGTGGCTGAACTGCTGTCCATCTCTCAATCTGTGGCTGAAGGCATGAAGAAATGGGTTTCTCGTTGACGTGTGGAAATCAGTCCGGACAAATTGAAAGTCTCTTCTAGCACTTTGATGGAGGACTCTGGTGGAACAGATCCTCCTTCAGATGCCAATCTGTATTCCTGCCCTCCTATCTTGGTGAATTGGCTAAAACAGTTTCTCTTCTTGTGGATTTGGGTTCTCAGCTCAACTTAATCTCAGATGCTATGCCTTGCAAACTCAAGCTTAGTCCAAGGGTCAGCTTTACTTCTGTGGTTTATGGTATAGGGAATCAGTCATGTGAACTGGTTGGTATTGCTGAGGATGTTCCTGTTTGAATTGGTCAAAATATTGTTGGAACTTGTCACTTCTGGATCACTTGTTTGGAAGTTCCTATGATCTTGGGCGGACCGTTCTTAATAGATTTTGGTGCTACCCTGATTTTTTCTGATCAAGTTGGGGAGAGAATCCTTCTACCTGATGCTGATGGCAGAAAAATTGAAGTTCTGCTTTGTTCCTTGGATTCTGGTCTTTGGGAACAAGATTTTCCTGGTCATTCTCCCAAAATATTTCTAAAGGGAAAGCAGAAGGACAACTCTCATTCCTCTCAGCCTCATTTTTTATTGGATTAGTTGATCCTACTGATAGTTGTAGTTCCTCTCAGCCTCAGACTTCAAATTGTGGATCAACTTCAACCTCAGAGGCATGTTTTTTGTTTTCCTCATCATCTCTTCCTCATCCAGATAAGATCAAAATTCAAAAACATAAAAAATCCAAAAATTCCAAAAATATTTCTTCTCTCTCTGGGTCTGTTGTATCTTCTTTTCCTTTTTCCCTTCAGCCTGATCAATTATCCTCTACTCCAGTTTTGAATCTCCGCAATGAGTCTAAACTAGATACCAATCTTGATTCTTTTCTTGGTGGTTTTGGTATGAAGGAGTATGGTCTTAAGTGGAGGCAATGTGGGGTAGAAGTAAGTCCTCCCAATTGTGCACCATCAGGGGCCTCTACTACTGTCATTTTTGAAACTCTACCCTGTGCCACACATGTGAGCAATGCGTTAGCTTTTGGATCCTATTTTATGGAAAAGGCACCTTTCAAGGACAAGGCAGAACATTGAACTTGGAAGATGTTGGAACTTGGCCTCAGTTTTTGTAGTAAGGTCTCACTGGTCAATGCTTGGAGGAAGAAAGGATTCCTCTCTTTTACCACCAAGTATAAACCAGTTGCAAAAAAGGTTCAACCAGTCAACCTCAACCCTCCTCTTATGCGCCCCCCTCTATCCCCCGATCCTTACTGTGGTTTACCTCAATCTCTTACTGGTCCATTCATTGCCTCTGGTCGTGTAACTGAAGAAATTCTGAAAGTGGTCAACTTTGGTCCAGATGGATGGCTTCTTCCTGATGAGTTAAATTTGATCAAAAATGTCTTATCCCTTAGGGAAAAATCTATTGCTTTCTGTGAAGAAGAGAGAGGTCTCTTGAAAGAATCCTACGGCCTCCCTTACATTATCCATGTAGTAGAACATGATCCCTGGCAAAAGAAGAAGATCCCAATCACTGCTGCTAAAGTTGACAAATTCATCAAGTTGGTCTGCAAACGAGTCCAAACCGGTTTATATGAACAATAAACTTCTATCTATTCCATTCCTGTTTTCTGTGTCCTCAAGAGTAATGGTAAAATTAGAATAGTTCATGATCTCCAGCCTCTAAATAAGGTTAATATTAAAGACTCTGGTATTCCCCCTGCTACTGAAGAATTTGTAAAATCCTTCTCTGGGAGAGCTGGCTATGGTCTAGGTAACATTATGGGTGGCTATGAAGAACAATCCTTACATCCAATTTCTTGTCCTCTCACTACTTTCAATACTCCTCTTGGTCATTTCAAACTTACTCAATTACCTCAAGGTGCCACCAATTTTGTTGCAGTCTATCAGGCTCAGATGTTTTGGATCCTCCAGGATTGCATCCCTGATCATGCTGGTATCTTTATTGAAAATGGTGGGATTAAAGGTCCAGTTTCTGATTATAAAAATGAGCTCTTACCCTGGCATTCAGGAATCCATCAATGTATCTGGGAATATGCAACCACTCTGGAAAGGATCCTATTTCAAATCAAGGAGTCTGGTCTCACTGTCCCTGGATCCAAATTGGCTGCCTGTGTCCCTGCTTTGAAAATTGTTGGTCATGTGGTCTGCAAGGAAGGAAGAAGGTTGGCTCCATCCAAAATCAACAAAATTCTCTCTTGGCCTACTCCCATCAATCCAACTGAAGTCAGAGTTTTCTTAGGTGTTGTAATCTATGTTTGGATCTTTATCCCTTCTCTATCTAAAATTTGCATTCCCTTGTGTTGCTTAACCAGGAAGGATGCTGAATGGTTTTGGACCCAATCTTGTAAAAAATCATTTCAGATGCTCAAAACAATTTTTGGAAAAGACATTGTCTAGAAGAAGATCACTTATGAACCTAGGACTGGCATGATCAAGCTGGCTGTGGACTCTAGTTATCAATCTGTTGGGGCTGTCCTTACTCAGGAAGATGAAAATGGTTTGGATTGTCCTGCTCTGTATGAATCTCTTCTTTTTTCAGAGGTGGAATCCAGGTACTCCCAGCCAAAACTGGAGCTTTGTGGTGTGGCCCAAATGTTGAAGAAGCTCCAAAATGTTCTCTGGGGTCAACACTTTGAGTTAAAAGCTGATGCACAATCCATTATCAAAATGATCAATGCCCCCAGTCTTCCAATTGCTCAAATGACTTGTTGGGTGGCTTTCATCCAGTTTTTCTCTTTTGATATTGTTCATAGGCCTGGAAAATCTTTCACCATGCCTGATGGTTTATGTTGATGCCCTCTTGGAGATGAAGAATTGGATGTTGGAATAGATTTTGACAAGGAGGAACCCTTAATTTGTCCTGTCTTCACCTTTTCTTCTCAAGATTATTATGGCTTCCAACAAGGCTTCTGGCTTAAATTAGAGCAGTATCTCTCCGCTCTCCAAAGGCCTCCTGATCTCTCTGCTAAAGATTTTCAATCACTCAAAAGGAAGTCCTCCAATTTCTTTTTCCAAGGTACTAGGCTTATGAAAAGAGGCAATCCTTGTGCTCTTATTATTGTCACCATCCCTTCTAAACAAGATTTGATCCTTGAAAGTCTCCATGAAGGCCTTGGTCATTGTGGGGAAACCAAAACTTATTGTTGAATATCCAAACAATTCTGGTGGCCATCCTTGAAGAAATCAGTCTCTCAATGGTGCAAGAGTTGCAAAGTATGTCAGAAACGTGATCTTAGGCGCCCGGCTGAAATTTGTTATCCCACTGGAGAGTCCACTGTCTTTGGAAGGATTGCTATGGATGTGGTTCATGTTAAGGCTGGTTGAGCTAAGTACCTCATTGTGGCTAGATATGATTTTTCTGGATGGGTTGAAGCAAAATTTCTTAAGAACCTCAGCTCTGAATCAGTATCAGATTTCCTTTACAAGACTTGGACAATGAATTATGGCTTGGCTCAATCTGATTCAACCAATGGTGGCTCTGAGTTTGGTGACAAACTGGCCAAAATGATCCAATCACTTCCTGGTCAACATAGGGTGACCACTCCTTATTATCCCGAAGGACAAGGCATGGTGGAAAGAGGCCATGCCCCTCTGAAGGCTGCTCTTGTCAAGTTGGCCGGTGAAAGTGGAAAGAATTGCCGCCAATTTCTTCCTCTGGTCCTCTTCTCCAATCAAATTTCAACTCAACAAACCACTGGCTACTCACCTTATGAAATTATCTTTGGAAAAAGGGATGTCCTTCCTCTTGATCTGGAAATGTAATCTTTCTTAGGTATTTCTTGTGAAAATGTTTCTTCCACCACTGATCTATTAGTTGACAGATCCAAGCAACTGGAGCAAAGTGAAGATGTTTGTGACAGAGCTTATCAGAAGATGATGGAGTCAAGAGAAAAATCAGTTCAGTATTGGGAGGATAAGCACTCCAATCAAATCAGGGATCCCTTGAATCCTGGGGATCTAGTCTTAGCTTATAATCAATCCTTAGAAACTCAGTGGGGAAAGCTTTTCTATAACCACTGGAATGGTCCTTATTTAGTGGTCCATCAATTCAGAGGTGGATCATATGTTTTGGAGGAGCTGGATGGTACTCAGATGGCCAGAAGGTTCTCCGCTGATCAGGTCAAGAAATTTCATTGTTGTGGAGGCAACTTGTTCCAGAAGTAAGTCCTACCAATTGTGCACCACCAGGGGTCATCTGCTGCATTTTGTTGTGAAACTCTACTGTAAGCCACATATGTGAGCACCTGGGACGCCTCCTTCATTCTTTTATCTCAGCCACTTCCAGGAACTTTTCTTTGGATGGATCAAGCTCCCTTTTCAATCACCCTCAAGATCAAACGGGCATTTTTCTGTTTTAATTCCTCAGTCTCTTATTTTATATATATCATCAAAGATACTCAGATACAGACTAGGGACAGTCTGCAAGTTGGGGAGAGATGTGGTGCCCAATCTGGGACACCTCTGGACCAGTACGGAAAGAGTAAAAGTTTTATGAAATTTTCTATAGCCTCCATTTACATCCTCAAAAAAAAAAACTTTTTTTTCCGGAATATTTTCCATATCCAGTTACCAAACTTCCAGCTCCCACTCTCCTAGTTGTCCAGGATCATCTCTTGGGTGCCTAGCGCTCGGTCCCATGTTCAATTTGCCCTTGCTTTGCGCTGCTATCCACCCTTTTTGGCAAACACACGGATGAAGACCGGCTTGGCTCGCGGGCTTCTATCCGGCACCAGCACCCCCAAATGGCAAGCCTCCTTGTCTCCTCTCCCTCAAAAGTTGACCAACCGGCCGATCCATTCATCATCTTGCTCACTGCCTCTTCTTCTCTACCATCCCAGCCATCCTATCTTCATCAATCATCTTCCCTCCAACTGGTCCTGGCTCCTCAAGCCTCCTTGGTCCATCTCTATCCCTCCAACAAGATGACCACTCTTGATAGATCATCTCCATCTGACCCCAAAAGTCACACAGGCCATTGATCCAGTCCACCCACCAATTTTCTTCATCCAAGCCCAAGCCGGCCAGAGTCCAACCCAACCAGTTCCCCCCACCCCCAGGATCATCATACGTAAATCCATGCCCTCAAGACGTACTTAAGAGTATCCATGTATGGAACCCTCAAAAGAAACAAGCCAAGCCAGCATCTAGAGACATAAGTACGTACTTACAACCGGCCAGCCTATTGATTGGATGATCTCCAATCCCATTGAGTGTCATCCATCCATCCATCCAATCTATCACTAGATTCATCTACCTCAATCCAATCCATCATCATCCAGACAACTTCTTCATCATTGGATGCACGTAACATATCCTAGCTGTGCCCTTATCAATCCTTGGATGCAATCCTCATGGCTTGGCTTGACTACCTTGTCATTCTCTCAATCCATCCAACCATGATCACCAACCATCCAGTCTGGATCAGAGAAGCGGTTGCATGGGTACCGCCAGGCGGAGCCAAGTCCGGAGACTCTGATTGGTTGTTGGAGTGGCTCCCTGCTCCCCAATTTCAAATTGATTGACCCCTGCTTGAGTGTCAAACGCATTCCTAGCCTAGCAACAGTATAACTAATCCTGCCTCTCAAAATCTCCATTCTCATCATTCCAAATCATCTTCTCTCTTGTCAACTGGCCACAGAATCAATCATCATCCGCTTGCCCGGTCCTGTCAGCCTGTCCCTGCGGCTCCTCACCTGCAACTCTCCTTCCCGTGCCATGATCATCCCCAATATTTATCTGACAACCACAGTTATTAGCTTGTAGGCATTGTTTACATGAAACAGATTTCTTCTTTCAACTTTAAACAAACTTTAGCTTCTTTTTTCCAAGTTTTCCCCACATAATCTTGGCTCAGATAGTGCTGTTCCATTGCTACCAAACTACTATCATCTTTATCCTTTACTACTTGATTCCTCATTTACCAGGTTCTGGACCTTGATATTGGTTAAAGATAAATATTTTTGTAACAATCAGGAGGTCAGCCTAAACAGCACCTTTCCCCTCCACAGAACTGCCACGGCCTAGCACCTTTTGGAGTCTTAAAACGGCCTGGAGGGTCCGCTGGGAGGCTGAAACCCTTCTGCCATATGAGTAGGTGTTGCACGCAGTTGAGCAGGAGCCACTGGAGCCATAGTGGCCGCCAGGGCCATTGGAGCAGTCAAGGCCATTGGAGCCGCTGCCCGGTAGAGGAAGACCCTTATGTCCCGCAGAATCTCTGTAATCTTGCCAACCATTGGTCCCGGCGCTTGTGGGGATGGTCCAGCATGAGAGGGCGTCGGGGGCTGCACGGTCAAGGTTTGGTTAGGGGCCGGCGCCAAGATTGTAACCAATTTTTTGGAGGCTGCTGGGTACCTTTGTGCTGTGTCTGCAATGAGCTTGTCCAGGTAAATTTTGCTCTCCACCTCCTGAAAAATAGCCAAGAGATTGGGGAGGATCACAATGCTCCCGTCCAGCAACCTCTTAACCAAGCCATGATCATACAGGTACCACTGTACCCTAGAATAGAGCTGAGGCACAAGACCTCCCAAAACGCCTGCTTCATAGCCCCCTGTTTGACCCACAAAAACCTCTTTCTTCTCCAAGTAAACCTAGATACGCTTGAGCTTTGACATATATTCCACCAACCCTTTGCGCAATTGCACCCCCCCACACTTGCTTGCTTCCTCCGTGGCTTGTTTGAAATTGCTTTCTTGAAACTGGGGTTTGCGCTTTCCCCAACTCACCAGCATCTCCCTTTTAAACTTTTCCCAATCCTGACTTTTGTAACCAACCATTTCCTCCATGTCCCACAGCTTCTCTTCCTTGGTAATGAAGAGAACAATAGTCCAATCCTTGTCTGCGCCTGTCTCTCCCTCCAAATCCGCAATGCCTTTGAACCTGGAAAGGAACCGTTTGATTTCCGAGGTGCTGAACCAAAGATGAGGAAAGTCCCTTGGTCTTAGCCACACGCAACAAGGGGCTCCCACCGCCACGTCCAACAGCCCCTGAAAATGAGGAGCAAAACGGCTAGCTCTAGCAACATGGGTGGATTCCCGCGGAGGGGGTTGAGTAGAAGAAACGGGAGCCAAGCGCAGGGATAGGGAGGGAGGACATTGGATCCTGGAGCTGTTGTTTTCAGAATCCTACATTATCTTTGAGAGACTGAGAATGGATTGAGAGTTCCCGGCCAGACCCCCAGATGTGGAAAATTTAGAGGTTAACCCTCAGAAAGTTGTCCCTTGGTTGCAGAGTTGATTATTCTAGCATCTGTAAGGTTTGAGGATGCTTTGTTCAGAGAGCAAGAAGGGGTGAGAGAGAGATAGAGAGATGGTGATGATGATTTTCTTCCTCCTCCGTCCTCCCTTTCCTCCCCCCCAACTTGCGCTGAGGGAGGCGGCCTTTTACATCCTCTCCCTCAGCCCTAACCTAGGTACAAGCACAAGAACAATCTTGCAACAATCAAAGAAGAAACCCTAGAACCAGAACCCTAATCCATCCTAACCCCTACACCTGTAACACCCTATCCCTTCAGCCCGCCTGCCATTAAACACATCCAGTTCTTCCTTCTGTGGCGCGGCCCTTGGCCGTGTGCTACTTGAAGTTTACTGCGCTTGTCCATATCCGCCCAAAGCGCTGTCTGAATGCCTGGTCCCATGACCGGCTTGCGCTTGCGGGCGGCTGTCCACGCACATAGCCCCACTCTTTCCTCCCCAAACTAACCGCCCAAGAACATGGTTGGGCCAGCTCCATTCCTAAGTAAAATATCTAAGCGGTTTGCGGCCCATCTCTCTAGTCAGGCCTGACTGGCAGCCGCATGCCGGCCCTGGTGTGCCTACTGCTGAGCCTTGCAGCTGCTGCTGCTAAGCCTGCAGCAGCCACTGCTTAGAAAGTGCACACCACAACTGCTGAGCCTGTCCTACCAAATGCTGAGCATGCAGGACGCCACGCAGTTCCCAATCCAAGGGTATATAATGACACCACACTGCAGAGCAACTTGTAAGGCAAGTAACCTGTCAATTGCTTCATGGAGATCCGGTTGGAAAAAAGAACCACTGGGAGGGTTTCCTGCCACTTCTTGCAGTCCTCCCCACACATCTTCACCAGGGCATCCTTGATGGGTTGGTGTCCCCTTTCAATCATCCCTGCGCCCTCTGTATAGTATTCCGTCACACGACCAAAGTTTTCCCCAAAACTCTGCAACAGTGTCATCAGGAATCCCTGAAACTCCACGCCCCCATCAATGGTGACCAAAAAAAGCAATCCCTAACGCGCAAACCAGCCTTCCTCCAAGAACTGAGCAACTTTGTCCTCCAAAAACTTAACCAGAGGATGCTCCTCCACCCACCCCAACAGATTGTCACATGAAACTAGAAAGTATGAAAACTTTCCCACATTAATGTGTACTACATCCAGGAAAACACGCCCAAACAATGTGTCTTTGCCTGTGGGGTGACCGACTTCCTTGGGAAAACTTGAGCTCCGCCTCTGACAGGCCTTGCACAATTTCATCCAGTCCCGTACCGCGGGCACAAGCCCTGGCCACCAGATTCTTTCTTTTACCCTCCTATGTGTCTCAATCTTGCCTTGGTGGCCAAAATTGTTGTGCAGACCACTCAGGATCACTTCCTGGTCCGCTCTAGAATTTGCAACAAAAAGAGGCAAAGGAACGCTTTCCCACCATAACTGTCTGTCCCAAAGGTAGAATTTTAATGTGTGAAACTTTACCCACCAAAAGACTGAGCTTTCTGTGCCCTTGGGATACCATCAATCCTGAAAATAAGAGCAAAAGAGCGCATAACGCTCAGACTGATGTAACGGAAAACAAACCTCTGCCTCCATTACCCCTACCCAGACAATCGGAGATTCCACATTGAAGGGCTCTGCCCCTTTGTATGGGTCCTCCCAGCAATACCAAAACAGCCCGTCTGGCATTGTGAAAAACTTTCCTGGAACATGTAACACGTTAAAGGAAAACAGCTGAAGGAACACCACCTACCTTGTTATTGGCGCTTTTGGAAACATTGGTGAGTTGATCATTCATTCCAATGCCTCTGGGTCCACTAAGAGCTCAAAATTCAAGCCCCACAGAAGGTTCTGCAACCTTTTCATGATTTTGGTAACACCACAAAATTCCAACTTTGGCTGCAAATAGCAACTCTCTGTTGAAGTGAAGGTGACCAACTTGTAGAGCACCAGCCAATATTTCCTGTCCTCCTCTTGCATCAAACCCCCCCGCACCAAATTTTCTAGAGTCAACAGCCAAGCATATCCCCCTGGCATCATAGTCAAGGTCCCAAAGAACAATGTTGCGCCCCAAAATCTCCTTGAGCTTTGAAAACGCGTCATAACACCCTGCAGTCCAATCCCACTCCACACCCTTTTGCGTCAGCACCCGCAGGGGGCTTGCAACCTTTGAAAACCACTTGATTAACATACGGACGTAACTGCACAACCCCAGAAACTGAAGAATATGCAACACTGTCTGGGGAGTTGGCCACTCAAGAACCTTGTTCTGCTTCTTCTCCGCAATCCGCCTACCGCCAAAAGCCACCATGTGCCCCAGCACCTCAAGCACTGGAAAGCAGACTGCCAGTCTCTTTCCCAACACAGTAAGACCCGCCTCCTCAATTCAAAACAAAATCCGCTCCAGAGCCACCACGTATTCCCAAATGAACCAGCAGATTGCAGGGGCCTCTGTTAATACCGCGCCCTTGTAGTCTGTTCTAGGGCCCTTTATACCGGAATCGTCAATGAAGATCTTGAAGCCCTCCAGAAGATTGTCATACAGTATCCAGGTCATCTGGGCTTGATACACCGCCACTGAGTAAGTTGCACCTTGTGGCAGCCGCGTCAGCTGCATCCTTCCCAGTCCAGTCTTGAGCGCAGTCAATGGTTGCGAGTCAGGGTGGAGTTCTTGTAGATTGTACCCTCCCATAACATCAGAAAATACATAACAACTGTGCCCAGTCATTGAATCTAGAAATTCTTCCACGCGTGGAGGCAGCCCTGCGTTGGGGATGGTGAACAAGTTGAGCCTGTGCAGATCATGGACAATCCTTAATGAATTCCCTTCCTGCTTGACAAATAAAAAAATAGGACTAGAATAACTTGAAATGGACTGCTTGTAAAGCCCTTTCCTCAAGCTCTTGCGCACTAACTCCAGAAAAGGCTCCCAAACGGTGCGGGGAATTGGAATCAGCTTGATTTGCCATGGCTCATGCCAAACGGTGGGGATTAAATAGGGGTCCCTGATCTTGCTTTTCAACAACCCGTGCTTTTCCTGCCCAAAGGCAAGAGCCTTCTCCCTTAATAGCAACGCCAAAACAATAAATCCTTCTCCTCAGTACTCAACCATCCCGCCGGCCCAAAGTTGAGGGCGTCCACTTGCTCATTTGTGATTGGCAATTGACTGTAGGGGTCCATTAAGCCCCTGCAGCATTGGCTTGTTTTGCGGCCTGACCTTTTGCGCCACTGGCTTGTATTTTCCCGCATTGCACTGCGCCATCCAGACCCAGCCGTTGTTGTTGTGAGTCCTAGTAATAACCAAACCGGGGCTTTTGCCTTTGCTCATGAGTTTGGCACAATGATAGGGTTTTCAAAAAGTAGAATCCACCAGCAATGCATACTGAGGAATGGAACTTTCTTCCAACGCCTGCGCCCTACGCATGCCCTCCTCCAACTTTTGCTCCTTGATAGTCAACCGCCCCTGCAAAGCCAGAGCTTGCTTTGCGCAGTAACTGTGGTCAACTAAGCAAAATCCTCTGTGGGGTGACCCTTACATCCAGCCCCCCCGTTGGACTTGTTGTTTTTGCACGTTGCCAATTGCTGCACCCATTTCCCTCATCTGTGATTGCAGATATTTGTCTTGAACTGCGCGCCAAAAAAATCCTCAAACATTAACGCCTCTGTACCCTCCTTGGAATAGAAGGCCATTTGAGCCCAAAACCCAAACATGAACGGTTGAACCAAAATCACATTCCCACATTCCACCAAGAGAAACAATAGAGGCTTCTGGACCTTTGCAGCATCAACCTCCTCCGCCTCTACCACCCCATTGAAGCAAAATTCTCCACCATTTAATGCCCAAAGCCCCATCACGCACTTCCTTTGCACCAAGCCAAGCTTGTCCACCAATCTTGATGGAAGCAAGTTGACCGTTGACCCACTTTCCATTATTTCACATACCTTTTTCCCTGCAATAGTCATTGCAAAATAGGCAAGTGGTACCAATACAGACTTTGACCAGCACAGCTTGCAATCTACCTCCTCCTCCTCAACTTTCACGCACTGAATCTTTGTTGGGACCCGGCTCTGCCTGCACTCCTTCAGTGCCTGGACCATCTCATCAATGACTGCCAGGGACACCATCACTAATTCTTTTAGAGTCAGAGGTATTGGTGAGTTGTTCCCCATCACCCTTTGCACAATCTCCGCAGCCTTCTTTTTCACCGCAGGGTTAGTTGACAACCCTTCCATTTTTGGTGCGCGCGCAGCTGGCTTTGGCACCAATTGCCACTCCTTAATGTCAACATCCATTGAAATCTGCTCATTTTCCACCAATGCCCTCACCTTGTCCTCTACCCATTGGGCTTCCCAGGTTATGGGCACGGTAAAAATTCCAAGCAATACCCAAGCTGTCTTGGCCCAAGCCTTTGCTTGCTCCAGTACCTGTACCATGGGAGGCGGCTGGCCCCTGGTCAAGTCCACTGATTCACCCAGCAGAAAGATGTACATAAACCCAGACTTTCAAACCAGTACTTTGTTCATGTCCTTAGTGAGGTGGTTGCATATTGACTTCCAGTGCCCCTTTTCCCCACAATACGTACAGGTGCGCACCCCAAACAACCCAGAGGGTCCACTTGGAGGCTGGAACCATTCCGTCATATGAGGAGGTGTTGCGCGCAGTTGAGTAGGAGCCACAGGAGCCATTGGGGCCATCAAGCCGTTGTCCTGTCAAGGAAGATCCTTATTTCTTGCAGAATCTCCAACATCTTGGCCACCAATGGTCCCAGAGCTTTTTGAGAGGCTACAGAATGAGAGGGCATTGGCGGTTGCGTGGCTGAGATTTGAGGAGGGGCTGGCACCAAGAGCGTTACCAATGTCTTGGGGGCCGCCGGGTACGTTCTTGCCATTGTAAGACTCCAAACAGTGCTAAGCTGCAGGCAGTTCTGTGGAGGGGAAAGGTGCTGATTAGGCTGCCCTCCTAAGAGTTAAAATAATATTTAAATGTAAACAGAATCAAGGTCCAGGAACTTGTGAATAAGGAATCCATGTAAGGGATGAGTTTGGGAATAGTTGGTAGCAAAGGAATCAACACTATCTGAGGAAAGATGGTGGAGGGAAAGACTTGAAAAAAATAAGTCAAAGTTCTGTTCAGAGTTCAATGGAAAAAGGCAGTTGTAAGTAATAACTCCCACAAGCTAATAACTCTGATTGTCAGAAGAATATTAGGAAAGATCAACTCAATCCCAAACAACCTTCCCAAATCTACGCAATCAAGCGCTTGAAAGGTACCAGATAACTGTGGGTGGCTGAACAAGATAAAAGGAAGTTTGTTTGTGAATCTCTAAAAGCAAAGCAATAACAGATTCAAACAAGAATGACCCAACACTTCTCAAGGAACTCAAGAGTAGCGTGGAGGAATTCAACTCTAAAGAATAAAGGGATGTCTAACACTCCAGTTTTCAAGCTAAAAGAAACCTCTTAGTCAAATGTGACTGGGTCCGGAAAGATGATTAGGGAAGGATCAGACCAGTATGGTAAAAAAAAGGGATGAAGAGTGGTATAACACATTCAAGAATTCCAAAAGACAGAATTCTCTTCAACCAGCAAGGCTATGGTTGGTGATAAGGAGCAGGGTCACAGATTGACGGATCAAAAATTTGAGTATGGAGGCTCAAAGGATCAAGGGGCAATGATGGATATACCCAGGATGAGGATCAGGATCAAATTACTATGATGACAGGGGGACATACACACAAACTCCCCTGGATTATTCAGAAAAAGCAAGGGAAAGCCCCTCCTTTTATAGACCAGAGGCCTGTAGACTATTTACAACAGATTTTTTTACAAATGAGAGCGGATTTTTTTCTTTGATTTTGTATTGATGGATAAGGGAATGTAAAAAAATACAATAATTTCCATAATCTGTGAGGTGTCCTGGATTGGTCACCACACAGTGTCCGCCATGAGCTTGTCTAGGTCAATTTTTCTCTCCACAGCCTGAGGGATGACTGACAGATCAGGAAGAATTGCAACTCTCCTGTCTAGCAACCTTTTGACCAGGACATGATTGTACAGATACTGTTTCACTCTAGAACGGAGTTGAGGCACAAGACCTCCCAAAAACACTTGCTTCATGGATCCCTTCTGACCCGCAACAACCTCTTTCTTTGCCAAATACCCGTAGATACGCTTGAATTTCAACATATAATCCACCAATCCTTTGTGCAATTGCACCCCCCCGTTGTTGCTTGCTTCCTCTGGGGCTTGCTCAAAATGCTTTCCCAGAACCGGGGCTTGCGCTTTCCCCACCTTGCCAGCATCTCAGTTTTTAAATTTTCCCCAATCCTGCCTTTTGTAGCCAACCATTTCCTCCACGTCTTGCAGCTTCTCCTCCTCAGTGATGAAGAGAACAATGGTCCAAACCTTATGAGCGCCTTTCGCGCCCTCCAAATCCGCAATGCCTTTGAACCTGGAAAGAAATTGCTTCATGTCCAAGGTCAGAACCAAAGGTGACGAAAGTCCCTTGGCCTTAGCCACACACAATGAGGGGTCTCCACCCCCATTTAAAATGACCCTCCCTCTGAAGGAGGAACAAAACCCCTAGCCTTAGTAGCATGAGCAGTGGGAAGCAGAGGCTGGGGTTTATCCAAAGAAATTGGAGTCAAGCGTAAAGGATAGGGAGGCGGAAAATTGGATCCAGGAGCGGTTGTTGGTAGAATCCTGCATTACCTTCAAGAGACTGAGAAAAAACAAAGTTTCCCCGCCAGACTCCCACATGTTGAAACTAAAGAGAGAAAAGAGAGAGATGATGATGATGAATTTCCTTTCCTTACTCCTTGGTCTGTCTCTTCCTCCCCTTTCCAACCCGTGCTGAGGGAGTGGGTTTTTTATGCCCTCCCCCTCAGCCCTAACCTAGGTACAAACACAAAAACAACCTGAAAACAAGTGAAGAAGAAACCCTAAGACCCAGAACCCTAACCCAACCCTAATCTGTACCGCCTGATCCCTCCAGCCCGCCTGCCATTATGCACATCCAGTTTTCCCTTCTCATGGCGCGGCCCTCTGCCAAACCCTACTTGGAGACCACCGCGCTTGTCCGTATCTGCCCAAAGCGCCATTGTGATTATCCTAGTCCTGTGGGCCATCCCCCGCTTTTGCACGTCTGCCCACATACATAGCCCCACAATTTCCCCCCTTTTACCTCCAAAACTAACTGCAGGAGAATGTGGTTGGGCTGGCTCCATTCCTAAGTCCGTAATATCCAAGTGGGTTGCAGCCCATATCCCCTAGTCAAGCCTGACCCACAGCTGGTGTGCTGGTCCTGCTTCCCCTACAGCTGAGCTTGCAGAAACTGCTGCTGAGCCCACAGCAACTACTGCTGAGAAGGCGCGTACTCCAACTGCTGAGCCTGACCTACAAAATGCTGATTGTGCAGGCCACAATGCAGTTCCCAATCTGAGGCTATATAATGAAACCACAACTTTCTGGGAGCTTTTCCAGACTGGCAGTTGAGGTGCCTTCTTGCTTCTGTAAAACTTGAGCAGTGTTAAATTTGTGGCCTAGCACAACCTTTTCACAACCCAAAATGTGTTGTTTTGCACGGTTCATGGCCCATCTGAGCCGTGAACAGCCATTTTTAACCTGCAGAGTTGGGAACAGGCATTCATAACTTAACATGGGTTGTGAAGAGCCTTTATAGGAATCCAGATGGTGCTAACCGCAGGCAGTTCTGTGGAGGGGAAAGGTGCTGTTTAGGCTTCCCTCCTAAGAGTTACAATAATATTTAAATGTAACCAGAATCAAGGTCCAGGAACTTGTAAATAAGGAATCAATGTAAGGGATGAGTTTGGGAATAGTCAGTAGCAAAGGAACCAACACTATCTGAGGAAAGATGATGGAGGGAAAGACTTGAACAAAATTAGTCAAAGTTCTTTTCAGAGTTCAATGGAAAAAGGCAGTTGCAAGTAACAATGCCCACAAGCTAATAACTCTGGTCACCAGCAGAAGATTAGGAAAGATCAACTCAATCCCAACCAACCTCCAGGTTCTCAATGAACCTTCCCAACTCTCCAAAATCAAGCACTTGAAGGGTACCAGATAACTGTGGGTGGCTGAAAAAAACAAAAGAAATTTGTCTGTGAAGCTCTTGAAGCAAAGAAATAACAGATTTGAACAAAAATAACCCAACACTTCTCAAGGAACTCAAGAGCAGTGTGGCGGAATTCAAATTTTAAAGAATAAAGGGAGGTCTAACACTCCAGGTTTTAAGCTTAAAGAAACCTCTCAGTCAAATGTGACTGGGTCCGGAAAGATGATCAGGGAAGGACCAAGACCAGTATGTTTGGAAAAAGAGATCAAGGAGTGGTATAAAACACTCAAGAATTCCAACAGACAGAATTCTCTTCAACCAGCAAGGCTATGGTTGGTGATAAGGAGAAGGGTCACAGATGGATGGATCAAAAATTTGATTATGAAGGCTCAAAGTATCAAAGGGCAATCATGGATGTACCCAGGATGAGGATTAGGATCAAATTACTATGATAACGGGGGGGACATACACACACCCTCCCATGGATGATTAGGAAAAGGAAGGGGAGAGCCCCTGCTTTTATAGACAAGAGGTCTGTAGACTATTTACAAGAGAGATTTACAGATAGAGTGGATTTTTTTTTTCAAGGGATGAGTCATGAGAAAGCAAAAGGAAAAAAAAAAAACTAATAACTCAAAAAAAAAGAAGAATTGAATCATGAATGACAGGAATGGGAAAACCCCGGCCCATGCCAATGAAAGGCAGGGGCAGGAGAGTAGCTAGTGAGAGACCCGCAGACATGCTGACGGGCCCAGGCAACAGCCCAAGGTGGAACCACAGAGACCCGCGCAGGCAATGGACAAGCCGGGCTGGAGACTGGTGACCTCAGGCCGTGGATTGTGGGGTGGTGCAAAGGTTCCAAAAACTGCAAGAAATGCTTGTGGTCATTTGCCAATGGATTAGGCGGAGGATGATGGGAGGGGTACTTGGATTGATGGAGGTAATAGGGGTTGTGGTGGTAGGATGATGATGATGATTGATGGATGTCTTTGAGTCCAGATGGATCAAATGGTGATGAGGGTGACTTGGAGTAGTGGATCAATGAGGATGGGATTGGGTTGATTGATGGGATGATCTCTCTACCAGGATCTTGCGAGAGTCCTAGCCTATGATTACTTTGGGTGGGATGAAAGTGGTTAGTAGTGGTGGATGGTCACCAATGACCGCAAGCAATGCTTGCGGTCATCATTCAATGGCAGCAATCAATAGGAATGGGTTGATGAAAATGATGATGATGATTGGGGTTTATGGCCGTCCGCACGCGCATTTGGAAAAAAAAGGAAAAAGAAGGAAGGGAACTGAAGGATGAGGAGCAAAGCAAGAAGGACTTGAACACCAGGAACAGGGGTCTAGGCACTGAGAGATCTTGCTAGACAACTAGGAGAAGGGAAAGCTGAGAAATGGAAACTGAAATAGGAAGTCATTCCAGATTTTTTTTTTTTTTGTTGAGGATGTATTGATAGATAAGGGAATGTAAAAATTTACATAATCCATGAGGTGTCCCAGATTGGTCACCACACCGTTCAAAACTTCATGGTTTGTAAAGCACGTCTGGGGGCCTGTCCAAATTTGACTTGGCATGCGATTAGCAGGACTTGAATTGGTGCCCAGGGAGCTTGATTAGGTTGGGCTTGTGGGGGTTAAATCTTGGCACCTAATCAAGCTCCCCTTGATGACAATCAAAGCTGGTTGCACCAAATTGACCAGCCTCCCTCCCCCCAACTTTGAGCCGTTTTTTTTTTCAAGTATGCTCATGCAATTGGGGGGTCAATGCGACCAGCTTTGATTTGTGCCAAGATAAACTTGGCCAGGCGCCAGAAAAATTTGGCAAGGCGCCAAGAATGCTTTTCCAGGCTCCAAGTTGACTTTGCTAAGCGCCATGCATGCTTTTGCGAATTTTGGAATAACTTGGCCCAGCGCCCAAACACGCTTTACAGACCACACAAGGGTTGTGAATGGGCATTTGAAACCCATCTGAGTTGTGAACAGCCAATCAAAACTCCAGGCTTGTGAGAATTGTGAGAAAAAAAAGGAAGCAAATAAAAATAAATAAAAAAATGAACAAAAACAAAACAAAACAAACATACCAAAAAAATCAAAAAAAAAATCAAAAGAATTAAAAAAAATAAAACAAGGGAAATGTTAAATTTGCAAACCAGAGGTTGCAAATTGGCATGAAAAGTCATTCACAAACCACATTGGTTGTGAATAGAGGCTCAAGACTCAACAATTTGAAAACAAAAATAAAATAATGAATGAATGAAATAAATAAACAAATAAATAAATCAAAAATAAATAAATAAGTAAATTAAAAATAAATAAATAAATAATAAATAATAATAAAATACATAAATAAAATATATTGAAAATAAAATATAAATAAATAAAAATGCAAATAGAAATTTAAAACCCTAAAAAACCCGTTCACAACTCAAAAAGGGTGGCATGGTGAAGTTCACAACCCATCTGAGTTTTGAACAGCCGTTCACACCTCAGATGGGTTGCAAACCGCACCACACAACCAATTTTGAGTTGTGAATGGTTTTTTTGGTTTGAAATTTAGCATTTCCCAAAGATTAATGGTTTCAATTGAAATATTTTCTTAATTTAAATAAATTATTCAATATCACTTAATTATTTATGTATAATCAATTGATCCTGGAATGCATACTATCTCAAAAAATGAATTATTGAGTCTGGGGTGGATTCAGCTCAGATGAAGCTGGTATTTATCCCTTTCTGGTCAATTTAGTACTGGGAAGGGTCCAAATAGATGGCTTTCACCATGAAATGAGGTAAGAAACTTAATCAGACAATTTCAAGTCATTATCTTTAGTGATATAAACATTTGAATCTATTTTATGTTGTGACCAAATAATTTTCCTTGAATGTATGATTTATTTTTGTATTTATCAAATGGTCCATAAATATGAATACAGCTTATATAAAAAACAATTCCATGATTTATTGGTTGAAAATGAGGATATTCCTTATTCTTAAACTATTATTGATTTATATAAAATTATTTAGCCCCATTTTTGGGAATTCTTGGGTGAAAGGTAAGGCTAAGAAGTAGTTTAAAAACTTGGTTTGTGGCCAATGCCTATTTTCATGACCATCCTTTTTAAGGTTATCTGCATTATTTTGCAATTTTGAATTAGTTTTTTATGAATTCCTTGAAGGGAGAATCAATTGGTTACATTATTAAATATACATAATGCTTTAATTTTATTTGAATACACAAAATTTCTTACCTTTACTTCATGTTTTCAGGTGTGCATCACATGCATGTGGGAAATTTGTCTGCATCCAGCAGGAATACTTTTTTCAGGACTTTAACACCCAAAGTAACTAATTTTCTATGGCTGTGACTGCATTAAATAGCTTTGAAAGAAAAATATTTATGGCACCAAATCCTGGACTATACACAACACCAAATATCTCACTTGATTTTCAACATCTTCCTTATACATGGAAGATATATGGATTATTTATCTCACCATTTATACACTGAAACATCTTGATTAACTGGGAATTCAAAGAAGGAAGTGGAAAATTTAGGTGGCAAAAGTGGGTGAACATCAATAAAATCACCAAAAGAAAAACTCTATTCATGTAGTGATATTTTCTTCCCTCCAAATCCTTTGAATAGGGAATATCAAAGTTAAGAAAACCCACCATTTTTTAATGGCGGGTTTCAACCCAAATCTACCATTAAAAATTAAAAAAAACACTTATTTCACATCAGAATTGTCAAAGTTAACTCAAAATAAATGGGTTATTTCAAGTAAAGTATATAAAGTCTTTCAACAGCTCAACCATGCGTCATTCCACATCATCACCCCTGTTTTCAAGCTCTGGCCTCATTGGAAAAATTCTACCTCCAACCTCATTGGAAAAATTTGATTTTCATCTCTCTCATCTCTTTCTATCCTCTTCACTTCACCACTCTCATCCCCTCATCACTTCATCACTCTCACCTGGCTTCATCACTCTTGTCAATTTATTGCTTTCATAACATCCATCCTCTCATTGCTTCATTGCTTCATCAATTCATCCCCCCTTTCATCACATCCTAAATCTCATTGCTTCATTGCTTCATTGATTCATCCCTGCTTTCATCACATTGCTTCATCACTTTATTGCTTCATCCCTTCATCCCTCTTACTCCTTTTAAATGTACCCTCAGCAAACCTCCACCCACAAGTGAACTCAACCAAAGCAAACATCCCCCAGGAACTCATCATCCTGTTCCCCCCCAACCATATAGTTTGATGGGGGTGAGGATTAAGAGGGGATTCAATTCATTGTAGAACATTTTGAGGGTTTCAAGCTCTATTCTTTTGATGTCTCAATTTTTGTCAAATAATCTACTCCCATCTTGTTCCCTCCAAAACGTATACTTTGATTGGGGTGAGGATCAAGAAGGGATCCAATTAATTATATAAAATTTTGAGGGTTTCAAGCCCTATTCTATCCATGTATCTGTATTTTTTTCAAATCATCTACTCCCATCTTGTTCCCTCCCAGGAACCTGCTGCGCTTGGGGTGAGGATCAATAAGGGATTCAATTTTTTCTATAACATTTTGAGGGCAGTGGCAGATTTATAAGCCACAATTTGATTGCAAACTAGGGGATTTGATCCCATGGCCTCAAAATTTGTGAGCAATTCTTTAACCACTAAGATAATTGTGCCATTGCAGGATGGGCCAATGTGCCTGTCCAAATTCCTGGAAGTTGAATGACCACCCAATCCATCAAACTATTTCAATACACAGGAGATCTGAATGAGTTGTGATCACATGCAAGCAGTAAAGCTTGAACAATGCAATTGTAGTGAAGGGTAGACTGACCTGCTAACATGACCCAAGTGAAGATAGTGTAGATATTCACCCAGGCCCCATATCAAATATAAGGCCTCATTGGTCAGACCAACACATTTGGCAAGCACCAAGCTTTGAATCCTAGGCATGTGCTTGATGATCCCATCCAGGCTAGAATCAGTCAGCTTGGCAAGTGAGGTAAGATTGAGAAATCAAATGTTATCAAAATGCATGACCAATTCATCCAACCGACAAGAATGAGTGAGGGAGGAGATAACGTTGTAGGTTGAGTTATTGAATGGGTGAGAGTTGATCTGATGAAACTGATTGTAGGGATGGATTGGTGGATGGGGACTAGCTTGAATTGAAAGCAGGTCTGGTTTGAGGTGATCATTGTAGAAATCTTCCAAGATGGGATGACTGATACCGTCAGCACCAATCTGACCGTTGGACAAGTTGGGAAACCCACCATTGGATATTTTGGTACAACCTGAGAGACTCAGTGCAAGGAGGTGGGAGGAGTGCTTCCATACCATCCAGAGACTACCGTTGGTGATAAGCTTACAACCTAAAAGATTGACCTTGACCAAGAGAGGGAAAGCAATGGCAATGGAAGTGATGGCAGCATCAGTGATTTTCTTGCAGCAATTGAGCTTGAGCTAAAGGAGGGACAAAGGGGGTGACAAGAAGGGATTGAGCGAGTAAATCTATGAAGGTGTGGAAATCAGATCAAGGGACAAAGGGGGAGGCTGACCCTCCTGAGAACTTTACAATGCAGGAGTGATTGACAACCAAGGTTGGTCATGGCCTTACAATCAGATAGGTTGAGACCCTGTAATAATTTAGAGTATTGACCAACGGGATGAATGCATTCATCAGTGAAGAGTTTGCAATCAGATAGATCAAGAGCTACCAAATCTTCCAAGTTTTTGAGGATATTGATGATTGATTCATTGGTGATCAAGTTAAAACCTGAGAGGGTTAGGCATTCAAGGCAAGTACAGTTGACAAGCCGGAGTAGGATATGATTGGTCATATGGTTGGCAATACCAGAGAAGTTGAGTCTTTGGATGAAGGACATGTAGGGGAACATTTGAGTTTTGGATTTGAGGGAGATGAGCATCTTGATCAAACAGGAGGTGGATGGTGTAGAAATTTGGAGTGGTCACCAAGACCAGACTATGATATGATTGCAAATGAAGGTCAGTAGGTCTTGAAGAAACAATAATTCAGAGAGAAGAGATTTAAATGAGACAACCAACGGGAAAAGATAATTGGCAAAACTAAAGAGTCAGGATATGCGCGTGAACAATCAAAGATGAAGAGACTCCTAATTAGTTGAGAACAAGGAGAAAGCAATGAGTAGCTGGCAGACGTTGTACGCAATATTTGATTGGGAAGTTATTTACTATTGCCAATTGATTATGTTGACGGAGCCAGCCTTGTTGGTATGATAGTAGACTTGAGCGCCTTGAACAATCTATCAAAAGAAAGAGGTGAGTGACCATTGATGATTGAGTTGATACTGTTGGTCTTACAATTGATGTACTGGCTGCTTGAGTTACTTGAGGTTAGTGCGTCGGAAGTCGTCGTATTGGTGGAGCTGTGATAGTTTTTATTGATTCGAGTTGATGGTTGATGAGATTGTCTTCAGACAGTAGGAGCGTCAATGGTGATTGAGGTTTAGTCAAACAGAGAGCGCGCGACTTGTGAGTTAGAGTATCTGCACTGGCAGTAGAGACAATGAAGCGTAGAAGGAGACAGATAGATAGCAAGTAACCCAAGCAACAAATCACAACAATGGCAGTCTAGAAAAGAAACAAAAGAAAACACAACATGATGGGCATATTTCTAACACTCCCCCTCAACTCAATGATCAGTGAAAGAGTGAACTAAAAGAATTCACAAGGCGAACATTTGAAGTTTTGTTGGCTGCCTTGGTCAAGGCATCCGCCGTCATGGAGAGCGAAGGAATGAGTCGAACTTCGATAAGTCCGTTTTCGAAATCATTCCTGAGACTCTTAGTTTTCAGGTCGATGTGCTTGACCTTTGAATTAGAGCCAAATTTTTTAATTTTGTCATCTAATCCCTTATTATCAATCAGGTGCAGTGGGCATTTGAACTTTGTCCAATAAATGTCTTGTATTATTGTGTTCAGCCATCAAGCTTCAAGGTGACAGCTTGATAATGCTGCGCACTCTGATTCGGTGGATGAATGGGTGATGCATTGTTGGCGTCGGCTCGTCCAGTACAGGGGACTCCCCTTGAAGGCGCATATGAAACCAGTTTGCGAGACTCTTGAATGGGGCTTGTCACCCCAAGTTGCGTCGCTGAAGCAAACCAATCTGTTGGAGATAGATCGTGGTCCTAGGGAGAGGGTGACGTCTTTTGTTTTTGAAAGATACTTCCACACATGTAGTAGTTCATTCCAGTGACTCAATCCGGGACGATTGCAGTATCTAGCCAGGCTGGATACAGCAAAGCTTATATTGGGCCTAGCGAGTCCTGCTATAAAATTCAATAAACCAATAGGCGACCGGTAGTTGATGTTGAGGTCCAGAAACTTCTTGTGATCCTCGTCATCTGCAGGCTGAAGATGGAGGCCAGGAGTGAGCGGTGTGGACACAGGGTGACAGTTGTCCAAGTCCAGCTCTGTCAGTCCCTTTTCTATGTGAAGTGGCAGAGAGAGTTGGATCAGCCCTTCGCAACGTTCAACTTTCATTCCAAGTAGAGTGTTGGGTTCATGCGCTGAGGAGTTGCGAAATTTTGAAAGAAATGCATCCTTGAAGCGAGTCACGTTACCAGCCACTATGAGATCATCAACGTGAAAGAACACCATGGAAACTTGATTGGTGCCAATATACAGGCATGGATCTCCGTTGGATTCTTTGTACCCTTGCGACTTGATCCACTTGCTTAGCATTCGGTACCAGTTCTTAGGTGCTTGTTTTAGTCCATAGAGTGATTTTTTCAGTCGTAGATACTTGGAATTCCTACTACAAACGTATGGGGTTTTTATGTATACACGCTCCTCAAGGTGTGAGTGAAGGAACGCCCCCTTAACATCTAGTTGAAGAAGTTTGAGATTCTTGTCAGCAGCGTAGGTGAGGACGCCTCTCAACAAGGCCACCTTGCCTGTAGGTGCGTATGTTTCTAAGTAATCTAAACCGTATCGCTGGTTGAATCCCTGTACACACAGTCGGGTCTTGTGAGTGACAGGTTCACCATGGGCGTTCTGCTTGATCTTGAAGACTGGAACAACGTTTAATGGGTTGGTGACTTCATCCTCATCAGCTTCTTCCCATACGTTTTGGTCTTCAATTGTGTTGAATTCCTTGAGGGCCAACTCTTTCCATACAGGAATCTCCATGGCTTCTTGAAGACTTTTGGGTATTCCCTTGGCTACGAAGCCATATCTATCTGGTTTGGAGAGTCTGTTCCGGTCTCGAAGAGTAGGACGAAGATTGTTTTTGACGCACATTTCACTGTCGGAGGAACCATCGGATCCGTCGGGTTCTGGTTCCGATTCATTTGCAGAAGCCTCATCTTTGATGGTAACTGGCGTGTGATTGGATTCCAACTGTTGAGGAGCTTGGACAAGAATCTGTGTTGGAGTGCTTGTCTTGACTTCTACGTCAGGAATGGTTGATGGTCTCTGGGAGTTGAAGATGACGTGTTTGGAGTCAATGATTTTTCCGGTGGAGTTCAAGATCTTGTAAGACAGGAATTGTGGATTGAATCCAATCAGAGTCCCTGGGGCTCCTTTTTCGTCGAGCTTGGAGCGAACTTTGGTCTGGTTTAATTTGTAGGTCAGTGAGGTGCCCAGAGGTTTGATATAGTCGTCAGGTAGAGCCTTGTTGTGCATCTTGATCCAAGGAGAGGTGTCTTGTTTATTTTTGGGAATTTGGTTTAACATTAGACAGCACCCTCTTACCACTTCATGCCAAACCGATTTAGGCAGACCTGTGTTGGAAATGGTCGCGCAAACAGATTCCATAACGGTACAATTTGCTCGTTTGACCCTGCCGTTATGTTCTGAGTGGTAAGGTTCGCTTATTATTTGATTGATTTGGCGTTGTCGATAGAATGATTGTAACTTGGCGTTTACAAACTATCCCCCTCCATCCGAGCACACCTCTCTGGGGTATCGATTGGACTTCCTGTATTGGTTCTCAATAATGAAAATTATTATTTTGGTAGCATCGCTTTTGGCTCTGAGAGGAAAGCAGGAAATGTAGCCAGAGAACAAGTCGACAAGATTTAGAATATATCTGTAACCTCCTTTGGAGGTTGGCAAGATGGGGCCCATGAGGTCTAAGTGAATCTTGTTGAAACAATTATCGGCAATGGTTTGTTGATTTTTGAATGGTTGCGTGGAAATTTTGGATTTATGGCAGCTAAGGCACTCAAAGTCTCTCTTCAGGTCGGGCGGGATCGTCAAGTTAAGAAACTTTTCCGTTCTTGCCATGCTGGAATGACCTAATGAGCAATGGATTTGAGACAGATCCGCTTGAGAGTAATGGCAGTTGGCTGAATTTTTGATCATGTCGATTACGAACAAGTTGTTAGTGATTTTGCCCGATAAGAGAATTCTGCCGCGGTTCAACAGCTTGAAGGTACTGGGACTGATTGAGGAGTTCACTTGCAGAGAGGCTCCTTTTTCCATCAAGGCCCCAAGTGAGTTCATGTTCACCGTAGATTCTGGTACCCAGACTGCATCGGATAGAGTAATGAAGGCATCCTTCGTAGCAAGTGATACTTCGCCCGATCCTTCAATTGTGATAGCTGCATCCTTTTTGCAAGTTTGAATCCGTCCAGCACCATTGCTCAAAGTAAGAGAATTGAAGCAGTCCTTGTCTGTTAACATGTGTACAGAACACCCTGAATCCAGAATGTAGCGGTTTGAAGGAATGTTGTCACTTGTGTTGAGTCCGCAGAAAAACAAATAGAAATGCGCTTCCTTGGCTTGTGTTGGCTTCGATTTCTTACCACAACTATGAGCATTTGGAGGTTTGAGTTCCGGGAACTCAAACCAGCACGATTTGGCGGAGTGAGAGGTGACTTCAGGGTTATTCTTTCCATTTTCACACCTGGGTCCGCGATAAAGTGCCACATTGACGGGTTCCGCCTTGTTGTCCTGCGCCATAATCTCATTCTTATGCTGAATTAGGTGGTTAAGCACGACATCAATTTTCATTTCGCTGGTGATGTGCATGATTTGCGACTTCATGCTCTGCATTGAAGCCAGAAACTTGAACAACACGAGATAGGCTATGATGTTGGATGGCAGTTCTATCCCTACTTCAGTCAGTTTTTTGAGATAAACTTTGACAGAGGTCACGAAGGCTTCAATATTGGAGTCCATGGAAAGATGGAGGAAACCATTGAAGACCCTTGCCCTGTTTGCTGATTGTGAGGAGGCAAAGTGTTCTTGGGTTGACAACCAGATTAGCTTAGCGTCGTCCTCATTAAGATCATCGATGATATTGTCGTAGGTGTTTGAATCTAGCTTGGCGATGATATGTGCCACGAATTCTTGATTTGTGTCTTCTTCTAGGCAATTCGAAGGGTCAGGATTGTTCATGATAGAGAAAATCCCGCGCAGTTTGAATAACTTTTCAAACTTCTTTCGCCACATACTATAGTTGTCTGCTGTTAGAAGCGGAGTCGATTCGATTAACAACTTGATTGCTAAGGATTTGTAATTTGTAGCATCTCCCCCTGGTCCTGGCGTCTGAGAAGGCCCCGGTCGATCCATTACGAGCGGAAGGCTTTTAACCGTGTAAAAATTTGGAGTGGTCACCAAGACCAGACTATGATATGATTGCAAATGAAGGTCAGTAGGTCTTGAAGAAACAATAATTCAGAGAGAAGAGATTTAAATGAGACAACCAACGGGAAAAGATAATTGGCAAAACTAAAGAGTCAGGATATGCGCGTGAACAATCAAAGATGAAGAGACTCCTAATTAGTTGAGAACAAGGAGAAAGCAATGAGTAGCTGGCAGACGTTGTACGCAATATTTGATTGGGAAGTTATTTACTATTGCCAATTGATTATGTTGACGGAGCCAGCCTTGTTGGTATTATAGTAGACTTGAGCGCCTTGAACAATCTATCAAAAGAAAGAGGTGAGTGACCATTGATGATTGAGTTGATACTGTTGGTCTTACAATTGATGTACTGGCTGCTTGAGTTACTTGAGGTTAGTGCGTCGGAAGTCGTTGTATTGGTGGAGCTGTGATGGTTTTTATTGATTCGAGTTGATGGTTGATGAGATCGTCTTCAGACAGTAGGAGCGTTGATGGTGATTGAGGTTTAGTCGAACAGAGAGCGCGCGACTTGTGAGTTAGAGTATCTGCACTGGCAGTAGAGACAATGAAGCGTAGAAGGAGACAGATAGATAGCAAGTAACCCGAGCAACAAATCACAACAATGGCAGTCTAGAAAAGAAACAAAAGAAAACACAACATGATGGGCATATTTATAACAGATGGGAAGTTAGGTTTTTTCCATAATAGTTTGATACCACAATGACAATAGAGCATTCCCTGGAAGGAGTAGGAATTTGAGGAGGATGAGTGAGAGGGAGACAGGGATGGGATGAAGCATGATATTTGATGGAAAGGATGGGCAGGCATTTTGATGTCAGAAGGCAACAAATTCTAAATGCCAAGGTTGGGTGGAGTGGTGAATGGTGTATGGTCTTGATTAGAGTGGTTGGATTTAATCAAGGGGATGGGAAAGTTCAAGCAGTGGTTGAAGGGTTAGGATGATGGTGAGAGATGATGATGAGCAAGGATGAATTTTTTAAAGTTGGAGAAATTCCAAGTGAGAGATGTATGGATTTGCTGAGGTGAAGGTGTAGATGGTGGATGGATGATAATGGCAGGTTTGATTTTTGAAACCCGCCATTTTCATGAAACACACCATTTCAAAATACAAAAGTTAGGGGGTATGTGTATTTCAGAAACCGGCTATTAAAAATGATGGGTTTGTCCAAACCAAATGGCGGTTTTCTAATGGATGATTTTCTAACTCTGATACGCCCTAATATTAATTCAAAATAGGTTTTTTATTTTTTATTTTTATTTTTTTTAAAAAAATCATATTTTGAATCTATTCATCTACCTCTTCTACAGTAGGAAGCTGAAAAAAAAATATGAAGGAACAAGAATATTTTTTTTCCCTTGAATCAATTATTCTATTTAATTCAAATTACATCATTATTGAAATAATTTTCAATTTTTACAACCTTTGAACTCAAAAAGTCTTATTTAGCTTCATATTGAGTTCATTCAGAATTGAATTTCATAAATTAGTTTTGAAAATTTGAAAAAATCAATGAGTGAATATTTTTTCAGAAGTGGTAGAAAAATTGAGAAATTATTTATATAAAAAGAATTTAATTCCAGTTGCAAAATATATAATTTTTCAAAGCATTATTTAATGCAGAAAAAAATAAATATTGAAAAAAATTAAAATCAAAAAATTAAAATTAAGATCAGCTTTGAAATTATAGATTATTTATTCAGATAAATTTAGAATGGGTTTGCTTCAATTTTGATTAATGCTAGTATGGAATTCAAATAAAAAAGGGATTTCATGTTATTCAACTAAAATATAGAACCAGCCCATAGGTTCAGAGATAATTAAACCCAATTCTTCAAGAAGATTCAAAGAAATTTATTGAAACAATTAGCAAATATTCATCAGAAAAAACTGCACACATATTAAAAATTCTAACCTTTCAGCATGCCCATTTTCTTCATGTGAAGATAATCCTGAAGTTTGTATAATTTCATGTTGGGGATTTTTCAAAAATGCAGGAATTAGTGTTAAATTGTTGAAGATGCAGCAATTAGTGTCAAATGGTTCCATATATCAAAAAAATTTTTTTTTGCTACCTTTTATTTAGGAAATTGATTTTCTCACAGGCACAATCCTTTAAATCACAGTTGTTTTATGTCTTCATGACGTAACTCCCCAATGGACAAATCCTTTAAATCACAGGTGCTTTACATCTGCATGATGTAGCTCCCACACAGACAAATCCTTGATCTCACGTGTCTTTCAAGAATTTTTTTTGTTTAAATTTGATGCCACAGCCCTTTATCTATATTTCTCAAATTCTTATTAAAATTCTTTCGTAATTTGTGGAATTAACACCCCAAAAATTCCATTTGAAAAATATAAAAAAAAGAAAGTTTCTCACTGCAGTTTTATATCCTTTTCTTTGCCTTTTTAATTTTTTTGTGTTGATTTAAGCTTTTGGGACATTAAAAAAACAATAAAAGAGATTTGTGTTATCTATTTGGATTTTTTTGGATATAATATTACACCTTGAAGAATTCATTCAAATAAACAAAAAATGGAATTTCTGGTTGCATTTTTGGATCCTTTCCTTTGCATTTTTAATTGATTTTTGTTTCGGTGAATTAAGCTCTGACAAATTTTAAGGGCAAATAAAATAGCTTCATGTTATTTATTTAGAGTTTTTTTTGGATGTATTCTTACACCTTAAAAATTGGGCAATGCTAAATTCACAACTCATTTGAATTGTGTACATGACTTGAAGGGGCTGTGAATCCCCCACACAATGGTTTGGTTTTGTGTGGAACTTCAAATGACTACATTCAAGTTGTGTGAGGTTGTACACAACTTGAATGTAGTTGGGTTCCGTGCCACACAACTACAAACATTGTTGGCAAAAAAAAAAGAAATGAAAATAAAAAAAAACTAAAATAAAATAAATAAAAATACAAAAAACAGAAATTAACCAAAAAATAAAAAAAATAGATTTTTTGGTTAAAAAAAAATAAAAGAAAAAATAAAATAAAAATGAGTAAAAATAAATAAATAAAAATAAAAAACAAAAAAAACTGTAGACAAACAAAACACCAAAAATTAAATAAACAATGAAAGAGTGTATGGAGAATCCCTAAAGTATAAGTGCCAAAAAATACAAGTTCAAATTGACTAGCCCAAAGTAAAAACACCAAAAAAAAGCTCAACTTGTTTTAAGCTGATCCAATCCCAAGAAGTAAAAATACTCCTCATGATGGGATCAGCCCAAAAAAAGTTGAACTGACTTACCAATAAAATCCCATTCAAAACAATCAACATTATGATTTTAACTCAAAACACTCAACATAATGATATTTAAAATGTGATAACCCTTTATATTAATAGAATTAAAAGATCAGCATCAGAAACCAAACCCAAATGATGAAATTAAAATGATTTTTCTAAATGAGAATACAAATTAAGTTGTTCTTTTAAATGGTCAACCCAAACAGAAGCGTTTTTAGATGTCAAAAAAGCATGTTTGGAAACAATGGGCTGGATCGGAATCATTTCTCCCTCAAGTACAAGATGAACCTGTTGATTATTTTTAACAAAGCAAATGAACATAGGATCTGATTGTTCTTTTACACCCATTTCTATAGGAGTATAAGTACAACATGAATCTAATGAAATGGAAAATATTAGTCTTACATAAGTATCAGCTATTATTTGAATCATATCAAACTTTGAAAGCCATTTTGAAGAGGGAATCTTTTCATTGATGTCATTAAAATCAAGTATTTTTCCTATCTTTTCAACATCTTTTATTTCGCCAAGGATCTTAGGATAGGATGTCTTTTGTTTCCTGAATGTTTCAATTGTTTCTTTTTGTACTTTGAACCATCCATGCTCATCATACCCAAGTGATTTAGAAATGACTCTGAATCCACAATTTCCATCACCAACTGGATACCAAACCTCCCCCAACAACTCATGGAATCTCTGAGGTATTTGATTGAGCTAATTCACTTTTTCTTCCTACAATTAAAAATCACTTATTCAAAATTATAATCTCATTAAAGGAAACAACACTCACCAAAGATGAGCTTCTGGTTGACCCTTCCTGCAGGTCTTCTTCCTATGAAGAGGATTCCAAATCAAAATGAAGTGAAGCTAATTCACTTCCAGTATCTTCCTCTGAACTATGAAATTCAGATCCTGATCCTGCAGACTTTGACTAAAAATTATCATCATATCATAATCAGTTCATTAAACCCAAAAAATGAACATTTCACAAAAGAAAAAACTTCCAATCCTTTGTATTTTCTTATTTGGTTCCCTTCTAATCCCTTTTTACCACTTAAGTTCCTTTTCAACATTTTTGAATCAAGAAGTACCTCTCTGGGTGTCTTTCAATTTTGGCCAACCTCCACTTGATTGCAAGACTTGAGGTTCAAGTCTTGGCTTTGATTGATAATTTGCGGTCTTCTGAATCAGGTATTCAACAGCTTGCATTGGTCTTGTTCAGGATATCCCAAGATCATTGCATTGAACTTCTCATGTAACTGAGAATTGTTGAGCATTTCATCAACATTGAACTTCCAAAATTCAAAAGGGTCAAATATTAGTAAAGTAGGAATCAGCCATCAAAAAGCATTAATCACAAAGTGATTTGAACAATCAAACAATTGAAATTAAACCAACTTACAGAACTAGAACTGCAAGGGTCATAATCCAACCTCCACTGAGGATGAACATCCTCAGGCACAACAGATCCTCTTGATTCTAATAGGTCACCTATTTGGTGTGAACAGGGAAAACCCATAGTCTTGGAGTATGACTTTGTGCTTGCCTTGCCATAATGGTTGCACTTTAACATCTCAAATTTTTCTCAAATGAGTTTAATTTCCTCTAAAGACAAATTGTATTGTAATGGTACCAGTTCAGTGGGAAGAAATATTCCTAACTTTATTTGTGAGCTGTAAAGGGCCGCCTGAATGGATTTAATTTGAATTGAAAATTTTTTTGTATAAGCTTTTCCAAACATCCAACCTGTTTCCTGAAGAATGTGCAAGGAATTGATTGAGAGTGGCATGGGCCACTTCCACCCAAGATGTGATTTATTTCCAAAGTCAGGGTTTTTGCAAGTCCAAGAAATTACAAATATCTCTTTGATACATAAGATGTTATTTTACACACACTCAAGCATATCCTCATGGTCTTCCAAGATAAATTTTATACAAGTCATAATGTAAGCACCCAAAACTAGTAAGATTAACAGAATAAGTAGTGATTTTGCCCTTACTCTTAGTCCTGCATCATTGAGCTCTGCCTCCTCCTTCGTTTTAGAGGACCCATACTTGCCCCACAGAGACATAAAGCTTTGCCATCCTTCAACCTCATTAATAAAACAAACTTATAATTTTCCTGTATGTTTTTAGACAAGTGCCACAAAAAAAACTCTCTTGTTTACTCAGGGAAACTAGATTCAATAGCACAAATCAGATATTTTTCATGGTCCATCACAAAGACTTTGGGAAGTCTCTCAGGATCACAAGCCAGCTCCTTTTGCGCATTTACAGACCAAATGTAGAATTTGAACTTTTTTTGTTATAAAAACAAGAGCTTTTGTGAAAGTTTTTCAATTGGCTGTAATTCCTACAACATGCAATAGGGGGATGTTGAAATTATTTTTTTTATAAGTACAATAAAACATTAAAATATTATGGAATTTTTTTCAAAGCTTTAATGCCTCAGGGTGGGCCAAGAATAGGGCCTCCAAGTGTCCCTCTAAACTGAATTTTGACCAATGAAACCAACCTGAATCTTCAAGTTTTTCATAGAGGACCTCCATAAAACTTTTTCCCTTGAGTTCTGCTAGTTTTACCTTTTGCTTGATGTTATAGATTGTTTGGTCACACACATACTTGCTGCCATAAATCTTGCTCAATTTTATTTTGAGTTGAATTGTATTGATCACATCATTCATGCCTTCTCTTAAATTCTCTAAGGCCACACAAGAGATTCTCCTGACTTGAGGATGCATTTAGGGGTGTGAAGATGGTAGATGGTTATGTTGATCATGTCTGTAGGAGATTTTCCACCAGGGGTCTGCCTTTGTGTGAATTTCATGGATTAAAAACTTGCACCCAACCTTTCTTGTGTGAGTTTGCCTTGAACTTTGGTTGAGAAATTGCCCAGAGTAGATAACATGTTTATCAATCTTTGAGTTGAAAACTTTGAAAGCGTAGCCATGCTTCATTGCCCATGTTGGACAATACTTTTGTACCTCATCCCTAGTAGGAGAGGCTCTCACAGGAGGCGGGTAAAGCGTATCTGGCACAAATTAAATGGTTATATCATAGTTACATAGTTACATAGTTACATAGTTACATATTTATGCTAATCAGTTTCCATCCAATTAAATCAGGAAAAGGCCAGAGTAACAAAAAATGTTACTCACCACCAGATTTCAAATCCATTTTTGAAACATTTTTCTCCTCAATTGTAACCCTAGATGAGGATGCAATTGGGGCTTCCAATTTTTCATTAACAAAATCCTTTCTTTCTGAAGCTTTGTTAATGGAACTATCAATTTAGTCCTTCAACGCAGCCATTTCATAAACAGGAGGGCTTTCCAATGTTCCCATAATTCCAAAAAAATGCTCTGGTACTTCAGTATTCAATCCAACTTTCAATTGAACAACTACAAAGTTTGCTCACTGTCAAGTTTAGAAAGATGAAGTTAACCAACGGGCAGTAAAAATTTACCTTTCCATTTTCCAATGGGCAGGTTGAGAGTGCAATTTGTGGGAGGGGTATGATTTCAATGATTTTGTTTGCAAAAGGCAATTATTTTGTTTGCAGTTTAACTTTCTGATTGCTAGGTGTGGTTGAATAGTCCCACAAAGTATGTGTTGATCCCAAATTTGGGTTTATGGAACTCCAATGTGGTCCAGGGGGTCCCACAAATTTATGTGCAAGCCTGGGGGGTTTGTATACCCCCGTAAACACATCCAAACGGTTGTGTACGGGGGTACACAACTTGAGAATGCCATTTATAGGATTTATACAGGTTGTGCATGTTTTGAACAACCCATTCAATAAATTTATGGGCCCCCACGCGTCCAATGGGCCGTGTAGGCCCCTACACGGCTCCAACACAGCTGGTGGTTGTGAATTTATCATTACCCTAAACATTTTCTTCAAAAAATCAAAAAAAAATGAAAGTTCTCATTGCATTTTGGGATGATTTTCATTGCCTTTTGCATGAATTTTTTTTTGGTGATTTAATCTCTGAAAAAGTCAAACAAACAATCAAAGAGCTTTTTTGATACTTTTTTGGGATTTTTTGGATGAATTCTTGGCATCCAAAAATTGGATCCAACATAAAAATACTTCAAAATAACACATCTCTTTCATTTTTTTTTCACATGTGGAATCAAATTTTTTCCCCAATTTCTTTTACAGAACTTCAGAAAAGTATCCAAAGATGAAAAAAATATTTTCACTGACTTATCCTGTGGTCTAAAACATGGGAAAAGCAGTCATAAAAATTTGAAGTTTTATTTTTGGATTCTTTTCTTGAATTATTTAAGGAGAATTGAGGGAAACTTTGATTCCAGATGAAAAAAAAAAATTTAGATGGATGTGTTATTTTGAATTTTTGTTTACCTTAGATTCAATTTTTGGAGCCAAAGAATACATCCAAAAATCCCAAAAAAATATCAAAAATCTCTTTGATTTTTTTCTGACTTTTTTAGAGATTGAATCAACTAAAAAAATTTACTAAAAAGGCAAAGAAAAGGATCCAAAGATGCAATGAGAACTTAGATTTTTTTTAGGGTGATGATAAATTCATGGCTCAAATGAGCTGTGTTGCATGGCTACAAAACTACATTCAAGATGTGTAGTGCCCTACATGGCTCAAAGATTGTTGGGCTGTACTTCACATGGCATCAGACCGCCATGTGAAGGCTGCACAACTACATTCAAGCCATTTAGATCCCCACACGGCTCAAATGTAGTCTCTTTGCCATGCCACATGGCCAGCCTGACCACATTTGAGCCATGTGGGGCTCTACATCGCTCAAATGTAGTTGTGTAGCCGTGCCACACAACTACAAGTCTGGTGGCCCAAAAAATAAAAAAATAATAAATAAAATAAACTAAATAAAAATTCAAAAAAACAGAAATGAACCAAAATATCAATTTTGGTTGATTTTTTTGGTTAAAAAAACAAAAAAATAAGTAAAAAATAAAAATAAGTAAAGATAAATAAAAGAAAAAAAAAGAAAAAAAAAACTGAAGACAAGCAACCACTTGTCTTCAGATTCAAGTAAAAAACTCAAGTTCAACTTGACTAGCCCTAAAGTAAAAGGGCCAAAAAATACCAGAAGTATTTTTACAAGCCCTGAAGTAAAAGTGTGAAAAGAATTTACCAGCCCAAAAGTAAAAACACACAAAAAAAAACAAGTTCAACTTGCTTTAAGCTGATCCCATCACAAGCTTAACACAAGTTAAGCTTGTGATGTGATAATCCCAACACAAGTTGAACTGAATTAAAATTAAAATCTCATTCAAAACACTCATCATAATGATGTTAACTCAAAACACTCAACATAATGATGTTCCAAATGTGATAAACCCTTATATTAATAGAATTACAATATGAGCATGTTAGACCAAACCCAAATGATGAAATTAATCTATAAGTTAGAATAGAACTCAAGTTGATCTTTGAGATTATCAACCCAACAAGCTGCTTTTTTATAAATGATGGAAGAGGGTTTGGAAACAATGGGAAGGATTGAAGTCACATCTCCCTTTAGTACAACCTGAACCCAATGATCATTTTTAACAAATCAAAAGAACATAGGATCTTATTTTTCTTTTACACCCATTTTCATAGGTGTAAAAGTAAAGCATGAAGCCAATGAATTGAAAAATATTGGTCTTCCATAAGTATCAGCTATTATTTAACCCATGTCCAACTTTAAAAGCCATTTTGAAGATGGAATATTTTCATTGATTTCATTAACATCAAGTATTTTGTCAATCTTTTCAACGTCTTTAATGCCACCAAGGATCTTAGAATAGCACCCCTTATTTTCCTCAATGTTCCAACCATTTCTTTCCAGACTTTAAACCATCCATTCTCATCATACCCAAGTCATTTAGCAATGACTCTAAAACTGTAATTTCCATCACCCACTGGGTCCCAAACCTCACCCAAGAACTTATGTAAGTTATCAGGTATTTGATTGATGTAATTTACTTCCTACAATCAAAAATTAGTTAGAAAAAATCCTAATCTAATTAAAGAATGAACAAACACTCACCAAAGATGAGCTTCTGTTTGAATCCTCAATTTCTTCTTCTTCATCCTTTGGAAAGGAATCAGATTTCAACGCCACCAATGCCAATGAACTTTCAGTTTCTTCAAATGAACCATGAAATTCAGATGAAGACCCTGACTTGGAAAATAACCATTTCTCAATCAGTTCATCAAACCAACCAAATGAAACTTTCACAAAAGAAAAGACTTACGATCATTTGTCTTTTCTTCTTTGGAGCCCTTCTACTTCTCTTTTCCCACTTAAGTTCCATTTCAACCTGTTCAAATCAAGGAGGATCTTTCCGGGTATCTTTCAATTTTGGATGGCCTCTGCTTTATTTAAAGACTTGAGGTTACAGTCTTGGCTTTGATCAATAATTGGTTGTCTCCTCCATCAAGTGCTTCAACAGCCCAAAATAATCTTGATCATAATGATTCACAATCATTGCATTGAAATTCTCATGTAACTGAGAATTGTTGAGAATTTCATCAACATCAACCTTTAAAAATTAAAAAGGATCAAATATTAGTCAAAAAGGAATCATCATTCAAAAAGCATTTATCAAAAATCATTAATCACAAAGTGATTTGAAGAATCCAACAATCTAACTCAAACCACCTTACAGAACTAGAACTGCAAGGGTCATAATTCAACCTCCACTGAGGATGAAAATCTTCAGGCACAATGGAGCCTCTTGATGCTGGTAGGTCACCTATTTGGTGGGCACAGGGAAAACTCATAGTTATTGAGTATGACTTGGCGCATGCTTCCCCATCATGGTTCCGCTTTAGCCTCTCAAATCCTTCCCCAAAAAGTTAAATTGCTTTTAAAGACACCTTGTATCACAATGGTAACATTTCAGTAGGAAGAACTTTTCCAATCTTTGTTTGAGAGTTGTAAAGGGAAGCCTGAACCAATTGAAGTTGATTGGAAACTGTGCCCTCAAGGTTATGCCAAACATCCAAAATGTTTCCTGAAAAGTTTGAAAGGAATTGTTTCAGAGTAGCATGGGCCCCTCAACCCATGACTTTGTTTTATTTCCAAAGTCTGGGTTTTCAAAAGTGCAAGCCATTACAAATTTATCTTTGATATGGAAGATATTATGATCAATATACTCAAGTACCTCCTCAAAATCTGCCAAAAAACACTTTATGCAAGTCATAATGTAAGCAACCCAAAACTTGGAAGATGAACAGAAGAAGCAGTGATTTGGCCCTTACTCTAAGTGCTGCATCATTGACCTCTGCCTCCTCCTTGGTTTTTGAGGCCCCATAGTTAGCCCACAGAGACATAAAGCTTTGCCACCCTTCAACTTCATTATTAAAGAACACTTTACAGTTTGATTGTATGTTTTTAGAAAATTTCCATTGACAGCAATTTCTTTTTGACTCAGGGAACATTTTTTCTAGAGAATGGATCAAAGATTTTTCACAGTCCATCACAAAGACTTTGTGAAGTCTCTCAGGATCATAAGCCAACTCCTTTAGCAAATTTAGAGACCAACGGTAGAACTCAAACATTTCTCTTCTTATAAAAACAAGAGATTTTGTGAAGGTTTTCTTGTTGGAATTAATTGCTACAATGTTCAAAAGGAAGATGTTGTACTTATTTTTTTATTATTAGTACAATCCATCATAGCTATGTGATGGAATTTCTTGCAAAGCTTTAACAACTTGGGTTAAGCCAAGAATAGGGCCTCCAAGTGACCCTCTCCACTGAATATTGCTCCATGAACCCAACCTGAATTACCAAGTTGGTCAAAGAGGACCTTCATAACACTTTTTGCTTTTAACTCTTCTAGCTCTAAATTTTTCTTAGTGTTATGGATTGTTTGGTCATCAACATATTCCCCGCCATTGATTTTGATCAATTTTCTTTTGAGTTGAATTGTATTGAGCCCATGTGACATTCCTTCTTTTAAATTCACCAAGGCCACCCGAGAGACTCTCCTCAGGTGAGGATGCACTGAGGGGTGTGGAGATGGTAGATGGTTATGTTGATCATTCTTGTAGGAGATTTGCCACAAGGGGTCCTGCTTTGTGCAACTTGCACAGATTAAAAAATTGCACCCAACCTTCCTTGTGTGAGTTTGCCTTGACTGTTTGGTGAGCAATTGGCCAGAGTATAAACCATGTCTATCAGAGGCTAAATCCACATATTGATCACCCTTTGAGTTGAAAACCGTTAAAGCACAACCATGCTTCATTGCCCATGTTTGAAAATACGTTTGTGCCTCTTCCCTAGTAGGAAAAGCTCTCACAGGAGGTGCATCAAGACAATCTGGCAGAAATTAAATGGTTATGTTACATTTTCATGATTACATTGATGGCATGCACTCCATCATTTTCAATCAAATTAATTCAGCCAAAGATCAGAGTAACATAAAATGTTACTCACCACTGTAGAAGATAAGATTGGTAAGAAAACCAAGACCAGACTGGATTACCAAATGGAAGAGAGTCAGAGAAGAAGTTGAGAAACAAGATACATCAGAAAGGTGAGAAAGATGAAAACAACACCAACGGAAGTCTTTCAGGAGACAGTTGGAGTACAACCAGCTACAAGGATGAGATTAGATGACCGTAGAAGCGCCTTGAACAATCTGGAATGGAGCGTTAGTTCGTATCATAAACCGATAGAGTTGGGATAGTTCTTACTTGGATTGAGCTGGCTGCTGGCGGTTGATTGATGAGACTGATGAGAAGTTTGAGGTTGGCGAGTCAGTGGTTGAGAGATCCGTGAGGTAGTTTTCTGGACGTTGGATGAGATTTAGAAAAGGTTGCGCTCTGGGTGTTCAATCTAGATTTGGAGTCTTAGCACCCAGTACAACAAGACAATAGCAACGACGGGTGAAAAGAAAAGAGAACAAATAAACATAAAAAGAGATAAAACATAAAATAGAAAAGAACAATAATAGCAAACAAATAGGATATGAATAGAGACCACATCAGCAACAGTGCTGTTCAGCCCTCAACTTAACAACCACCAGAGGTAGTGTCCATTTGTGACACATTTTGTTCCTCAATTGCCACCCTCAAAGAGGATTCAATAGGGGCTTCCAACGTTTAATTACACAAATACTTGTTTTCCGCAGCTTTGTTCATTGCACTAATGTGGTCCTTGAACGCAGCCATGTTAAAAGGAGGGCTGGTTGCCACTGCTCCCATAATGAAAAAAAAATGTAAAAAAAAAAACCATTGTTCCCATAATGCGCAAAAAATGCAATGGTATTTTAGTATTCAATCCAACTTTCAATTGAACTACTACCAAGTTTGATCTGATCACTTTCAAATTGAGAAAGATTCATTTTGTGGGATTTTTGAGGTTTCCCTTTATTTTCAATGATTTGGTTCAGAAATTCAATTTATTTCACTTTATAATCACTTTTCTGGCACTTGGGGATCACTAGGTGTGGTCCAACAGTCCCAAATAGTATGCGTTGATCCCAAATTTGGGTTGATGAAACCCCAATGCGGTCCAGGGGGACCCAAAAGGTTTTGAAGAACCCCCTGGAAACGACTCAAAACCGCTGTGTACGGGGGTACATGGCTCAAATACGCCATGTATGGGGGTACACAGCTCAATTACAATTTGTACAGGGGGTATACGGCCCGCCGGGGTTGCACGTGTTTGAGACAACCCCTTGGACGCGTGTAGACGTGTGTTCTTGCCTACACGCGCGTTTTGGACGCGTTTATGGGCCCCCACGCTTCCATTGGGCCATGTAGGGCCCAAAACAACTCCCACACAACTGGGAACTGTGAAAATATCATCACACTTTTCTTTATTTTTTGAATGAATTTTTTGAGGTGTTCTAATGCTTAAAAAATTACAGAAAGAATTTTTTAAGGGTTTTAGACACCCAGCTATAGGTCTGCTGCGTCAAAATATCAAAAAAATTAATTCCTGAACACCTGCAAAATAAAGGATTTGTTCCTATGGGTTCAATATTCCAGAGATGTAGAAATATTTTATTTAAAGGATTGTGCCTGTGAGAAAATTAATGCCCTTTATTTATTGATTTGCTTTGTTATATTGTTAAAAGGAAAACAGAAATTAACTCAAATGGTGGTATTTATTTCCTAAATTTAAGGAAAAAAATGGGGTTCTTCTTAAAACAGAGGATGGTGAATATACATCATTCAGAATTTTTGGAGCCTATTGCAAAAAAAATTCAATATTTTTTGATTTAATGGGAGTTTATGATCAGAGAATCTTTGGGTTTCAATTGGTATGAGAGATTTTAAATTTTTAAAAATATATCACAACATGTCAAATTTATATGAAACAAACAAGCCTTAAAGTGTTTTCACACTTCAAACCAAATACATATTGTTCCTGATTTACATTCAACATTCAAATTCTTATCCTCATTATCTATATGAAAGTTTAATTAGTGAGAATGGCTAAAGCCAAAAAATTGAATAAAGGCTAATTTGATTTTTTAATTTCAAATTCTTCATTTAATGAAATGAAAGAATATTTAATTTTAGCCTAGTTAAACAGAAAGAATGTTTCATTTTATAATTTTTATAATCCACTGCCAGTTTTCTTTGCAATAATTTTCATTAAAAATCAATTGATAATATGTATTTATTCATCATCACCAATTCCAACAATTTTTTAACATTACTCTCAAACTTCAAGAGATTCAATTCCTTCCAGCTTTTTCTCCAGAAGAAAGTGCTATTTGGTTCCATCAGGGAAGGCTTTGAATTTCTCGTATTTCTTTGGGACAAATTAATTTTTTAATCCGTAGCAATCAAGTTTCTGAATGATATTTTATTCCTCATTATTTTTTTGAGTGATTATTTTCAGCCCATGTGCAGGTGGAGGATTTCTCAGCTTTTTTGAAAGTGATGAAGAGGAAGAGGAAGAATTTTTGGTCAAAAATTGAATTACAAGAGTCTCATTATAAGAGTTTCAAGTTCCAAAAGAGTTTGAGATTTTCCACATTTTCCTCTTTCAAGTTGTTTCTAGTTTTTCAGAAATTTTATATATTTGTGACTGATGAGAGATTTGGATTTTGAGATTATGAGTTAAGAAATAAATTCAGCATTTTAGACCACAAGAGATCCCTTGGAGAATGAATCTTCAGATTTTTCTCCAAAATGAAAATTTGGGCTAAAACAATAAACTTGGATTCCAAAGGCCAAATATTGTTGGTCTGAAAAGCCTTGATGTTGAAATATTCATATGGTGATAAAGTTTCAGTAACCGTTTTTTTTTGGTTGAGAAAAAGGAAATTTGCATTGAACACTTTGGGCCAAAGTTTCATGGTAGAAGATAATACAAAAGATGGAACAAGCATCTTCAGAAATGTCTTGAATTTTGTTTTTAAATTTAACCCTTTTTTGATGATGGTGTGGTTTGTTGATGATATTCTGAATAGAATGCTTCTTTAGGAAGAATTGGAAATTTAAGGAAGAAAATTATCCATGCCCATCTGTGCAGATATAAATAGGAAGTCTAACATGCTTTCAAGCTTCATCCTTGAGGATATATATTATATTTAAAATGTGATTTCCTTTTTCTATTAGTGGAACAGTGGAAATATTGCCTGACTGATTTTCCACCATTGTGAGAATTAAATCATTTTCTCCTCTGGCGGCAGGAGTGATAGGAACTATAAAATCCAGATGAATTAAATTGAATGGATGAAAAGCAGAAAATTGAGTCTTCTTGAATGAAATATTTGTGATATTTGAGCAATGACAATCCTTGCATTCAAAAAATCAAGGATTTTATGAGAAATAGAGTGAAATAATTCTTTTCTAAAATGGAGGATGTCATACCCCAGTGATTTATTGATCTATTTTACCTTTTTTAAATCAAAAATTTCCATATTTAGACAGGAAAGGTTTAGATTTAACAAATTTTGGAGGGGATGTGAAGGAAAAATATTTTTTCTTTGATAAAAACCAAGAATGGAAGTTTTGGTTGATTTGAGATTGAGAAGGCTTTATTTTTGAATGCAAGATTGAATTCATTTTCAAGCATTCACCTGTGACTAATTAAGCTTATAACCAAATTTTTTACATAAAAGCCATTGGATATTTTGACAAGAAAGTTATTTCATAGTAGATGGACCATTCCCTTTCCCACAATACATAGGCAGGTTTTTTCCTTTCCAGTTTTGATTTACTCCCCTTTTCATTCTTCCTGATCCAAAAATAATGCTTTTGAATTTAAAGTCTTTCCACATGGGCAAGAATCAAGAAAATTGGTGATTGGAATTTTCAGTCCCAATCCAAGTGTATACAAGGGCACAATATTTTTAAATTTTCTTTTTATTTGGGTTGCTTTTCTCTTTTCCGTCCATTTATCTTGTGCTCCCCTCAAACAGTCAGGATCAGAATCTTTTGTTTGTGTAAATATTTAGATTTGGATTGGTCAGTTGAGAAAGGGTTGTGTTATCTTTCTGAGCATTACAGATATCTTGATAATTTATTTTTTGATTTTTTGAATTTATGCTTCAGAGTTCTCCTGTTGTTCCCTAGAATTGAATTTGGCCCCATTCCTTGGTTGATTTAGATAGTTTAGGACTCATTCTACACCAATTTCTTCTTTTGAGTGCATTATTTATAATTCAATTGCAAATAGTTCTTGTTTAAATTGGAAGATGATGATATATTACAAGATTGTTTCCAGTAGTTCTATTCCTAATAATGCAATTTTTTGATTCCAACCTTGTTTTCTTTGATCAAGGGTTCAATTAGATTTGCATTTAAGGACCTTTCAAAAGTTTATTGCAGAACCTTGCTCAATTAAATTCCTGAATAAAGGAAGTAAATTCTTTTATTTTTTTTAGAGCCCTTCTGCAATTATTTTCCATTTTCCTACTATATTTTTGTGCATCATAGTATCAGTTTTACACATTATTATGGCTTCTAGCTTCATATTGTCAATTGGGTTCAGTACTAAACCATCATTTTCTAAAGCCTCTTTGATTCCCTTGAGTTCTAGAAGGATTGATATTTTGTACCTCCAGATGGATTAATTGTTTCTAAGAAGAATTGGAACTAATTCCAGTACCATTTTAATCATGCTTTGTCAATATTTTTTGGCCTCCCCCAATCCTCCCATTTCTTCCAGATTTTTGATTTTTGTTTGAGGATTTTGATATTTTTGCTGGAAAGATGAAGATTAAAAAACTTTGAGGCTCAATTTCATAAGGAGGCACATAAGTTAAGAATAAATTGAAACATTTATGTGAGGAATTGGGAAAATAAAAAGATAAGGACCAACATTGAGAAAAGAGAAAGGTTGAATCAGGTTTGAGAAAAGTTAATGAGAACAGCTTAAGAGAGGTACCAGAGAGGAATGAGTTAATTTTATTTTTCAGTGGATTATCAAAGATTAAGGGTTTGAAGGATCCTGTACAAGTAAAATATGAGGGCAAAGACTCAAAAAAGGGTAGACAATTGAGGAATTAGAGTGGAGATTAGTAAAAATTGGGTTTCCTTTTGGTATGGAAGTGGAAAATAAAAGGAGATATACTAACAAAATAAAATTTAAGATTATGTAGAAATTATTCCCTTTGATTAAGATTCTGGTAGAGAGTACACAATTATCAGAAGAGCTCCCCCTACACTGAGAAAAGAAAGACAGGGGTGAGTCTACTAAAGGCTAATTTCAATGTCACAACTGCCCCTGGTGTGCAAATGGGCTGAAGGCACAGGCACTACTGCTCAAAGAACTCAGGATTGAGAATTGAGATAGATTGCAATGAGGATAGGAAGAGTAATGACAATGATAAGAAACAAGAGAATCCAACAGTAAGGCTCTGAAGGAGTTTAAATGTTGAATCCTCTCAGAGTAACACCAAAGGGATAGGTGAGATGAGTAAGGTAGGCTGGGTTGGTTTGCTCGTGCTGAGATGACACTTATTGGAAGGGACTAACCAATAAAAAGTAATATACTGATTCCTTGAGGGAATTATTCCAGGAAGGGAAGAGAGGCCAGTATATGTGAAAACTGAGGGGAGGCCTTGAGGAGGGATGACCAGTGCCCAAGCTGGGATGCCCCATGGTATTAAAGGTTTTCCAATTGGGCTTGAGGAACTGGCTTGATGGATTGGGTAATGGGCCTGTCCATAAAGGCATGGCATGTACTGAACTGGAGTATGGGTTGTCCAGCCAGGAGGATGTACTATGGGTTTACAGTATGTACTTCTCATACCAGATAGAGTTGAAGGAGTGATGAGGATACACCAAGCCATAGAGAGAGAGAGAGAGGACTGAAAAAGTTGATTAGTGCCCGCAGGGCATGCAGGAGGATACTTCAAAAGGTGCAGCATGTAGATCCAGGAGTAGAAGGTAGATTGTACTGAGGACTGAGGCTGGCTGAGGGTTGAGTATGGCTGAGGTAACTGAGTCAAGTTCTGTTCAAGACAAGTAGATGAACTTTAGTTTGAGCATGCACACAGTCTAAGATTATTTTGGAAAAAATATAAATTAGAATGAATAAAATAAAAAAATAACATTGATGAGATAAAATAACATTATACAAAATTAAAAATAAGAACCATTTTCTTAATATATATATGCATAATAATATATTTATTTCAATCACTTCAGTAATATTTGCAGAATTCAGTTAAATATTAAAATCCTTGAAATTTTTCATATTTTAAACCTCTAACAAAGATGATTCCCTTTCAAATTTGGACTAGTCTTTTCTGATTTTATTCAAAGATTTTTTTGGTATTTTTTTCTTCCTTTATTTTTAAAATGATTACTTGAATTTGAAGTCTTATTTTCACCAATTCCTTGAATAAAAATTTGATGGGAATTCCAATATTTGACTCTTCAAATGTTTTGATGTGGCACATTATTTTCCAAAGAATTTTACATTCTTCAAAATAAATTTAACTCAATTGATGGGTAAATGAAGCATGATTCAAATTTTTCAAATTTTAAAATACCAAATTTTCTCCTTTTCCCACAATATTAAGCTTTTTACATTATTGATAGATTTTATTCATAAAAAAATATTTGACTTCTTATTACTATGTTTTTCTAGATGTATTGAGGAATTAGAAAACTGAGGGTTTTTTCCCATCTAATGATTCTGTATCAAATGTTTCCAAAATTGATTTTTTTCCCTCAAATATTTCAGCAGCTTTGATTTTTATACCTAAAAAATATTCATGTTTCAGACCAAAAATTTATTTGCATAGAAATAATTTTCAAATTAAATTTCATATTCTCAGGATCCAATTTCACGGTTAAAATTTAAAAAAAAATAAAATAAACCTGATCCCTCATGTCAGCTCTCTGATACCAGGAACCTTGCAGTCCTTTAGCTACAGAGAGTGATAAAAATACTGGAATAATAATAATAATAAGAATTCCAAAAATAAATGCTTAGAGGCTCAAATAAATAATATAATAAGAGCAGTTGCAAGGTTTAATTGGTTTGATAATAAAAGGTTTTCAATATGTATATAAAAGAGGGGCCACAGTATTATACTACTGGGGTTTTTTACAGACAAAGCAACCTCTCTTCAAGGGGCCTCCTTAGGCAGTTTAAGAACCTTGGAATGAAGATGGGTGCCTTAGAAAGGGCTTATTCCACTAATTGCCAGGAATAAAAGCACACTGGCCTAGGCAGGAAGGGAAACACTCAGTATGAGGACTTTATCACAAAAATCCTGGAATAATGGGAAGGGTTTCAGAGCAGATGGGGTGGATTGCCTGACTAAACTTCAAGGGTTGATTGGTTTTAAGAAATGAATAATAATACTACAGACTTGGTCATAAATCACTTTCTTAGACTCTTCATAAGCACTTGACTAACAATGACATGGTTTCTGATTGATAATAATAATTCCTGGTAAACTGATGATGGAATAATGGATCCAAAGAGGTCTTTATAAATACCTTTTTGGGGTGATTTTGAGCTTCTCAGGGCGCTTAGAGAAAGTTATGCTCATGGACTGAGGCTTGCAAGCCAGTCAGAGAAAGATTAGCATGTCCACTCCGTGCTTTTAATAAGCTGAACTTAGATCTTCTGGATTTCTGTACTATTTTAGCCACAGGATCTGTTAATCTATTATGGCGTAAATTTGATCATTCTGCACTCATCCTTCATTTGGACTATTATTATTGCTTAAAATTAAACAGATGTGGACTTTGACTGATTTCCATCATTTGCTAATCACATAGATAATTTTTAATAATTTTTATGAACACTCCTTGTAGTGTTTCGTGGTCTTCAAAGATCAGAGTCAATGATTTACATGGCAATCCTTGATCTTTAATTTATTATTAAAAAATGTACTAAACTTAATTTTTATTAATTTTAATTAAGTTTTGATCTTTTTAGATTATTAATAATGCATATGTCAACTTGTTACATATGACAGGCAACCCTAATTAGGTTGTAGCTCTTTTGAGCGGTACCTGGTTGTCAGATTAGTCACAACAGATCCAGACGCGGGGATCAGGAAGTTCAGATGCGCGCAGGGTAGGATCCGCTGCGTGTGTTGCAGAATTTAGCTGCGCGCGGGTCTCTAGTATGCGGGAAACTGCTACTACAAGTATGAAGGGGTATGTAATGATGCGGGGCTGCGCGCGGGAATTGTGAAATAACACATTTCCGCGTGTAACTCCTAAAATATACACAACACCTCAATTCTGAGTGAATTTTAGGTGTAAACCCTATACGTGACAACACGTGTGAAGTGTTAGAAGGCCAAAAGGTGCCATACTGGTGTTAGAATTTTTAGTACTTTTCTTTTTAATTATTTCAGAAATGTAAGGACTTGGATTTCAAGGGTGGGGTCAGTGAGTGACCCTACCTAATTTTGGGTGAGGAATCCATTTCTTTAATAATATTTAAGGATTTCTCACTCCTTCTTTTGTTAATTTAGATATTCTTATTTTTTATAGTTTTGTGTTGCTATGGCAGGTTGCTCTGTACATAGTAGCAAGCTGACACCTCAGACATTTTTAACACCAATATTATCTACAAAAAATGTGCAATTTTATTTTAAGTGCAGTGTTAAATTTTCAACCTAACACGTTCACAACCCAGAATGGGTGGTGTGGCATGTTTCACAGCCAATCTGAGCCATTAATGGTTGTTTGAAACCTGAAGAGTTTTGAACAGCCATTTGCAACTTGACACAGGTTGTGAACAGCCAAACCATCTGAGTTGTGAAGGGCCATTCATGACTTGTTCCAAATTCCAGGGTTGTAAGAAAAAAATAAATAAATAAATAAATAAAATAAAAAAAATAAATAAATAAAAATAAATCAAAAAATAAATAAATAAATTGAACAAAATGACAAAAATAACAAAAAAATTTGAAGAAAATAAAAAAAATGAAAAAAAATTGTGAAAATTTCAAGAATCCAGGGCAATGAATGCACATTCATGGCCCTATGAAAAAATAAAAATAAACAATAAAAAAGTCTAAAAAAGCAATAAATTGTGCCCAATAAAAAATGGGTAAATAAAAATGAAAAGGAACAATGTAAATACAATAAATCCCTGAATAAATATGATATTTGAATAAAATACAATAAAACCACCTCAATGGGATATCCCTAAATTAGAAACTCCAAAAAAAAATTGAAACTTGTGTTAAGCTGAACTTATTTCATTGGCCTAGCGCAAAACTAAATCAATCCCCCAGGAAAATAAGGCTAGTCCATTGAGGTGAAATTAATACACGTCCAACTCAATTCAATAGCCCTAAATTAACAACCCCAAAAATAACAAGTTCAACTTGTGTGAAGCTGATACCATCATAAGAAGTAAAAATACTCCTTATGATGGGATCAGCCCAACACAATTTTAACTGACTTACCAAAAAATCTCATTCAAAAAACTCAAAATAATGATGTTAATTCAAAACACCCAAAACAAGGATGTTCAAAATGTGATAACTCTTTGTATTAATAGAAGTAAAATATTGCAATCAGAAGTATATGTTAGACCAAACCCAAATGAAAAAATGATATTTATAAATTCAAATAAAAATTCAGTTTATCTTTGAGATTATCAAACCAAACAGAAGATTTCTTTGAATTAAAAGAAGAAGGTTTTGAAACAATGGGTGGTATTGGAATTATGTCTCCCTCAAGTATCAAATGAACCCGGTGGTTATTGTTAACAAAGCAAAAAAAGATAGCATCTGATGGTTATTTTAAACACATTTTGATAGCAGTATAAGTAAAACATGAATCAAAGGAAATAAATCCAATTGGCCTTCCATAAGTTTCTTCTATTATTTGACTCATATCTTACTTTGAAAGACATTTGAACAGGGAATATTTTCATTGATTTCTTTTACATCAAGTCTTTTTTCAATCCTTTCAACCTCATTGATAGCCCCAAGTATCTTAGAATAGCATGGATCATGTTTCCTAAATGTTTCTATTGTTTCCCCTTGCACTTTAAACCATCCATTTTCATTGTAACCAATTGATTTTGCAATGACTCCAAATCCACAATTACCATCACCAACAGGATCCCAAACCTCACCCAAGAACCTATGTAAGCTCTTAGGTATTTGATTGAGGTATTTTACTTTTGGTTCCTGTGATCAAAACTCAATTACCCAAAATTCTAATTACATTAATGACCTCAATATCCACTAGAGATAAGCTTCTTGTTGACTTCTCTACCCCTTCTTCTTTTTCAGATAAGAATTCTGATTCCAAATGAAGGGAGGCTAATTCAATTTAATTCTCTTTCTCTGAATTATGGAATTCAGATTATGAGCCTTACTTGCACTATAAATATCATTTGCCCATAAGTTCATTGAACTCTAAAAAATAAAACTTCTCAAAATAAAAGACTTACAATTTTTTGTCTTTTTGGTGCCCTTCTAACCTGTCTTTTTGTCTTGAGTTCCCTTTCCACATGCTTCAATCTTGAAAGTATATGTGAGGTGTCTTTCAATTTGGATCTACCATGGCTGGATTGTAAGAATTTTGTCTTGAGCCTTTGCTTAGCAACCAAGGTGGTTGCATTCTTGAAAAGGTAGTTTAAAATCTGCACTTTAACTTCTTCAGGCTTTCCAATAAAAATCAAACTGAGCTTGTCAAAAATTTAATATGAGTCAAGCACTGTATCAGTTTCAAGCTTTCAAAAAGCAAAAAAATCACTCATTAGTCAATCCATTCAGTAATAATTCAAGCCCTTCAAACAATCCAACAATCCAACTTACTGAACTGGAAGTTTTATAGTCTAGCCTCCACTGAGAATGAAGATGCTCAGGCACTATGGATCCTCTCAATGATAGTATTTTACCTAAGATGTGGGAACAGGGAAAGCCTGTTGTCTTGGAATATTAATTTGTGCACACCTTGTCATCATGGTCATGCTTCAACTTCTCAAATTGTTCCCCAATTAGTTTAATTGCCTCAATTTACAATTTGTGACCCAAAGGTTAAATTTCTTTTGGAAGAACAGTTCCTGACTTGATTCAAGATTTTTTAAGTGGTGCATGCACTGCTTTTATTTTGATATCAATGGTTCCTTCAGGGTGTTTCCACACATCAAAAATTCTTTCCAAAGATCACGCAAGTAATTTCTTGAAATTAGCATGGGCCCTTTCTACCCAAGAGTTTGTTTCATTTCCAAATTCAGGGTTGGCAAAATTCCACGCCATTACAGACATCTCTTTGATAGGGAGAAATTTATTTTCCATATACTTGAGAATATCCTTGCAGTCTTTCAAGAAACACTGTATGCAAGTTTCAAAATAAGCTATACCAGAAGAGATGAACAGAAGAAGCAATAAATTGGCCTAATCTGAGTTTCCCATCATTAACTTCTGCCTCCCCCTTGGTTATAGAGGCCCCATGCGTTGTGGTGCCCCATCCGGGACACCCTGGCCGCCTTAAGACCTCAACCCATAAACTGTTCCTCAGGCTCATCCAAACTGTCCTGCATGTTGCGCTTCCTTTATCCGCACGCGATGCGCGTCCTTTATCCGCATTGCTCATCATCCTTGCCGTTGCGTGTTGCTCTTCATCTCTGCCGTTGTCATAGCGCGTCCTCATCTTTGTTGTTGCGTGTCCCAATCTCCTCATTGCTACCGTTGCGCGGCGCTCAGCCATGATTTACCAAATCCATCCCGACCGCACCCCCAAGCATTTGGCAAATCCTTGGATCCTTCAAATCTCCCATCTCACTTGATCTATCAGTTGTGAATCTCAAGGCCGTCAGGATTTACTCAAACGTCTCAAGCCAATCTCCTATCCGCCCATCCGCGCTCTCATGGTCTTCATCCATCACCTTTCCTGTGGCTCTCCCACCCGCTTCCGCCTTTGGAAAAGGGGTGAAGAGTGCCAACTACTGCCCGCGGACATCCGCAGCGGTTTGGTTCATTTCTCTTTCCCACCCCGTCCGCCTTTGGATGAGGGGTGGGTGACTCTGGTATTGTTGCGTGCGCTCATCCACGGACGGACGCGAGTGACCACATGATTTTCTTCCCTTTTCCGCTCTATTTGTAGAATCTGTTGTACATAGTCTAACAGGGCCTCCTGCCCATATAAGGAGGGGCTCTACCCTGCCTTTTGGATCCATCAGCATCAGAGCATGGAATCATCCAGCATGAAATCAGCACACCTTTGATCCTTGCGCCTCCATACTCAACCCTTGATCCCTGATCCTTATCACCAACCAATAGCCTTGCTGGTTGAAGAAAGATTCTGTCTGTTGGAATCTTTGAGTGTGTCATACCACTCCTTGATCCCTTTCTCTGACCATACTGGTCCTGATCCCAGATCACCTTTCTGGAGCCAATCACGATTGATTGAAGAGGTCTTATTAAGCTTAAGACCTGGAGTGTTATACCTACCCTTAGCTTCTTTGGTGTTGCATTCTGCCAGCCTACTCTTGAGTCCCTTGAGAAGTTTTGTGGTTATCCTTGCTTCAAATCAGTTACTGTTTGTTTTAGAGCTTCTTAAAAATTGTGCTTTGTCTTGTACAGCCACCCTCAGTTATCTGGTACCCTTCAAGCGCTTGATTGCGGAGAGTTGGGCAGGTTCATTGAGAACCTGGAGGTTGCTTGGGTTTGGGTTGATCATCCCCAATCTTCTGCTGACGACCAGAGTTATTAGCTTGTGGGCATTGTTTACACACAACAGCTTTTGTTCTTTAAACTCTAAGAAGACTTTAACTTCCTTTGTTCAAGTTTTTCCCTGCATAATCTTGTCTCAGATAGTGCTTTTCCGTCGCTACCAAACTATTATCATCCTTATCCTCTACTCCTTGATTCCTCATTTACCAGGTTCTGGACCTTGATCTTGGTTACATTTAAATATTTTTGTAACACTCAGGAGGGCAGCCTAAAAAAGCACCTTTTCCCTCCGCAGAACTGCCACATCCTAGCACCATTTGGAGTCTTATAGCGTTTCCCACAGAGACATAAAAATTTTCCATCCTTCACCATCATTACTGAAGCAAATTTGAAATTTTCTTGAATATTTTAAGAGAAGTGCCAAGAGCACAACTGTCTGGATGACTCAGGGAAACTATGATAAATGGCACAAATCAGAGATTTTTCACCACCCCTCACAAAGACTTTTGGAAGCCTCTCTGGATCATAAGCCAACTCCTTTGGTGCATTCAATTCCCAAATGTTTTATTTATTTTAAAAGCAAAATCTTTTGTAAAAGTTTTCCTGTTGGCTTTCATTCCTACAACATGCAACAAAGCAATGCTGGACCTATTTGTTTTATAATTACAATCTAAAAAAGCAATATGATGGAATTCTTTAAAAATTTTTCCAGACTCAGAATGAGCCAAGAGCAGGGCCTTCAAGTGAACCTCTCCACTTAATTTTGACCTGGAGACCCACTTCATTTCTTGGAGCATTTTGAATATCCCATCCATAACACTTGTCCCCTTAAGTTCCAATGCTTTTACCTTTCTCTTAGTGTTATAGATTGTTCTATTGTCAATTTATTCTCCCCCATCAAGCTTTCTCAATTTAATTTTGATTTCAATTGTATTGAGCCCATATTTCATTCCATCCTGAAGTTGATCTAAGGACACACCAGATATTCTACTCAGTTGTGGATTCACTGAGGGGTTTGCAGATGGTTGATGATTGTGTTGGTCATTTCTAATGGAGAGGCACCACGTGGGATCCTCTGATGTCCAACTTAAATTAATCATGAAATGAAACCCAAACTTCCTTGTGTGAGTTTGCCTTTGCCTTTTGATGAGAAAAAGCCCTTTTTATGCTCCATATCTGTTGTATTATAGGTCTAAATATTTGTCTCTCTTTGACTTGAATTTTGTGAGAGCATAGCTATGCATACATGCTCATTTTTGACAATAATTTTTGGCTTCTTTCCTAATAGGAAAGACTCCCACAGGAGGAGGTTAAAGATTTTCTTGCACCCCATAGTTACATATTTAAAGCTGCCATGGTTAAATTAGTATTCATCAAGCCAAATTGGTATCATTCAAATGGAATATGAGATGTGAACCACCACCTTGAGTTAATTCCAGTTGTGAAACATATTTTTCCTCAATTTTAACCCTAGATAAGGATTAAATTTGGGCTTCCAATGTTTTATTTCAATAATCCCTAGCTTCTGCAACCGAATTTTTAACAGCACTATCAATTAAGTCCTTCAAAGCAGCCATGTTGATATCAGGGGGACTTGGGCTTGCCACTGTTCCCATAATTCAAAAATTAATCTCAAGTCAGTTTATTATTTGATCAAAATGTTTCAACAACTCCTAAGTGTAGTCACTTATGGTTTGAGAGAAAAATTATCCAATTAGCAAGTTTTGTGTAAAGTTTGTGACAATACTTTGTTTTGCCAATAGGCGGAATTTGAAGTACAGTTTTAGATTTATTTTTGGGGTCAGATAGTCCAAAGATTTATACAAAATCCCCAAATTTGGTTTGATGGCACCAAATGTGGTCCAGGGGTGCCTAGGTACCCCTAATTCCCCCCTGAAATGGCCCATTTGGGGCTACTTTGACCTAAATGGGCTAATCCTTTAAGGGAAGACACACGCAACACCATTTAAAACTTGCCCAACCTCCTGGAGGTCCTTCAACTCCATTTACAAATTGCCCACCCCCTGGGGATTGTGAAACCCCATTTAAAAATTTCCCAACCCCATGGGGGTTTCGTGACCCCATTTACAACTTGCCCAACCCCCCAGGGGTTGTTTAAGTTTTAATAAACTTTTCTCACAATTTTTTGAGTCTTGAACCTGCATTCACAACTCATATGGCTTGCAAAAAGCATTTGACACCCATTTGATACCCAAGGTTGTGAATTTAACACCACCCTTATTTTAATATCTCAGTCACTATCTTTGATTGGAAATTGGATGTCTTTGTTTAATTAATTACAGAACCTATGGGCTCTGAATTTTTCTAAATAGCAAGAATCTGCAATGATTTGATTCATACTTTACATTTTTTTTCACCCCAATAATTCTTTAACTGAAAATAAATCTAAAGTGGGTGTTTCCTCATTGTAAAAAATATATCTGCTTAGTACCAAAAAATAATCATCAGATTTTTATTTAATTTGGTTAAATTTTCATGTACCACTAACACTTTTAACTTTATCTATTCCTTCACCTTTAAAAATATGCATGACATTCCTTGAAATCAAGTTAAAATTAGTTTATTTTCACACTACACTTTCCTTGAAATCAACTTTACATTATTTTTTTCACACTAGTGATTTTTTATAATAATGAATAAATCACTACATTAACTTAATTTAATTCACTCCTATTAAAAATTAAATTACTTATCAGGTGAACTATCTCCATTAAGGCGTTTCAGAGTTAGGAAATCCACCATTTTTTTAATTGCAGTGTCACAAGTGCTACTAATATGCTATTAAAAATGTTACAGGCACTACTTCTTACAGAATCCAGGATGAATTTTAATATGTCAAAAATGATTATTTATAAATTGAAGGGGTGATGATGGTTAATGAGAATAGGATTCTAGGAAAATCACTGAGGAAGGTGCATTTTTAATTTTATAAGACTAAACCAGGGGAATACGGTGAGATGAATCTAACAGGATGGTTTGTTTTTTATTTTTCTGATATGAAAACTACTGCATGTGGACTAAAAAGTAAGAATTGTTTTAATAATTAATTGGGGAATAGTTCCAAGAGTGTTATACAGGCCAGTATATGTAAGAACTGGTTAGGAGGCCTTGAAAGATGGTTGATACAGGTAGGAGGGGAGAGATATCTGGTATTTTACAAATTTTTCCAGTTGGATTGGGTCTTTAGTTGAGATCCACAATTATTGGGCCAAGTATACAGAGGTGGAGAAAATATTAGCTGAGTTCTTGGAAGATTGAATTTCACCAAGGCTAGAGTTTCAACCTTTGGTATTAAAGGCAATTTTCAACTCAAATCCATAATTTGAAACATGCCATTAAACAATTTATAACACACTTATTTCATATCAGTTGTCTCAGATTTACCATAAAATAAGTAGTTTTTTTTTCAAATACAGTATATAAAGTTTCTCATCACCTTGAACAGACATCAGAACACAACATTAACCCCTTGCTTCCCGATTCAATTCCACTCCATTTTTATCAGAGACATACTCATTGCTTCTGCACAAAAAAATAATACACCATCTTAAACTCAATCCATACCTCTCCAAAATCATTCCCAGATTTTGAAATCACTAGTACTAAATAAATCATCACTTTTTTTCCTATCATCTTCCTTTGAACAAAAAATCCTTTTAAGAAAAACTAAAAAGTCAACCCAGTGAACAAAACCTCTCCAAGGACTTCAGCATCAGCCAATCATCCTTCTCAATCCACCCTCAAATATTTAGTTCAACTAAAGAGAGCTGATCATCTCATTATTTTAAAATGGCTCAAAACTCCTGCAAACTAAAATGATATCTTTTGAAATTTAAATGAAAGTTTTTTTGGCCAAAATCCATCTAATTTCAATTTTTATCTAGACCAAAACAAATTTGATTCTACTTGCTAGCAAGTTCCATCAAGAAACCCTTGCCCAAACAATGACCAATCACAGGATGAGCTTCTAGAAAAGATTTTTTCAAGCAGAAACCAAGCCCTAATGCAAACTTGCTGTGCATTTGGGACAGTTACTGTGCATTTTGCACAGTTACTGTGAATTTGGCACAGTCACTGTGAATTTCTCAAAGTTACTGTGCATTAATGTGCAAATTGTCTGTGAATTTTGCATATTTACTGTGCATTGTGCACAGTTTCTGTGCCTCATGGTGAACAGTGACTGTGCATTGTGCACAGTTACTGTGCCTCATGGTGCACAGTGACTGTGCACTTTCAGAATTCAATTGGCATCATTGTTCATGGTCACTGTGCATTGCACACCATCTTTTCATTTGGACTGTCACTGTTGATCACTTTGCACAATTGCTGTGCACCAAAAGATTGGTTGAAGAATGGAGATGAATTCAACTGGGTCATGGAGAACAATTCAGCTGGAGATTCCTTGATGGAACTTTCTAGCAAGTTCCATTCAATTTTTGGTGGTGCTACTTCTTGAAAATAAGCTCAAGAAAAATAAAGAATTTAGGCTAAATTTTCCATAGAAACAAATGAGTGAGTTGCTCCAGAACTATTTTTAAACTTAAAAGAAATAAAAATTCTTTTCAATCATCACTGGATTTAAAATAACTGATTAAAATAAATAAAAGTTTATCTAATCAGCACTCAAAAAATTTAACTCAAGGTTTCCTTTTTATTCTCAAATTTATTTAATATTTTTAAATATAAAAAATATCATGTCATTAGCTGATTTTTATTCCCAAAAATACAAGTTGATTGATCTTAAATAGATTTTCTAAGGCCTCAAACTATTGATTAAAATTATAAGGAACATTTGGAGCACCTTGTGTGTCCAGAATCTAATGTCATGGAGTATACTTCAAATTGGGTGTATCAGAGTTAAGCAAATCCGCCATTTTTTAATGGCGGGTTTCAAACCAAATCCTCCATTAAAAATCAAAAAAACCCACTTATTTCACATCAGACGTGTCAGAGTTAACCAGAAATAAGTGGGTTTTTTAAAATAAAGTATTTAAAGGCTTCCACCACCTGTCCATCTCATCCACCCCTGGCTTCCCACCTCCTTCTACCTCCAACCTCATTGCAAATTTCTTTACCTTCAGCCTCATCATAAAAAGATTCACCACTCTCATCACTTTATTACTCTCATCATCACTCTCATAAATTTATCAGCCTCATCACTTGATCACTCACCACTTTATCACTCTCATTGCTTCATTTCTCTCATTGCTTCATCTCTCTCATCATTCTACCTCCAATGAGAACTTGTACCTCCAACCTCATTCAAAGAATCCAATAATTTTTTTATTGCTCTTGTCACTTTATTTCTTTCATCACTTTATATCTCTCATAAATTTGTTTTTCTTGTCACTTTATCCCTCTCATCACCTTATTGCCCTTACTCTTTAAAAATGGCCCCTCAGCAAACCTCCCCCCGCAAGTCCACACAAAAGTCCAACACACCAAAGCAAACATTGCCAAAGAACTCCACAACAAAAAATCATCCCCCATCAGCTTCCAAGGGCTCAAACAATCCTCCCCCATCAGCTTCCAAGGGCTCAAGTCAGCTCAAGAGAGCTGATCACATCATCCTGGTCAACTGGATCAAAATTCCCTCCAACTAAAATGCTTTCTTTGGATCCAACAATGAAACACGCGTTGGCCAACCTCCATCCTCTAAGGTCAATTTTTATCTCCTGCTGGCCAATGAACTCAAGAAAAAAACAAAAGGTAGGCTGGATCTGTCATCCAAACAGATGAGGGAGCAATTCAGGAATTATTGAGCCAAGTACAAAATGGCCCACTCCATGTCAATCTCCACTGCCTTTGGTATTACCAACTCTGACAAAGCCAAGGGAATCAACTTGGTGGTTGATAAGTTGGACTTCATTCGTAATTTTTATATTCAAATGGATGAAATCTTTGGAAAGAAGGCCAACATTGCCCCCATAGCTGCTTTTGATGCCCAACAATCTGATTCAGTTGAAACTGAGGACTTGGCTGGGGACGCTCAGCCTAGCAATGGTGATCCCAAAGAAACCTATGAGTGGCCCCCATCCAATGCCAAGGAAGATATTAAAACTCAATCAACTCCAATCACATCTACTTCCACGTTGTAAGACTCCAAATGGCGCTAGGCCGTGGCAGTTCTGTGGAGGGGAAAGGTGCTGTTTAGGCTGCCCTCCTGAGTGTTACAAAAATATTTAAATGTAACCAAGATCAAGGTCCAGAACCTGGTAAATGAGGAATAAATTAGTAAAGGATAAAGATGATAGTAGTTTGGTAGCAATGGAACAGCACTATCTGAGCCAAGATTATGTGAGAAAAAATTGGACAAAAGAAGCTAAATTTTGTTTAAAGTTCAAAGAACAAAGCTGTTGTACGTAAACAACGCCCACAAGCTAATAACTCTGGCTGTCAGCAGAAGATTGGGGATGATCAACTCAAACCCAACCAACCCCCAGGTTCTCAATGAACCTGTCCAACTCTCTGCAATCAAGCCCTTGAAGGTTACCAGATAACTGAGGGTGGCTGTACAAGACAAAGCACTATGTTTAAGAAGCTCTACAAGCAAACAGTAACTGATTTGAAGCAAGGATAACCTCAAAACTTCTCAAGGAACTCAAGAGTAGGCTGGCAGAATGCAACCCCAAAAAAATAAGGGAGGTATAACACTCCAGGACTTAAGCTTAATAAGACCTCTTCAATCAATTGTGATTGGCTCCAGAAAGATGATCAAGGAGGGATCAAGACCAGTATTTTCAGAGAAAGGGATCAAGGAGTGGTATAACACACTCAAGAATTCCAACAGACAGAATTCTCTTCAACCAGCAAGGCTAGTGGTTGGTGATAAGGATCAGGCAACAGAGGGGCAAAGAATAAGGATCAATGGATCAGGGTGCAATCATAGATATACCCAGGATGAGGATGAGGATCAGATTTCAATGATAACGGGGGGGACATGTGCACACACTCCCATGGATTTTTGGAAAAGGCAGGGGAGAGCCCCTCCTTTTATAGACAAGAGTTCTGTAGACTATTTTAAAGAGAGATTTACCAATAGAGTGGAAAAAAAGATTTTTTTTTTTTTTTTTTAAGATTGTCATGAGAAAACAAAAAGGGAAAAAAAGAAACAAAAAACACTCAAAAAAAATAAAAACTGAATCAAAACCACGGCCCGTGCCAATGATGGGCGCGGGAAAGAAAGTAGCTAGTGACATGCCTGCGGACATGCTGACAGGCCCAGGCAACAATTGAGACCCACGCGGGAGACCAGTGAGCTAGAGGTGGATCAAGGCGGTGGTGACTTATAACCAATCTGGCGATGATCTTGAGTGGCATGAGAGGCAGATTGGAAGGTAGTTGGCCTGACCAAGTGAGACCAAATCAAACGCATTGTGCGCCTGACTGGATGAGAGGAGTGATGATGCTGACCGGGGAGATCGGAGACTGAGTGGGAGTGATGGTGCCTACATTGGTAGATCTTTGAGCAAGGTTTGATCAATGACCAGGTGGATTGGCGCTTGAAGGCTTGGGAGTGGGTGGAAGGGAGGGTAGATGGTCAGACGGGGATAAGGAACCATAGGGTAGGGAGAGTGAGTAGGAGTTTGTTGGGGCAAAGTGTTTGGAGCGAGTGAAGATGGTGGGATAGGAGCTGGGGGAGGACCTGATGGAGGATGAAGGGCTGATTGAGCTGGATGGGGATGAGGGCAATGATGCTGAGGACGCTGATGATGTCAGGGAGCACGCATCCAAGTCTGATGAGGAAGAAAAGTGGCAAGGGGAGACAGGGGCAAGGGTCTTGAAGTGGCAATGTTCAGGGTTGTGTTTTTTGCCATACTTGTCAACCAGGAATCCCATGGGATGCTGTTGAAGGGAGAAGGTGGATGTGGAAGAGTCCCAGGAGGGATGATGGTGATGGTGATGGTGGTAAAAATGCAATTGGGACTTGGGGTGACGATGATGGTGGGGGCGGGTGGTGATGAGCATTGGATGAAGCAAGCAAAGTTGCTTGCGACCGGTCCTTGGCCCAAAAGGGAAGGAGTATTGTCAGAGAGGGGGGATTTGAACACAGGACCGGATGCTAGGAACCCAAGAGATGACCCTAGACGACTAGGAGAGTGGGAGCTGGGAGTTTGGGAACTGGATATGGGAATCATTCCGGATCAAAAAGTATTTTTTTTTGTATCTAAATGGAGGCTATAGAAAATTTCATGAAAATTTTAATTTTTCCATACTGGTCCAGAGGTGTCCCAGATTGGGCACCACACTGCCTGCAAATGTAGCTGGGCTGGCTCCATTCCTCAGCCCATGATAACCAAGCGGGTTGCGGCCCGCCTCCCCTAGTCAAGCCCGGCCTGCAACTGGCATGCTGGTCCTTCTGCGCCTACTGCTGAGAATGCGCGCACCCCAACTGCTGAGTGTGCAGGCCGCAATGCAGTTCCCTATCCAAGGCTATATAATGACCCCTCATTGGTAAGGGAAGCTCTGATTGGGTTCTTGAGCCAATAGTTGAGTTTCATGAAATAGAATCTCAAAATGTATGGGAGGACTGTGAAATCAAACCTGCTCACTTTCTTAGGACCATGTGGGCTGATAAGGTCAAACCAGCTAAGAGTCTTTTGCCCAAGAAACACAATTCTTGATTATGCATCATGGGAAACCTTCAAACTCAAGGGGTAGACTTTGGTGAGATCTACGCCCCCACCAGTAAATTCACAACACTCCTGCTCCTTTTACTGTGCGGCTTGGATCATGAACTTGAGATATGGCAGTTTGAATTCAAGGAGGCTTTTCTCTTTGCTCCACTGGAGGAACACATCTACATTCTGACACTGAAGGAGAGCTCACAATCTTCAAAATTCTTAAAATTGAAAAAATTGCTGTATGGTTTACATCAAGCACCTTTGAACTGGTATAAAACCCTTAAATCCTGGCTGGATAGCATTGAAACGGTTCAGTCCAATGCGGATTCCTGTCTGTATGTTCACAAGACAAAAATTATCTTTGTGTTCTTCCATGTGGAAAATTTGGTTGTAGCAGGGGAAGTTGACTGGTTTGAAGAGGAATCTTCACACCAGTTTCCTTGCTTATCAGCAAATCCACCAGATACCATCCTGGGGATGAAATACACTTGAAAGGACAAGTCTATCTTGTTGGATCAGTCCAAGCTTGTTTGGAAGACCCTCAAAGAACTGAAACTCACCAATTTCAAAACTGTGCTAATGCCTATGATGCCAGGGACTCAATTAGTTCTGGATTCTCATGAAAAAAAAGTTGTGTTTAAAAAGTTAGGTATGAACTTCAGGAAATTCACCTGTCTGCTCAATTATCTGCCCTTTTGCACCCTACCAGATATCTCAGCGGCGGCCTCAATCTTATCTCAGTTCAACCAGAATCCTGGCATTTCACATTGGAGGGAAGTAATTCATGTCTGAAAGTATCTGGCAGGTGCAATACACTTTTCATTGACTCTGAGTCCGCAGGGAGAGGAGCCCCTGAAAATATTCACTGAATCCACCTGGGCGGACAATGCACATACTCAAAGGTCTCAAATGGTCTATGTTGTTTTCTGGAGGTCTGTGCCTATTTCCTGGAAAAGCAGGAAGCAATGCAATATTGATCTCTCTTCAACGGAGGATGATCTGGATTCTTTGAGCAATGGTGCCCAAGAATCACTTTGGATCAAGTCAGTAATACAATACCTTTGGAAAGACTTGACCAGACATCCATCAAGCTTCTTAGTGGAAAACAAGGGCCTTGTTGACAAATTACATCATTTTTAATCCAATTCAAACACCAAGTACATTGACATGAAGCTCAAGTGGTTATGTGATCAACATTCTGTCAAAAACCTTTTTATCACCCTCATTACATCCAATTCCATGGTTTCCAACTCTCTTACAAAGGTCTGAAATAGATAAAGCCTAGAACTTCTGACTTCTAGGTGTTTTAAATCATGATTGCACTGAATTTTGGGGGGGGGGGTGTTGGAACTTTGTTGAGAATGTTATTAGTGTTTATTCTATTTTATTTCTTTTATTTTCTTTTATTTCTCTTATTTCATTTCCTTAACTTCTTATTAGAGAAGTGGCACACGCGCAAGTCAATCTAATCTTGCATATGCACATGGCAAGCTCCGCTCAGGCACGTAAAAGACACAACCAGAAATATCTTTGATTCTCTCTCTCTCTCTCTGTCTTTCTTCTTCTCTCACCGACTTTCAATTTTATTATCTCTTATGCTTTGCCAACTCCTCAGTCAAGATCAAGAAGCAAGTCAAGAATTCAGGTCATCAAATTGATCTCCAAGTAGTTTAGTCCAATCACTAATTGTCTTCTTTCTCCCTTTCTCCCTTTTCATTCATCTTTCTATTTAACTTTCATCATTATCAGATTCCATACCTTCTTGGAGTATCCATCATCCTTTGTCATTTCCACTTCTTGGGTAGGGAATTTGTATCTCTCTTGTGTTTCATCTCTCATGATTCTCTCCCTCTAAAATTGTGGTATTAGTTTCTGGTCTCATTTGTTGATCTATATTCAGTAAAATTAAGGAAATATTTATCACTTCTGATCTGGAATAAGTGGGTTTTTTTGATTTTTAATGGCAGGTTTTAAATGGCAGATTTGGGTTGAAACCCAACATTAAAAAATGGCGGGTTTGCTTAACTTTGATATAGCATAATATTTTTCCTTGGGTGATGATCAATTCAAAACTCAAATGAGTTGTGTGCAAGAATCATATTGAGTTGTGTGGCACACTACAGGACTTCATTTGAGCTGTGTAGCCCCCGCACAACTTGGGTGTAGTCAAGCGGGCCTCACACAGCAGTCTGGTGCCGTTTGGCACACGGCCAAACCATTTTTGAGTTGTGTGTGACTCTAAACAGCTCAAATGTATTGTGTGGCCATGCCACACAGCTAAATCCAATACAAGTAATAATAATAATAATAATAATAATAGTAATCATCATCATCATCATCATAATAATAATAATAATAATAATAATAATAATAATAATAATAATAATAATAATAATAATAATAATAATAATAATAATAATAATAATAATAATAATAATAATAATAATAATAATAATAATAATAATAATAATAATAATAATAATAATAATAATAATAATAATAATAATAATAATAATAATAATAATAATAATAATAATAATAATAATAATAATAATAATAATAATAATAATAATAATAATAATAATAATAATAATAATAATAATAATAATAATAATAATAATAATAATAATAATAATAATAATAATAATAATAATAATAATAATAATAATAATAATAATAATAATAATAATAATAATAATAATAATAATAATAATAATAATAATAATAATAATAATAATAATAATAATAATAATAATAATAATAATAATAATAATAATAATAATAATAATAATAATAATAATAATAATAATAATAATAATAATAATAATAATAATAATAATAATAATAATAATAATAATAATAATAATAATAATAATAATAATAATAATAATAATAATAATAATAATAATAATAATAATAATAATAATAATAATAATAATAATAATAATAATAATAATAATAATAATAATAATAATAATAATAATAATAATAATAATAATAATAATAATAATAATAATAATAATAATAATAATAATAATAATAATAATAATAATAATAATAATAATAATAATAATAATAATAATAATAATAATAATAATAATAATAATAATAATAATAATAATAATAATAATAATAATAATAATAATAATAATAATAATAATAATAATAATAATAATAATAATAATAATAATAATAATAATAATAATAATAATAATAATAATAATAATAATAATAATAATAATAATAATAATAATAATAATAATAATAATAATAATAATAATAATAATAATAATAATAATAATAATAATAATAATAATAATAATAATAATAATAATAATAATAATAATAATAATAATAATAATAATAATAATAATAATAATAATAATAATAATAATAATAATAATAATAATAATAATAATAATAATAATAATAATAATAATAATAATAATAATAATAATAATAATAATAATAATAATAATAATAATAATAATAATAATAATAATAATAATAATAATAATAATAATAATAATAATAATAATAATAATAATAATAATAATAATAATAATAATAATAATAATAATAATAATAATAATAATAATAATAATAATAATAATAATAATAATAATAATAATAATAATAATAATAATAATAATAATAATAATAATAATAATAATAATAATAATAATAATAATAATAATAATAATAATAATAATAATAATAATAATAATAATAATAATAATAATAATAATAATAATAATAATAATAATAATAATAATAATAATAATAATAATAATAATAATAATAATAATAATAATAATAATAATAATAATAATAATAATAATAATAATAATAATAATAATAATAATAATAATAATAATAATAATAATAATAATAATAATAATAATAATAATAATAATAATAATAATAATAATAATAATAATAATAATAATAATAATAATAATAATAATAATAATAATAATAATAATAATAATAATAATAATAATAATAATAATAATAATAATAATACTAATAATAATAATAAAAATGATATTAAACTGAATAAAAACACAATAAAAACAGAAATCACCCAAAAAATTGAAAAAGGTTGATTTTTTGGTTAAAAAAAAAACAAAAAAAAAGAAATAAATTAAAATAAGTAAGGCTAAATCAATAAAATAAAAAAAACAATAAAAAAAATAAAAAATAAAAAAATAAAAAATAAAAAAAATAAAAAAAATAAAAAAAATAAAAAAAATAAAAAAAATAAAAAAAATAAAAAAAATAAAAAAAATAAAAAAAATAAAAAAAATAAAAAAAATAAAAAAAATAAAAAAAATAAAAAAAATAAAAAAAATAAAAAAAATAAAAAAAATAAAAAAAATAAAAAAAATAAAAAAAATAAAAAAAATAAAAAAAATAAAAAAAAATAAAAAAAAATAAAAAAAAAAATAAAAAAAATAAAAAAAATAAAAAAAATAAAAAAAATAAAAAATAAATGAAAAAAGGCCAATGTTAAATTTGCAACCTAGCAACCCCCATTCACAGCCTAAAAGGGGTTTTGTGGAGCGATTTGAAACCCAAAATGGGTCCCAAACAGGCATTCACAACCCACCTAAGTTGCAAACATCCATTCACAACTCAGGTGGTTTGTGAATGGCCATTTGCAACCCATTTTGGGTTTGAAAACGCGCCACACAACCCATGTTGGGTTGCAAACCCCACCACGCAACTCATGTTGGGTTGCAAACGGCACCACCCAACCCATGTTGGGTTGCAAACCGCACCACGCAACCCATGTTTGGTTGCAAATGGCAAAAAAATAAAATAAAAAATAATTAGTAGAATGTATTTTTTTTATCTTTATGAATTTAATTAATTATTTTATATATATATATATATATTTATTTATTTTTTATTTAATTTCATTTGAGTTTATTTAATTGTATTTATTTTATGTTTATATTTTTGAATTAATTAATTGATTTATTTGTAGTTAAACAAAGTTTTTTAAAAATATATATATAAATTAATATAATAACTGTTTGCAACTCAGATGGGTTGAAAATTGCCATTTGCAACTCCAGTGGGTTTTAAACAGCGTTTTGCACCCATTTGCAACCTTTGAGTCGCAAATGTAACATTGGCATAAAAAAATAAAATAAAATAAATAAATAAATAAAAAATAAATGAAAAATAAATAAAAAATAAATAAAAAATAAATAAAAAATAAATAAAAAAAGGGTGATGATAAATTCACAACCCCCAGCTGTGTGGGAGTTGTTTTGGACCATACGCAGCCCAACGGATGCTTGTGGGCCCATACATGCATCAAGATGCGCCCAAGGGGCCGTATCAAACACGCGCAACCCCTGGAAGGCCATATAACCCCCAGCCTTGGCTCAAAACAGCCATTTACGCGGTTACACAGCTCAAATTTTCTGTGTTGGGGGGTTTACACCCTTGTACAACCCCCTGAAGGTTGTGCAAAACTTTTTGGGTCCCCTTGGACCACATTTGGTTTTCATCAACCCAAATTTGGGATCAACCCATACTATGTGGGACTGTTGGACCACACCTAGGAATCAAAAAGTGTCATTAAATTGAATTTAAAGTGAAATAAAGTGAATCTCAGAACTAAATCATTGAAACTAAAGGGAAACTGTGTCCCAAAAAATTAATCTTTCTCTACTTTAAACTGAGCAATAATGGTTTTTTTTCAATTGAAAGTTGGCTTGAAAACTGAAAAACATTGCATTTTTTTCATTATGGGAACAGTGGCAAGCCCTGTTTTCAAACTGGCCGCATCCAAGGACTACATTAGTTCAATGAAAAAAGCTGCGGAAAACAAGGACTTGGCTAATGAAACATTGGAAGCCCCCATTGCATCCTCTTTGAGGGTGGAAATTGAGGAAAATAATGTTTCACAAATGGAAATGACCTCTGGTGGTGAGTTATATTTTATTTTACTGGTCTTTGGCTTATTTAATTTGATTGAAACTGGAAACTGATGGGGTGCATGCCATCAATGTAACTATGTAAGTATGACTGACCCACTTCACCCACCTCCTGTCAGAGCTTTTCCTACTATGGAAGAGGCAAAAATGTGTTTTAAAACATGGGCAATGAAGCATGGTTACACTTTAATGGTTTTTAACTCAAAGCATGACCAATATTTGGATTTAGCCTGTGATAGCCATGGTTTGTACTCTGGGAAATTTCTCACCAAATGGTCAAGGCAAACTCACACAAGGAATGTTTGGGGAAATTTTTTAATCTGTGAAAGTTCCACAAAGAGGGACCCCCTTGTGGCGTATCTCCTACAAGAATGATCAAAATAACCATGAACCATCTCCACACCCCTCTGTGAATCCTGACCTGAGGATAATCTCTGGGGTGGTCTTAGAGTATTTAAGAGAAGGCATGAATGATGGGCTCAATAGACTTCAGCTGAAAAGAAAATTGAGCAAAATCAATGGTGGCAAATATGTTGATGACTGTACAATCCATAACACTAATCAGAAGGTAACTCTAGCAAAAATCAAGGGCAAAAGTGTTATGGAGGTCCTCTTTGAACAAATTGGTGATTCAGGTTGGGTTCATTGAGAAAAATTCAGTGGAGAGGGTCAGTTGGAGGCCCTATTCTTTACTAACCCAGAGTATTCAAAGATTTGTAAACAATTCCATCATATAGCTATGATGGATTGTACTTAAAATAAAAATAAGTACAATATCCCCCTAGTGCACATTTGAGGAATTACTTCCAACTAGAAAACTTTCACAAAAGCGCTTGTTCTTAAAACAAGAGAAACTTTTGAGTTCTACAGTTGGTCTGTAAATGCTCTAAAGGAGTTGGATTATGCTCCTTAGAGACTCCACAAAGTCTTTGTGACGGACCATGAAAAATATTTGATTTGTGCTCTAGAACAAATATTTCCAGAGTCAACAAGACAGTGTTTTCAGTGGCACTTTTCCAAAAACATACAAGCAAACTGTAACATGCGCTTTAATAATGATTTTTATGGGTGGCAAAGCTTTATGTCTGTGTGGGGTAAGTATGGGCCTCAAAAAACAAGGAGGAGGTGGATTTCAATGATGCAGCACTTAGAGTAAGTGCCAAATCACTGCCTCTGTTAATCTTTCAAGTTTTGGGTTGCTTAAATTGTGAATATAAAGTGTTTTTTTGCAGACAATGAGGATGAACTCAAGTATATGGAACACAATATATTCCATATCACAGAGACCTTTGTAACGGCTTCAACTTGCAAAAACCCTGAATTTGTAAATAAAAAAACGTCTTGGGTTGAAGGGGCCCATGCTACTCTCAAACAATTCCTTGCAAAATTGTCAGGAAACATGTTGGATGTTTGAAAAAACCTTGAGGGCACACTTTCAAATCAAATTAAATTGGTTCAGGCTTCCCTTTGAAACTCTTCAATAAAGATTGGAATAGTTCTTCCTACTGTACTGTTACCATTGGGACACAAGGTGTCTTTACAAGAAATTAAACTTTTTGGCGAAAAATTTGAGAGGTTAAAGCAGAACTATGATGGGGAAGTGTGCAGCAAGTCATACTTGATGACCATGGTTTTGCCCTGTTCCCACCAAATAGGTGATCTGCTAGCATCAAGAGGATCGGTTGGGCCTGAGGATGTTCATCCTCAAGGTTGTATTATGGCCCTTTCAGTTCTAGTTCTGTAAGTTGGTTTAAGTTGGATTGTTGGATTGTTAAAATCACTTTGTGATTAATGCTTTTGGAATGATTATTCCTACTTTACTGAAATGATGATTCCTACTTGACTGATATTTCATCTTTTTAAATTTTTAAAGGTCAATGTTGATGAACTTCTCAACAATTCTCAGTTACATGAGAAGCTGAATGCAATGATCTTGAATCATCCTGATCAAGATTTTTGGGTGCTGTTGAAGCACTTGATGAAGAAGATGGCCAATTATCAATCAAAGCCAAGACTTTAACTTCAAGTCTTGCAAAAAAGCAGAGGCTGTCCAAAATTGACACATACCTGGCAAGATCCTTCTCAATTTGAACATTTTGAAAAGGAACTTAAGTGGGAAAAAAGTGTTGAGTATGCTCTGTAACTCCAGATTGAAGTCCGCGGCATCACAATAGCAATGGAGATACTCCAATTTGGCATGAGCCAACATTTGAGCGCATGCTCTCCTCCACTCTGGCCTCCAACTTTTAGCAAGGTGGAAAAACTCAATTCACACCATCTGTTCATCATTCTCCTACTCTTTCTTCCACCTCTGACCACTCCGACATTCCAATGATCCTCGTCCATTGACCAAGATCTCCATCTACAACTCATCGCCAACCACCACAAAGGACAACAATCTGGTAATTTGTGATTCAAGATGTTTGATACTCTTCAACCATAACTGACTCTCAGGATCCGCAGATCACGCCACGGGAACCAATCAACGGTATCAAAGTCACTTTGTCATAACCTCAAAGCTGAACGTCAGCAAATACGGTCAAGTCCTTGCCTCTGGATGAGTAGTAATGCACCATACTAACCAACTCTCAATTGATCATCCCAGGCCTGTCTTCTTCTACACAATGGATCCAATTTTGTGCTGAGGTTTCAATAATTACTGTTCTCATTCCTGTTGGTTAAGAGTTCACATCATGTCACAACCTTGTTGTTTCAATTCATGTTCACTAAAGCTAAACATCCTGTTTCCTTCTGTTTGAAATATATACTCCAGTGGTTCTGGTGTTTAGCCATCTTATTTCTTTAAAAAAGAATTATTAGGGATCCAAAGAAGAAAAGATGAATAATTGTAAGTCTTTTCTTTTGTGAAAGATTCATTTGGTTGGTTTTATGAACTGATTGAGAAATGGTTATATTCCAAGTCAGGCTCTTCATCTGAATTTTATAGTTAAGTGGAAGAGAAAAAAAGTTCATTGGGTTTGGTGCTGTTGGAATTTGATTCCTTTTCAAAGGATGAAGAAGAAGAAATGAAGGTGTCAAACAGAAACTAATATTTGGTGAGTGTTTATTCCTTTAATGAGATTAGGATTGTGTCTAACTACTTTTTATTTGTAGGAAGTAAATTACCTCAATCAAATACCTGAGAACTTGCATAAGTTCTTAGGCTGGGTTTGGGATCCCATTGGAGATGAAAATTGTGGATTTAGAGTCATTTCTAAATCACTTGAGTATGATGAGCATGGATGGTTTAAAGTTTTTAAGGAAATGTTTGAAACATTGAGGAAAAATAAGAAGTTATAAGCTAAGATCCTTGGTGGCAGTAAAGATGTTGAGAAGATGGAAAAAAGACTTGATTTCAATAACATCAATGAAAAGATTCAATCTTCAAAATGGCTTTCAATTATAGATATGGGTCAAATAATAGCTGATACTTATGAAAGACCAATATTTTTCATCTCATTGGATTCATGTTGTACTTTACACCTATGAAAGTGGGTTTAAAAGAACAATCAGATCCTATGTTCATCTTTTTTGTTAACAATAACCATTGTTTTCATGTTTTACTGAAGGGATATGTGATTCCAATCCCCCCAATAGTTTCCAAACCATGTTCCATTTTTTTTAAAAAGCATCTTGTTGGTTTGATCACCTCAAAGATCAACTTGAGTTGTATTCTAACTTATAGATTGATTTCATCATTGGGGTTTGGGTTCTGATGCTGATCTTTTAATTCTATTAATATAAAGTTTATCACATTTTAAACATTGTTATGTTGATTGTTTTGAGTTAACATCATTATGATGAGTGTTTTGAATGAGATTTTATTGGTAAGTCAGTTCAACTTGTGTTGGGCTGATCACATCACAAGCTTAAATTGTGTTAAGCTTGTGGTGGGATCAGCTGAATGCAAGTGGAACTTGTTGTTTTTTTGGTGTTTTTACTTTAGGGCTGGTCAAAAGACTTGTATTTTTTGGCACTATTAATTTAGGGCTGGTCAAAAGACTTCTGTTATTTTTTGGCTGGTCCAAAGACTTGTATTTTCTTGGCACTTTTACTTGAGGGCTTTTCAAAAGACTTCATGTATTTTTTGGCCCTTTTATTTTAGGGCTAGTCAAGCTGAACTTAAATTTTTTACTTGGATCTTAAGACAACTAGTTGCTTTTCTTCAGTGTTTTTTGTTTTTAATGTTTATTTAATTATTTTTACTTATTTTTATTTTTTACTTATTTTTTTGTTTTTTTTAACCAAAAAATCAACCTTTTGTGATATTTGGTTGATTTCTGTTCTTTTTGTATTTTTATCTAGTTTTTCTAGTTTATTTTATTTATTTTATTTTATTTTATTTTTTTGGGCCACCTGACTTTTTGCTGTGCCTCATGGCCACACAACTACATTTGAGCCGTGTGGCACTCTACACAGCTTGAATGTAATTGGGCTGGCTGTGTGGCACAGCAACAGGACTACATTTGAGCTGTGTGGGACTCTACACAGCTTGAATGTGGTTGTTCAGTCCTCACACGCTGGTCTGGTGCCATGTGAAAAACAGCACAACTCCCTGTGAGCGGTGTAGGGCACCACATGGCTTGTATTGAGGCATTTACCCTTGCCACATGGCTCATTTGAGCTTTAAGTTTGTCATCACTCTAAAATAAAATAAAAAACTGAAGAAAACCAACCAAAAAAAAATATGAGTTCAGCTTGACTAGCCCTAAAGTAAAAAGACCAAAAAAAAGTTCAACATGTGTTTAGCTCATCCCATCACAAGAAGTAAAAATACTCCTTATGATCGGATCAGCCCAACCCAAGTTGAACTTAATTACCAATAAAATCTCCTTCAAAACACTCATCATAATGATGTAACTCAAAACACTCAAAATAATGATTTTCAAAATGTGATAACCCTTTATATTAATAGAATTACAAGATCAGCATCAAAACCCAAACTCAAATGATGAAATCAATCTATACGTTAGAATACAACTCAAGTTGATCTTTGAGGTGATCAAACCAACAAGATGCTTTTTAGAAAAAATGGAACATGGTTTGGAAAGTATTGGAAGGATTGGAATCACATCTGGCTTAAGTAAAAGCTGGACCCAATGAATATTGTTAACAAAGCAAATGAACATAGGATCTGATTGTTCTTTTACACCCATTTTCATAGGATTAAAATTAAAACATGAATCCAATGAAATGAAACATATTGGTCTTCCATAAGTATCAGCTATTATTTGACCCATGTCCAAATTTAAAATCCATTTTGATGATAGAATCTTTTCATTGATTTTATGAATATCAAGTTGTTTTTCCATCTTCTCAACATCTTTACTGCCTTCAAGGATCTTAGAATAGCTGTTGAATAAATTACTGTTTCCTGTCTCTTTCTTTCTTCTTTTCCTTTTCTTTGTTACCTTTCTTGTTATCTTTCTTGTCCTCCTAAATGTCACATCCGCGCTTCTCTATTTAAATCAGACACATCCGCCCAACTTCTATCAATGTCACAAATCTTTTTCTCTTTCACACTACTGTTCACCCATCTCATTCTATCTCTTGACTCTAAGACTCAATGCCTGAAAACTTTGGATGATGGGTGATCTTCCACGTACACAAAACCCAAAACCAAAAACTCAACTTCACTCGAAAAACTCCTCATCATTTTGAACTCCTCATCATTCTTCTTTTATCCTTTCTTCTTCTTAATTCTTTATTTCTTTCTTTCTTATTCTTAACTTCTTCTTACAACGCTCAACTCAAATCAACTCAAACGTAACCTCTCAAGTTTATTCTTTAACAAGACCTGACTTGTAAGATCTGAACTCAGCATTATCTTTTTCCTTTTCTCAGAAGTCTGACTTTCCATTAAAAATCTCTTCCTAAAGTTCATCATTGCCATCTGCCTCTGCTCACTACTCTTTCAATCCTAAAACCTAAAATCACCCAATCTTGTTGAATGTCTCAAGTCATTCTATAGCCGGATGTTGGTTTTCTTCTTTTCACTAAATTCTCTTTTTCTTTTCTCTCAAATCTCTTTTATTTTATTTTCTCACTTCTCTTAACTGATTACTTGCTTGTCTTAGCCCTCTTTGTTCTTGAATTCTTAAATAATTCTTAGCAATTTAACACGGTTAAAAGCCAAACTCAATCCGACAAACCTAATCAAAGCCATGGAGGGATCCAGCAATAATGGTTTCCAACAGATTATCCTCAAGGCAGCTCTCAAAGCAGTACCCATTCTCTCAGACAAGAACTACTCCATCTGGAAGGACAAAATGTCCATGCTACTCAAGCTCAAAGGAATAAAGGAAGCTCTAGAGGATGACTCCAAAAATCTCAGCACAGCGGACGACATGGAAAACAGAGTCATTCTTCTCTCTTGAATTGACTCAATAACTCAAAACAACGTGGTTAACTCCTCAAACATCTCTTCAGCTCGACTGCTCTGGCAAACCATGAAGGAACAATTTGCATCCTCACAAACCCCCAACAGAGCCCGTGTATTTAATTAATTTCTATACCAGCAGTTCAAACCCAAGGCAATCAACCTCTTCATTACTGAAACTAGAATCTCCGTTAAGAAGATGGTGGATGTAGGGATTGATCTACCCAATGACATTCTGTCTTATCTCATTCTATTCAAATTTCCTCCGTCACTTAATTCCCTTCTGCAACAAATTATGCATTTGGATAAAACAGTTACTTTAGATCTTGTGCTCAACCACCTCACTCAACTGGAGAATGAAGTTAAATTCAAATCCAAAGAAACTAAGCTAAGAAACACAGCTTTAGTTTCATCTCAACCTCCCAAGAAACCTGACCCCGCTGAATTTTGATGTAGAAAGGGATATCATAACCCTAAATCTCCAGATCATCCCAAAATTAAATGTTGGCATCTTCACGAGAGCCTTGCTCCCAACTGGTGGAAGGAATCTCAAGCTTGTTTGAGAGCGCAGCTCAACTATCAATCAAATGCCAAGGAGGTTGCTCACTATGTGTCTCTTCTAACCATGTGGATTGAAGACATAAATCCTTTAAATCAAATTATTCTTGACTCAGGCGCTTCATGCCATATGTTCAACTCCCAAGAATACTTTACGCATCTTGATGAGCTCACTGGTGACAAATACATCAACACTTGGAAGAAGGATGCAAAACTCCCCATTAAGGGGAACGGCACAGTCAAATTTCCCTGGAACGGCTCCTCCGTCTCACTCAGTAACTGTTTCTTCGTACCCAATATGGTTGTTAATTTAATAAGTCCCGGTGAACTTATCTCCACCAAGAAGTGCTCACTCACCTCCTCCAAAAATCAATTCACTTTGCTTGCTGACTCTCAACTGGCCTTCACTGGATTCATCCACGAGAATCTTTTCGTCCTCAATCCTCCTTCTCAAATTGGGAACAATAATAAGCTGTGTAACTTATCACTAAACAATAAAAATTCAAATTCCATCTCATTCCTACATCAATCTTTTGGATATGCTAGTCCGTACCGTCTCAAAAATCTACTTCCTTCTCTTTCCTCCCAAGCTCTCTCTGACTTTCAATGCAAAGACTGTGTCTTCTCCAAAATTTCCAAATCTCCATTCAAAGCTACTTCCAGTCCATCAACAAGGCCTTTTGAACAACTTCACATAGATTTGATTGGACCAATGAATCCTTCATCACGCAATGACATGAACTACATCATGACTGTCATCAATAATTTTTTGGGCTACATCTCTGCAATACCTCTTATGCACAAGTCTGATGCCTGCCTTCAACTCAAACTTATTCTTAATCACGAAAGGCAAAAACAAAATCAATTCCCTGCTACCATCTGTACCAACAGCGGCGGAGAATTCTCATCCTTGGAAATTAAAGATTTCTTCAAGACTAACTCTATCCAGCACCTAATTTCAGAACCCTACCACCATGAACATAATGGCAAAGTTGAAGGAGCAAATCAAACTCTCACCCAATTGATCAGGGCTATTCTTTGAAGCTCCAAATTACCGCTCAATCTTTGGGCAGAAGTAGCCAAGGCCGCATCTCTTTCCTTGAACCAAATTCCTAAGTCTCCAAATCTCCCTTATCCTTATCAACTGTTTACCGGCAAATCTTTCCCCATTTCCTTCTTTCACCCAATTGGATCCAAGGTCGCCTATCTCAACAACAAGATTAATTGCGGTGAAAAATTCAAAGACCAAGGGCTTCCTGGTACCCTTGTGGGTTATAACCCAAACTTCTTGTCTTTCCGAATTTTAAAACCTTACAACTCGATTATTTCCTCCAAACACGTAAAATTTATCATAAATTCCAATCCAATCCAGACTCCTGTGGTTTATAATTCTCATTTGGATCAGCTTTGAATTGATCTCGATGACAATCTCTTACACTCTTCTCTTTACCTTTCTTCTCAAAATTCACCAACTATTGCTGAATCCTCTGATTCTTCAATCAGAGAACAAGAGCCTATCTCCAGCTCTTCAATTCACCCATCAGACAATTTGGAATCCAACTCTGAATCTGATCCCTTGACTGAAATTGCTGAACAACTTATCCCTGGTTACTCGCTTTGACATTGATCTAGCTTGAATCCCCCCAAAAAATATGGGTACCACCACTATTTTGTACCTCAATCATTCAAAAAAGCCAAACAATGTTTCAATCACTTGAAGTGGGAATCCTCCATGGACGCCGAATTAAATGGAATTGAAGCCCTTGATGTATGGGAGGATTATGATGGTCCCAAGCCAGACAATCCTCTTAATACTACGTGGGTTTATCAACTCAACGACAACTGCCATGGCAACCCTCTTGTTTACAAAAGTCGACTCTGCGTGCAAGGCTTTGATTGAATCTATGGCTTGGACTATCAAGACACTTTCTCTCCAACGGGAAAAGCTGCCTCTCTTTGAATTGCTCTTCTTTTTGGACTTTTTCACTCACTTCCTATTTCTCAGTTTGATGTGAAGAGTGCGTTTCTTCACGCTCCTCTGTCAGACAGGGTTATCATCAAAAGACCTAAAGGCTCCAATAAAAAATCCAAGTTTCTTATTCTGCAAAAATCACTCTATGGTCTCAAACAAGCCCCCGCGAACTGGTTCCACACTCTAACCTTGTGGATCCGGGAGCAGGGCTTTCACAAATCCATATCCAACCCTTATTTATATATTCATTCTGCTTCCAATTCTGTTCTGTTCTTTCATGTGGATGATCTCATCCTAGTTGGTCTTGGAGATGATTTTCAACAGAAATTCCTTGATTGTTTTCCTAACTCTAGCCATCATGAACCCAACACAATACTAGGTATGAAGTATGAACGTATTGGAAACAAGATCCTCTTATCTCAACCCAAACACATCAAACATGGATTAGAAGAATTGAAAATGACCAAGTGCAAACCATCTTTGATTCCACTTACTGCCAACATCAACCTTTCATCAGCCACTGACAACAAACATGAAGAATTCAAAACCTTAAACATTAATTTTTGCTCTGCAGTCTTTCTCATGAATTATATAGCGTGTCTGACTCGGCCCAATCTAAGCTTTGTGGTCTCCAGCCTTGCAAGATTCTGCGAAAAGCCCGGAATTTGCCATTGGAGGGAGGTTAAGCGATGTTGGAAGTACTTGAAAGCTACGAAAGATCTTAAACTCACCCTGCAAATAAACCACTCCAACACTCAAATCCAATGCTTCAGCAACGCAACTTGGAGCAATGATCTAGATACAAGACGATTACGATTTTGTCACTTATCCCTGCTTTTTAATTCTCTTATTTCTTGGAGCAGCTATCACCAGCGCAATGTCACTCATTACATTACCAAAACCAAATTGAATCCTCTGGTCAACTCCTTTCTGGAAGCCATTTGGATGAGAGGTCTAGTATCCGAACTCTGGAAAACGAACATTTCTCCTAGTCGTCACTTCATCAATAACAAAGGACTTGAAGATAAGCTCAAAAATTTTGGTTGCAATTCTAAAACCCGCCACATCAATATTAAAACCAAAGCACTTTGAGAAGAACTCAAGCTTGGAAATCTGATTGTCGAACTGTTTCCTGCTAATAATATGAAGGCTGAAGGACTTACCAAGGCTCTTCCTATTTGCTCACTTATGTCACTTCTTAAACTTATAAACCCATCCTTCTCTACACTGACTTAAGTCATACAAGTCACTGGGGGTGTTGAATAAATTACTGTTTCCTGTCTCTTTCTTTCTTCTTTTCCTTTTCTTTGTTACCTTTCTTATTATCTTTCTTGTCCTCGTAAATGTCACATCCGTGCTTCTCTATTTACATCAGACACATTCGCGCAACCTCTATCAATGTCACAAATCTTTTTCTCTTTCACACTACTGTTCACCCATCTCATTCTATCTCTTGACTCTAAGACTCGACGCCTGACAACTTTGGATGATGGGTGATCTTCCACGTACACAAAACCAAAAACCAAAAACTCAACTTCACTCGACAAACTCCTCATCATTTCAAACTCCTCATCATTCTTCTTCATTCTTTATTTCTTTCTTTCTTATTCTTAACTTCTTCTTACAAGGCTCAACTCAAATCAACTCAAATGTAACCTCTCAAGTTTATTCTTCAACAAGACGTGACTTGTAAGATCTGAACTCAGCGTTATCTTTTTCCTTTTCTCAGAAGTCTGAATTTCCATTAAAAATCTCTTCCTAAAGTTAATCATCGCCATCTGCCTCTGCTCACTACTCTTTCAATCCTAAAACCTAAAAACACCCAATCTTGTTGAATGTCTCAAGTCATTCTATAGCCGGATGTTGGTTTTATTCTTTTCACTAAATTCTCTTTTTCTTTTCTCTCAAATCTCTAATTCTATTTTCTCACTTCTCTTAACTGATTCCTTGCTTGTCTTAGCCCTCTTTGTTCTTGAATTCTTAAATCCTTCTTAGCAATTTAACAATAGCACCCCTTATTTTTCCTCAATTTTTCAAGAATTTCATTGCATACTTTCAACTATCCATCCTTATCACACCCAAGTGATGTGGCAATGACTCCAAATCAACAATTTCAATCACCAACTGGATCTCAAAACTAACCCAAGAACTTATGTGAGTTCTCAGGTATTTTATTGATTTAATTTACTTCCTACAATCAAAAATTAGTTAGCCACAATTCTAATCTCATTAAAGGAATGAACACTCACCAAAGATGAGCTTCTGTTTGACTACTTCATTTCTTCTTCTTCATCCTTCAAAAATGAATCTGATTCCAACTTCACCAACCCCAATTAAATTTCAGTATCTTCCTATGAAATCTGAAATTCAAATGAAGAGCCTGACTTGGACTATAACCATTTCTCCATCAGTTCATTACACCAAAAAAATCAACAATTCACAAAAGAAAAGGATTAAAAGCTTTTTTCTTTTCTTCTTTGGTGCCCTTCCAATTCTATTTTCCCACTTCAGTTCCTTTTCAATTTTTTAGAATCAAGAAGGATCTCTCCAGGTATCTGTCAATTTTGGAAGGCCTCTGCTTTATGGCAAGACTTTAGGTTCAATTCTTGGCTTTGATTGATAATTTTCCGTCTCCTTCATCAAGTGCTTCAACAGCCCCCAATAATCTTGGTCAGAATGAGCCAAAATCATTGCATTGAGCTTCTCATGTAACTGTGAATTGTTGAGCAGTTCATCAACATTGAATTTTAAAAATTCAAGAGGATCAAATATTTCTCAATTAGGAATCATCATTCAAAAATAATTAATAAAAAAAGAATTTATCAAAAAGCATTAATCACAAAGTGATTTGAACAATCCAACAATCCAACTTAAACCAACTTACAGAACTAGAACTCCAAGGGTCATAATCCAACCTCCACTCAGGATGAATAACCTCAGGCACAACAGATCCTCTTCATGCTAGTAGGTTACCTATTTGGTGGGAAAAGGGAAAGCCCATAGTCATCAAGTATGGCTTGGTGCACACTTCCCCATCATGTTTCCAGTTTAGTCTCTCTAATTGTTCCACAACAAGTTTGATTGCCTCTAAAGACACCTTGTATCCCAATGGTAACAGTTCAGTAGGAATAAATATTCCAATCTTTATTCAAAATTGGTAAAGGGCATCCTGAACCAATTTAATTTGATTGGTAACTGTTCCCTCCAGGTTTTTCCAAACATCCAACATGTTTCCCATAAAATTTTCAAGGAATTTTTTGAGAGCAGTGCGGATCCCTTCAACCCAAGATGTTGTTTTATTTCCAAATTATGGGTTTTTTTAAGTCCAAGCTGTTACAAACATCTCTTTTATATGGAAGATATTATGATCCATATACATGAGCAAATCTTCATGGTTTTCCAAGAAAATCTTCATACGCAGTGATTTGGCCCTTACTCTAAGTGCCGCATCATTGACCTCTGCCTCCTCCTTGGTTTTTGAGGCCCCATACTTAGCCCACAGAGACATAAATCTTTGCCAACCTTCAACATCATTATTAAAGCCCACTTTACAGTTTTCTTGTATGTTTTTAGACAAGTTCCATTGACAGCACTGTCTTGTTGACTCTGGGAATATTTTTTCTAGAGCACGTATCAAAGATTTTATACAGTCTGTGGCAAAGACTTGGGGGAGTCTCTGTTGAAGCAATCAAACTGAGAGCAGCACGCATGGTGCCAGAGATGGGCCGGGTGAGATGGTGGAAGGATCAATTGCTGAGACAGTGGGAAGCAGAGAGGATTGAGTAGGGAGATGAGGAGGAGTGAGATGAGGTGGCCATGGTAGTTCAATACAAACAGGAGATGGAATTGGTTTGAGTTGAGTGCCATAGGGAAAGACTAAGTCCTCAAACACCAAATTGCTCAATTTGATGACCGTTTTCTTTTGAAGATCCCAGAGCCTGAAGCCTTTTCCATCTGAGAGGTACAAGAGAAGGGTGGCAGATCAACCATTGGTATCAAGCAACTTCTGGTTTGCCGCAGTAACTTGATACCAAGCAAGGCAACCAAAGGGACAGAGAGGAGTTGGGTCCACCAAAGGAAGTTGAAAAATTGATTTTTGAGAATTTATCCCAAGCAGTGTGTTGCAAGGGACAGAGTTGAGGGAGAAGAGAGCATGATGAAGGGCCTCAGCCCAAAAGGTTTTTGGCATTTTCCCACCTATAATGGCGCTCCAAATCAGGTTCCCTACAGTTTGATTGGTGCGCTCTTCAAAGCCATTGAGTTGGTGAGAGTGAGGAGGGCCGGGGTGATGTGTGATACCTTCCAGTTTGAGGTAAGTGATGAACTCGGTGGAAAGGTATTCACCAGCATTATCCAATCTTAGAGCTTGAATTTTTTATTTGCTGGATTTTTCAAAAGACTCATGGAATATTTTGAAGAGCTGAAAGACTTGAGATTTGGCTTTCATTGGGTAGATCAATGTAAAGTTAGAAAAATTTTCTATAAACAACACAAAGTACTTGAACCCTTTGCAAGAAACAGTTTCATGAGAGGCAATGTCCAAGTGGATTAATTGACCAGGTTAAGATGAGGGGTATAAGGAGAAAGTTTTGAATTCAGTTTGATGCATTTTTGATTGAATTCATACCAAAAATTGTTGGACATCCATTTCATTCATGTTGGTAAGGTTCAGTCCAAGTGAGCAAAGGAGAAGCTTGATAGGTTGCATTCCAATATAATTGAGTCCAACATGATAGCCTTGTAATTAAGTGTCAGACTTTGGTACTATGCTATTGCAGATTGGGTGTGTGCGTATCTAGCATGAGGGAAGGTAGTACAGGTTGTTTCTCCTGTAGCCCCTACCTACCACTTTACCACTTGATTTGGCCACAAAATCACAACCATCCTTGCAAAACACAACCTGAAGTTTGCAATCACAGATAGAGGCAACCAAAAGCAGAGGGTTTTAAAGATTAGGAACATGAAGAGATGGAATCAAGCTTGGAATCAAGAGAGGAAGCTTGAGGCTTCCTTTTTGGGTGGACTTGATAGTGGATTTATCAGCCAGTAGGAATGAGGTTGGGAATGGGTGCATTTTTTGGAGATCTTCCAGTTATTGGGTCATGCTGACCAAACACCCCAAGTCAAGGTTTGCATCCTTTGGAGAAGGGTGATGTTAAATTCATGGCTCCAACAGAGTGGTAGTTGTTTAGGGACCTACATGGCTCATTTGAGCTGTGGGGGCCCAAAGACAACTACAAAGGGCCATTTCAAACACGCACAACCCCTGGGGGGTTGTGTAGGAGCCGTATAACCTGGGGAAGCCATGCCAGAATTTTGGGCACCCCCTGGACCACACTTGGGTTCTGTCAACCCAAATTTGGGATTAACACATACTTTGTGGGACTGTTGTTCCACACCTAGAAATCCCAAAGAGACATTAAATTGAAACCCAAGTGAAATTAAAGTGAAAACTGAAATAAAAAATCTGCAAACAATTCTTTCTCAACTCAAAAGCAAGCAAAGTTTGTTTGATCAATTGAAAGTTGGATTGAATACTGAAGTATACCATTGCATTTTTTTGCATGGGAAAAGTGGCAAGCCCTCCTTCTTCTGACATGGCTGCATGGAAGGTCTACATTGATAATTCCATCAACAAAGCTTTGGAAAAAGAAAAAAAGGATTTGGCTAATGAAACATTGGAAGCCCCAATTGCATCCTCATCAAGGGTGACAATTGAGGAACAAAATTTTTCACAGTTGGATTTGACCTCTGGTGGTGAGTAAAATTTTATTTTACTGAGGCCTTTGTTGTATTTAATTTGATTGAAACTGATGGGTGCATGTAACTATGAAACTGTGACATAACCGATGAATGTTTACTAGATCCAATTGACCCACCTCCCTTGAGACCTTTCCCTACTAGGGAAGAGGCACAAAACTATTGTAAAACATGGGAAATGAAGCATGGTTATGCTTTAACATTTTTCAACTCAAAGCATGACCCATATGTGGATTTAGCCTGTGATAGACATGGTTCCTATTATGGAATTCTGCTTACCAAACGGTCTAGAAAAACTCACACAAGGAAGTTTGGGTGCAAGTTTTTAATCCATGAAATTTGCACAAAGGCAGACCCCTTGTGGCACCTCTCCTACAAAAAAACCCAATATAACCATCAACCATCTGAACATCCCTCTGTGCATCCTCAACTGAGGATAATCTTGGGGTGGCCTTATACAATCTAGTAGAAGGCATGAATTATGGGCTCAATAAGTTGCAACTGAAGAGAAAATTGAGCAAGATTGATTGGGGGGATTATGTTGATGACCAAACACTCTATAACACTAAGCGGAAGGTCACACTTGCAGAACTAAATGGAAAAAGTGTCATGGAGGTACTATATGAACAGCTTGAAGAAACAAGTTGGATTCAGCGGTCAAAGTTCAGTGGAGAAGGTCACTCGGAGGCCCTGTACTTAGCACATCAAGAGGAAGTAAAGATTTCAAAACAATTCCATCATATTGCTATGTTGGATTGTACTTATAAACCAAACAAGTAAAAAACCCCACAATTGGATGTTGTAGGAATGACAGCCAATTTCAAAACTTTCACAAAAGCTCTTGTTTTTATAACAAAAGAAACATTTGATTTCTACAGTTGGTCTGTAAATTCATTAAAGGAGTTGGCTTATGATTCTGAGAGACTTCCAAAAGTCTTTGTGACGTACTGTGAAAAAGCTCTTATTTGTGCAATTGAATGTAGTTTCCCAGAGTCATCAAGACAATGTTGCACTTGGCACTTGTCTAAAAACATACAAGCAAACTGTAAAGGGTGCTTTGTTAATGACATTGAAGGATGGAAAACCTTTATGACTCTGTGGGAAAAGTAAGGGTCCTCAAAGACCAAGGAGGAGGCAGAGGTCAATGATGCAGAACTCAGAGTAGGTCCAAATAACTGCTTCTTATTCTTCCTAGTTTTGGCTTCTGACCTTTTGACTTGTATAGTGTTTCTTGAAAGACTATGAGGATATACTTGAGTATATTTAAAATAACATTTTCCCTATCAAAGAGACGTTTGTAACAGCGTGGACTCGTATAAACCCAGATTTTGGAAACAAAACAACATCTTGGGTTGAAGGGGCCCATGAAAATCTCAAACAATTCCTTTCAAATTCTTTGGGAAACCTGTTGGATGTTTGGAAAAGCCTTGACAGAACAGTTTCAAATCAAATTAAATCAGTTCATGCATCAATTTATAACTCTTGAATTCAGTTAGGGAAAGTTCTTCCTCCTGAAATGTTACCATTGGGTTACAAATTGTCTTTAGAGGCAATCCATTTTGTTAGGGAAAAATTCAAGAAGTTCAAACGTGATCATGATGGCAAAGTCTGCACCAAGTCATATTTCAAGACTATGGGTTTTCCCTGTTCCCACCAAATAGGTGACCATCTAGCATTCAGAGGATACGTTCTAAACAAAGATGTTCATCCTCAGTGGAGATTGGACTATGAACCTAGCAGTTCTAGTTCTGTAAGTTGACTTAATTTGGATTGTTCAAATCACTATGTGATTAATGCTTTTTGATTAATGCTTTTTGATTAATGCTTTTTGATTAGTAATTCCTAATTCAATAATGGTTGATCCTTTTGAATTTTTCTAGTGCAATGTCAATGAAATGCTAATCATTACTCAGTTAAGTGAAAAAGTCAATGCAATGATCTTGGAATCTCCAGATCATGAGCAAAGTGTTCTATTGAAGTATATCATTCAGAAGATTACAAAATATCAATTGAAGCCAAGACTTGAACCTAAAGTCTTACAATCAAGTAGGGGGAGGCCAAAATTGACAGATACACATAAAGAACCATCTTGGTTTGAGCTTTTTGAAAAACAAATCAAGGGGGAAAAAAGAACTAGAAGGGCTCCAAACAAGAAAAGACAAAAGATTTTAAATCTTTTCTTTTGGGATATGTTCATTTTTTGGGTTTAATGAACTTAGTTACTAACTAATGATGAATTTTTAGTCAAAGTTGGCAGAATCTGAATCTGAATTTCATATTTCAGAGGAAGAGACTGAAAGTGAATCAGGATCACTTCATTTGGAATCAGAATCCTCTTCAGAGGAAGAGAACATGCAGAAAAGCTCAACCGGAAGCTCATCTTTGGTGAGTATTCATTTCATTGATCCAATTAAAGAAATGAATAATAAGTTAGTTTTAATGATAGGAACCAAACATGAAATACCTCAATGAAATACCCAAGAAATTCCACAAGTTCTTGGCTGACATTTGGGATCTGATTGGAGATGGAAATTGTGAATTTAGAGTCATTGCTAAATCTCTTGGTTATGAATAACATGGTTGGTTTAAAGTTAGGAAGGAAATGATTGAAACATTAGAGAAACATAAAGCATGCTACATTAAGATGCTTTTTGGTTCAAAGTAGGTTGAAAATATTAAACAAAGATTTGATGTTGAAGACATTAATGAAAATATTCCTTCCTCAAAATGGCTGGCTAAATTGGACATGGGTCAAATCATAGCAGAAAAATATTCCAAACCTATGTTTCATTTCATTGGAGTCATGTAATACTTATACTCCAATCAAAAATGTTGTTACTTATCAATCAGGTCCAGTGTTCATTTCCTTTGTAAACAATAAGCACTTGTTTCTATTAGTACTTGAGGGAGAAATGATTCCAATCCCACCCATTGTAGCAAAACCACATTCCTTGATTTCTAAAAAAGCCTCTGGTTGGGTTGATCATCTCAGAAGATCAACTGCAAATGTATTCTAGATTGTAATAGACTTTGACTTCATTCCATCATTAGGTTTCATATAAATTGTAATTCTAATTCAGCTAAGAAGTTCTTTTAATGTAAAGGGTTATCACATTTTGAAAATCATTATGTTGAGTGTTTTGAGTTAACATCATTATATTGAGTGTTTTGAATATGAGTTTCATGGTAAGTCAGTTCAACTTGTGTTGGGTTAATTCCATCTCAAGCTTAGCTTATTTTGTTAAGCTTGGGAGGGGATCAGCTTAACACAAGTTGAACTTGTCTTCTTTTGGTCTTTTTACTTTAGGGCTTGTCAGAAGACTTGTATTTTTTTGGGCTCTTCTACTTTAGGGCTGGTCAAAAGAATTCTTTAATTTTTGGGCCCTTTTACTTTAGGGCTAGTCTAGTTGAAATTACTTTAGGGCTTGTCAATTTAGTTGTATTTTTTTGTGTTTTTACTTTAGGGCTTGTCAAGTTCCTTGTCTTTTTTTGGTGTTTTTCCTTTAGGGCTAGTCCAGTTATTTGTGTTTTTTTGGTTCTTTTTACTTTAGGGCTATTCCATTGGATAGTACCAGTTTTATTTCATTTTGATGTATTTATTATTTATTTATTTCTTTTTTTTAACCAAAAAATGAACATTCTTTGATTTTTTGGTTGATTTCTGTTTTTTTGGAAGGTTTATTTAGTTTAACAGTTGTGTTAGTACCCTTTCATTCCTATTCCTTTTTTTTTCTAACCGCGGTCTGGTGCCGTGTAGGATTCCACAAGACTAAATTTGAGCCTTGTACAACTCGAAACGGCTCAAATGTAGTTGTGTGGAAGTCCAGGCGGCTGAAGACTGGACTGGGTGGGCCGCATGACTCTCTGAGCCGTGAGGCATTGTACACAGCCTGAATGCAAACGTGTGGCATGCCACACAGCCCCTTTTAAACTGTCTGCACGGCTCAATGAGCTGTGAATTTAACATTACTCTTCTTTTGTTTTTTTTCTTTTCACTTCTTCTCCTTTTCTTTATATTTTTATTGCCAACACTTTCAGTTTTTTTTCCTTATACTGTTCCTTTTTACTGAACTTACTTATTATTATTTTTTCTTCTTTTTCCTTATTTCCATTTTCTTCAATTCTTGATTTTTTTTTCTTTTTTTCTTATTTTACTTTTCTTTCCATTCTTTTTTTTCTTCATATTTACACTTTTCAAACTTCTCTTTGTTCTCCATTTCCCCTTCTTCTTCTTTTTTTTTTTAAAAAAAAAATTCTCTGTCTCTATCTTTTGCTTCTTTTTTATTTTTTACTTCACTTCATTTCTTTTTTTTGCCATATCATTTGTTTTATTTTTTCCCCTGCTTTCTCCCTTCTTTTGCTTACCTTTCTCTTTTTACCCTTATGTTCCTTTCTCCTTTCCCCCTTCCATCTCTTTAACCTTTTCTCCCTTCCCCTCCTCCTTTTTCCACTCTATATTCATTTGCATTTTATTCCTTATTGTTCCCTCATTTCTTCCCCTCTTTTTTCCTTTTTTTTCTTTTAGGTTCATTATCATGTGATTAGGTTCATCCTTGATTGGTCTCTCCACATTTTCCCACCCCAAGACTCAAGCCTAGACTCAATCAACACAAAAGAAGTTGAACTTGACTCTACATGCTTGCCATCAATACAAAAACTCTATAATAGTCTACAATTTATCAACCCAGAGTTGACATCTGGCTCACATCATGGCTCACCCAATTTTTTTTTCTTGGTGATCCAAACTTTTATCCTTGAAAATGATGGGATCTAAGCTTCACTTTCAACCTTGAAGCAAAATCATTTTCCCCATGGCTATCTCCTCAATCAATGATACTCAAGATTTCAAAAAAAGTTCATTGATACAAACCCATTGAACCTACAAGCCTTAGATTATTGATCAAATGTGCTTGGGTTGGTAGCTAGGTTTAGGCTCTGATGATGGATTAAAGACACTTCTCATTTCACATTTGGGTTTTTCATGCATCCTTTTTTCCCCATTGTATTTCCATTTTATTTGTTTGAGCAGATTGTGGCTTGGTGCCTTCAATGGGATGTAGTTTTAGATACACCTTATTTTTCTTCTCACTTCAACCCTTACCCTTGATGGGTCACAATCTTATTCTCTCCTAAGACCAAGCTTCAATACTGTTTCAGGACACCCAGAGTTGCTCTAGATTTGGAGTGGTTTCCTCAGTAGAGAAGCAAAAGGAAAAATCAACCTTGACTTGATACAATCAATCATAAAAGATACATAATTCCTGGGGTTGATGTGCAAGATGATTACCAATAGGAATTCAAGGCTGAGCAAGCAGAGTCCTTTGAATCCCAACATTCCGGGCTGCCAACAAGTAGTTGTACTTTAACCTTCATTCAAAGATGATAGTTTTGAATCCATAAAAACATTTTCCACCAAAGAACCATGCCCATCTACAATGATCATCCAACATGGAAGGATCTCTTGTTGCAACCCAAATTGCAACTGAATGCAATCAGCTTGAGGACAAAGCTGTGTGGCAGGCATGTGCTGTTTGTTACTGTGGCTTGTCCAATCACTTGTGCAAGAAGTTGTCCTCTCTGTCTTTGAGGAATTTGAAATTTGATGCAAGAGTTGAGTAAGAGTATGCAAAAGACTAAGGACTAATGATACAAGGTGAGGAACAACTCAGGATAAGAAATAAGATGAGGCCTTTGGAAGGAGGATGGAACAGATGGAGATACCAACTACATGCTGAGAAAATGATGACAAGTTTCTTTTGTTGATTGTGAGTGTTGAATGCTATGTGGGGCACAAAATTATGTCAGTGGCGCTTGTTTACTGTTGAAGATTGAAACCTATAAGCAATGCCTGAGAACCATTGGTCAAATCAACTTAGTCCCCAAGTTCTCAAACCTTTTTCAAAAATTCAAAATCTAATTTTCTAACATAGAAACTGATTATCCAAGCATATAGCAAATACCCACTTTCTTTGCTGAAATAACTGCTTGAACCTTCTTTGGACGGCTTTAATGTAATAAAACCTTTGTTTAAATGCCAAAGCTGCCCAAAAACATCTTGCTTTGTGTTGCTTGTTTTAAAGAAAGTAGAATAAAATGCCATGATCCCTCTCACAGCTGGGATTATAACTATGAGATGCTTCATAATAAACCATAACAAGCAACAGAAAGCAAGATGTTTCTGGGTTTTGGAGTTGAGTGGTTGTAAAACCATGAGTTCTTACTTAAGTGTTACATTGCTTCAGGTTGATATGGTGGAATATGCATGGTCATGTATGTGGATGCGTAACCTAAGGTAGTTTTATTTGTCTGGTCTAGTGTTTATGTACCTACCCTAACGTTGTTACAACACACCCCCCCATGACCATGCTACTAGCCTTCCTGCAAAACAAGCAATAAAGAAAGAAAGAATAAAAGGGCGCATGGGAAAAGGTTCAAAGGCCTCCGTGCAGCTGTGGCTCACATGCAATCTCAGCCAATACGCAACTTCTCTCTCAGTCTCAAAAAGGCAGCTCCACTTATTGCCTTTGTTAGAATGTTGGCTAGTTGATCTTCAGAGCGTACCCACATGAGATCAGTCTGTCCGCGGTAAATAGCATTGTTTGCAATGTGGAAGTCTTGTTCCGTGTGTCGGGTTTGCTTGTTTGCCACGTCATTTTCCGCAATTTTGATTGCAGCCTTGTTGTTGCAAAAGAGATGGCCTGTACAGGTGGAATGCAGTATGTCACTGACAAGGTGCCTTACCCACAGAATCTGCCTGGTCACAACCCCAAGCGCCATGTACTCAGTGTGGCACGTAGATGCTGCTACGCAACGCTGCCGTCGTGAGACCCACACAATGGGGCAGTTGAGAAAGGAGATCAGTATGCCATGGGTGGACCTCGAAAACTCACCCCCCCACGACACATCACAGTACCCCTTCAGGGCCTTACCATTGTTGCAGGGTTTGAGAGTTAGTTTCAGATCCTTTGTGCCAGAGAAGTAAGCAATAAGGTGATAAAGGCCTTCCAGTGCGTTGCGTCTGGATTAGCTGCAAATCTTGACAGGAGGTTTACTGCAAATGCTATTTCTGGGAGCGTGCCTACCACTAAGTAGCTAAGAGCACCTACCAGGGATAGGTACGCGTCTTTGTTCAAAGGTTGGGAGGACGTGCTGCTCACCGGGTTAAAGTTATTGGGCAGTGGCAATGCTTGCCTGGTGACCTTGTCCCAGTGTGTGTCCAGGATTGACTTGATCAGGCGTTGTTGGGAAAGGTCAAAGCTGTGGCCAGAGCGTTCAATCTCTATCCCAACAATTGAGTCCAGCAAGGAGGACCATTTAATTTTTAAGGTGTCCCAGAGGTTTGATTTGAGTTGATGCAGGGCCGACACATCCGAAGCAGTCACTACCCCGTTGTCCACATGTATCAAGATCACACCGCTCCTTGTTTCATGCTCCAGCACATAAAGGGAGCCATTGTACTGGGAAGGTCGGTAGCGCAGTTTGGTGAGGAGGTTCCTCAGGTGAAGCCACCAACAACGTGCCGCCTGCTTTATGCCATATAGGGCTTTCCGCAGGTGCAGATACTTCCCTTTTGCAATTTTCATTCCTGGAGGTGGTTTTACCCATACTTCTTCAGAGATTGCAGAATTTAGGTAAGCAGCAACAAAATCAAAACTATGTACCGGCCATTAGAATCTGGCGGCCATGGTCAGTAAAAGACGGAGGGAAGCAAACGTGGCCGTTGGTGCAAAAGTTTCCTTGAAATCTATACTTTCTACCTGGGTTTATCCTTTAGCTACGCAGCGGGCTTTGTAGATGGGTTCAACACCTCCAAAAGCCTTTTTTATGGCAAATACCCATTGGCACTCCAGGGGTACTCTGCCTGATGGCAGATCACCAATCTCCCAGACCCCCATCTCTTCCAGTTTCATTAGTTCATCTCCAATGGATGCCTTCCACTTAGCCCAATCCTCTGCTTTCATGGCGGTGGTGAAGTTTTTTGGAACACTTACGTTATAGAACTCACAAGTAGCCAGGATCTTGTCAATGATCAGCTCCTGGCTATCAAAAAGGGCTTCCTTTGAGAAATCACCTAACCGCAGCGCATTCGCCACCGTCTTTGCACCTTTGACCTCACTCAGGGTTGTCAGAGCCGGAGGAGGTGCAACAAATCTGGCCATTGCTGATTGAACAAAACAGCCTTCCGCTGGTATCCAGAAGAGCCAACCTTTGGAGCGTTCCAGATAGGCCATGACAACCCCTTCAACAGCCCGTTTGTCCAGACGTTTCCTCTGTTCCTTTGGGATGTGGACAAGCGCTTGCAAGCCAAAAGCACGGAAGTGTTCCACAGTCAGCTTGTCCTTGAAAAGCATCTTGTGTGGGGTGGACTGCCCTCATAGCTTGTTTGGAAGTCTTTTCAAGACATAGCACGCCCATACAAACGCAAAACCCCAAAACAATTGGGGAAGTTTGCTGTCAGATAGTACTGATTGAGCCATATCACTCACCGTGCAATTGTACCGTTCAATCATCCCGTTCTGGTAGTGGTGGCACGGGAGGGATCTTTCCGCTGTGATGGCTTTCCTGGATAAGAAGTCAGCCAGGGCCTTGTTGGCAAACTTGCCACCGTTGTTGCTCCTCAAGCGTTTAACTTTAAATGAGGTCAGCTGCTCAACTCGCTTGATTGTCTCAATGATGAAATCTGTAGCCCCCGATTTGGTCGGTAGGACTTTTACAAAAGCATAGCCGCTTCTCACATCATGGATAGTCAAAAGGTACTTGCCATTGTTGAAAGTAGGGACTTTGAAAGGCCCTATCAGGTCCACTGCCAGTACATCAAGGGGTTCCGCATTTCAATTTGAGGAGTGCAGCGGATTGAGCGGAGTGCTCTTGCAAACCATGCACACCGGGCAAACAATGTTACCCGGTGGTAGGCTAGTCGGGAGCCCAAAACCCAACCCCAGATGGATCATTTTACGTATTTCCCTAATCCCTACGTGTCCAAAAATGCAATGCCAGAACAGTAGTGTCTTCTCCGACTTGCTAAGGCTATTCTCATTCCATTGATAGTCAACCGGGCGCTCAACGGGGGCAATAAAAATGTCAGCATAGTCTGGTTTCCACTTCTCAGCTGCGTGGACAATTGGGGAGAGCCCCTGCGTGCCCTCTGGTAACACGGTGTGGTCAGTAGTGGGCTCAGGGCACAGGATGAGGTGGTTGGGAATGCACCATCTGTTTTTATTGCTATCAAGAGGGCAGAAAAAAATAGGTATGGGATTGTTTCTGTAAATAAAAAAAGCGTCTGCTGCTGATTTGTACATGAACAAGCAGCCAGACTTCTGCAAAGCGGCAAGCAATATAAGGGTGGACCTTGCAAGGGAACTGTAGAGGACCCCGCGAACGGTGATGATGGAGCCTTCAGCCCCTTGGAACTTTAAACTTCCTATTCCCAAGACGTAGGCTGGTTTCCCAGAGGTAGCTACAAGTAAGGGGATGGGCTTTAGAAGTTGTCGAAAATCGTACAGAAGAGAAAAATCCCCGCACAAGTTGTGGGAAGCTCCAGAGTCAATGATGATGGTTGTACTCACAGTGTCTCCTCCCACTTGGAGGTCATGGAATTATAGAAGCCCAATGTCATCCGGGAGGTCACCAAGGTCCACCAGCCTGGCAGAGGCTACCGGTTTGTTTTTGGAGGCGCCCAATTTGGGTTGGGCCGGTAGTAGTCGGCTTTCTTCAGTTGCTGGTCGTCGGTGTTGTTTTTGCGGTTTGGAGGCGCTATCATGACATTTGGCGGGGTCCCACCCACAGGAGGGTAGACGGCTCCCACCATTGGGTAGAAGTAGTTACCCGCTGATTTGTCGGCCAGCGGAGGTGGTGTTCGCCACGCGTTGTTGCTGTAATTGTGGTATCTCTGAAGTTGCCAGGTTTGGGATTACTTGGTTGGACAGAACTGTTGGGTGTGGCTGGTTTTGCCACAGTGCCAACACCCGCTCACACGCGCCGCAAAAATCTTGATTGCTTCAGACCACTGGTCTTGAGGAAAGTCGGCCAGGAATTCTTCTATGGGGAATTTGAGCTGAGCATCTAGGGTGCCCACATGATCAACTTAAGCCAAGTGGGCAAGTGGGGGTCCAATGCTTGGTCCTCCGGTTGAGTGCAAGAGCTGCTGGCAACAGATTTTGACAGTTTGGACAACGTAAGAGAGAGTCGGTGCACCTTGCTCATTTTGTTGGACATATTGTTCAAGACGGCGGTCAACCTCCTCCTGGAGGCGGGGGTACCCGGGGTGATTGAAGTCTGGACGATGAAGCCAAGGAAAATGTTGTCGGAGAAAGTGATCCCCATACTTTCCCATTCAAGCATCATGTCTTGCAGTTTTGTCACTGCGCCCACCGTGGTGTGGTTCTTGCCCAGGCTAAAAGTCAGAAGACGCTTCCAAAGGCTGACCTGGGCGGCCCAACTGACCAACTTGAAACGTTTCATCAGGAACTTCACCATACCACAGACAGTTGTTTGGTCTTGGACGTCAAAAATGAGGAAGCCATCTATGCTGGAGAGCAGGATTGCACGGCCAATTTGTTTGTAGATGCGGTTGGAATTGGGCTGAGAGAAGAAGTTCACGTTGTTCAGGTGGTCCCGCCCAAGGTTGCGTAGGTCATGGATCCATTGAGCAACGTTTTTTCCATCGACGATAGCAGTTGGTCCGGTTTGATCCGGCTAGTTGCTGAGTGGATGACTTTGTTGCAGAGCATCTGCTCCTTGAGGTCCGCCTTGACTTTGATGAAATCAAGGTCCTGGCGCTGAGAATTGGTGCTACAACTTTCCTTCAGTGCAACATGAGGTGGCAGGTCCATTGGTAAGCCAGCTGGCAAAGTTTCCAAGGAGGATGTGGCAACCGCAGGGAGTTTGGCGTGTGACGCTCTTGTGGTGGAGGTCAAGCGTGGTGGGGGGGGCATGTCCAGGCAGTCGCGGGATAGAATGAATAAAAATGGCAAGGGCGGGTGTAGCAGTAGCAGGGGAAAACGGAAATAATAAAAAGGAGGAAGGAGAAAGGAACAGAAGGGAAGGGGATGGTGGGGGAGAGAATGTTGGGTGAAGTACTGTGGGTTGGCACTCTCACAGCAACCAGGTCTGTTCAGCCGGTGTACCTAGGTACCTAGGTGCACTCTTGCAGATGCTGGCCAGGCGTCCTGGCTCCTCAAACTATGCCGGTTGTTGCGGTCGTGTTAATCTAACAATACCGCCAAATACAGACGGGGTGGGGGCAGAGGGCAACAGAAGAGAGGGTAAAGAAGCAGGTTTGTGTGTAGGTTTGGTTGTTTGTGATTGCGTGATGCGCTGGTTGGACAGAGATCACCCGGTTTAGAGGGCAAAAAATTTTCCGCTTTCAGTGATGTACGCACAGGCTCATAACCTGTTGAAGTTGAGTGGTGGTAAAACCATGAGTTCTTACTCAAGTGTTACATTGCTTCAGGTTTATATGGTGGAATATGCATGGTAATCATGTATGTGGATGTGTAACCTAAGGTAGTTATATTTGTCTGGTCTAGTGTTTATGTATCTACCCTAACGTGGTTACAACACTGGGCAGCTTTGACATCTAAACAAAGGTTTTATTACATTAAAGCCAGCCAAAGAAGGTTCCTACAGTTATTTCAGCAAAGAAAGTGGGTATCTGCTGTATGCTTGGATAATCAATTTCTATGTCAGAAAATTAGATTTTGAATTTTTTAAAAAGGTTTGAGGACTTGGGGACTAGAGCAAAGTTGATTTGACCAACAGTTCTCAGGCATTGCTCATAGGTTTCAATATTCAACAGTAAACAAGCACCATTGACATAATCTTGTGCCCCATAGTATTCAACACTCACAATCAACAACAAAAAATTGTCATCATTTTCTCAGCATGTTGTTGGTACCTCCATTGGTTCCATCCTCCTTCCCAAGGCCTCATCTTATTTCTTATCCTGAGCTGTTCTCAACCTTGTATCATTAGTCCTTTAGTCTTTTGCATACTCTTATGTCTCAACTCTTTCATCAAATTCAAAATGCCTCAAAGACATAGGACAACTTCTTGCACAAGTGATTGGACAAGCCACAGTAACAGCACATGCCTGCCATGCAGCTTTGTCCTGAAGCTGATTGCATCCTGTCCAACAGTTGAGAATTATTCAAGGTACACAAGGTATATAGTGGATCCCAGGTATTCAACGTGGGTTGACCCCCCAACTGGTCCCACAAGTGTTAAGGCCAAAAGCCCAAATATTACTCTCAAGCTTATCCTGCTCCTGTAAATTTTTACTGCTTTAATTGCTACTTTGAAGAAGGTTGCATCTATCTCCCCATGTTTTCACCCAGAAAGTTTTTTAGCAACTTGATGGTTAACAGTAATTACAAAAATACAGGCAACTAAACAGCTCACAGTTGCTTTGTAAACATTAAAAAACAAATGTAGTTGTAACAAACTTGCAAGCATCACCAATAGCCACAAGTGACCAGCAACATTAGTCTGGATGCCAGGGCAAACTGCTCTCAAGATTGCACTGTGCACCCAGCACCAGACACCAGTTGAAGTGAGCTCCAGATAAACAAGTGTTGTTAAACAATGATCAAAACCTGGATTGGGTTTTGGACAGTACAATCTTACACAGAGTTGACTCAATTCACAACTATCCATCACCTTGGTAGAGGTGGTTGGTGAGCAGACTCAAACATCAACATTTGAGCCACCCACCTAGTTGAGTGCCTTAAGGACTGTGTTAACCTTCTCTCAAAGGATTGTTCAAGAAATTGAGGGTCTAGAATCCACAACAAAAGCACATGGCACTTAATGTTTTCACAAGGTTCAACACACTACCTTGATGATAGGATAGTAGCTAACAAATGCTATGCACACAATAGTCCCCAGCCTCACACTGAGGTGTGGGCTGCCAGTTTGTAACACAAGGTTGCCTGCTCTCAGCATGCACACACTCACTTATGAAGGGACAGAACCAAGAATTTGGGCTGACACAAGTCAGACCTGGTCTCATAAGTGTCCTGCCCCATCTTTGTTTCTCGAGGGAGGTCATCCATGTCTTGTGTATTCAACTCTTCTTTTTCTTTGTTTTGCCAACTTAGAAGTAGAGTGAACTCCAAACGTCCCACCAATTGATTTCGTTCCCGTGGTCAACGATAATAGATCAGAGCAGTTCAATCTGGATTTCAACCGACTAGATTGGACCACGAGCACCTTATCGCCTGATTGAGGCGGTAATTTCTTCTGTTTCTGAGCGAACCAATCCGAGTGCCCATCTTATGGGACCACCGATCTTGATCGAGAACCTGAGTAGAGACCTCCATAACATCTGATCGGTGACTCATCTTGACTATTTGCTTGAAAATTAGCCTTCTGAGATCTTGATCGTTGGGAGACCAATCGGAAAATCAATCAGCTGAGCAATTCATCGACTGTTATCGAAAGGTTCTCATCTAGCTAGCTAAGAATTCTAAAGTACGAGTCTCTGAACGTCGAACGTTCCTTCAACTGCCTTTTTCGTGCTATCTTTCAGCAGTTGAATAACCATGATGACTGAAACCGGCCCACCATATTTCCCTTCGAATCCCTCATGCTGACGTTCATCCATCTTTGAGAAAAATACATAATATCGATCATCCGATGATCGGCCACATCTGGGGTCGAGCTCTACTTCCACATTGCCAGGCATCTTCTCATCGGTTTCATTCGGCTTGAAATCCGACACCGATCGCAGACAAGCATCGATCTCTTCATAACCTCAAGTTAGATGATCAACTAACATCAGTCGATTCTAGAAAACTTGGTACGACTAACCAAGGAGCAAAATATAAAGAATGGAAGCAAAAGCTAAAGTGCCGATCATCAAGTCAAAGTGACATTCGGTCACATGGCCATTAGTATCATTGTGACCAGATAAATCACGAGCTTAATAAACAGCAAATCGATCCCCGAACGATATCTAGTTTAACCGGATATTCGAACGTGATCTCCATCCGTACATCGTCATCATCAAGCTTCACATCTAATTCTGGTATCGACCCTCGATTGATGGACATCGGATGACGAATGATCGTTTGCCTCCTTGCAATCTATCTTTGAACTGTAACGACCGATGCCCAATCGATCGATCGCCGATATCACCTCAGCATGATTAGGTACCACCCAATCTCGGATGTTGGTCATCGAATAGACCCTTAAGCATGTTGGAATAATGGCAAGAAATCGCAACGCACCGTAGCAGACACAGAAGGAAGCAAAGGGCACAAAAGTAACAGCAAGCTTGAGTCCAGCTTCCCTGCTGTCAAAGCAAACCAGGAGAAAAGAACCGTGCGTTGACTAGACCACGCGTGCTTCCATTCTGACAAAACCGCAGGGACGGCAAGTTGTGAATGGAGATAAGAAGCTTGATGGGGAAGATAGAATAGACTGGCCAGTGAGCCCACGCACCCACAACCTCTTGAGGTGCAACAGCCAGAACCCAAGAAACGTGGTGTTGATGGCAGACCACAACCACCCATGACAAACTGAAATCAGGAAGCATCTTCTCTTTTACCTGTGTCAAGCCCATATTTTACTTGTCTCATACATATCTATCATTGTCAACTTTGGACTGGTCTCATCTCTCTTATTGTCACCATTCTCTCATCAGGCTGGTCATGTGATCAATTTCTGTTGGTGTACCCAACAGCTTAGCCCATAAATATTGCATTACTCTGTAGCAGCAATATAGCTCATTGTTGTCTGTCTAAATATCTTAGAACCATGCACTCAAAAAATAGGCACTACATTGCAATTTACAAAGTTCAGTCATTCTAGGAGCCCATGACCTGGTTAAGCTAAGCAAAACAAAACCACTCCTGTCTAAATCAAGCACTATCACTGCTGCTGCTCTTCATTCAAACAGATCAACATTCAAAGGCTAATCAATTGACCCATGGTAACATTGCACCACCCCAAGGGATGCAACAACAATCAACAACTAACTCTAACAACAAGGCCATGAAGGGCATCATGCTTGATGAAGAAAACTATGGCTATTGGGCTCAAAGAGTGAGAGTTTTCCTGATTAAGGGGCTACTAAGTGTAACCACTTACTCCATGCCATCAGAGAAAACAGAGAAAGAAGAAAGAAAGGAAAGGGAAGCTGCCATAACCCTAATATCAACCATAAGTCCAACAATCCATAAAGATGTCATTGCAGAGGAAATTGAATTTGATTTGCATGCTATCTAGAGAAAGTTCAAAGAGAGGTATGCAACTGCTAACATAAACACTATTTACAGATTATAGAGGAAGTTTGAGTCATTAAAATACAACAAAGACATCCCAAACTTTGTAACAGGAATGAAATCTGTAATGGCAGTTGCAAGAATGATAAGCCTGAACATAGCACCAGAGGTTAAGGCCGGCTACATCTAGCCAGGATCTCCAAAAGATGTGCTGCTATGATGCAGGAAACGCTATGAAACATACTATTGATGGAAAACCTACAGAAACTTGTCAGAAGACTAATCAACCTGGCCAAATACAAATTGGGATCAAAAACCTAAGTCCCACCACTTCCAGCAGCCACAGGACTGTTCATTACAAAAAAGAAAACATCATATAGAGAGAAAAGGCTGAGGTACCAAGGTGTAAAGGAAAAACCAAAGGCAGGTCACAAAGAGGACCAGTGTTGGGTGCTAAATTCAGATTTTATCTAGTCTGGAGACCAAACAAAAGAACAAAAGCTGAGGCTTTTTTAAAAACAACAACTGTGGTGCCAAAAAAACCCAATCCTTCAGCTTTGGAACCTTTCACCAGTCACACCTAGAAATTTAACTAACTCCTTCATCAAGAAAAAAAATGAACCTCTTTCTATCAACATCCACCCCAATATCCTCATTTATTCTTTTAATAGTCAAGTTCCATGTCAATCCTCATTCTTTTTCTCAAAGGATAATCACTCCACCTACTCACCAACATTGTACTTTAATAATTTCTATAGCTAGTTCAACCTCCCACTTTCTTCCGCAGTAATATTTGTAAATTTTTATTTGTGGTTGTTTATTCTCATTGCAAGTGAGCTCACTTGGATTACTGTGAGCTTCTCAATTTTGATGGGTTATTGGGTATATCAATTCTAGTTTCTTTTAGGTGGCTGTAAGGGCCAATCACTATTTTGTTTTATTGATTACTATTTTTATAACTTGGCTCCATGAATTGATAGATGCAGATAAAACAAAAGCCACATCAATGGTGCACAGATGTTTTTTTGTTATATTGTGAGTAAACAGTCTGCTATTCTATCCCTCTTTCTTTTCTTCCTCTGTGCGTTGTCTTTTATTGCCTAATGGAATTTTGTTGTTTTCTTGCTCCCTTACTTGTTTGAATTGTCCTGCAGAAAGCCTGGGGAATTAATTGGGGTTTGGCACATTGAGGCCAATTTCTCCTTCTGACTTACTGGAGAGCTAAGGAGCCTCATCTGCTAGGCATTGTCTAGAATATCTTTTTTTGATCACCTGATTCTTGGTCCCCTGCATTTTTGGGTTCAAGGTACTATAGTGTTTGTTTTATGGGCTTCACTTGGAGATAAGTTATTTTAATCACTTTTCCATCTGTCCCAGTGGTAAAGGTCATTGACTATTCTTCTCTTCTGTTGGGGTTGTTTTTGATTTTCTGTGATTGTGAATTTCTGATCTATTCCCTATTCTATTGGTGGGGTTGTTGGCCATGATTTCCAAGGCTTTCTTTCCTTCATATTACCCTTGGCTTGGAAGGCATTCCTGGAAGATTCCCTCTATCATTTTGATGGCTCTTTGGAGGGCTGGTCCTATCATGGGTTTGGTTGAGAAATCTGCCAGGTTTCTTTTTGATGCTATGCAGATTCATTTTTGACACCTGCCTCACAAAGTGTAGTATGATGTAAATGTGCTTTCTGAAAAATCTGTTTTGGATGATTTGGGTGTTGGCTAGATTGGTGGCCCCTTTTTTTCAAGGTGTAAATTTGGTGCTTTCCAACAAATTTAGAAGATATAATTAATGATTGCTGCAATCTGCATTTCCTCTTTAAAATTTTCTGACAGGCCTTTTGAATCAGCTTCAGTAGTTGATACAGACCCTGTTTTCTGTCTGTATGGTTTCCATGAGATCATATTTTTTCCAATCCATGCAATTATAACTATTCTTGACCTGTGTGTGTATGGACAGTTTTCCAAGTTGGATTCAGTGTATTGTGGAAATTTAGGTTTCTTTTCTTCCTGAAGGTCAACACTATGTTCTTTTTGTGTAAAAGATGCCTTAGCACTTGTTTTACTGCTCTATAGTTCTGAATTCTGGGTTCCCCCTGGTACTTTGAGAGCATTCAAACTGGAGGTGACACATTGGGACAGTTTAGGATAAGACCAACAATACAAGAAATCTCAAAATTAGTAAGGTCATATTTTCAATTTTTAATTTAATGTGATAATATCAATATGGATTTGTTGAAATCTGACCAATTGAAAAACAAAAGAAGCCGGTTTTGAGGAAGTTCCACCTATGCAGCTACATGGCTCAACCAGCTAGTGGTATCCTGATTGGGATGAATCAATGTGGTTGATAAAGTTTCTATTTCCTCAATGCCGCAGTAAAACTTATTTCAATTGGGATAACTTGGTGTAGTTGCACAGAGCAGATGACTGCGCAACTAAAAAACCAATCAAACCTTTATCCCCAACCCTCTTCATCCTCCAAGCCCAGCTCCAAATACATCAATCAACACTTGGACCAACAAGCCAAGACTCACCATTTTATAATTATGGCCAGCAATTAGCTTAGGCTTATGAGCAGTATTTAAAGCAAAAGAAATGCTGGACACCTGGTTTCAATAATTTCTGATTGGCTCTCACAATGTGTCAATACGTTGGGTAATATAGGTGATGAATTCAATTGGATAATGAATGGATAATGGAAAACAGCAGGGAGAGGAGCTCCTTAAGTACAAAAGATTGGCCTCTTGTGAGCCCATGATACAACAAGAAAAAAGGCAAATTTTCTGCCCCAAAAGAGCTCTACAGGCTCTACAGGCCTTGTTACTTGGTTTGGACTACATCAGCCCGCATGGCATCAGTCCCTGTACCCTTACGACCAGCCTATTCCGGTCCTTTCTGGTGTTTCCACTGTTATGGGACTGAACCAGCCCCTGTGCTGTTCAATCCCTCACCTCACATACTGGCTGGTTGCCTCATGCAACCAGCCCCTGGCAATAAAAATGGCCAGGTGGGACCCAGGACACACCTGGGTCCAGTCTGAGACCCACATGAAGGGGGTGTGACCAGCAGACATGCTGTCCCCCCCCTCTTTCTCACAGATCCCTGGAAAGGGCAGTCAAATCCCCCTACCAGGGAGCCCTGGGGGTCAATACCCCCAGGCTGTCATCACGGAATGGTGGGCTGGGGGGTGGTCAGATCCCCTCAGCCCAGTTGCTCCTCCCCCTTGGTAAAGGTAGGGGGGAGAGTGCCCCTTGGTCTTGTTGCTTCAATGGTGGAGGGGTGGTCAGGTCCCCCCCACTTCTGGTTGCTTTGTCGGGTCCAGACACCTTGCCTTTGCCGTAACCACCTAGGGCTGGTGGGGGGGGTGGTCAATTCCCCCCCACCGCCGGTTGCCTGGATGCAACCGGCCTGGGTGGCAAGCTGGTTGCTACCAGCTGCCCCCACCTCCCCCTTGCAATGGCAGGCAAGGGGAGGTGAGGGAGCCGGGGCCTTTGGCTCTGGCCCTTGCGGCACCAACAGCCGGCCACCACGCTGGGCAGCAATGGCCCTGCGCAGGCTGTCAGGCCCCATAAACAGGCCAAAGGCAAAAACAGCGGCCCCAACTGGGCCGCGACACGGGCAGCAGCCCCAACTGGGCTGCAACACAGGCGGCGGCCCCAACGGCCCCCCAAGCCCCCAAAAAAAGTAAACCATACTTTGGCGGGCCAGCCCATCTGGCCAAGTATGTCCAACATAAAACTTGGGCCCAATTATGCCCATACAAGCCCATCTGGCTGTATTTGCCCATATACCTCACTGGGCCCTTGTACCAATAGGCCTGTTTCACGCGTTTTGAGGCCAGTTTCCCCAAATCTGTGACATCCACACAGGCCCGTATGGTCCGTGTGACTGTCCAATGGGCCTTAGAGGCCCACATGTGCATCCCATTTGGATTACACTTATATGTAGCACACCTGTAAGTGTATACATATTTTAACACACCCCCTTAATCCAAAAGGGGTGACATTTGCATGTTAGTGACAAAGCCTTGATGCTTGTTCCTATCTAAAGCCTTAGTCAATATATTTGCAATCATTGCTCCAGTAGGCATGTACCTCAACACAATCTCCTTTCAGTTAACCACATTGTGGATATAGTTATAGTGAACATCAATATGTTTTGTTTTTGAATGGAACACTTGGTTTTGCGCGAATGCAATGGCACTCTGGTTATCAGAATACAACAACAAAAACCTTTGTGGTTTATGTGTATCCTCTAAGACTTTTCTCAACCATTTTGCTTCCTGTGAAGCTGCTAAGTAAGCTCTATACTCAGCCTCTGTTGATGAAAGACTTATTGCCAACATCTTCTTGGACATCCATGACACCAGATTCTTTACCTAAGAAGAATAAAAAACCACTTTTTGATTCCCTAGTTTTACCATCTGCCCAACTTGCATTGGAATAAACAACCAAATCAAAGTTTGCTGACTTTGTGAACAACAGTCCCAGACTGTGCGTTCCTTTAAGATACCTCATAACTCTCTTAAACCCTGACCAATGCCTAATGCTTGCCTTCTCTAAGTGTTGTGACAAGAAACCAATTGCAAAGGCAATATTGGGCCTTGTACACTGCCCCAAATAATTAAGCAATCCAACAGCTGACCTGTAGTTGTTCTCAGATTGAAAAAACTTTAGATACTCCTCATCTGTAAACTTCTCTAAACAAATTTTTGACTGCATGGGAGTACCAAACTCCTTTGCATCCTCAAAGCTATATTGCTTGAGAAGAGCTGCCATGGAATGGCTCTGGTCTAACTTAATACCATTCTTTCTCTTACTGACTTTCATTCCTAGCACCTGTTGCGCCAGACCAAGATCTTTTATCTTGAATTCCTTTTTGAGTGTCTCCATGACTCTCTCTTTACCATTTCCAATAATGATAATGTCATTGACCCATATAAACAAAATTGCATCCTTTCTCAAAAAGAGACAAGGGTTGGCCTCAGACGTCTTGAAATCAATCTTTATCAGTTTCTCACTCATGGTATTATACTACAACCTAGCTGCTTGCTTCAATCAATACAGGCATCTACACAGCTTGAGGACATATTCCCCTTTATCTGCTGAAAGAAAAATTATAACACAGATTTTCTTTATGGTTTCTGGTTTAGTTTCTACTAACCATTCAAAAAAGCCATCAGGAATTGACATATAAACAGTCTCCTCCTCTCCAAGTTTTTCATTCAAGTATGCTGTTACAAAATCAGCTTGTCTGATTTCTTCACACAACTCCACTTCCAGAGCAATGATGTACCTGAAGGTGGACAGCCTTGCAGTTGGTGAGAAATTTTCTTGGTAATAAATACCCTCTCTCTGCTTGAAGCCCTGTGCAATGTATCTAGCTTTGAATCTTTTCAAAACTCCATTTGTGTCAAACTTCTTGTTTAACACCAATCTAGACCCCACAATGGTCTTTCCTTTTGGAACAGAATCCTGCTTAACCACTTCAAAGATGACGAGAATTTGAGTTTTGGGCTAGAGGACTAAAACCAACAGACTGAATTTCACAAATTAGAAAACATATTTGAGAGAGAAAAATAGAATCACAAGAAAGGAGAACAAAGAGAATAGATAGATGGATACCAACAGCTAGACCAGACTTAGCAGGAAGAACATCAGAAGGACAAGAGTGAAGGATGAGGACAGGCTATAGGCACATATATCTAAGATAATATTGTCAGGTTCACTTGAATGATGAGTATTCAATGTCAATTGTCTTACCAGGCAGAGATAGAGATGAGAGTTGAAATCCATTTGACAAGGTGAGTGGTGATAAAGTTGACAAGGAGAATTGTGACGAATAGAGAAGAAATAGGAAAGAAAGAAGCAAGAGAAGCAGACAAAGAAAAGTAAGAATTGGAGTGCAGATCGGAGTAGAGAGAGAAAAGAATCCTTGACAGAACTCCTCTAGGCCGTGAGTCGAATTCCCAAGGCAGATCTATTCCAGAAACCCCCGGCATTCCCCGCGCGCATCGAGTGGGGGAGAAGGTGATTATGGAGTCACCTCACTGCGCGGTTGCGCATGAGTCAGAGTGAGTGTGTGAGGGATCTTGGAGATCTCAACACCCCTCGTTACTGGTAGGACAACATAGAAAAGAAAAAAAGAAAAGAAGAAAAGAAGAAAAAAAGAAAGACAGAAAAAAAAACTAATTCTTGGGCAGAGTAAAGACAGAACTATGGAGAATTTGGAGTGAATTGCAACTGGAAGCCTTTGTCAAGGAGTCTGCAACCATCAAATCCGTAGAAATAAGAGATAGGATGTATTCCGATCTGTTGTAGTCTTCTCTTAGACCCTTGGTCTTGATATCAATATGACAAGATTTAGAGTGGGACCCAAATCGCTTGATCTTGTCGTCCAATCCTTTGTTGTCGATGTAGATGGTGGGTTTGATCCTGGAAGAATGATGAATCTTGCCAATTAGGTGAGTGATCCACTTGAGCTTGAGAAAGCAGTTGAGGAGAGCATTGAGCTTGGATTCAGTGGAGGAGTATTTCACATTTCTTTGTCTTGAAGAATTCCAGACCACGGGGCTACCATAGTGAAAGATAATGAAACCGGTTTGAGATTTTCTTGAGGACAGATCATCCCCCCACGTAGCGTCACTATAGGCCAAGATCATTCCTTCTTTGGATTTGTAACTGAGAGTGAGTTTGAAGTCTTGGGTAGTTTTCAGATATTTCCAGACTTTGCAAGCTTCTCTCCAATGAGACATACCAGGTTTGGCATTGAACCTAGCAAGATTCAAAATGGCAAACGCAATGTCAGGATGGGTGTGCTGAGGAAGGTGATTGAGGAGACCAGTAACTGAACGGAAATTGACTTTGAGTTTTGCAAATTTGGCATGATCTTCATCAGAAGCTGGTTCCAGATGGAGATTTTGAGTGAGTGGAGAGTGAGTGTCTCTGCACTCCAAGAGACCTAATTCTTCAAGGCAGCAATCAATATGATTAGGTTTACTGAGTAGAATTCAATCGTCGTTTACTTCCATTAGCATCCCGAGGATTGTATTTGGCGGGTGGAAAGAAGAGTTTTTAAATCTTTTTAGAAAGTTGATCTTGAAGGTTTTGCTTTGTCCAACATGGATAAGATTGTCTACGTGAAAGTAGAGAACCTCCTTGGAGTTGGAGTTAATGTATAAGCACAGATTGCTGCTAGATTCCTGGAATCCTTGAGTTTTGATCCAAAAAGTCAGTGTTTTGTACCAGTTCTTGGGGGATTGTTTATTGGGGGATTGTTTAAGACCATATAGAGACTTCTTTAGTTTGAGATAGGGAGATTTCCGGAGTGAACATTCCGGAGTTTTGATAATTACCTTTTTGTTGAGGGGGGCATGGAGAAAAGCCCCCTTGACATTGAACTGAGTGAAGGTCATCTTCTCTTTCAAAACGTACAGAAGGGCAATTCGTAGTGAGCCTAGCTTACCGGTGGGCAACCAGGTCTCTTTGTAGTCCACTCCCAAGATTTGGTCAAATCCTTGGACGCATAATTGCGCCTTTTACTTCACCGGTTTTCCGTGGCAGTTTTATTTCACTTTGAAAACCCAAGTAGTGTTCAGGACATTATCCGGTGTGCCGTAATACTCCTCCCATACTTCCTGAGATTCAATAGATTCCAGTTCTTCTTTTGAGGCCTTATCCCACTTGGGCCATTTGGGGCACTTCCAAGCAGCCTTGTACGAGGGATGTTTGTAATAGTGATGGAAGCCGTAACGTTGAGGTTTACAAGTTTCTCGTTTGGGTCGTTGATGGATTTCAGGATTTATAGGAGCAGGAGATGGGATTTGAGAAGGTTCTGGAGGTACTGGTTGAGGATCAGATAGATTTGAATTGAGGGAGACGGAATCATCTTGAATTGAGTCAGATTCTGAGGAGTCATCATTATGATCTCTAGCGGTGAATTATTTGTTGGGTGAAGAAAAATCTGATTTGTTGGAGTTGTGGTAGGATTGAGAAAAGATATTGGTTCCAACAGATTCAAGAAGGGGAAAGTCAATTGTATGCGTCTTGAGGAAGGTGACGTGCTTAGTTTCAAAAATAGAGCCCAGTGAGTTAAGGACAAGATAAGAGTGAAAAGCGGGATTGAACCCAACTAGAATCCCTTCATATCCTCTTTCATCAAACTTGCGACCTTTTTGCATGCAATTTGCCAGATAGATGAGAGAAGAGCCTACAGGCCTCAGGTAGTTAGCAGGAAGTTTTTTACCAAACATCAGCTCCCAAGGAGAGAGATGATTACCTTCTCTTGGTATCTGATTAAGCATGAAGCAGCAGCTTCTTGTGACAATATGCCAGTAATTCTTGGGTACTCAAGAGGAAGAAAAAGTAGACCAAGCTGATTTGACAATAGTACGATTTGCTCTTTTGGCGCAGCCATTATGTTGGGAGTGATAAGTTTTGGAGGTGAGTAGTTTGATATGTTTAGTTTTGGAGAATTCTTTGAGTGTGGCGTTAGTAAATTCAGAGCCTTTGTCAGAGTAGATTTCTGATGGGTAATATTTGAGTCTTTTGAATTCAACTTCCAGTACATTGATGATAGTTTTGGGAGTTTCATCTTTGGAGTGTAGAGGGAAAGTTGCAAGATATCCCAAATAGTTGTCAACCAGGGTTAGCATGTACCAATGGCCAGACTTAGATTGTGGAGTAATAGGTCCAACTAGGTCAAGATGAATTCATTCGAGTGGAAGATTAGATTGAGTCAAGACTGCAGGGAAGGAAGAGCAAGTAATCTTGCTTTGTGCGCAGGCATTGCATTGGAACTGGGTTAAAACGTCACAAGCAAACAGATCCTTTACTATTGGTCAAAGGGTTGAGACCAAGGCATGGCCGTATGTCTTGTGAATGTCCATCAGAGATTGAGGTGATGAGGATGAGTCTTGCATAGGTTGAGTGATGTGATTAATTACATTGGTTGAACCAATGGCCTGAGGTTTCTCAACTACAAAGAGATTATTTTGGATTAGTCCATTAAGTACGGTCAACCCGTTCCTGGTAAGGAAGAATTTATCTTGATTTTGAGTTAGGCAACAGCCTTTCTTAGCAAGAAGACCAGGGCTAATGAGATTAACAAAAATATCTGGGACAAAGACGCAATCTTCTAAGGTGATGATTGAGTCCCTCCATTCTATTCTTACTGCGCCAATCCCCATGATCTTTAAACTGGATTCAAGTTTTCCAGTCTTGATCACTTCATGTTCTTCTTGAGTTTTGAGATTGGTGAAGTATTTATGGTCGTTGAACACATGAATATTGGCACCCAAATCCAGGATCAGGTTGGGAGTGTTGTCCGTGTTGATCCACAAAGTTAGGAGAGCGTGATAGTTGATGGTTGGTGCTGGTTTCTTATTTTTATTTTTCCATTCGTTCTATTGTTCTACCCACCAACTGGGGGCAATCTGAGGGTGTAAGTGAAAGCAAGAGGATTTGGGATGTGGGGCATTGGGATCGTGGTAACCCTCTTTGCATCACATTTTAACCTTCCTATCTTCTCAGGATTTTTGAGGTCTAGTAGTTACAAGAGAGAGAGTAGAAGTGGATTTGGAACCTTTTTGTTGGGCCTTTCATTTGTTTTTATATTGGATTAGATGGTTGAAAAATACGTCAATTTTCATTAGTTTCCCCACGTGCATGACCTGTTGTTTCAGATTCTTGAGAGAAGGAGGAAATTTAAACAGTACTAGGTAGGCAAGAATATCTTTAGGTAACTCTATTCCTACGTTGTGCATCCTTGTCAAAGCTTTCTTGGTATCCGTTACAAAGTCCTCAATAGCGTGGTCATTGAAAGTAATATGAAGGAAATGGTTGAATATTCGGGCACAATTGGCTGTCTTGGATGAAGCCAATCAACGAGTTATATTGGCCCAGAGTAATTTAGAAGAGTTGAAGTTTGTTGAGTTGACAACATTGGCATGCGTTGTGCTGTCCAATTTTGAGAGGAGAATGGCCCTAATATCTTGATCCTGCTTGATGGACATTTGTCCTATATTCTTCCAATAGCGTCCTTGATTTCCTTGAGGTTGAAGAGCATCAGCATCTTGTCCCTCCATATAGAATAGTTTTTGTTGTAGAGAAGTGGTATGGCATTGACCGCAGCTTTTAGAGCAACTTGGTGGAAATAGTTGGTAGCTCCCGTTGGTTTGGCCATCTTGAGAATTTTGTTTATTCCAGTGGGGTTTTTGGCTTTTAACCGTGACAAGGATTTGAGTTTTGGGCTAGAGGACTAAAAACAACAGACTGAATTTCACAAATTAGAAAACATATTCAAGAGAGAAAAATAGAATCACAATTAAGGAGAACAAAGAGAATAGAGAGATGGATACCAACAGCTAGACCAGACTTAGCAGGAAGAACATCAGAAGGACAAGAGTGAAGGATGAGGGCAGGCTATAGGCATGTATATCTAAGATAATATTGTCAGGTTCACTTGAATGATGAGTATTTGATGTCGATTGTCTTACCAGGCAGAGATTGAGATGAGAGTTGAAATCCATTCAACAAGGTGAGTGGTGATAAAGTTTACAAGGAGAATCGTGACAAATAGAGAAGAAATAGGAAAGAAAGAAGCAAGAGAAGCAGACAAAGAAAAGTAAGAATTGGAGTGGAGATTGGAGTAGAGAGAGAAAAGAATCCTCAACAGAACTCCTCTAGGCTGTGAGTCAAATTCCCGAGGGAGATCTATTCCAGAAACCCCCGGCATTCCCCGCGCCCATTGAGTGGGGGAGAAGGTGATTATGGAGTCACCTCACTGCGCGGTGCCGCATGAGTCAGAGTGAGTGTGTGAGGGAACTTGGAGATCTCAACAAAAGACAATATTATTTTCTAGAGAATCAAATTCCTCAAAAATAGCACTCTTCCTGTTGGCTCTCTCATCAGAATTCATAGCTTGGCCAAAGCTATCTGAGTTAAACCTATTACCCATTTCTGAACTCAACTCCAGGACTTCATTGAGCATACACTGTTCCTGAAATGTATCTTCCTCATATCCAGTGGCAGCATAATGGGACTTCCATTCAATGTACCTATCAACTGGTACTCTAACCCTACCACTCCTTCTAAGTGGAGGTGGAGGCTCATCAGGTTCCAAATTAACGGACTCCCCTGAAGCGGGAAATAAACCCTCTAGTGGCACGTCTGCCATCTCTTCATCTTCTGGAAACACATGTTCCTCATCCTTTGCTGGTGAAATAGGTGCTAACTCTATTTCTTGCTGTGAATTATTCACAACAACATATTCACTCCTTTTGAGGGGAAAGGTACTTTCATCAAATTTTACATCCCTACTACGGATAACCTTTCTTGTACCTGGACAATAGATCCTATACAATTTACTTATTAAATCATAGCCTACAAGTGCCCCTGTTCTGGTTCTAGGGTCTAATTTTCCAACCATCTCATTATGGTGGACACTATAATACACCAAGCAACCGATTTTTCTTAGGTTTGATGTTTTGGGGTACAACTTCCAAAACTGATAATGAGGATTCTTCCCATTAACACTTACAATGTTGTGCAACAGACAGACTGTACACATCAACTCAGCCCATAAGAACTTTGGTAGACCAGATTGAGACATGATGGTTCTGACTTTGTCCAGTAAATTCCTATTCATTCTCTAAACTATTCCATTATTTTGTGGAGTATTTGCAATAGTGACTATATGAATGATACCATAATCTTAAAAAAATATATCAAAATCTTTACTCACAAATTCACCACCTCCATTGGTAATAGCCATCTTGATCTCCTTCATCAGACCATTCTGTTTCCAAACATTGAAGATTACAGAATCCTCCTCTGTGGTCTGATCCTTAGATTGAATTGGTTTAATCCAAACATAATTAGTTGCAGTATCAAATAAGTTGATGAATTACCTTGCCCCACCAAGGGACTCTGGTGTGAATGGCCCTGAAAAACCAATGGAAAATTCCTCTCTAGGAACATCAGTGCAATCTCTACTCTTTGAGAACACATTTCTAGTCTTATCCCCCAAGGTACAATTCTCACAGTTGCTGTCCTTTAACTTATGGCCACTTCTATTTTGAGAAACAGGGCTCAGAGCTGAGATTTTGAACAATCTTGCACAAAAAATCCTGTTCCAAACCTGTCCACTAAGAAAAGTTCTCCCATTGGTATCAATAACAAACCTATCTTCTTTAAGATAACAAATCTGGAAACCTTTTTTCCACAACACTCCAAGAGAAACAAGGTTATAAGGCAACTCTGGTAAATAGAACACTTTCTCAAAAGAAATTTTGAAACCCAAGTGATTTCCAAGAATAACTTTTCCAATTCCTTTAATCTGAATTGTTCTACTTTTCTGACCAATATTTTCAACTTCATCATAATCACTAAGATTTGAAAATAAATTTTGTTCAAAGAACATGGGATCTGTACAGCCAGAATCAATCAAAACAAGAAAATCCTCCTTCAATCCTCCTAGTAGGAAAGAAGCTTTATCAGTCACTGATAATTTCTCATTTTTGAGGTTAAGATTACTCACTTCATAATCAATCAAGTCCATTTCTTGATCCTCATCAATTTTGGCCTTCTAGTTGGGACCTTCTTCCCCAAAAATCATTTTCATTGGACCATCAAACTCCACCAATGCAAGGTTTTCAGTAGTGAGATTGACCTCCTTTTCATTATCTTTGGACTCCTTCCTCTTCTTTGCCTCCTTGCAATCCTTAGCATAGTGCCCCTTATTCTGACAATTATAGCGTAAGATCTTGGATAAATCATTTTTTTCCTTCTTGCAAGATTTTCCAGTCTTTCCAACAAGGGCTGTTCCAGAACCACCCTTCATCTTGAACTGAAGATCATCCTTTTCAATCCTCTTCAGCACATCCTACTCCCCAAGAAGAGGATCCAATTGAGAAATAATTCTGACTAAATAATCAAACTCCTCTGGTAGCTTCTGAAGGATTTAGAGTGACAAACACTCAGGGTCCATGTTAAGTCCTGATGACTTAAACTTGGATATGCTAGAACTAGCCTCTGCAAAAAACTTTTTACAATTTGAATAGTGTAACTTGAACAGTTTATTGAAAGCTATACCCTTCTGGTGAAAAGAATAACCAGCATAATTGGACTTACGCAACTTCCAAAGGATGCTTCCCCTCCTTCTCTCATCTTCCCTAAGAGTATTGGCAACCCATGTCACATGATTCTCATCAATATGCCTAAGGATGAGATGATAAGACTTTTTCTCCACTTCTGAACTGATCAAAGTGTCATCTTCATCCATTATCTCCCCACAACAGATGTTATCCAGCTCACTATCCATAAGGACAGCCCAAGCATCATAATTCTTACTGTTCAGAAATATCTTGGTGGAGCTAACATCAGGGATATAGGACATCTTCTTGGAAAAATTGAGGTCTTTGAGTTTCTCCAGAGTGAGGTACAAGGGTCTAGATGGCTTGGAATTAATGATGATGTTGGTACTGATAATGAGTTATAATTATGGCCAGCAATTAGCTTATGCTTATGAGCAGTACTTAAAGCAAAAGAAATGCTGGAAACCTGGTGTCAATAATTTCTGATGGGCTCTCACAATGGGGCAATACGTTGGATGATATTGGTGATGAATTTGATTGGATGATGAATGGATAATGGAAAACAGCAGGGAGAAGAGCTCCTTAAGTACAAAAGATTGGCCTCTTTTGAGCCCATGATACAACAAGCCAAAGAGCAGATTTTCTGCCCCAAAAGAGCTCTACAGGCTCTACAGGCCTTGTTACTTGGTTTGGACTACATCAGCCCACATGGCATCAGTCCCTGTACCCTTACAACCAGCCTATTCTGGTCCTTTCTGGTGTTTCCACCATTATGAGACCTAACCAGCCCCTGTGCTTTTCAATCCCTGACCTCACATACTGGCTATTTGCCTCTTGCAACCAGCCCCTGGCCATACAAATGACCAGGTGGTACCCAGGACACACCTGGGTCCGTTCTCAGACCCACATGGGGGGGGGGGTGACCAGTGGACATGCTGTCCCCCCCTCTTTCTCACAGATCCCTGGAGGGGGCAGTCAAATCCCCCTACCAGGGGCCCTGGGGGTTGATACCGCCAGGGAGTTGTCATAGAATGGTGGGCTGGGGGGTGGTCAGATCCCCTCAGCCCAGCCGCTCCTCCCCCTTGGTAAAGGGGGGCGGGAGAGCACCCCTTGGTCTTGTTGTTTCAATAATGGAGGGGTGGTCAGGTCCCCCCCACCGTTGGTTTCTTTGTTATGGCCAGACACCTTGCCTTTGCCCTAAACACCTAGGGCTAGTGGGGGGGGGGGGGTGATCAATTCCCCCCCACCGCTGGTTGCCTTGATGCAACCGGCCTGGGCGGCAAGCTGGTCGCTACCAGCTGCCCCCACCTCCCCCTTGTAATGGCGGGCAAGGGGAGGAAAGGGAGCGGGGGCCGTTGGCCCCAGCACTTGCGGCACCAAATGCCAGCCGCCACCCAGTGCCACGGCCCCAATTGGCTCAAAATCCGCGGCAATGGCCCAGAGTGGGCCATTGGGCCTCATAAATGGGCCAAAGGCAAAAAACAGTGGCCCCAAGCGGCAGCCCCAACCAAGCTGCAAGACGGGCAGCAGCCCTAATGGGCCCCCCAAAGCCCAAAAACCAAGTAAACCATACTTTTCCGGGTCAGCCCGTCTGGCCAAGTATGTCCAAAATAAACCTTGAGCCCAATTATGCCCATACAAGCCCATCTGGCTGTATTTGCCCATATACCTTGCCAGGACTGTGTATCAATAGGCCTGTTTCACACGTTTTGAGGCCAGTTTCCCCAAATCCATGACATCCACACAGGCCTGTATGGTCGGTGCAAGTGTCCAATGGGCCGCAGAGGCCCACATGTGCATCCCTTTTGGATTACACTTATACGTAGCACACATGTAAGTGCATATGTATTTTAACACACCAAACAAGCAAACCTCTGGCTGCAAGCAAGAAGCAACCAACAAACCATTGCCAAGCAACTAACCAAAAGACCAACCAGCCAGTCCAGACAACCAGGTAGGCCAGCCAAGAACAACCAGCTAGTCCAGAACCAAACAAAAAAGGCCAAGACCACTGGGAGCTCAGAGGCCTCTGAGTAATCCAAATTGAGATTAATTGGAATAGTTGCGCAGGGCAGACACCCATGCCAATACACATTCATCCAATCCCGGCCATCCCAGACAAGAACAGCCATCCCAGACCTCCTAGCAAGCTCAAACAAATCCAGCCATCCCAGAGCAAGCCAGCCAGGGTAAAAAAAGCCAGAAAGCTCATATGTGACCAGCCTGCAGCCCTGACCGGAAAGCCAGTCTAAGAAAGAAAACCAATAAGTCAGCCAGCCAGTCAGTCAGCCAGCAAGAAATCTAGTTGGCCGGCCAGTGATTCAGTCAACTGGCCATCCTAAAAGCCATCCAGTTGGCCAGCAATTCAGTCATCCATACAGCCAGTTATCCAGCCAAGCCATCCAGAAAACCAGATGGCAGTCAGCCCATCAACTAGCCTGCCAGATTTCCAGCCAGCCAGCCAGTCAGAATTTTTGCCAACTAGCCAGAATGTGAGCCAGACCACCAGCCAACTAGCCAGTCAGCCAGCTAGTAAGTCTCACAAACCCACCAGATCAAAGCAAGGTGGAAAGAAGGATTGTGAGGGAGACCAAGCCCAACACTGCAACCAGCTAGAAAGCCCAAGGCTATAAGTCATGATCAATGGAGAGACCAGGCCAGCTCAAGAAGATCATGAAATTGAAGGAGAAGACAGAGAACTTCCTCCAGATCTTTAGAGCAGTCAGCCTCAAAAACCCTCAACCAGACCAAGACAATGATGGACAAAAAAAATGAGAGGAAGATCAAGCCCAACAAAGACAAACCTCATGAGGACCCCCCAACAGACCAGAACACCAGTGGATAGAAGGACAAAGAGAAAGATGCGGATAGAAAGAAGGACCCAGAAAGACTATCAAGTAGACAAGCAGACCTCAGGAAAGACCAAGATAGACCAAGAGTACAATTAACCTCTTCTAGACCTGTTCAGATTTCCCTAAATAATCATATTTGCCGTGACATAAAGCCCTGTTTTTTAAACTAATCCCACAATTCTGTCACTATTCTTCTGTTTCCATTTTTTTCCTCATCTGTGTGTAGACCAAACCACACCTAGAATTGCTGGGTTTAGAAAGATAAAGCAAAAAGGAAATTGAGGATCAGGAGCCCAATATTTTATCACAATTTACATTGGAAATAGATCATAATTGCCAAAAAACTTCATGAAATGAAATTGAATTTTTTGAGTCCAATTTTTTGATGCATGGAGGTTTTCAATCTTAATAATATTTTTGAATGGCTTTCAACCATGAATTTGAACCTGGTTTATGTTAGGATCCCAAATTTAGTTGTGCACTAAAGGATTTGAACCCATTACCTCAAAATTCATGAGTGATGCTTTAACCACTAAGCTAAGTGCACCATTGCTGGATGGGCCATTTTTCCTGTCCACTCAACAAGGGTTTTCTTGGATTTAGCTTTGAAGAACTGATGTATTTTTTGAAAATGCTGTTCAGGCTTTCAGTACCAAGACTTAGAATCCTTGGGTGGCAGTCTGCATAAGAGCAGATTTGACTCCAACACTCCCCCTTGCTCTGTGCAGGGTGCATACAGCTATTCACAACTCAAGTTTGTCCTGGTCATCTTGTCTTTTTCCACCAATTAGGGTGTTCCATTTGGCTGAAGACTCTTGCTACCATGTTAGAATCCAAAATGTAGTTGTACACTATGGGATTTGAACCCATGACCTCAACATTCATGAGTGATGCTTTAAATACTAAGCTAAGTGCGCCATTTCCAGATGGGCCATTGTGCCTGTCCACTCAACAAGGGTTTGCTTAGATTTAGCTGTAAAGAACTGATGTGTTGTTTGAAAATGCTTTTCAGGCTTTCATTACCAATAGTTAGAATCCTTGGGTGGCAGTCTGCATAAGAGCAGATTTGAATCCAACAGTTTATTCTTTCATGAGCTCTGAGAAAAAAAATAGAATAAATTAAGTTCATAAATAACAGACAGACTCATTTTGAAAAAAAGACCACTGGGGTTAGCAACCACACCAAGTTTGAGGGTTGAAGGTTTTTGATCATGTTTTGAAGTGTGATAATTTATTTGGATTTCTTATCATCTTTAACTAAGGATTTATTTATAAAATAGCTAAAAAGGAGGGGTGTGGAAATGGGAAATGATTTTTTTTATGCTGATTTTTATTACATAGTTTGATTTAAAAGGGAAAGTAAACCATATTCATTCACTCAGACCACTTTCTAAATTCCTTTGGTTCTCAACATAATCATGAATTCATCATTAATTTACTCCTCAAAAAAATGTTATTGGACCATATTGTTTATCTTACAATCATATGATAGTATTGATATCTATTTATTAAAGTATAGTATGGATAATTTATATTAAAATCATAAAATTGATCAAGATTATTTTTTTGGTAGGCATCAGAATAAGTATTTACATATCTCCCCTTTGGGACTATAGATCTTTTACATCTAAAAAACTTACATTTTCTTTTGGAAAAAATCAAAGCCTATTTTTTAAATATTTTAGCTTAAAATTCCTTTTCCTTTCATCAGTTTCTTTTTAAATATGTTTTGAAAGCAGAATGTTCACATATATTTATCATCTTACACAAATATTACTGATTCAGACAACTTCCAGAGAAAATATCCATATTTAATAGTAGAATGATCCTCCACAACTCTATATTTTTCTCATCATTATCAAAAGTAGAAATTCTGGGGGAAAAATCAGTATTGGTATTATCCCTTTTGGAAATAAATTTTCTCATATCCAAGATAGAAAGTAATAACTAAAGCAAAGGATCAAAATGTCCAACTAATCCAAAGATACAAACAATTCTCAGAACTCTCCTTCAAAGAATCTTTAAAGTAAAACTTGATCTGTTACCACCTGTGAAAATAACCAGAAAGCCTCCACCCACCCATATTTGGCACCAACATTTAAGTTTGAATTAGTCCCCAGCCATCTTGTTCCATCCTCTACATCTTACAAGGGGTACCTCCACCACCAATAATAGAGAATAATAAACCTATCAGAATGCAATTATTCATCACAAATTATCCATTATTATCCTTGGAAGTAATTCCAGCATATTTTTAATCAGTTATCATGCAAAATAGATTATTTATTAAAATCAGTATCAGCCATGAATTATATCAAGAAGGAGAAGAATTATTATTTAAGAATATTTTTCATCAAGAATTTTGATTCATCAACTTGGAGCCAGATTAGCTTGAAAGTGCAAAAGTTCTTTAGGTAGAATATTAAATAGCAAAAATTTAAGTATACAAGAGGATATGATAACTTTTCCTCAAAGTATTCCTGACAAAAAAAATGTCAAGCAATTTTCAGCCTGATACTATTGCAGATCCAGCTGAAAAAAAACCAAAAATATCATCAAAATAAAAATAAAATAAAATAGTAAATCACATAAATAATGGGAAATCCTAAAATATTTTGAAAAATTGGATTCCTCACCAAACATTTAGTAAGTTCATTCCCTAGAATTTATCCGAAATTCCAACTCCTTGACCATTAAATTTAATGGGCAAGAATAACCACAGCACTAGGTTGGCACTTTTTGGCCATATTAATATTTCACATGGCAAATCACATGAATGTTAAATCACTAAAATTCAGTCATAAATGGAGTTTTGTGTATAGTTTAGGAGTTATGGAAATTTTTGTCCTTTGTCTAAATTTCCACATGCAGCCGTGCACACCCCCAACAGGCCTGAGACATGCATGCAGCCCTGTCCTTCAAAGTCAATGCACACAGCCCCATAAAAGCCAGGCTAAGGCCAGTAAACAAGCACACAGCTGCACCCCCAGATGTCAGAGCCAAAAAAATCATGAAAAAACCTGACAAGAAGGCTGCAAAATGCATTGGAAAGATATGCATGCAAATCTATCAGAATTTATAAGAACCTAATTAAAATTTAAAATATGATAGAAAACACATGTGAAAACCCTTCCAAAAATGGTTAGGTACTTTGGAACAAAATCAAAAACATGGCCGAAAACCGAATTTCACAGACTTCTCAAGGCTGAATAAGTGACACCTTCCACAACTACATAACATAGAAATCTTCAGTAAATTATAAAGAATTTGATAGAATTTCACTAAACCCTACAAAAACATCAATTAATCCACCACTAGAAAGTATACACACCTTGCAAGGTAATGTTCCCTACCAACATCACAAACAAAATGCCAGAAATAACATATTTATTGACATGTGAAAAGGCCATAAAGACTACACCACCAAAATCAGCCTGTGTGCCATGCATGACTGCACCTCTGGCCCCAGAACACAGTTTCTTCCTCTCTATTTGACCTGATAAAACTCATGGTAAAACCTGATAAACTGAAAAAGGATAGATAAAGCATTGCTTTCAGTCTGTTTATCCCCCGTCTATTCATTATCATATCTCCAGGCACTGGGCAGCCACTATCTCCAAGCTATCTGACAGTACAAAAAAAGAATAAAAAACAAAAGGGTAATGTTAAATTCAAAACTTTTTGAGTTGTGTAAACAACTATCTACAAAACTCTTTGAGTCGTGTACACCACTCAATGGGCTTTGTGGCACCCTAAAACAGTCAAATGAGCTGTGTGGCATGCTACACGACACAAATGGGATGTGAGGCATGCTACACGCCTCAAATGCTGGCCATGTGGGACGCTACACATCCCAGTTGAGTTATGTGGCATGCTAAACAACTAAAATTAAGCTTTGTAGCCTCCACTAAATAATAAATAATGAATCATAAATGATAAATAATAAGTAATAAGTAATAAGTAATAAATAATAAATAATAAATAATAAATAATAAACAATAAACAATAAACAATAAATAATAAATTATAAATAATGCATAATAAATAATAAATTATAAATAATAAATTATATATAATAAATAAATAATAATAAACAATAAATAATAGATAATAGATAATAGATAATGAATAATGAATAATGAATAATGAATAATGAATAATAAATAATAAATAATAAATAATAAATAATAAATAATAAATAATAAATAATAAATAATAAATAATAAATAATAAATAATAAATAATAAATAATGAATAATAAATAATAAATAATAAATAATAAATAATAAATAATAAATAATAAATAATAAATAATAAATAATAAATAATAAATAATAAATAATAAATAATAAATAATAAATAATAAATAATAAATAATAAATAATAAATAATAAATAATAAATAATAAATAATAAATAATAAATAATAAATAATAAATAATAAATAATAAATAATAAATAATAAATAATAAATAATAAATAATAAATAATAAATAATAAATAATAAATAATAAATAATAAATAATAAATAATAAATAATAAATAATAAATAATAAATAATAAATAATAAATAATAAATAATAAATAATAAATAATAAATAATAAAAAATTAAAAATAAAAAATAAATAATAAATAATAAATAATAAATGATAAATAAAAAAATAAATAAGGAATAATAAATAATATGTAATAAATAATAAATAATAAATAATAAATAATAAATAATAAATAATAAATAATAAATAATAAATAATAAATAATAAATAATAAATAATAAATAATAAATAATAAATAATAAATAATAAATAATAAATAATAAATAATAAATAATAAATAATAAATAATAAATAATAAATAATAAATAATAAATAATAAATAATAAATAATAAATAATAAATAATAAATAATAAATAATAAATAATAAATAATAAATAATAAATAATAAATAATAAATAATAAATAATAAATAATAAATAATAAATAATAAATAATAAATAATAAATAATAAATAATAAATAATAAATAATAAATAATAAATAATAAATAATAAATAATAAATAATAAATAATAAATAATGAATAATAAATAATAAATAATAAATAATAAATAATAAATAATAAATAATAAATAATAAATAATAAATAATAAATAATAAATAATAAATAATAAATAATAAATAATAAATAATAAATAATAAATAATAAATAATAAATAATAAATAATAAATAATAAATAATAAATAATAAATAATAAATAATAAATAATGAACAATAAATAGTAAATAATAAATAATATGTTTGTGTACAGGGGTACAAAAATCAAAAATTCCCATTATGGGGGGTTTATGCCCCCCCAGGGTTGCCCATGTTTAGAAAAACCATTTGGAGTAGTGTATGGGCCCCCACGGTTTGAGGGGCCCTAGAAAACTCCCACAGGTTGTGTGGGGCCCTACACAACTCCCACAGGTTGTGTGGGGCCCTACCAAACTCCCACACAACTCCCACAGGTTGTGTAGGGCCCTACACAACTCCCACACCACTGTAGCCATGAATTTAAAATTACCCCAAAACAGAAATATCAGAAAACAACAGAAAAACTAACAAAGAGTGATAATATTCAAAAAATTATTTACAATTTGTATTTTCCACATAATTCCAGCTAGGCTCACTCCGCAACCCTACTGTTAAATTTACACTCCTTAACCACCTTAACTGAAATATTAATAATGAGCCAAAGGTTGTGGACTCACCATTGCCTATTTCTTCAAATCTAATATTTCACATGAATCTTCATCTAAAGTTTGCACACCAAAGATCTAGTCAGAATTGAAAAATGAAGGAGGTTTCAGGAGTTATGAGCAAAAATGTGTTTTTGTCAAAAATCCTGCATGCAGCCACTGTGGGTTAAATAAAACCTGTCATATAGCCATCACAATCATCTTTTTTTATTAATTATTATTCTTTTTTTATCCAATTAACCTCACAAATCAATTACAAACCCCTCATAAACTATGCTCTAAACTCAAACCAACCTCAAATCCCAAATCCATCACCAGATAACCCCCTTCACCTATACCAAACACCTTTCACAAAAAAACCAAAACCTGGCAAAGATTGCATTATGTCACAGGAAGAAATAAATAAAAGCTTAATTGAACATCTAATGGCAAAAATATTATGCTTAAAATAACCACACAACAAAAACAAAATACCCATACCTTCAGGACTTAAACCATACCAGTACCAATGTTGCACTACAACCAATACTATGAATCCAAGTTACACTACCTTCCTGGATAATTCATTACAATTAAGGGACTCTGAACCGTCCTCTGAAAAAATCTAATACTCAGTTTTCCACCAATCCAACCATAAAGCACTCATACATGCACCAACAAACGTAGGGGATCATGCAGCTAAGTATGTCTCAATTTTCACCAACCAGCAATAACAGCTCAGTACAAATGACCTTTCTGGAACTTTCACCACCAGATCAGGCCTCTGAACCGTCTTCTGAAGCACTCTGATACTCATTTTTCCACCATTCTATCCATACAAAACTAATGTATGCACTAACAGAAGTAGGGACTCCTGCAGCCAAGTATGTCTCAATTGTCACCAACCAGCAATAACAGGTCAGTACACATGAAATTTCTGGAACTTTAAACACCAGTTAAGGCCTCTGAGCCATCCCCTGAAGCACTTTTATACTCAGATTTCCACCATATCAACCAAACAAAACCTTCAAGCCACACTCTGAAGTCAACCAAGGGAGCATGCGGTAAAACAGCATACCTCATATCTCTACAGCTAATTCCATTGAAAATGCATTCAGGTAGTTCCTGCAATCTTTTATACATGATATGGGCTCGGAGGAGTCCTGAGAAAATACCCAACAAGTGGTGTTCCACAACTTCAACCATACAATTTTTACAATTCCAGTTACCAAACAGGGCTTGCAGCTGCCAAGCATGTTTCATTCTTTTCCCAACCAGTAAAATTAACTCAAGCTTCAGGTAACTTCTGCATGATTTTTTATACAAGACAAGCACTCAGAAGCTTCCATATCTAAGAATTCTTATCCAATATCTCATATCTTAGAATTCTTATCCAATATCTCATATCTTAGCCCAACTATCAAAAATTATACCAAGAAATACAGCTATCTTGCAGTCTGATTTACACATTTTCTCACCAGAATTTTCTTTCACATGTAAATGTACCCTCCTGTGCTTTGACAGTGCAGAGAGAGGCTTGGAAAAGCACTCAGGGGAGCCCTTTGCACCCCCCAAGGAATTATTTCTCTATTTAAGGGGGGCTCTTTTGCCCTATCCAAGCTTTCATACCATGGCATCAGCCCCCAAGCATGGCATCTGCCACTGTGATATGTCTGCCCCTATGTTAGCATGGCATCTAACTAAACCAAAACCAGCTTGTCATTGAACCAGAATCAAGTTAAAAGGAAATAAAGGATCATACAAAAAATTATCATTGACCATTTGAACCAACCCAAGGTGTTGTTGAAGAAGGTTTCTTGAGAAATGAAGTGTTATTCAGCACCTATTATTAAGAGAAAAAAACCCTGCTATGTGATTAGTAAATTTATAATAAAGGAAGAGAAAAAAGAACCACCAACCAATCTTTTTTTCCACCCAGCTGCCTGTGGGCAAGCTCAATTTTTGTGTCCTTCTACTGGTTAAAAACCTTTCAGTCAACTCCTAAATGGTTAAATTGGAATTTGGAAAAATAGTCTGAAAAAGTCAAAAATTCTTGATTATTAATTTGTGGAAGCTTGCCATTAATACAATCAAACTTTGAATATTCTTGAAATTCCATAAAAAGTCTCTAAAAATAATTAATTTAGGTCCAATTAGAGACCTATTTTAAGTCTCAAAGAAAACCAGAAATTAATTAAATAATTATTGTGAAGACTTATTATAGATCAGAAGGGCAGGAAATTCAAAACCATCTTAGTTTACCTCTATCTATTCAAGAGTATTATTAAAAGAAATTCCCCTTCTAGTAACTTCCAGAAAGCTATTTTCTAAATGATCTTTTTATCCCTTGGAGTCTCTACAGCAAAATCTACAAATCCCTGTGCAACTGCTGTCAACCCCAAATGAACAAAGCAAAGTGTTACAGTAAAAACAGGAGCACAGTCCTGGGAAGGTGACTCAGACAGAGCTGCAAGAGTACACCACAAAACAGCTGCAACAGCCACTTTCAATATGAACTACAACAACCTAAAGGTACAAACCAGACATGCTACTACTCAGGTGGAGGCATACAGAATATTTAATAAGTATCTCCTTGGGTAGAGCATGACTAAAAAAATAGAAAAATCAAATTAAAAATCATAAAACGTTAAAGTAAAATATTTGAATAAAATATTTAAATCAAGACATAAAACTTTGTAAAGGATTAGTAAAAACTTTGGAGGCCTGAAACCCCCACTTAATGTTACATATATGGGAACATTAGGAAACCACATTTCCATGAAGACTGTAGTCTTTTTGATTATTGAATCATTTAACAAAGTTCTCTTTAAGTATTTAATATGATTCAAAAAGTTCTATGAATAATTATTTCAAATAAATTATTCAACTAAAATAAATTAAAATTCAAAAATCATCATCAACAGGTTTGAAGAGTTTAATAAAATACTTCCTGTGAGATTTATGAAAGCTTTAAGACATCATAATAACTGTAGAATGTCAAAAAATCTGAATATTCAATCTGGTCAAATAAAAAAGAAAGGAAATATTTTTGATAAACTATTTCAATAAATACTCCAGACTTCATATAAGAACTATTAAAAACTTTACAGGGCCTGAAATACCACTTAAAATGAAATAAAAAATAACTTTATGAAATAAAGTTTTTTATGAAAACTCCACCAATTTGAATATTCATCCAATTCCATGAAATTCTCATGTCATCCATGGCTCAAATAAGATCATGTGGAAAATGTAGTTCTATTCCTAACTAAATTAACAAATCATCATTGAAAATAGCTCCAATTTTGGACTTATTCAGGTCCTACCAGTGCTAAAGAACCTGAATCACATGCCGGGCTCCACTGGTTACTGTTCTAGACTCCGAAAAAATCCCCTTTGGTGCAAATAGCCCTCAGAAGGACAGGCTGGGTCCCAAAAAGGCATCAATACAGGTCACTTCATTTTTAGCCCTCAGACCCTGTTACATATACATCCAGACACCATGCCATGGTGATCCAGTAATTATAAGAGATGATTAAGTGATTTATGGCTTTATTCCAATAATTTTTCCCTGTGCCAAACCACTCTTAAATGAATTTATGTTTCTGAAAGTCATAGAACCCCAGAACAGACTCAAGAAAAATCAGTATAATTTATGGAAGGTACCTATTAAATTTATTCTCAAACAGTAATTTATCCATTTCCTCTGTGCTGGGGCAGTTATTCTACAAGGCTCTGCCACTGCATCACAGTTTTCTATATATTATCTTTGGTTAATAATTCATTTAAATATTATTATTAAATGCTCTGAAGTAACAAGTTATCCAGGTTACAAAGTTGATCTCCTCAAGAAGAGGTAGTAAAGATCCCCAGTATACTACTGTGTCCCCTCTGTTTATTCATTTATTAATTTATTTATTAATAACAAACACCTAGCCAAGCCACTCCACCTTGCACTTGCTTTATCCATATATTACAGATAATTGGGGAATTATTTTGAATAATATATTTGTTCTATACTCCATCAAATTTAGTAGCTAGAAGCTAGCAAGGACCTTGGAATCCAGGAGTCTGACAATTGGAGTTCTTGCCACAAAATATCCAAAATTATTTCATTTAATGACTTATTTACCTTGAACCAACAGTTTCACAAAAATAAATAATCATTAGATATTTATTATCTGACACAAAAAATCATGATTTATTATCAATCCTTCTGAAGTGGATTTAGAACCCAAAGGATGATCTTGAAAGAAACATAAATTTCAACTCCCTTCTTAGACAGAACCAAGAACCAAGCTTGGAAAAGATTCATAAATAAACTTTACAACCAGAAAAAGAGTGACTCATTATAAAAATGAAATAATAAATAAAACATAAGTTTTAATACTAAAGTTTTCTGGATTTTTATAGAGAGTAGTACCAAAAATAAAGCCTCTGACCCTGAAGTTGGCATCATTGAACAGGAAATTCCTGACATCTCTTGAAGCCCTGAAAAAATTGATTTGGCAGAAGAAAACATTAATTTAATGCAAAAAAACCCTGTTGGATTTCCTGTTAAATAAATATTCAACTCCAAAAAAGTCTTGGTACCTTTAAATATTAACCTAAGTAGGTAAACTACTGAAGATTAATCAAAAACAGATTTTTTTTCAAGAAACTGATAAACCTCTGACTATGAAAAGACGCAACAACAGAGCAGCAGGCAGAGTTCTCTCCTATGGATCCCTGCCAGACGCCACTCATCCTGGTAAGATTGCACACCATGAAAACAATGAGGAGGCCAGAGCCCATGAATGAAGTGGAAAAAGAAAAGAATCCCATGAAGAAAATCTCCAAAACATTTCTAGAGAAGTTACCAGAATCAAACCCTTCCAAATCACAGGAGGGCACAGATTCTCTCCAGCCATCCCAGAAGAAACTAGCCAAGGAGGCTAGGATCAAAGACTTATTCAAAGAAAACGTGAGATTTGGGGAGAAATTCAAATGGGCGCAGTCCAAAGAGAACTTGTTATCTAAGAGAAAAAAAATATCCCAAGCAAAAAATTACCAGATAGCCCTTCAGAAGATGATTACTGGGGAGGAGGTGGAGTCATTTGTAAACAACTGGAACCCTTTGGGATTGGTACCCCAACTGAAAGGCAAAAAATCAGGAAGCAAGTGATCCTCTTCCCATCCTAAGCCAAAGTGAAGAAATATTGAAAAAAGATAAAATTCCTAGCACAAAGGTGGAATAAAGTGTAAAACCACTAGTTTGTAATACTTAACCTCATTTGATTTCCAATTTTTCCCCTGATTTACAGCACAATTGTAAATTTTTTTTGTGGCAACTTTCATGGTATCTATGCTCATTGAAAAAATTATCTTTTGTAGTTTCTAAAAAAATCAGCATTAAACCAGAACATGTGAAAACCTCTGATCTCAACAAAGAAACAGATCAACTGTTAGGAATTATGAAAAAGGTAAGGTCACTGGGAGAATTTTATCAACTATTCAAGGGGATCTCATTATGTCCCTCCATCCTTTGAAAGAAAAAATGAAAAAGTTAAATTGAGAATATATCTATCTCCTTAACAACGAGGTAAATATTCTTAGCAATAAGATAGATTTAAAAATTAACCTGATCAAAAATGATCTTAGGGCCTTAAGAAAGTCTGAAAAACCCCTTGGGGAGTACCACAGAGGAACCTTAAACTCTTAGAGAAAACACTACTCATTGTGCACCAAACCTGCCTGGAATGCCAAGGGGTGACACCTTTAGGGCTAGCCCTCCTCCAGAAATGGACAAAGATTTAAGCTATCACCTCCCATCACTGAATGGTCTAAGGTTTTGGGATAAGGAGAAAAAAACCATGAAAAATTTATCAAATTTATTGATTATAATTTTTCTTCTTACAAGATTCCTGAGGCTATTAACATGGTAAGATTACCCAGTTTCTTTGAAGGAGTAGCTCTTGGCTGCTTTTTCAGAAAAAGAAAAGAAGTAGCAACCCTCCTGGGGAATTCTTGAAAGCAGCTTATCAAATAAAGCTTTCATTCTAGAATCTGGAAAATGAAAATGATGAAGGCCTTTGAATCATCTCCTTTGAACCATCCAAAGATAAACCTCAGAAATGGTGCTTGGAATGGAAGAAAAAAATATATTTATTTTTTCCCCAAGCTGAAAGAGTAAAATTAAATGAAATACTCCTAAATCTATATCTTGGAATTCTTAACCATAGTGTCGGGTGTATAATGAATATGGAATAAGATTTACCAACCTTGATTAATGTTTTAGAAGAGTTTATATACATGAATGGTCTGGGTAGAAATACTTTCTCCAATACTAGAAAGAATCTTAGTCTCAAAAAAACTAGAGATCCACCCCCTCACATGGTTTCACCGGAAAACAAGAAACCAGTAGAAAACAGGTATAAATATAAAGTACCAGGAACTCACTGGAACTGTAAAAGACCAAACATATGAGACAAGCCTTTGCCCTTCCAAAGTTGAGAATTGCAGTTGTGGAATGAGAAAATGACATAGAAAATGACCTCAAACATAAAGACACTGAAAACACAACATCTGAAACTTCCACTTTCAATATAACCAGAGCAAGCTCAAGGTCCAAACTAGACTTACTAATAACCAGGAGAAGGCATACAGCATATGAAATAGGTATCTCCATGGATAGAGCATGCCTAAAAATGTATATGAATCAAATAAAAATACGTAAAATTTCAAATTAACATAATTCACTAAATTTTTGAATTAATACATAAAAAATTAACAAATATAAATAGAAGTAGCATATATGAATAAATTATCCAAATAAATACATAAAAAAGTAAAATACATAAATCAATTATTTAAATAAATACATCAAAATTTGAAAATGATCAGTAAAAACCTGGGAGGCCTGGAAAAAACACTTAATGTGAAATATATGCAATGGTCAGGCCACTGAACTTTCTGTGAAACTCTACTCTAACTGAATATGTAATCATTTTACAAAATTTCTCAGAAGAAATATTTCAAGGGGGATTTTAAATTCACAACCCATATGTTCATGAAAAGAGGTTCACCACTCAAACAGTTGCAGTTAAAACCATTTACAGGTTGCAGGACCCTTGGGGGTTGCCCAAGTGACCACAAAAAAATTAAAAAATAAGAATATATATAAAAAAAAAGTTAAAAATTAAGAAACTAAGAAATAAAAAAATAGGGCATTATTTTTCTCACACATCCAACCCTTTATTCCATGAATTTTGACATCAGAGTGTGGTCACGGTCCTTTGGTATTTCATGCCAAAATACTTTATTTCACGCAACTTTCAAGAATTCATTTTTTTTAATTATGACTACGCAGCCCCGTATCAGGGGTTTTTGAGCCCCTCACCAAAATATTTGGTAATTTTGGATCCATTAGAACCCCTTCAAAAATGCAATCAAAAAATGAAAAAATCCATAAAAACAAGTTTTGGCATGGGTTTTTGGATCATCATTTTGGCTATTTTCATTCATTCTTTTTTTATTTCATATTTCCCAAATTTTGAAAAACATTCATAGATTCTTCAAACAATTTTTCAATATTTTTTGGATTTATCCTTTCACCTTAAAAAATTCCTTCAAAAAACACAATAAATCAAAAAAATCAAATTTCTCTTTGGACATTTGAATCCTTTTATTTTCATTTTTATTTCATTTTTTTGAGTAATTCAAGCTATCAAAAATTTAAAAAAAACATGTAAAGAGATTTAAAATATTTTTTTTTATATTTTTTCAATGTATTATTTTACCTTAAAGAATTCCTTCAAAAAAGCTATTTTACCTTAAAGAATTCCTTCAAAAAAGCAAAAAATTCAAAAAATTCAATTTTCTCATTTGACTTTTGGATCCTTATGTTTGCCATTTTGACTTATTTTTTTTGGTTTTTCAAGATTTAAAAATTTTAAAAGAAGTATTCAAGAGATTTTTAAAAAATTTTCAGGATTTTTGGATGTCATTTTTGACCTTTAAAAATCCCATCAAAAACCAAAAAATTCAAAATATTCACTCTTCTTTGAGACCTTGACATGGAGATATTCAATATGACTGAAAACGTTTTCCTGGGACCACCAACCATCTTAGAGCACACCAATTATCCTATAAATTCCCCCCCTTGACCTGTTCCACCCTCCCATCATCCCCCACCACACCATCCCACTACCATACCATACCATACCATACCATACCATACCATACCATACCATACCATACCATACCATACCATACCATACCATACCATACCATACCATACCATACCATACCATACCATACCATACCATACCATACCATACCATACCCACCATACCACACCATATCATACCACACCACACAACACCACACCACATAAAAAAATACAACACCACACCACACAACACCACAATTTTTCAAAACAGACCTTTTCACAACACACCACCAACCACTAATCAAAAAAACTTAACACTCCTGATACTTCCAAGCAAGGACATCTCTTTTTCCAATGGCTCAACAAAACATCCACCCAATTTTCAGAACTGTTTTAACTGTTTCACCAGGCCCATCCTCCATTATTTCATCTAATCAAAGTAGTGATTCAAATCATCTTGATCCTTATTCACCTACTCAAACTATTCTTTCCACTCCTCTGGACCCTCCTCCTGAGTTATCATATAATCAAAACAAGGAGCTGGTTGAGGCTATCCAATCATGGGCAAAGTCCCAAGGATATGACATATCTACCAGAGTATCAAATTGCAAGAATCTGGCCTACACTTAAAAATTTGATAAATCTGGGAAATATAAACCCAGCAAAGATAACTCCAAATTTAAAAAAAATTAAGAATGAACAATTGTCCTTTCAGGTTATCAGGGAATTTTTCCAAAAAATTGGGTGCTTGGGTGTTGAAGGTTATATTTTCAGAGAAGAACCATCCAACTTCCATTGATCCTTTCACTCATGCCATCCACAGAAAAATCCAAGGGGAGCAAAAGGAGGTTGTTGGAAATTTATCCAAAGCAGGAATCCCCCTTTAAAAATTCTCAACTCTCTTATACAAAAATGATCATCAAATATCCATACAAATCTTCCTAAAAATTACAACAAATGATCCCAAATACAAAAAAATGCCCTTTCCCTTGATGGCAAAAATCCTGTGGAAGCGCTCATACTGGAACTCACAAATTCTTCTTTTTACTAAAAAATTAATAATGTGGATGGTCAAATTACTTTATTATTTATTTCACACCTTGATTCCATGAAACTTCTCAACCTTTTCCCTACTGTCATTCTCATGGAATGTACATATAAAACCAACAAATTTGGAATGCCCTTTCTTCATATTCTTGGGATAAACAATTCTTCTAGAAGCTTCACAGTTGCATTCTGTTTCTTATTTCAAGAGAAAAACCAGAACTATTTTTGGTCCCTGACTCAACTTTAGGAAATATTTTAAGATAAAGAAACTAGTGTTTTTGTGACAGACAAGGAACAAGCATTTATTAGCTCAATTCAATCTGTTTTCCCTTCCTCTAATCATATTCTCTGTGTCTGGCACATTTTGAAAAATATTCAAACTAATTGCAGGAAGCAATTTAAATCTGAAGATGAATGGAAGCTATTCCAGAAAAAATGGCATCATTTGGTCTACACAAAACCTGAATCAAGCTATAACAAAAACTTCACAAAACTTTCTCTGTTCTGGAGTCCTCCCACTTCTGAATACCTTCTTGAAAACTGGATTCCTCTAAAAATAAAATTTGTCTCCTATTTGGAAAAAAAATACTTTCACTTTGGAAACACAAGTACATCAAGGATAGAAGGTTCTCACTCCTACATTAAAAGATTCATTGGTTCTTCTATTGGATCTTTCTATAATGCAGTTCAACAAATTTACAGTTCCATCAGCATCCAAACCAGTGAAACAGCCATTGAAGCCTCTCAGCAAGAATTCAAGCATCTAATTGGTTTTCCTCACTGTGTTGATCATATTTCTGGAGATATCAGCCACTTTGCCCTCCAAATCATTCATTCATCTCATCAAGTTCTTGATTCTTCCACCAATTGCAAAAACTGTTGTTACAATTCTTACATGGGTATACCATGTGTTCAGAAAGTCAAATTGGCAATCAAAAAGGGTGAAATCTAAATTATTATCATCTTTAGTCCATATTTTCTGTAATGAAAAATTCTGGTTTTTGGTTTTAGTTCCAATAGAAAGATTCTATTTCCCCAGAAATAGCCATTCCACATATCTCCCATGTTCAAAATTTCATTGGGAATGGGAACTGTGGCTTTAGAGCAGCAGCCATTTTCTTGGGGAGGATCTCAGAGGACTGGATTGACTTCAGGAAAGAAATGGTGAAAGAGCTTGATTCAAAACCAATCTTCAAGTGTACAAGATTAATGCGTGGTATTTTGGGTCAAAATTTCCAACTAGCAAGAAGGAAACTGAACAACCTTCATGGCCCAGCTCCCATAACTATGTGCATTAAATTTCCAAGCCATGTTTTCCTTCTGGCTGAAAAATATAAGTGTCCAGTGGTTCTTTTTTGTTCTTTAATGCCTTGGAATTATATTCCTCTGAATTTCACTCCCACTCCAAATTCCAAAAATTCTGCTATTTTTTTCATTCTTTTAGAAGAATCCAAACATATATTCTCATTCAAATTCAAGTCTGATCATTGGATAGCTCCCAGGTTAGATCCACTTTTGAAAAGCTTTGTGAAAAAGGATTCCAAATCTTGGAAAGCCATTTTTCAGAAAAATTTGGATCTTTGTGATGAGGTTTTTTTCCCTCCACAAAAATCAAGTAGAAATATAAAACCAATTATAGTTGAATAAATTTTAATATTTGTATCCATATTTTTTTCTTTTCTTTAATTTTTTGAATGAAGCTAGAATGCAGATGATCTTCAAAAAGTATTAATGAATTTTTTTTCAACATTCAAAATTCTGAAAGCTTGAATCACCAAAGAAAAAAAATATAGGCCCACAAAAGAATTCAAAAATCCAGTGAGAAAAGTGAATTTCTCAAATTTCTTGATTTTTTGAAGGAATTTTGAAAGGTCAAAAATGAAATCCAAAGATCCTGAAAACTTTTTTAAAAAAATCTTGAATAGTTGTTTTACAACTCTGAAAGCTTGAAACACAAAAAAAATAAGGAAAATTGGCAAACATAATGATGCAAAAGTCAAATGAGAAAATTGAATTTTTTGAATTTTTTGCTTTTTTGGAGGAATTTTGTAAGGTAAAATAATAAATCCAAAAAATATGAAAGGAATGTTTGAATTCTATTTGAATGTTTTTTTGACTTTTTAATAGCTTGAATTACCCCCAAAAATGAAATAAAAAGGACAATAAAAGGATTCAAATTTCCAAAGAGAAATTTGATTTTTTTGATTGTTTGTGTTTTTTGAAGGAATTTTTTAAGGTGAAAAATACCAAAAAAAAATATGAAAAAAATATTAGAAGACTATTTGAATATTTTTAAAAATTGAATGCAGCTGAATTAACCAAAAAAAAAAATAATAAAATTAGCCAAAATAATGCTCCAAAAACCCATGCAAGAATTTGTTTTTACAGAATTTTATTATTTTTTGATTGCATTTTTGAAGGGTTTCTAATGGATCCAAAATCACAAAAGATTTTGATTAGGGGTTTAAGAAATCCTTCTACGGGGATGTGCAGTCAGAACTTGAAAAAAATGAATTCTTGAAAGTTGCGTGAAATAAAGAACTTTTGCGTGAAATACCAAAGGGGCGCGACCGCTTGGCAACGTCAAAATTCCTTAAATAAAGGGTTTTATGCGTGAGAAAAATAATAGCCAAAAAATAAAATAAATAAAATAATAAAATATATAAATATATAAATGAAAAAAATAATAGAATACATATAAAACAATAAAAAATAAAAGAATAAAAAATAAAAAATAAAAAAATGAAAAAAATAATAATAAAAATAATAATAAAAAAGAAAAAAAATAAAATAATAAAAAACAAAAAAATAAAAAAAATCAGAAAAACAAAAAATAAAAATGAATAAAAAATTAAGAGAAATAATTTCCTCACGTCCCCAATCATTCATTTCAAAAATTTTACATCCACCCTCTGTTGCATGCCTCTGATGCTACACAGACAAATACTTTATTTCACAATATTTTCAAGAATTTATTTATTTTGAGTTCTGATGAAACATTAAAATAGCTGGGGTTCATATACCCCCTAATAAAATCTTTGGTAATTTTGGAGGAATCAGAAACCATCCAAAAATGGAGTCAAAAAATCAAAAACTTCTGTAAAAACCAATGGTTCCATGGGGTTTTGGATCCTTACTTTGACTTTTTTAATTTTTTTTCTTTGGTTAAATCAGGTATAAAACATTCCAATAAGAATAAGACAAAATTTCAAATTTTTCTTTTAGATTTTTGGATTTGTCCTTTTACCTTAAAAAAGTCCTTCAAGAAACCAAAAAATTCAAAAAATTGAATTTCTCATTGGAAATTTGCTCCAGTTATTTTCCTTTTGAGTTCATTTTTTTGGTGATTCAAGCTATCAAAAGTAAAACCAAAACTCAAGAATCATTTCAATCTTTTCTCTCAGATTTTTTGGATGTATTGTATTACTTTAAAAAATTCCTTCAAGAAACCAAAAAATTTGAAAAATTCAATTTTCTCATTAAACTTTTGGGTTCTTTTGTTTGCCTTTTTGATTATCTTTATTTGATGTTTCAAGCTTTTATAAATTAAAAAAAAAATATAAAAGAGCTTTTGAATATTCATTTCAACATTTTGTATGTCAGTTATTTACTGTAAATTTCTTTCAAAAAATCATAAAATTCAAGAAATTGAATTTTATGAATGATTTTTTAATCCTTTTTTTTGACTTTTACTATCTTTTAGGGGTATTCAATCTTTATGAAATTGAAAAGAAATATAAAAAATAGCTTTTTAATACAGATCTTTTGAATTTATGGATAAACCTTCCAAGCTTCATTCAAAAAATCACAAACAAACAACAAAATTTGATACAAATATTAAAATTTATTCAACTATGATTGTTTTTATTTTTATACTTCAAGCTCTACATTTTTTCAATAATGGTTTTTGAAGGTTTGGAATCCTTTGTGAAAATGTTTTTTCAAAGTGGATCTAACCTGGAAACTGGCCAATTATCAGACTAGAACTTGAAGAGGATTAAATGTTTGAAATCATCTAAAAGAAATAAGAAAATGGGGAAGATTTGTAATTTGGAGTGGGAGGAGAATTCAGAGCAAGACAAGTGCAAGCCATTAAAGAAGAAAACAGAACCGCTGGACACTTATATTTTTTGGCCAGAAAAAAAGCATGGCATGGAAATTTTATCCACATATTTATGGGAGCTGGACCACAAATGTGGCTCAGTTGCCTTTTTGCTTCTTGGAAAGTTTCACCCCAGATATCACGCAGTAATTTTGGGTGCTTGAAGATTGGATTTGAATCAAGCTCTGTCACAATTTCTTTCCTGATTTCAATTCAGTATTCTAAGTTCCCCCTTAAAGAAATGGCATCTGCTCTAAAGCCACAGTCACTATCCCCTATGACATCTTGAACATGTGATATATGTGGAATGGCTGTTTTTGAGGAAATAAATTCTTTTTATGGGAACTTAAGCCAAAAATCAGAGTTTTTCTAAGCAGAAAATATGCTCTCAAGCTCAAAATCACTTGTTGAATTGAGACTTTGTCAAATATTCCAGAAGAAGAATACAATAATTTTCAGGAAACCTGGAGGAAAAACCCCCCCAAAAAAATCAGACAACATTTAAAAATCAAAAAAAATAAAATGAAATCACTTACTCACTGATAATTAGGGCTGCAAATAAATTCCTTTCAGGAGGAAGGTAAGGTGAACCAAAATCTTCATTGGATAAGTTTAGTATCTTGATTCTTGTCCTAGGATTGTATTCAAAAAAGCAACCTGCTTATTCACAATGTTTCCAGACCTCTGATAAACTTTTGAATGAAAGAATAAATGAAAAATAAGATGCAAAAATACAAAAAAAAAAATGAAAGCTCACCATCTAAATTAAATCAAAATCTGGAAGATCTTCATTGCTGAATTTTCTAATTAATCCAAATCTGGCACCTCATTATCTTCTGAATATTCCTCTTCAGTCATAAATTCACCTAATATTAAATGAATGTCAAGGACTCATTAAAAAGAAAATGAATTGCATAAGAATTAATTCTAGATATAAAATTGTCTCTTCCTTTGATTCCTCCTTCTTTTTTTCCTTCCCCTTCCCCTTGATGCCCTCCACTTCCTTGAAACCTGAACACAAAGGAAGAAAATATTAATTATGAAAGTTGATATATTTTTCTGTCCAATATTTTTCTGTCCAATATTTTTCTTTCCAAAGAATGGTGACTGACCTTTGAATTTACTATGAATTTTTCCTTTGGCCTTCCTCTCCTCTTGTTTTATTTGAAACATTCAAACCAGACCAATCTATTTTACTTGAGGACTTAGAGATCTTCTTGGACTCAATGGCTGCTACTTTGGTTCTTCCTCCTTCTTTGGATCTTTGAGTGGAATTTGGCTCTTTAATCAGATTAAGTTGGTATTTTCCACTGTATATCTTGTTCCTTTCACCCAGATAACATGGCTGTTCTCAAAGTTGAAACTAGCTGAATTCTTCAAATAATTCTGTGAAATAAAGGTATTAATTACTGTCTATTGTTGGAACTTCAAGCTTTTCAGATTCTTCAGTTGCATCAGGATCCAGATTTAACTGGAGAAAGCAAAATCAAAATAAATCAGGAAATTATTCATTTGAGCTTCAAAAAAAGAAAAAAAGAAAAAATAAAATCACTGATAAGGGAGATTTGAATTCTATTTAGGATGAAAATCTTCAATTTTGAAGATTTCACCCTTTCCAATAGCTAATTTTACTTTGTGAATAAATGGTATACCCACATAAGAAGAGTAATCACAGTTGTTGAAATTGGTGAAAAATTCAGAAACTTGATGAAATGAATGAATTGTTGTGAGGAAAAAGGGGCTGAATATTCCAGAAGGATTATCCAAAAAGTGAGTTAAACAAATGAGATGCTTAAATTGTTTCTGGGAGGCATCAATGGCTCTCTCATGGTTTTGGATGGTGATGGAACTGTAAATTTCTTAAAATACATTAAAGAAAGAGTCAATAGAAGAATTGATGAAATGTTTAATGTAGGATTTTAGGCCTTCCATTCTGGAGGTACTTGTATCACAAATTGGTTGTGTTTGTTGTCCAAATAGAAGAAAAATGTTCTTTTTAAAGTAATCTGGTTTGCAAGAAGGTAATCAGAAGTGGGAAAATTCCAGACAAGGGGAATTTTTGTGAATTTTTACTGATAAGTAGACAGAGATTTAGAATTGATCACCTGATTCCATTGTTTCACAAATATCTTTCATTAATCTTCATATTTAAAGTCCATACTGCAATGAGTTTGAATATTCCTGAAAATGTTCCAGACACAGAAAAGATGATGAGAGAAAGGGAAAATTGTTTCAATTGAGATCATAAGTGCTTGTTCCTTGTCTGTAATAATCACACTAGGTTGTTTATTTTCTAAAATTTTATGAAGTTGAGTCAGGGCACATTAATAGTTCTGTTTGTTATCTTGCAATGAAAAACAGAATGCAACTGAGAAACGTTTGGAACAGTTGGTTACCCCAAGAATATAAAGAAGGGGAATTTCTTTTTTTAAATGTAGAGTACATCATTACGAGAGTTGGGGAAAGGTTGAGAAGTTTGATGAAATCTGGGTGTCATGAAAAATGAAGTGATTTGACCAAGCATATTGTTGATTATGTAGAAAAAGGCAGAATTTGAGATTTCCAGTATGAGTTCTTCAACAGAGGTTTTCACCTCAAGGGAATTTTTTTTTATTTGTGATCTTTTGTTGCAAATGGTATTGAGATTTGTATGGATTTGTTTTAAATGGTATGGATATTTGTATGGATAGGTGATGAAGGGTTTTGTCTAAGAGAGTTGAGAATTTTTAATGGGGTAAATCCAGCTTTGGATAAGTTTTAAACCACATCCTTTTGCTTCCCTTGGATTCTTCTGTGGATGGGATGAGTGGATGGATCAATGGAATGTTGATGTTTGTGCTGTGGAAATATAACCTTCACCACCCAGACACCCAATCTTTGGGAAACATTTCCTGATAACCTGAAAGGAAAATTTGTCTTACTTTTTTTTAATTTTGTATTATGTTTTCTGAATTGAACCCAAGATTTATCACATTGATAGGTGTAGGTATAGGTATGCTTCTGCCAATTGGAAAATCTGGTAGATATGGCTTGTTCATTATTCCTTTCCCATGATTGGATAGCTTCAACCAGCTCATACTTTAGATTATATTATAGCTCAGGAGGAGGGGTCAAAGGAGTGGGATCAGGAGTTTTATTATATGAAGAAGGATCCAGAGGAGTTGAATCACTATTTTGGTTATATGAGATAATTGATAATGGTTATGGTGAATCAGTTTTGAAAATTGGATGAAAAATTTCTTTTGCCATTGCAAAAAGAGATTATCTTTGTAAAAAATGAAGTGTAGATAGGAGTTGATAGTTGAGAAATATATTTGAAAAAGATGAGGAAAAAACTTATTCAGAGACTTAATATAAGAGGCAAAAGGGTTTTTTGGAAGTATCTGGAGTGTTGAGTTTTTTTTGTTAAGGAGTGGTGAAGGATCATGAGTGGTTTGTGTTGTGGAGTGGTGATGAATTGAGTGGAGTGGTGATGAGTGTAGTGGTGTGGTGTGGTGTGCAGGTGGGTGAGGCGTGGTGTGGTGAGGTGTGGTGAGGTGTGGTGAGGTGAGGTGAGGTGAGGTGAGGTGAGGTGAGGTGTGGTGAGGTGTGGTGTGGTGTGGTGAGGTGTGGTGTGGTGTGGTGAGGTGTGGTGAGGTGTGGTGAGGTGTGGTGAGGTGTGGTGAGGTGTGGTGTGGTGTGGTATGGGACGGTAGTGGGATGGTGTGGTGGGGGGTGATGGGAGGGTGGAAGAGGTCAAGGGGGTGTTTTATAAGATCATTGGAGCTCTCCAAGATGGTTGGAGTTCACAGTAAAACATTTTTTCATATTGAATATATGCATGTGAAAGGGCTCAAAGGAGTCCCAGAACCCAAAAGGGGTCTAATATGATGCTTTTTTGGTTTGGTTTTTGAGACAAAAATAGTGGCTCAGAAATTCCAAAAGAATGATTTTTGAAAATATTTGGATAATCATTTTGAATCTGCATCTTCAAATATCTCAGATAATCAATATTTATCTTAGGAAAAAAGATCCAAAAAGGATAATTAGAAAGAGACCACCCTTTTCTTTTGTGTTACATCCATTGTCATTTATAATTTGAGGGGTACAAAATGTGACATGCAGTCAAACAATTTTTCATTTTAGTCTTTTGAATTCTATTTTAATTTTTTTTCAAAAAATATTTGCAGGAATTTTGATGCAAGATGTAAAACAAAAACATTGCCATAAATGTGTTAATTTGAATTGTTTGTACATTGGATAGTAATTTTGGAGGCCCAAGATACATCCAAAATTATGAAAGAAATATTAAAAAGCTCATGAATAGTTTTTTTGAATTTTTAAAAGCTTGAAACACCAAAAAAAAATAATAATTATCAAAAAGGCAAACAACAGGATCCAAAAGTTTAATGAGAAAATTGTGTTTTTCCAATTTTTCGGTTTTTTGAAGGAATTTTTTAAGGTAACATATGCATCAAAAAAATCTCCAAGAAATAATTTAAATAATTTTTGACTGTGGTTTTCACCTTTTGAAAGATTTAATCACCAAAAAATTGAAATAAAAATAAAATAACAGGATGCAAACCTCCAATAAGAAATTCAAATAGTTTGAATTTTTTGGTTTTTTGAAGGAATTTTTGAAGATAAAAGGATACATCCAAAAAAATCTGAGAAAATGTTTGGAAAGGTCTTTGAATGTTTCTAAAAATTGTGGTAGCTAAAATAAACAAAAAATAATGATCAAAAAACCCAAAAAAAGGATCCAAAACCCATGGAAAAGTTGGGTTTTGCAGAATTCTTTAATTTTTTGATTCCATTTTTGGAGGGGTTCTAATGCGTCCAAAATTACCAAAGATTGTTTTTGGGGGTTTATGAAATCCGGCTATGGTAACGCGTTGTCAGGACTCAAAAAAATAAATTCTTGAAATCATTGTGAAATAAAGTATTTGTCTGTGTAGCAGCAGAGGCGCGCAAAAGTGGGTAGACGTAATATTCTTTAAATAAAGGATTGGGGCCATGAGTAAAATTAATAAACTTTCACTTGATTTATGTTAAAATATGTATGCACTCAAGTGTGTGCTACGTATAGGTTTAATCCAAATGGGATCCATGTATGGGTCTTTAAGGCCCATTGGACAATCACACGGACCATAAAGGCCTGTGTGGATGTCACAGTTTTGGGGAAACTGGCCTCAAAACACATTAGATAAGTCATTTGGTACACGGGCCATCACAGGCCCATTGGGATGGATGGTCCACCTCAACCAAATGGGCTTTGATCGGAATCATTGGTCCCAAGGTTGACTTTGGACATACTTGGCCAGCCGGGCTGGCCTGCCAAAGTAGTCATTTTAGGTGTTTGGGCTGGAACAGACAGTTGGGGCCCTTTCCCATGTTGCCTCCTGCTTGGGGCCGCTGCTTCTTGCATTCGGCCCCCGCAGGGCCATCTTTGGGGGCAGAGGGAATCATATGGAGTCCCTCCACCCCAGTCGGTCTTTGCCGCCGCGCTTGAGGGGACGCTGCAACCAGCCCGGGTTGCGGCAGCGGTTGTGGGAGTGAGACCCCTTCCCCCCCTTCCCATTGCCTCACCTCCATCTCCGCAAGGAGGCAAACAACTTTTGACAGGACCAGGCTGGTTGAAAAAAGGCAACTGGTGGTGTGGGGGACTTGATCACCTCCCAACCAAGCAAGGGGCCATGTCCCCCCCCCCTTTACCAAGGGGGAGGAGCAACAACCCTGGGGGGACTTGACCACCTCCTCAGGGTAACTCTGTGTTACCAACAATGAGGGGGGGACCTGATCACCCTCCCCATCAAATTTTATTTGAGGCTGCTGCTGCGACCAACATGGTTGTGGCAGCAATGGCGGTACTGGACCGCCATGGGGGGGGGGGATTTCATCACCTCTCCCCCCAAATGTGAGATTAGAGGGGGGAAAGCATTTCCAATGGACTGCCACACACCCTGTTGTGTGAGTAGCAACAAGCAAACCTCCCTGAAAGGGTGGC